>CM077091.1:157978371-158578371 GCA_039513925.1 Platanthera zijinensis
AGCTGGTTGTATCCCGAATATCCGTCCAAGAAACAAAAATACTGGCCACCTGCCAATCTATCTAAGACATGGTCAAGGAATGGTAACGGAAAATGATCTTTTCTAGTCACCTTGTTCAATTTTCGATAATCAATACATATCCTCCATCCTGTGACAGCCCTAGTAGGAATAAGTTCATTATTTTCATTCTTAACCAGTGTCACCCCTCCCTTCTTTGGTACGCAATGCACCAGACTTACCCACTTGCTATCTGAAATAGGATAAATAATGCCCGCGTCCAGCCACTTAATGATTTCCTTCATCACCACCTCTCTCATTGGAGGACTAAGCCTTCGTTGATGTTCGATGAATCCTTTCTCCCCATCTTCTAATAGAATTTTGTGCATACAGATGGATGGGCTAATCCCCTTGATGTCGGCAAGAGTCCAACCAATCGCTTCCTTAAACTCCCTTAGTAACTCAATTAATTTTAACTCTTCTTCCATTCTTAATGATGCATTGATTATGACCAGAAGAGTGTTATCTTTCTCTAGAAATACATTCTTAAGGTGTTCAGGTAGTGGTTTTAGTTCAAATTTAGGTGGTTCAATGATAGAAGGTTTCATCATTCTTGGTTCGTTTGGCCTAGTTATCACTTCAAAACTCTTATATAGTGGCAACCTTTCACATGAATTGAGTATATAAACAACTTCTTCCATTACTTTATCTTCTGCACCCTCGTCGTTAACTAAGATGTCTAATAATCTATGTTCAAAATCTTATTCCTCGTGTGTCAACGTAGAGGGCACCTCGACTTCTTTAATTAAATAGCATTCTTCTTTATCTTCAGGGAATTTCATGGCCTTAAGGATATTGAAGGTTACCTCATCTTCATTGACTCTCATTGTTAGCTCTCCCTTTTGTTCATCTATAAGGGTGCATCCTGTGACTAAAAATGGTCTTCCTAGAATAATAGGAACTTCCTTATCCTCATCCATATCTAGCACCACAAAATCGACTGAAAAGATGAATTTATCCACCTTAACCAATACATCCTCAACAATTCCCTTAGGAAAAGCTAAAGACCTATCGGCCAACTGTAGAGTAAGAGAGGTTGATGTAATCTCTCCCAAGCCTAATTTTGTGTAAATAGATAAGGGCATCAGATTGATGCTAGCTCCCAAGTCACACAATGCTCTCCCAGAAAATGTCGTTCTTATCAAACATGGTATTATAAAACTACTTGGATCTTTTAATTTTTGAAGTAGTTTCTTTTGTAATATTGCACTACATTCTTTAGTTAGGATGACTATCTCCCTCTCAACAAATTTCCTCTTCTTGGATAAGATGTCTTTCATAAACTTGACATAACTAGTCATCTGTTCAAGAGCCTCGACAAACAGAATATTTATAGTTAATTTCTTAAAGATTTCCATAAACTTTTGGAATTGCTTATCAAGCTTTGTCTTCGCTAGTCTAGATGAGAAAGGAGGTGGAGGATAGATGATTTCTTTCTTTTTATTATTTAGTGGTTGGACTTCAACTACCTCCGATTGCTTAACTTCTACGGGCTCTTCTTCTTGTGACCCCCTTGGTCCATTTTCTTGTTCCTTCCTCTCGTCATCTCTAGCTTTTTCTAACAGCCCATCTCCACTTAAAATCTCTACCCCACTCATTAGAGCGATTGCATTACAATGATTACGAGGTTCCTCTCTTGTTGGATTTGGTATAGTATCCGATGGTAAAGATCCAATCGGCCTTTTGCTTAACGTGGTTGCTAGTTGCCCCAGTGTGGTCTCTAAAGAGCTTAGAGATGACTCAATCCCTCTAATCCTAGACTCATTCTTTTGGAATATCCCCATAATTACTTCGTAAGTTAACTTCCTAGGATTGTTTTGATTGTTTTGAGGATTCCCTTGGGTTGGATTCAAATTTTGATGAAATCCCGGCGATGGGTTCACTCCTTGATTATTTCTCCAAGAGAAATTAGGGTGATGTCGTCACTCAGGGTGATAATGATTAGCAAATCTCGGTGGAATTTGCCTTTGTTGTCTGCCTATAAAGTTAGCTTCCTCCGTTAATAGATTTAATTGTTCAGCCGTTAGTGGTGTACTAGGCGCAAGATTAGATAATCAGTCTAGCCTCTTGTTAATCAAGTTGAATTGTGATGCCATTTCGGCGGCTAAGGATGTGATTTGATCTACATGGTGTACCCCTGCCGGATTACTTGTTGCTTGTCATTCATACGCTTGGTAATTATTAGACGTTAAGTATTCTAAAATGGCGTACGCATCTTCCGGATATTTTTTCATTATGGAACCTCCCGCGGCTCCTTCTACTAGGATCATGGTTGCGGTTTGCAACCCGTTGTAAAACGTGGATACTTGCTGGTGTTGTGCTAACCCATAGTGTGGACATTTTCTTAACAGCTCCTTAAAACGCTCCCATGCGTCATAAAGAGTCTCTCCATGATGTTGTATAAATGTAGTGATATCCCTAATCAACTTAGCCGTCTTAGAAGGTGAAAAATACTTATTTAAAAATTTATCTTCTAATTGGGCTCATGTGGTGATAGCATCATCGGGTAAAGAGTCCAACCAATCCCTTGCTCGACCTTCTAAGGAAAAAGGAAATGCTCTTAGTTGAATTGCGTCTGCGGACACACCATTTGCCTTAAACATGTCGCATATTGTTAAGAAGGTTTTTAAATGGGAGTTTGCATCTTGATGGCTAAGACCCCCAAATTTATTTAGTTGAACTTGTTACATAATGAAAGGGTCTATCTTGAAATTATTGGCTTCTATAGGTGGTCGGGCTTTACTCGTTTGCAAACCTCCCCTAAAAGGTGTGTTGTAATCCCTACATGTCATTCGGGGCAGCATGTGTTGATTATTTGGATTAGCTTGCCCGTTATGGTTCACGTGACCCTCAATGTCATCGATAACTTGTTATTCGTTATTATCCATCTCAGGATGAATAATATTTTCCGTTCTAAGGTTTCTTCGATTTTGTCTACATGTGTGCTCTATTTCTAAGTTTAGTGGCAATAATTCCGGGTTTCTATACCTTGACATACATCACAAAGCTTCGAAATAAGTGCTAAGACAAGAAAAATAATTAAAAACAAAATACTTGATCTCCAACTACTAAAGTTTAACTAATATTACGAGAAATAAAACACTAAACCAGTTGCGCTCCCCCAGCAACGACGCCAAAAACTTGATACGGCCAAAATGGATCTACGTAATCACGCAAGTGCACATGTCGAATCAAGTAATAAAATGATGAGTTGAGTTATCGTTCCTAGAGGAAGTGCAACGTTAGTGCTCGTAATTACTAGCCTTACCCGTTCCTTGAATCCAAGTGAGATACTTTTTCTTTAGTGGATTAATTTGATAATAAAGAAAAATAAAACAAATAATAATAAAACTAAACACGATTCTTGGAAAATACTTTTATCAAAGTTGGAGAAATGATCTTGCATGTTGTTTTCCCTTGTCTATTGTGACGAGATTTTTAGTGATCTTTAATGGTTCTCTTCATTACTATCTTGCATCGATTTTAAAGTGGATTTCATCATCTCTCGATCTCAGAATTTCGTTTATCCAATTTTCCCTAGTTATCTCTAACTTAGTTGGAAAGTAAATAACATGACGAGTAAAAATCAATGATGCTAACTCAAGAAGAAATCTCTTTATCTCTCGATGCTATATTGGAGTTTATGTCACACTTACGCCACTCCTCTCTCTAATCTTGCAGCGCAGTAAAAAGATGGAATTTTGATTTAGAAAACTACGCAACTCCTCTCTCGAATCTCGCCGCGTAGAATAACGGATTCAACCCTAGATTAGCATAACTCCTCTCTCGAATCTTGCCATGCTAATTAGAAGATGAACGCTTGCTCAAAAATTTATATAAACAAAGGACATAAACTCAATAAAGATAGCGATTCAAATAACTATGAAATAAAATTTAAAGTAAAATCATCACAATAAGCCAAGGTACTCACATCATACAAGATCCATAAGATTAGTTCATGATAGAGGGATGAAACCAAATGAGAAAGATCTTACAAGACATGCTTAAGGACGCTAAATGCTGTAGGAATATACATGTAGATCTCGTTTTAGACTCTTCTTCCTTCTCGCCGGTGCGTCCAAACCGTAGCCAGTCCTCTCCTTCTCCTTCTCCAAGATGATGGTTTTAAGATCACCCTCTCCTCTCTATAATTTCGTGCCCTTTAGGTATGAAAAACCCCTGGTAAAAACGAGCAGCCCTTTCCCAATAGTTGTCTCCTTTCATATTTGGTTTTGGCGCAAAATTCGAAATTCGAATTTTAAATCCGTCCAGAACTTGTTATAACAACTGAAAACAGGTTTCTGTAACAACTACACAGCCAGAATATAACTCCAGCACTTGTTTCTCCGGTTCGATTTTCACGTCATTTCTAATGAGAAAAACATAGACAAAGTAGGTAAATCAAGCATGAATAAAATAAATATTAATTTATGAACATTTATACTAATTTAAATCATTTCTTCTCATTTATCACAACTATTATTGTAGAAAATAAGGGACTAGATAACTTCATTTGAGAAGTTATCAGCCGTCGTTGTCGCCGCCGTCTCCGGGCACCGCCTCCGCTTCCTGGCACTACCTTTGCCTCCGGGCTCCGTCGTCGCCGCCCCCGGGCCGCCCGAACTGCCCGGGGGAAGGGGGCACTACTGTCAATTCAGCAAAAATGGTGATTCGCGTGATCGAAACAGAGCGACGTCATTCGCCGAAACAAATCACTCCCCTACGTAATTACTAACGCGCCCCTCCAGAAAACTATAAATAGGCTCACAGGCCTTCATTTCAAGCCAAACAACTACAGAGGTAAGAGAGAGCTCTGAGGTTTTCCGACGAGATCGCGGACTTAGGCCGATTCTCCGATCTGTAATTAATTCCGCTCATCTCTTTGTGCCATGGACTCCTCACGTCTCAAGTGACGTCAACCATCTCCGGGAGAACACTCCTATCAAGGCTCCGCATCAACGAGAGCGCTACCTCCAGACTTCTCCTTGCGCTACGGTTCCCTCACGTCTCAAGTGACGTCAACCGCCTCCGCATGAGCGCTCCCATCTAGGATCCGCGTCATCTAGAGCACAGCCTTTAGAAGCTCCATGGACTTAGAATATTTTCCAGCCGGAATGCTCCCACCAGGGTTCTACGAGCTTAGTGTCGCCTCAAGGCCAGAGCGCTTCCATCGAGGATCTGAAGACTTAGTTGTTTTTCCTCATTTATCGTACTTGTAACGGAGTAGCGTTCTGTCGCCCTACGAAATCAAACCAATTTTTGTAACACTCAAAAAAGTTAGTCGATTTTAGCTCGACACAGTTCCAGTCACATGGTTTTTCACACTTTCTGGCTTTTTCACGTTAAAACGTCTATTGTCTATTGCTGCGATTTTTTTTACCTGATTGCGCGCCCGACTCATCTCCGAGCTAAGGCGGTCCGATTCTCCGGATTGGGAAAAAAGCCGGGTGACCCGCAACATCACTCATCCACCAGCCTCTCTTGTTTCTCCGACGAGGTGCAGTTCTGAAGAGCCCCCAAGCTCTTCTTCCGGCACGATCACCTCAAACTGCCACGTCCCTCACCATTTCCTTCGACAACTCTACAAAAACAAGAGTTTTCCAACTCTCTTCTCTCCGACGAGATCTCCTCAAACCGCCGCCTCCCTCTTTATTTTCCAGCGACATCTTCCTCAAACTGCCCTGTCCCTTTTGCACGGCGCCCAGTAAAACCGATGTCTCTTCGATTTTTATTCTAGTAAACATAGGCTCCCTCTCCGCTACTCCACCGTCGAGCCTACTCTTCTGTTTCTAGCAACTTCAAGCCTTAAAGCGTTTGCCCATTGACCCCATGCTGCTCTCCAAGTTGTGGGCATAGGCGGAGAGCACGAGGGCGACGATGAGGAATGTGGGCATAGGCGAGAGCATGAGGACGGCGATGAGGAGTGTGGGCATGGGCCGAGAGCACGAGGACGGCGATGAGGAGTGTGGGCATAGGCCGAGAGCACGAGGACGGCGATGAGGAGTGTGGGCATAGGGGTGGGGTCCGTGGGGAGCATGTCAATGTTGGTTTGATTGGGGCTGCAAATAGAGTGTTATTTAAATTTCTTAGATATTATTATTTTTATTTAAGACATCTATTTTTTTTTGAAGTCTGCATTCGCATTAGAAAGAAAAGAGAAAAAAAGACCACAAAAGCTGGTCAGAAATTAAGGATGTTCTCCCGGTCTCTTTGAACAACCTCAGAGAGAATCGGCGGGAAGTCCTCCAAACATGTCCACTGGAAAGTACAGGAAATAGCATGATGTGAACAAAAATCTGCTGCCCGATTGGCCGCCCGCGGAACATGGCGGAGCAGGACACGAGGTAGCTCGAAGAGGAAACTCAACACATCCGCGTCCGGGAAGTTGGCATCCCAAAGACGCGAGTCAAAACAGCGTTGACAATACTTGATCAAGTTGAGGCAGTCACCCTCAATGATCACCCCAAAAGCATCAAAGCAGTCAACCGTGAGGTAGTCCCGAATGGCAGCCAGGGCCGCCATCTCCGTTCGCCCCGGGTCCCATTGCAAAAGCGATCGGCCGGCCGCAAAGAGGACCGTACCAGAGGAGTCACGAGCCACAATCCCCACCCCGACTTGGCGAGAAGGAAGAAGAGCACGCCAGGGTCTCCAAATATGCACGCCCCAAATTAATACCCATCGAATTTAACTATTTGACCCGGTGAAACTGTGAAAGTGATGCAATCTGTTCTCCATGGGAACACGCAACGTGTTCTATTCATGAGCCCCCACATGTCGACACCTGCCCATTCTTATCCGGACAAATCAGAAAATCCTTGGTGGCCCGAGAACAAATGTCGTCCCTATCCTCACCTTTCCGGTGACCATACCCCCACCCGTCCTCCTACCCTGCTGAGCCGTCAAAGTTTGCGGGCGAGCCGCACTTTCGACATTGTAAACTTTTATAAGGTCCTCATTTTTCATTTATTTCATTTTGTACTTTACCAACCAAGTGTCCGTACATCAACAAAGCATGGTTTTATTTTAATTAATGACTCATTTAAAATAAATTATTATATATATCTCGCTGATACAAAAGTTAGCTCGAGTTTTGGCTCGGCCTAAAAGATTCGAGCCATTAATCAAAATTTAAAATAAATTATTAGGACCGTCAAAATTTGACTGATTTGAGGCTTACCTCTGATCGCATCGAGCCACCTTAAAATCAGTTTGAAACTAATGGTCCACTTGGTAGAGCGATTGTGGTGGTGAATACAGTGATGATGAATTTTTGGCTCCGTTTAGGGGGACTTATTTTCTCCGGCCAAGCGGTTATGACGCATGAATCGGATCATAATTAAGGTAGGTTCATGCGGTCGTAACCGCTTGAGCGGTAAAAATAAGGCCTCTCAAACAAAATTTCATCCGTTTGTTGTAGTATTTTTGATTTGCTAAGCTGAGAGTAAAGTTGGGGTTTTTAATCGCGGAAGTGCAATCTCCAGGAATAACTAAATACAGGGTCACAAAAAATACGTGATTTGCACAATTTTATTAACACAAAAAGAACTAATAAGCACTCAACTTAAAATATACAAATTCAAAAATATACTGGAGAAAAACTCAGACTACGAAAATTCGCATAAATAATATGAACTCAACTGAAATCCGTAAAACAGATGCACAAGATTCATACTAGAACGAACGTTCGTTATCGTCAGACGACCAACCACTGTCGTCACCACTGAGAAGAGATCCAAGTCAGGATTTGACCTTGCCACAAACACCAACCCGTCAATGTCACCACTTGTGCACAATCACCACCACCTACAAGCATGCAACCATCGAGCATTGCACACTTATCACAACCCGTGAATTTGATGCATTACCACTACCCGCACGTTTTCGCTCTTCGTTGCCGATGTAGCCTGTGTAAAAATTCCTGGGAAGCTGAGAAAGGCTGCAAGAACTTTCAACCAAATTAAACCAAGTAACCAGAAGCAGTAGAAGAACAAGTGCTGTAATTCAATCAAATATCTTCTTTATAATGCAAGACATACATTGCGAGACATGATTTCACAATGCACTCGATTGAAATAAAAAAGACAAGCAAGAGTAAAACTGACAGACTGAACCCAGTAACCGCCTAAGCTACCTAACCGTCAAAGTTGTCTGTCAAAACCGCCAAGTCACTGTTAACGACTCAGACCGCCAAAACCGCCGAACTGTCACACCGCTTCTCTAGCCGCGTGGACTGACTGCTTATTGAAAGTTGAGGATAACCTTGTCTACCACTTCCAGGTCTCCTGACCGCAAGGTCGCCTGACCGGCCCTGACCGCTGAAGCTAACCGAGAACAGATGCTGATGAATTTGGAAACAGTCTACCCGCTGAGATCGGGAGAACTGCCTTATTGAACTATCCGCAACCTCGAGGAAGAAGACTTCTAGTCGCACAATCCGCGACGTGTTGTATACCATAAACTACTATCCGCAACTGTTCCACACTGAGCCTCCAACTAGTTGACTAGTCGTTCGGTGCTAGCCGTACAGCCTGTACAACACAAGACAATCTTCACTTAGTCGCACGGTTAACAAATTCTAACCGCAAGTTCAAAATGCGAGCTTAGTTCTCACTGTTCCCATTATTTATGACGAGTCAGGGACGCATATTTATATGCGACCAGGGGAGTGCGGTCACCACCCATAAGCGAAAGGGTAACCGCCCATCATCCTATGACTAGCAGCAAAAACCCGCACACTATTGCGGACACCAGCACTAGACCGCAAAGCCGGTTCGCAATCAGAACCTTGCAACAAGCCGCGCTACCCATGCAGTCTCCGTGAACTAAGCAGCAACACAGACTTGGCACAACACTGTGACCAAGTCCACAACCCCATTGGGCTTTGGTAATAGACCGCGCGGACAGACTACGACGAGCTTAACGATCAATCCTCTACTAACAGTGCTTAGTCGCGCGGATTCCACACAAACTAGAGAACCAGCTAACTCAACGGTCTCCGCGATCTCCAGATTCAAACCACATAAGTCGTGGTTAGCTCAACTCCAACCATCCGGTTACAACTCCAGGATGCTTGCTGAGACAGACCGCATGAAAAGAACACTAGCTAGAACCCGGCTATCCGCCAACACCTATCAAAGCTAATCGACATCGGTCAATGTGGTTTGTGCGGTCTGCCTTCCTCAGACCACCCACTTCCACTTCAACAATTTCAACACTCCCCCTTGAAGTGGGAAGTTGAAACCAGCCCAAGCAAACCCCATAACCAAACAAACGGTCCCTTTGATAATGGTATCATGAAAATGTTCGCGACGTTGTCCTAGCTCCGCACATACTCTACCATCAGAGACCCCTCCAACACCTTATCCCGAATGAAGTGATGCTTGATATCGATGTGCTTTGTCCATGCATGACAAACTAGATTATTAAACAGTTTGAGGGCACTCTCATTGTCACCGTGTAGCAAAGTAGGACCTCTCATCTCCTTATGGATGTCCTCCACTAACATCCGAAGCTAGAAGACCTCCTGAATTGCTAAGGCCAAAGCCTTGTATTCCACTCCTATAGTGGAGCAGACACTGAATCCCGCTTCTTGCTGCTCCACGAGATAGTTGTTGATCCACACATAAAGACATAAACCGGTATCAACTTCCGATCATCCGTATCTCCCTCATAATCAGTATCTGTGTAATCGTGCAATTTGAAGCCCGTGTCCCTCTTATAAAAGAGACCCATTTCTGAGGTGAACTTCAGTACTTCAAGATATTCTTAGCCGCTACTAGATGAGATTTTTGTTGCTGCTGCATATACCGACCTACTCAGCCTACAACATAGGCAATATTCAGTCTTGTAATCGTCAAGTATATCAAACTCCCAATCAGAACCCGAAACACCAAGGGATCTGGAAGAACCCTTCCCTCATCACTAGATTTACTCTTCCCCTCCCGCATGCTGAACCGCTTAACGACCTGCTCCACATAGTCTTTTGGAGAAACGATTACATCGCTCTCTTTCCTCTCCACCTCAAGAGCAAGGAAACGGTGGAGCTCCCCAAGATCCTTCATCTCAAATCTGATAGCTTGCTCTGCCCAGAGCCTAGCTACCTCCTCTTATAAGTTCCTCGTGACGATCATATCGTCAACGTATAGCAACCCAAGACTTGAAGCTCCCCCTCTTCTTAACGAATAGGCTTGAATCAGAATCTGAAGCAAAATATTTGTAGAATTAGAGGTATTCTACGATCTTCTCATTCCCCGCCCGAGACGCCTGCTTCAAGCCATAAAGGGCCATCTTGAGCTTATAGAAGTGTCCGAGATGTTCTTCAGAAACATAACCAGGTGACTGCACTATGAAGATATCTTTGTCAATCTCGTCGTAAAAAACATATTATTCATGTCAAGTTGCCAAATCATCCACTCTTGGCAAGCCGCCAAGGAAATCACTACCCGTACTGAAGTCATCTTGGCCACTAAACTAAACGCCTCCTCATAGTCTTCCCCGTACTGCTACGAGAACTCCCGAGTTACAAGGCAAGTCTTGTACCACTCGATACTGTCGTCAGCCTTCTTCTTGAGCTTGTACACCCACTTGTAGGTCACATGAGTGATGACATAAACTTTGGGCACAAGATCTCAAGTCTCATTGTTCTTGAGAGCGACCATCTTCCCACCCATGACATCTTCCCACTCTTTGATCCTAGTGTCATTCTCAAAGAATAACGATTCTCGCTCATCCAAGGGGCTTGCGAAGAAACATGAGACAAAACTCACCATATTCCCGTCCATGTACCGAGTGTAACATCCCGACTTTTATTGGACCACCGGAACCCTAATGTGCCCAATAAAAGTGACCCGAACCTATACCCGTGACCCGATATGAGGCAACCATAGCCAGGGAATCGAGCTGGAGAACTCTGATTTGAGTTCTGTTAGTTATTATGGCCTCGTATAGTCAATACGAGTGTGTTGGAACCCGTTCCGTCGAATTTCGAAATCATATGGTGGATATGACCGTTCCTCGTAGAATGTCACGAAAACGAGATTTTTGAATATTGATCTAGAAAACTCCGATTTGAGTTCTGTTAGTTCCTATGACTTCGTATAGTCAATACCAAGCTTTTAAAAACCGGACAGGCCGGTCGGACTGGTCGAACCGCAGTCCGGGCACTCAGCCGGTCCAATCCAAGTACGCAAACCGCACCATCCACGGACCGCCCAACAATCGGGGAACCAGGCGGGCGGACCGGTGGGCCGGGAACCGGGCGCGGTTTTACGTAACCTGGCAGGTCAAAGGCCCAATATTAAAATAGCAGAAAAATTATAGGTGAGGGGATTCGAACCCTCACCATTATCAGATTAAGAGAACAGCTGATCACCTAACCATTTGGTTCTTATTGTTTTATCCTATAATATATTATATACATATAAATATTAAGGTATATATAAAATAAACATATATAATTAATATACATATTAGTCGTGCACAAAAAGCCCGATCGGGCTCGGGCCGGGCCGGACCGGGCTCGATCGGGCTCGGGCTTTTCTACAACCGGGCCTGGCCCGGGCTCAGTTTGAGCCGAGCCGGGCCGGGCTCGGGCTCCCTCCCAAAGAGGGGGCCTGATTAGGCCCTTCAGGCCGGGCCGGGCCCGGCTCGGCCTGAAGGGAACAGGCGGGATTAATTCCCGCTTGATTAGGCGGGATTAATCCCACCTGATCATAGGCGGGATTAATCCCGCCAGGCTTTGGCTAAGCCCGATACCGGGCTCGGGCTAGCTCGGGGCTCGGGCTTTGCCCGGCCCGGCCCGGGCAGCGGGTCGAGCAATTGGCCAAAATGGGGGCCCGGTAAGGGCCCCAAGCCCGGCCCTAGCCCGGGCCGGGCTTTTTCCGGGCCGGTCCTAACCAGGCTTTTGTCGGGTCGGGCCCAGGCGGGCTTTCCGGGCCCGGCCTTTTTGCCCATGACTAATACATATCTATATAAATATTATTACATATTTTTTAGATATATTATTATATTAATATATGAAATTATCTTTTTAAAATTAAAGTTTATATATATTTTTAATATATGCATACATCTATCCTTCAAGTAAAATTTACGTTCTGTTTGGCACGACGGTGGCGGCTATCAAGTGGTGGTTATGAACCGTCACTCTTGAACGTTCGACTTTATCTAAGAAACTTCATACACTTTTATGTTCAAAAGTAAAAAAAATAGTTTTATTTTCTCGACTGTGGTCTTAACCGTTGTCATGCCAAAACTTCATTCTATTACTTTATTATAATGTCGTTTTTATCCAAACTCACCAGAGCAAAAACATCACGCAAAACGAAGCTTTACAAATATATTGATAATGTATACATCATTTTATTTGTATCACAATATAATGATTGTTGAAACCGAAAAATCGGTCTCTGTGGAGTTCGACCATTGGGGAAGGGGTGGCCGCACACCTACTACACTCAAATGAACTATCTAGGCTCAAGGCTAGGAACACAAGGGACAGACCCAAGGCCTCAGCGTGGAGGTCCCACCGCATACCCGGAAGACTATCAAACTCTTCCCCTCCCACACCAGGGGCTGAGCTAAGACACCTTCGGCGGGCTCTCTTGGCCGGCCGGAACATCTAAGGAGGATCTCAAGATCCACTCCTGAACTAGAGGCGTCTCCCTGGGTCTATATAAACTGTGCCCTGCCCCCGCCTTTTAATGGCGCCATACTGCCCATCAGCCCTACTCCACGCAGCCCCAATTGGGCCGCTAACAACGCAACTACGTTATTCTGAAAGGCTGTCAATAGGCCATTAGGGGCTTCCCGACAACTATACCTCGGGGCTCCCACGGGGCGAGCGGTTCGCGAACATACCGCCCGCCTAAGATGAACAAGATAAAAAGAATTCATAGGGCGTCACAGGCATATAAATAATTACAGGAATATAAATTCCATACATCGGCATGCAGGCCGGCAATATAAACAGAAATAGGCCTTCTTGGGCCGGCACAAACTGGGGGCTTAAGCCCGCTATTCCCCGCTTGGTACTGCAGCACCTGTACGCCAACGTCTCGACGAGCGGTGACCAACTAGGCATCGGTCGGCTAACACAAGCAGGCCAAACATAATGCGCGCGCACCCTTTTTGGGGGCTATGGTGCGCATTCCCTGCAAATAGGTAGTATCCAAATTCCCCAGAGTCTTCTCCGGGAACCCCAGAACATCACCCACCCGGCTCATGCGTCCGGACGGGCTTCACACAGAACATCACCAATTCGGCTCATACGTCCGAATGGGCTTCACACATCACATCACCAATTCGGCTCATACGTCCGAATGGGCTTCACACAGCATGCCTAAACCCGTACTCACACTTCCGGGCACTAATGCAATTAAAGGCGGGGACGCACATGTCAACCCGTCGGAGAGCATCCTTCCCCCACTCGTCGGTGGAGAGGTGCTTCCATGCAAATATGAAAAATAAGGGCTTCACCTGCCCAAGTAGAAAATTCGTTACCCTTGACGCGTGCTAGGCGGCGGGGCCGGAAGAGGAGCTCCGGTTCGGTCTTACTGCATGCGGCCGCGTTAGTGGCTGATCTCCACTCCAAGGTGAGCCTCACTCCAGGCCGAGCCTTGCTCCAGGCCGGGCTTGCTACAGGGGGCAGTGACCAATCTCCACTCCAAGACGCTGCGACGGTGGTAAAAAGTTAGGGCTCGGCCATCCCCTGTTCCAGGCTGAGAGAGAGGGAGAGGGGAGGGGCGGCGGCTGCTTTCCTCTTGGCCGAACCCTAACTCGGGGCTGGGGGGAAATGCTGCTGCCTGCCAAGAGAGAAAGGGAGGGGGGGTGGCTGCTGCTTGCCGAGAGAGAATGGGAGGGGGTTGGCTCAGGTGGTGAAGTCGGCGACGGCCTGGACCGGAGGTGGAAGAG
Organism: Platanthera zijinensis; assembly: GCA_039513925.1. Taxonomy (NCBI): domain Eukaryota; kingdom Viridiplantae; phylum Streptophyta; class Magnoliopsida; order Asparagales; family Orchidaceae; genus Platanthera; species Platanthera zijinensis. The sequence goes on from CM077091.1 coordinate 157,992,340, forward strand.
ACGGCTCGGGCTTTGCTTGCCCTAGGCGGCGGCGGCGAGAGAGGGAGGAGGTCGGTCTCGTCCCGAGCTTGGTGCGGCCGGCGACTGGAGGAGGAGAGGGTCGGGAGCTCGGCCTGGGCTTGTAGGCCGACGGGTGGAGGGAAGGGGCGGCCGGCCTCGGGCTGCTCCAGGCGGCCGAGAGAGAGGGAGAAAGGAGAGGCGGCGGCCGCTTGCCCTAGGTCGACGAGAGGAGAGAGGAGGGGTGGCCGCTGCTTTTTCTCTTAGCCCAACCCTAACATCGGGGAGGAGGTGATGAAATTGCTGCTCCCCTCTTTCCCTTTTTTCCCTCTTATAATATATCTGTATATATATATATATTATATATATATTATATATATTATATATTATACATTATATATTATAAAACTCATGCACATAAAATATCTGCACGCACGCACGAGCACCCACGCGTCCTTGAACGGGGACGTCAAATCGTCGCCCACAGCACGCCCCTAGGCTGTCATTTGGGGAGGGTCCCACTCGCCCGGCTACGGGGTTGTACACGATCCCCGTTCTTTTCGAGGTTGGTACAAGCTCGGAAAGAATCATCCAACCCTACGTATCCGGCGAGTGGGAGCCGACCCAAAGAAAAAATTTGTGAGAATTCTCCATTTGGGTACAAAGGGAGCTCCACCCGTAGGGCTTACTTTTCACATAGACCCACTAGAGGATCTAGCACGAATATCACTAGCCCGTGCCTTTCCTCCGAGGCTCATCATCAACCATACACGCAATATTTAATACACTGCAACATAACAAGAATCCAACTCTTTTCAAGCTCTCTCCCTTTCCCCCCAGGTGTGCCTACAGCCCTGCTAGCTAGTGAAAGCCCGACAGCGAGTCTACCGGGGGCCGAGCAGCACTCGGGGTCCTGCAAAATACTCCGACTTTTTCACAAACCTCAAACTGTCTCCCTTTCCCCCCAGGTGTGCCTACAGCCCTGCCAGCTAGTGAAAGCCTGACAGCGAGTCTACCCGGGGCCGAGCAGCACTCGGGGTCCCTTACCCCCCAGGCGAGCCTACGGACCTGCCAGCTAGTAGGAGCCAGGCAGCGGGTCTACCCGGGGCCGAGCATCACTCGGGGTCCTGTAGAATATCTGAACTCTCTCCAAATTTAAAAATATCTCTATCCCCCGAGTGACATCCAGCCCTGCCAACTAGGTGAGAGTCTGGCAGCGGGATCTGCTCGGGGTCCGTTAAACGAATACTTCGATCGTCCACATAGATTGCGACGGGAGCATTGTCACTCTAAATTTCATAACGATGTCCACAGAGAACCGTCCGAGCTCTCGGGTGATACTGCCGGTTCAGCCAGCTAGGTGAAAGCCTGGAAGCAGGTGTTGAACATCCTCCGGGCTTAGCCCTAGGGTCATAATGATGTCCATCGAGACCCCTGCCCTGCCAGCTTGGTGGGAGCCTGACAGCGGGAGAATCGAGACCTAACCCCAGAGCGAGAAGACTTGGAACATTCGCCTCTCCCGGGTGCTACCACCAGGCCAGTCAGCTAGATGGGAGCCTGAGGGCGGGTGTTGAACATCCTCCGGGCTCAGCCCCAGGGTCATAACGACGTCCATCGAGACCCCTGCCCTGCCAGCTTGGTGGGAGCCTGACAGCGGGAGAATCGAGACCTAACCCCAGAGCGAGAAGACTTGGAACATTCGTCTCTTCCGGGTGCTACCACCAGGCCAGTCAGCTAGATGGGAGCCTGAGGGCGGGTGTTGAACATCCTTCGGGCTCAGCCCCAGGGTCATAACGACGTCCATCGAGACCCCTGCCCTGCCAGCTTGGTGGGAGCCTGACAGCGGGAGAATCGAGACCTAACCCCAGAGCGAGAAGACTTGGAACACTTGCAGAGTATAACTGGAGGGTAGGCTCCCTCACTTCGAACTCCACGTTAATCTAGGAGGACACCACTAAGGAGTCGGTAAGAACCTCCACATCGTGTACCCCAAGTTCTCTGACCGGGCACAGTCTCGCTATAACCGCCTCATACTCAGCCCGATTTTTGGTGATAGGGAAATGCACTACTACTCGAGGACTTGACTTTGCTCGAGGTGGAGACATCCTGCTTACTTAAGAGGTGTTGGAGAGTTAATTGCACCGATGCTTTTACAAATGGAGAACACATTCTTTATAAGAGAGGCGATCTGGAAGTCGTCAAATCGGGAAGCTGGCGTCCGAGCCTGTTCCTAATAATTCCTCCAATCGGAAGAGAGATGCAATCGGGGGGACATAGGCCGACGTGCAAGGGGAGAGCTGATCTCGGCCGTCAGTGCAGAGGCTCGGTCTTACAAGAGCGCTTAAAGTCCCGAGGCATCGTCCCATCATCCGAACTGGGCTATTTAAAAGAAACAGGTCGACGGCTCGTATCCTGATCTAATGACAAAGATTGCTTTTCGCCATGTCACTCGATGATGAGAGCTAGTGCATGGGCGACGGGTAATGTTCCTGTGAGGGTCCTCTGGGACGCACTCGAGGCCAACATCTTCCCTTGGGCCAAAACCTGCCCCTTTACATGTTATCCTGCTCTCTCAATGAAAAAGGCCTTCACTTGTGATTGCTTGGAGAGATCGGCCCTTTATCAAATCTGAGAGGTTAGCGTCTAGGCTCGTTCCTGATAATTCCTCTAGTCGGAGGAGAGGTGCGATCGGGAGGACATAGGCCGACGTGCAAGGGGGGAGCTGATCTCGGCCGTCAGTGCAGAGGCTCGGTCTTACAATAGCGCTTAAAGTCCCGCGGCACCGTCCCATCGTCCGAACTAGGCTATTTAAAAGGAACGGGTTGGACGTTTCACTTCCGGAGTCGATCGCGAGGCTAACCCTTAAAGCCCTCAGAAGTTCGAGGCGAATTGGCAATAAAGAGAAAACTCCACTACTACTGAATCATAAGGAAGAGAAAACATATTACTGCTAGGGAGGGAACCCTTTCAGGTCACCCCGGCTCCAAATACCTCTCAGCCGCTCTCTTACTCGATCTTAAGTGAGGATACACGTGTTTTCACAGGTAGAGGCGCTTCAAACTGGTGCAAATCCTACTCCAAATGCTACGAGATTCTAACAACAGCTATGGGAGGGGACAACTCCGAGTATGAGGACCTTACATACGAATTATCCGCGCATGACCCTGGTCGCCACTTGGTTCCTCTTCTAAAGCCATGACATCCACCTGAGATTTTCCGTGCTGGTCACTCTCCACGCTCACCGCACCAAAATGTTGAAACCGAAAAATCGGTCTCTGTGGAGTTCGACCCTTGGGGAAGGGGTGGCCGCACACCTACTACACTCAAATGAACTATCTAGGCTCAAGGCTAGGAACACAAGGGACAGACCCAAGGCCTCAGCGTGGAGGTCCCACCGCATACCCGGAAGACTATCAAATTCTTCCCCTCCCACACCAGGGGCTGAGCTAAGACACTTTCGGCGGGCTCTCTTGGCCGGCCGGAACATCTAAGGAGGATCTCAAGATCCACTCCTGAACTAGAGGCGTCTCCCTGGGTCTATATAAACTGTGCCCTGCCCCCGCCTTTTAATGGCGTCATACCGCCCATTAGCCCTACTCCACGCAGCCCCAATTGGGCCGCTAACAACGCAACTATGTTGTTCTGAAAGGTTGTCAATAGGCCATTAGGGGCTTCCCGGCAACTATACCTCGGGGCTCCCACGGGGCGAGCGGTTCGCGAACATACCGCCCGCCTAAGATGAACAAGATAAAAAGAATTCATAGGGCGTCACAGGCATATAAATAATTACAGGAATATAAATTCCATACATCGGCACGCAGGCCGGCAATATAAATAGAAATAGGCCTTCTTGGGCCGGCACAAACTGGGGGCTTAAGCCCGCTATTCCCCGCTTGGTACTACAGCACCTGTACGCCAACGTCTCGACGAGCGGCGGCCAACTAGGCATCGGTCGGCTAACACAAGAAGGCCAAACATAATGCGCGCACCCCCTTTTTGGGGGCTATGGTGCGCATTCCCTACAAATAGGTAGTATCCAAATTCCCCAGAGTCTTCTCCGGGAACCCCAGAACATCACCCACCCGGCTCATGCGTCCGGACGGGCTTCACACAGAACATCACCAATTCGGCTCATACGTCCGAATGGGCTTCACACATCACATCACCAATTCGGCTCATACGTCCGAATGGGCTTCACACAGCATGCCTAAACCCGTACTCACACTTCCGGGCACTAATGCAATTAAAGGCGGGGACGCACATGTCAACCCGTCGGAGAGCATCCTTCCCCCACTCGTCGGTGGAGAGGTGCTTCCATGCAAATATGAAAAATAAGGGCTTCACCTGCCCAAGTAGAAAATTCGTTACCCTTGACGCGTGCTAGGCGGCGGGGCCGGAAGAGGAGCTCCGGGTCGGTCTTACTGCATGCGGCCGCGTCAGTGGCTGATCTCCACTCCAAGGTGAGCCTCACTCCAGGCCGAGCCTTGCTCCAGGCCGGGCTTGCTACAGGGGGCAGTGACCAATCTCCACTCCAAGACGCTGCGACGGTGGTAAAAAGTTAGGGCTCGGCCATCCCCTGTTCCAGGCTGAGAGAGAGGGAGAGGGGAGGGGCGGCGGCTGCTTTCCTCTTGGCCGAACCCTAACTCGGGGCTGGGGGGAAATGCTGCTGCCTGCCAAGAGAGAAAGGGAGGGGGGGTGGCTGCTGCTTGCCGAGAGAGAATGGGAGGGGGTTGGCTCAGGTGGTGAAGTCGGCGGCGGCCTGGACCGGAGGTGGAAGAGACGGCTCGGGCTTTGCTTGCCCTAGGCGGCGGCGGCGAGAGAGGGAGGAGGTCGGTCTCGTCCCGAGCTTGGTGCGGCCGGCGACTGGAGGAGGAGAGGGTCGGGAGCTCGGCCTGGGCTTGTAGGCCGACGGGTGGAGGGAAGGGGCGGCCGGCCTCGGGCTACTCCAGGCGGCCGAGAGAGAGGGAGAAAGGAGAGGCGGCGGCCGCTTGCCCTAGGTCGACGAGAGGAGAGAGGAGGGGCGGCCGCTGCTTTTTCTCTTAGCCCAACCCTAACATCGGGGAGGAGGTGATGAAATTGCTGCTCCCCTCTTTCCCTTTTTTCCCTCTTATAATATATCTGTATATATATATATATATTATATATATATTATATATATTATATATTATACATTATATATTATAAAACTCATGCACATAAAATATCTGCACGCACGCACGAGCATCCGCGCGTCCTCGAACGGGGACGTCAAATCGTCGCCCACAGCACACCCCTAGGCTGTCATTTGGGGAGGGTCCCACTCGCCCGGCTACGGGGTTGTACAATGATAATAAAGTATTAATTTATAGATAAATTTCTAAGATAATATTAATTATTTTTATTTTCTAATATATATATATATATAACGGTTCGATCCCGTTTGAATCAGTTGGACCGGTTCAACCTTGAACTTTTCCCTCCGCCGATTCGATGTCCGGCCCGATTTTCAAAATTCTTGTCAATACGAACGCACTGGAACTTGTTGTGTCATAATTTGAAGTCTAACGACAAATATCAGCAATTTGACCGTTTTAACGCACCGCGACGCGCAGATTTTTGATAATTAGCAAACGAACTCTGATTTGATCCCGGTCAATGGTATTGGACTCGTACGGTCAATACGAAGTCAACCGAGTTTGTCCCGATCAATTTCAAATACGAATAGTCAACTCGTGGTCAAATCAAGCATAATCGTTCACCGAAAAGCGTGCACACAAAAATTATGACACGACACCCCAACTTTGACCTGCTTCCCGATGACATGGACCTATTTTGACTTTGACTGGCAAGGGGGACCCACCTAGGGTTGACTTTGGTCAACCCTCACTAAAAACCCATTTTTTGGATTTTTCTCCCAAAGAGGTGCTCACCTCCTCTTCAATCATGGCTAAGGCCCTACCCTCTCTCACTCCTTGGGCAACCACACCAGCAACTTGGTGGGAAATGAGCCATGGGCCAAGGTAGGCCCAATTTCTACCTTCTCCTCCTCTTTTCCCTCCCTAAGAACCAAGGCCCAAGCCCACCTCTCCTTCCCCTGGATTGTTGCCACCTAGAGCCACCCTGATGGTGCCACCTGGCCAGCCCAAGTGGAGGGGAGGAGAAGAGCTCCTCCCCTCATGGGGATTTATCCCATATCGGCTAGGGGAGGGGTGGCCACCCTCCCCAAGCCTATAAAGGCCTTGCTCAGCCTCCTTCCCTACACACAAACCCAAACGAGTCAGGGTCCCCTCTACTGGAGACCAGCTCGCCGGGAAATTTTCTACCACCCGAGCTCTACCACCACCTCCAACAGAGGCTCAGCCGGGACCATCCCAAATACCCCAACCATAGGAGGAAGCTCTTCCCCTCCTGCTCCCTCATCTTTCTGACGTGTTGCATGCGCCTCTCGGCGGCTGGAGCGCCGCCCGCACCAACCGAGCCAAGCTCTAGGTTGGGTGGTGACCGTAGGAGGTTAGCCCCTCCCAACGTCGGTAGTGGCACTAGGGAAGGGTTAAACTACCGGGGACGATTATCCCAAGTGGTGGACGGCGGAGGCGCCGCCGAAAAATGCCGCTCTGGCAGTACCCGTGGAGTAGAGTTTTTCCTCTACTTTTACTCCGGCGGCGGCTGGTCACTGGACCACCATCGAAGAGGAGCCCTGCCCCTAGCGTGCCGGTCGGGGGTGTTTGCGTGGCCTGAGAAGTCATCGGAGAGGCGGGGTGGTGGGGTGGCGCTGGGAGAAGAGCCACCGCCACCCTGCTCTTGGTTTAACAATTTCAGGCGGTGGCCGACAGCGGCACGACGCCAGACCACCGCCCAGAAGTTTGCCGGCCCCTGGAGAACTGATTGGGGACGGCGCCGTGAAACAGCAGTGGCCGGACTGTAGGATCTTGTGGCGCCCTTAGAGGGGGGGGGGGGTGAATAAGGGCTCTTTAAAATTTGCTAAATTAGAAGTAAAGTTTGAGACACACCAATGAAATGAAAATCAAGATTTTATTTCTCCAAAATATATATATGTAAAATGATTCCAATAAAGCTTGAAATCAAGGCTTACAATGATAATAGTTTTTAGCTTTTTCACCGGTCCTTCTCCCAAGGACCGGTAGGCTATAGTCAATATCTCCCTAGATATGGCTACTAGCCTCCCCCTAAATCAAACCAATGATCTAGACGCTGCACACAAGGCGGCGATTTACTCCTAAGCCTCACAAGGACCTAGACACCACTCACAAGGCGGTGATTTGCCCCTAAGCCACACACGGGCTTAGACACCACACACAAGGTGGTGATTTTCCCTTCCCAATTACAAAGATAAAAAGTGAATATGAAGTACAATAGTAAAACTTAAAAACTCCCTCAAAATCACGAGCTCTGAAGATGATGATGGACCGATAAGAAGATCTCCAATCTTGAACGCACGGTCGTATCTCCTTCGCTCTTGAGAGTTCAACAGACCAAGGGAGTTCTTCTGGAAACGGAGATGAAGGCTCTGAAAATTCTCTGGGAAAACTAAAGCTCTGCACGATCAATCCATTCCCTGAAATTTTTGGTCGTATATATCCCTTTATGCTATCGCCGGCGATAGAGTTAACGCCCCGTGATAGTGATAACTCTCCGTTGCTTTACACGTGGCACACGTCGCGCGGACTTTCAGATCTGAGTGGAGAACGTGACGATCGTGGGATATCGCTCGGCGATATCGGTATCGCGCCGCGATATCGCTCAACCGTGACTTCGTGTGCGGCATCATGTGGATCAAGGCTGACATCAGAAGTAACTGTCCATATTATCGCCCGCGGTAGCGTTATCGCCAGCGATAGTGTGATTTTCCATTTCTTCAATGCTATGCTCAGCCATTCCTTAGTACTTAAAAAACCTGTTATTCCTGCACATTTAAAACACATACCAAGATCAAATACATCCGGGATTTGTTATTCTCAAACTAAGAAGTGCGGAACGCATGCTCCAACAATCTCCCCCTTTTGATAATAACAAATCCACTAAGAAAGAAATTGCATGAGATCAGGAGAATGTGAAATAATTTAGATAATCATTATGAACCAAAGTGCATAAATAGTTATAATTAACTCCCCCTATAATAAAGACTATTTTCTCCCCCTATTTAAAAGAAATAATTACTCCCCCTAAATGTACTAATCAATTTATTTCGTAATTTCGTACTTAATCTCCCCCTTTTGTTATTAGCAAAAGATGGTGGGATATAAATAAAATGAGTGGCAAATGCGGAAGTTGAAAGAAGTGAGAGAGTAATAGATTAGTCATAGAATTTGGAAATATGAGGAGTAGAATAACGACATTAATAACCATAGAATAGTATTACGATAAAATTTGGAATTTTATCAGAAAAAAAATATTTGTTGTGGAGGAAATTAATTGAAGAGTTGAATTTAAACATTGAAAATTTGTCAGGCCAAGATATCAAAAACATTAGAAACGATAAAATAGAAGAAAAAAAACTATTTCCGGTCCAATTCTCATGAGAAGAGATTTTATAAATGATAATGACGTGTACATGCGAAGAGTGATGTAGTTACAGATTCCTTAAGAAATATGTTATATGAAGGTTTGCAATATTATAATACAAGAAACTAACATATAACTTCATGGCATAATGATTTTGAAAAAAAAATGGCCAAGTTTGTTTGCACAAGATACTTTACAATCCTTTTCAAAGTGCTCAACCTCACAATGCTTATTAAGACTTATCAGGAGGGTGAGTAGAGCTTGATTGGAAGATCCTAGTCATTTTTATTTGTTTTGTTTTTTTTCATTATTTTTTTTTAGAAACTGTGACTTAGGATTCCGAATTCACTTGTATTGCAAACTTGATAATAAATATTTTGTTTTTAAAATGGTCATCAGTTTTGAAAATCAATTTGAAAGAAGTATACATGAAAGGTTCAGTGATGTATTTGAAACTGTGAAAGAAAGCAATATCATGTAATAAGAAGCTTAAGTAAGTGTAACTATCAGCTCGTGTCAGTGGAAGCACATTATCAATCATAAAATGTTACTCATACTTAGAGGCACGCGGAAACAATTCTATTCAAGCTCTAGTCATCAAAGGTATAGAAAGATATCGAGAGCAAGACAAATTAAAAAAATGTTTAAAGAACTTATAAATTAATTATCACACATGTAATAAGTATTGTATCCTGATAATCATGCAAAAATTTATAGTAACACTCGAAGCAAGGTTGGTGAAAAGATGTCAGAATATTAGGGAAATGTGGCTTAAAAATGCACTATCGCCAGCGGTAGTGATACCGTGGGGCGATAGAGATTTTTATATAAAAGGCGAAAACAACGAGTAGGCTGACACATATCCTCCTTTTACCGACCCTGGACTGTTTGTCATCGTCTTCTCCAGCGGAAACCCTCAAGAACTCCAAAAAGTAAGGTTAGATCCCTCTTGAATGTTGTGTTTTTCTTTAAAAAATTTTAGATCTGGTCTCTAGATGATGAATGAAGATAGATCTAGAAAAAAAATTTTGATTTTTGGCATACATTTTGTTATGAAATAATTTTGAAGAAAATATTTCATTTTATTGCAAAATCCTTACCAAAGATGAGGTATATGAGGTAGATCTGTGAGATTGATTTATTTTTAGTAACTTTACTAATTTTCCTTGAGGAGATCTACACGAAATTTTAAAAAAAAAGTTTTTGCGACATCGCCCGGCGATAGTACTGTCGCCGGCGATAGGGAAGAATTTTGGTAAAATTAATTTTTGTGTTAACATGATGTTGTTATAATTTTTTCAGGAGATGGCTTCATCATCCCGTGCACGAAAAAGCACCAGCCGCAACCCACATGCAACATATCAAACATACCCGGGAATTGAGAATGCGTCGGTTGGTGTTGCGAAACTTTTGGATGAAACATTGCCTCCGCATATCTATGAACTTCTTGTTGAGTCAGGTATAATGTCTCTCATTATACCCAACCTTTTTAGCTCTATTTTTGTAAGGGATTTTTATAACAATTTGGAAGACCCTAAATATACGGGGTTGAATGGAGGAGTAAGGTCTCGAATCCAAGGAGTTGAAATAGATATTACTCATGCTGATCTAAGACGAGAATATAATCTTGCCACTTGTGAAGGAAAATTTTATGGATATAGTGGAGAATTACCGAAAGGATCGTGATTGGAGTATATTGAATCAAGTCATGCACGGAAGGGAAAATTGGAATTTGATTCAAGACGTCTCATCACTCTCTCGTGATGCATTCGTGATTCAAGATATATTAAGAAACACGGTTATGTTGAAGGCCGGGGACACAAGGAAGATCACGGCTCAATTGAGCTTAGTGACTTACTATGTATTAGAGAGAGTTAAGTTTGATGTGGCGGATTTTGTGTTATCCATCATACGATATACTTATAAAATGAAGCATCCCCTTAGGAGAAAACTGAATACACTTCCTTTAGGAAGTGTTATTCAAAAGGTCGTATATCAGAAATATGATTGGATAGATCAAGAGTTCTATATTGATGATTGTATCCCGGCGATACATACGGTAGAACCAGCTAGAGGTCCATCTCTAAGGACTGCCTCGTCATCAAGACAACCACTCCAAGGAGGAGGGTCTTTGCGTGAATCTATTGACGATCTAAGAGAGACAGTGGAGGAGATGAAAGAGGAACAAAAGCATAGCCATTTCGGTTTTCGAAAATTCATGAAGTTTCTGGTAAAGGGGCTGAAACTGAAGCCAACTCCGGAAGAAGAACGAGAATGGGGGAGTCCAGTCGAGGATCCTCCACGACATTTGATAAGGCGGACGCGAAGGCCTAGAGAACCAACTCCGACTTCCAGTGAGGATGTTAATGTGTCTACTGAAGAGAACATGGATGAATGACTTTGTATTTTTAGTGATGTAATATTTTGATGTTGACTAAATCTGGGATATCGCTGGCGTTAGTACTGTCGCCTGGCGATAGTGAAGACTCTTTTAATTTGTGTGTTTGATGTTTGTATTGCCTTTTTCAGTGTTATCCTATGTGCTGTGCAATTTTTTGTTATGTTTTGTTGGTTATTAAGCAAAAATTTTGATTTTTTTTTTAAATTAACGAAATGATATTTATATACGATTTCTAATCTTAGGCCTATTTTACAAGACTAAAATCTCGGTATTAAAACAATTTTGACTTATAATTCTAAGATTCCAAGTTCTAATCTTAACCTTAAAAAGCGTGAATCATTAAGCGGTTTTGTGAAAATATCTGCTATTTGAGAATCTATTCCAATTAAATTTACTTTAATATGTCCTTTCTTTAGGTGATCTCTAATAAAATGATGACGAACATCTATATGTTTGGATCTAGAATGTAACACAGGATTGTTCGTTAAATCGATAGCACTTTTGCTATCACATTTTAATTCAACATTATTTTGGTGTATGCCAAAATCTTCTAGTGTTTGTGTCATCCAAAGTGCTTGAGCACAACAACTACCAAGTGCAATATATTCGGCCTCAATAGTGGAGAGAGCAACAGAATTCTGTTTCCTACTCGACCAAGAAATAAGTGTTGGGCCGATGAAATGACAAGTGCCACTTGTGCTCTTTCGATCTAATGAACACCTCGCATAATCAGAATCAGAATATCCATGTAAGATAAAAGAGTCATTATGAGGATACCATAAGCCTAGTGTAGATGTTCCTATAAGATATCTAAAAATACGTTTCACCGCTTTTAAATATGATTCTTTTGGATTAGCTTGAAACCTAGCACATAAACAAACGACGAACATAATATCAGGCCTAGAAGAAGTTAAATATGATAAAGACCCAATCATACTTCTATAAAGGGTTTGGTCAATTGAAATACCACTTTCATCTTTTCCCAATTTCAATGAAGCACTCATAAGAGTATTGGCATGTTTAAGGTTTTCAAATCCAAATCTTCTTAACATATCATGAATGTATTTAGATTGATTAATAAAAATGTCATCATTTCTTTGTGTAAATTGAAAACCTAAGAAAAAAGAAAGTTCTCCTACCATGCTCATTTCAAATTCATTTTTCTTAATTTGAACTACTTCATTACATAACTCTTCATTAGTGACTCCAAAAATAATATCATCAACATAAATTTGCAAAATAACTAAATCATGATCAATTTACTTAATGAAGAGTGTAGAATCGACACTTCCTATTTTATAATCATGCTTTAGTAAGTATTGAGTTAAACGATCATACCAAGCACGAGGTGCTTGTTTTAATCCATAAAGTGCTTTATCTAATTTATAAACATAATTTGGATATTTTTCTTTTATAAAGCCAGGGGGTTGTTCTACATAAACCTCTTCTTTTATATACCCGTTTAAAAATGCAGTTTTGACATCCATTTGATATAATTTAAATCTTTTAAAGCAAGCAAATGCAAGAAATATCCTAACCGCTTCTAATCTAGCAACGGGTGCAAAAGTTTCATCATAGTCTACCCCTTCAATTTGTGCATAACTTTTTGCAACTAATCTGGCTTTATTTCTAACAATTCTAGAGTCACTATCCAATTTATTTTTAAAAATCCACTTTACTCCAACTACAGGATGATTTTTGGGTCGTTCTACAAGATTCCAAACCTTATTACGTTCAAACTGATTAAGTTCTTCATTCATAGCTAAAAACCAAAATTCATCATTTAAAGCGGTGGAAACATCTTTTGGTTCTATTTCAGATACAAAGCATAAGTTTGAAAACAAAACATGTAAAGAAGAACGTGTACTGACCCCTTTTTGTGGATCTCCAATAATAAGCTCCTTCGGATGATCCTTTGAAAATATCAATTCACTTGGAGGCACATATTCTTCTCTTTCTTCTCCTTTTTCTTCTTCTCACTACAACATTTTTGGTCTTTAGCAACATTTGAAAACTGTTGCCTAAAACCGCAAAACGTTGCCAAAACAATGAAAACTGTTGCCATATGGGTGTATGCCTATGCCCGCGTTACCAAAGACCTAAGGCAACAGTTTTCACATGTTTAGGCAACATTACTTGAAACTGTTGCTTATTTTCATAGTAAAGGCAACAGTTTTTATATAGATCTATTGCAACATTTTTAAAATGTTTAGAGGTACATTTAATAAATGTTGCCAAAAATATTTAATTAATAAAAAAATATAAATTTTAAAAAAACATGAAAATAAATTAAAACTTCAAAAACAAACATGTTATATCATGAGATATTTTTTATAACACATAAATATTTAACAATTTAACAAGACAAATAATTTCATTTAAAATATTAAAGTTTCACATGTTTTAACATCAAATTAATAACCCATCATTAACATTTTCTTCTTTTTCTTCTTCTTCATGCCCTCCATATTCTTCATCATCATTTTCCATTAAAGGAAGGGGTTTATTTTCTTTTCCTGTAGTTTTCTTATCTACACATGGAACAAACTCATCAAATCTAACATGAATAGATTCTTCAACTATTTTTATTCGTTTATTAAAAACTCTATAAGCTTTACTGGTTGAAGAATACCCAATAAAAATTCCATCATCACATTTTTCATCAAATTTTACTAAGGAATCTTTAGAATTTAAAATAAAACATTTACAACCGAAAACTTTAAAATAAGAAACATTTGGTTTTTGATTAAAAATTAATTCATACGGAGTTAATTTTAAAATAGGGCGAAGCATTATTCTATTATTTACATAACATGCAGTACTCACCGCTTCAGCCCAAAAAGATTTTGGTAGTGTAAATTCAGATAACATTGTACGGGCTAGCTCTTGAAGAGTCCTATTTTTCCTCTTCACTACACCATTTTGCTGTGGTGTGCGTGGAGTGGAAAATTCATGTTTAATTCCTAACTCCGTACAAAAAGAAATAAATTTTTCATTTTCAAATTCCCCTCCATAATCCGAACGTATGCGTGTAATTTTTAACTCAAATTCATTTTGAATACGCAAACATAATTTAGAAAATTCAGAATACGCATCAGATTTCGAGGTTAGAAATAAAGTCCAACAAAAACGTGAATAATCATCAACCAATACAAATGTATATTTTCTACCACCTAAGCTAGAAACATTAATTGGCCCAAATAGATCCATATGAATTAATTGGAGTGGCCTAGTTATAGAAATAATATTTTTACTCTTGAAAGATGATTTTGAAAATTTTCCTTTTTGACAAGGCTCACATAAAGAAGATAAATTTCCATTTAGCAATGGTAAACCTTTGATTAATTTATCTTTTGAAAGTTTTTTAATTAACTTGGCACTAGTATGTCCAAGTCGCCTATGCCATAATTCTAACTCATCATTTTTTGACAAAAAACATTTTAAGGTAGAATTTGAAAAATCATGAAATTTAATCATATATACATTATGACATCTGGGTGCGGTAAAAATAATTTCATTTGTTTTGGAATCAATAATTTTGCATAAGTTTGTGGAAGATTCAAACAAAACATTTAAACCCTTATCACATAATTGGCTAATAGAAATCTAATTATGTTTTAAACCTTCTACGAACAAAACATTTAAAATTGAAAAACTTTTGTTACCCACAACACCGATGCCGATGATTTTTCCTTTTCCATTATCTCCAAATGTTACAACTCCTCCTTTCTTCATCTCCAGGCTAAGGAACTTCTCTTTATTGCCTGTCATGTGCTTTGAACAACCCGAGTCCAAGTACCACACGTCTTCTTTGTCCTTCGCCTGCCAACACACCTAGAAAGAGGATGTGAGTAAAGATCTGGCTACCCAAGTGGTTCCACCCATAGTGTAGGTAGAAGCCTTAGGCATCCAGATTTGCTTAATTTTACTTTTTCCTTTCTTCCAGCACGAGTCCGTGGTGTGACCAAATCTATTGCATTTGGCACATGTAATGTAACGAGAAGAATATAACTTCTCTAGACTTTTACTGTAAGAATACGTAGCATCATTTAATTTATTATTATCAGAAATTTTAAAATTCGCTTTTCTGGACTTTTCGCTATTGCCGGCGGTAGTGGTTATCGCCGAGCGATAGTTTCCAGTCGTGTATCCGAGTCCAAATCTTCCAGATCCGTGACATTGGTAACCTAAGATCATATCCAGTGATCTTTGGCCCAATCCAAACTTTTTCATGGCTAGTGTTAAGTCATGAATCTGGTTCCTCATTTCAGTATTCTCGGATACTAGATTTACACATCTGCGCTCAAAAGCTTTCTTTCCTTCATGGACTTTGGAAATAGAAGATTTCAGATCTCTCTCTAAAATCTCATTCTTTTTAGTGAGAATTTTTATTTTAGAATGAGCTTTTGAGAGAGACTCTTCAAGTTCTTTTATTCTTCCCAACAAGTGATCACACTCTTGGCAAGACACTTTTTCTTTTCCAAAAGTCTTAATTTCATTTAACAACTTTTTATTTTCAGTTTTAAGAAACTCATTATCTTTTAAACTTTTTTCAAAATATTTGCAAGTCTTTAAAAATTCAGAAAATAATTCATCATAAGTTGGAGGAGTTACCTCAGTGTCGCTTTGGACACTGCACTCGTCATCAGATATGACGCTTTTTCCCATTAGGCACATATTGGCCTCCTCCTCCTCGCTTGAGCTTGAACTGCTTTCATCCTCAGAAGTAGTATCATCCCATGTTTCAACTTTCAGGACCTTCTTCTTCCCTTTGTGCTTCTTTTCTTTAAGTTCTTTCAAGTACTTTGGACACTTGCTTCGAATGTGTCCTAACTTTCTGCAGTGATAGCACTCCGGTGGGGGTCTCTCTTCCTCCTCATCGTCATCCTTTTGTTTTTTCTTTCTAAACGTCTCCTTCTTAAAATATTTTTTAAAAGTATTTCTTCTCTCCGGATTTCTCATAAAATTTTTAAATTTTTTAACAAAAAGACTTTCCTCATCTTCTTCTTCATCCTCAGAATTACTATCTTCCTCTTTCTTAGATCTTAGAGCAAACCCCTTCTTCTTTGGCTCCATATACTCTTGTTGTTGAATTTTTAATTCAACTTCATGAGTTTTTAAGTTCCCAATCAGGCTTTCAATATTAAGAGACTTAAGATCATGAGATTCAGAAATAGCCGTCACTTTGGGATTAAATTTAGGAGGAAGAGATCTAAGAAGTTTTCTCACCAAATCACCATTCGAGAAATTTTTACCAAGCACTTTTGAGTCATTTACTATCTTGGTGAATCTGGTGTACATTGAATCTATGTCCTCATCCACTTCCATCCTAAACTTTTCAAATTCCGACTCCAGTTGAAACAGCTTTGAGTCCTTCACCTGCGAGGTACCTTCATGAGTAACTTCAAGTAAATTCCAAATTTCATAAGCATTATTGCAAGCACAAGTTCTATTAAATTCAGTCCTATCTAATCCACAAAATAATGCATTCATGGCTTTAGCATTATTTTTGCACCTTAGCTTATCCTGATCATCCCATTTATCTTTTGGTTTTTCCATTTCTACATCTCCTACTGTATAAGTGGGATGAGCATAATTAGTCTCTACCATATTCCAAACTTCAATGTCAAGAGAAATAAGAAAACATTTCATCCTAGTTTTCCAGTAATTATAATCAGATCCAGTGAATAACGGAGGTCTACTAATTCCTTGCCCCTCAGAGAAAGCATGGTCATGCTGCGCCATAATTCCTGGTGGTGAAACCGTATTAGGAATAACCACCACTGATACCACTTGTAGGATCTTGTGGCGCCCTTAGAGGGGGGGTGAATAAGGGCTCTTTAAATTTTGCTAAATTAGAAGTAAAGTTTGAGACACACCAATGAAATGAAAATCAAGATTTTATTTCTCCAAAATATATATATGTAAAATGATTCCAATAAAGCTTGAAATCAAGGCTTACAATGATAATAGTTTTTAGCTTTTTCACTGGTCCTTCTCCCAAGGACCGGTAGGCTATAGTCAATATCTCCCTAGATATGGCTACTAGCCTCCCCCTAAATCAAACCTATGATCTAGACGCTGCACACAAGACGGTGATTTACTCCTAAGCCTCACAAGGACCTAGACACCACTCACAAGGCGGTGATTTGCCCCTAAGTCACACACGGGCTTAGACACCACACACAAGGTGGTGATTTTCCCTTCCCAATTACAAAGATAAAAAGTGAATATGAAGTACAATAGTAAAACTTAAAAACTCCCTCAAAATCACGAGCTCTGAAGATGATGATGGACCGATGAGAAGATCTCCAATCTTGAACGCACGGTCGTATCTCCTTCGCTCTTGAGAGTTCAACGGACCAAGGGAGTTCTTCTGGAAACGGAGATGAAGGCTCTGAAAATTCTCTGGGAAAACTAAAGCTCTGCACGATCAATCCATTCCCTGAAATTTTTGGCCGTATATATCCCTTTATGCTATCGCCGGCGATAGAGTTAACGCCCCGCGATAGTGATAACTCTCCGTTGCTTGACACGTGGCACACGTCGCGCGGACTTTCAGATCTGAGTGGAGAACGTGACGATCGTGGGATATCACTCGGCGATATCGGTATCGCGTCGCGATATCGCTCAACCGTGACTTCGTGTGCGGCATCATGTGGATCAAGGCTGACATCAGAAGTAACTGTCCATGTTATCGCCTGCGGTAGCGTTATCGCCAGCGATAGTGTGATTTTCCATTTCTTCAATGCTATGCTCAGCCATTCCTTAGTACTTAAAAAACCTGTTATCCCTGCACATTTAAAACACATAGCAAGATCAAATACATCCGGGATTTGTTATTCTCAAACTAAGAAGTGCGGAACGCATGCTCCAACACGGACGACGGTGGCAGAGGGCCACCGCCTTGGTCATCGGCGGAATGAAATCACCGTCGTCCAAATCCCGGTGATGAGATGGACGACAGTGATATCCTCTCCCCCCGCCTCATCTTCTGTGCCCCCCACAATGAATCTGCGGCTGATCCACTATGGGGAAGCGCTGGCTAATATCCCTGTCTGGCGCAATACTAGCCACATGATTAACATTGATCTGCTATATGCAGACCAATGTTAATCAGAATTTTGAATATTTTCTATTAAAAAAATATAGGCTCTTAGGGGGAAAATGTTGAACATGAAAATTGTGCTCCTTGTTGAGGGCTTCCTCCACAAATTTTTTTGAGATTTTTTGGAAGTGATTTGGTAATTTTAGAAGTCTAAATAAATTTTATTTAATCAATTTAGAGACCCAAAAGGCCAAAATTGCTCGAATTCTTTTGGATAAATTTGTATGCTCATTATAGGCCCACTTAAGTGTTGTATTAAAATTTGGGAACTTTGGCATAAAATTTGATATTTTTTCAATTCATTGGAGCCTAAGGTCGCACTCAGAAATCAATGCGTCCGATTTTCTCGAAATGAAAATTGGAGCGTGCGACTATCTTTTAGTTCAATAATAAGTTCAAATTATTTTAGCAACAAGAGTGACCGAGGCAAGTGCCAAATTCTTACTATTCCGAGGTTTCGTAGAACTATTGAGCGCCTCGTTTTTATCCGTTATAAAGCTCTCGAGTAATACGGACAACTTTGGAAAATGAAAATACAAGCAAACATGTTGTTGGAACACCCTATTACTGATTTGGGTAAGGATCACTATGTCCTTAGGAATATGTCTTGACATCATTGTATAGATTTAAAGGTCAAACTAGAATAGGTTTAGGGCATAGAACTTAGGTTTGAAAGCTGTCCCCAAGACCTCCTAGTTCAGACTACAAGTGCAGTGAGACTAAGGCAATTTTCGTCGAGCTCAAATCGACGAGGCGTCGAACTCAGTTCGACTATCTCTGAGCTCAGTTCAATGAGTCGTCGAACTCGGTTCGACGATCTTTGAGCTCAGATCGACATTTCTGTCTCTAGCCAAAATCCAGATCTCTGAGCTTAGAACGACGATAGTCGAGCTCAGATCGACGATTTCTGTTTCAAGTCAAGTTCCAGTCTCTGAGCTCAGGTCGACGGTAGTCGAGCTCATATCGACGATTTTCTTGAGAGATCGACGATTTTAAAATTTCAAATTCAGTCAGTTATGAAATTCAAATTTATTCATATCCAGCAGTTAATGCAAAGGATTTTTTAGTCGTTTTAATTAATCTGGAGCAAGTTTCAAGGAGACTAAAGGAGAATGTCACTTAGGACTTTCCTCCAGAGACAGATATCAATTAAGGAAGTCATTTATGACTGGCTAACGGCTATCTAGAAGATTGGATTTTAGTATATCATTTTCAGGCAATAGAGACAGAGATGATCAATACAGAATAACAGACAACAAGAGAAAAATAGAGAACAACATCTGAGATCTGTGAGACACATAACAACTACAGGATTACAGTTTCTCATCTCAGACTCAAGTTTATCAAGGCTTCATCAATCAAGTCTTCAGACACAGCACATTTCAGTCTTTGCTAAAATCATTCTTTGCTGGAGATATCAATTATTCTGAAGGTCTATCACTCTGTGCAAAGCTTCTCTTCCTGAACAACTGCAAATCTCAGGGGGAGCTTTGACAACATCAATCCACTAGTCTTCTCTTTGACTGTTGAACAGAGAATAACAACTTCACCTCTTTTATTTTTCTTTGGTGTAAAAGGGTTACTCAAAACTCCCTTCAAAAGTTTTGTGTTTGGTTTCTGAGACCTTGTCAAAACTCAGTGGTGGCAAGACACCTGATCAAAAAATCTGGTTTGGTTTTTGAGCACCTTATCAAAAGCTCATTGGTGCCCAGGACACCTGATCAACTATTCCTTCAGTGGATTCTTACCTAGGGTGGTAGAAGAGTGGATGTACCCAGGTTGATTGGAGAACCACTATAGATCCTTGTGTCTTCTGGTTGCCTGTGTTTTATTTGCTGTGTGCTGTGTTTTTGTTTCTTGCTTACTTAGTTTTATTTACTGCAAGCACAATACAAGAGTACATAGAAATGTATGTTGGGCCACATCGGTGAGGCCCGCCGGGCTCGCTACGTTGCTTGAAGAGACGCGGTCCATACTATGTCAACATAGGGTATTATGCGCGGTTGTGAATGCCTGCGATGTGTGCGCGGCTGTGAATGCCTCCGATGTGTGCGCGGATTGAAGGCCTGCGAAGTTTGTTCAAGTTTGAATACCTACTGCGCTGTTGTTCTAGTAGAGCCTATATTATAACTGATGTATATTACTGCTGCTAGTTTAGTTATATCATGCTATACTTTTTGGTTGCTCCTAGCTTATTCATGAAATATTGTGCTAACCCTCTCTTTCTTTGATTATCTTTTTTTGTTGGGTGCGTGCTCTCATCCCCAGGATATGGATCCTGGGAGGAGATTTGATTCCACTTAGCTCTATGACTAACGGTTATCTTAATAACCATTCATAAGAGATGGAGCACCATAGGGACCAGTCACTACAGGACGACACTCCAGCTATTAGGACTACCCGAGATCGTCTCCTAAGTTTCGAGACGTGAGTACTAGCGAGCAGAGTTGAGAGAGGAGTTTCTAGTTGTATTTCTATTATAGCCTACGGGCTCTATATACAAACAGTGTCTACAACCTTTTGCGCTTCCTGCTTAAATATATATTGCTATATATATTTGTTGTGTTCCCTATTAATGCTTCCGCAATACTCTGTGATGTGATGTGAATGTTGTGATTCAATACGAGTAAGGCGGCCAACTAGTGCTCAGTAGTGTGAGGTGTTACCTCTTAAGGAGCACTGAGTGGACATCTTGGGCAAGTAAGATCCCCTCTGGCCCGACCCGGGCAAAGGTTTATTTGGGGGGGGTCTTACACCGAGCTGGTGGAATAATGGTCCTTTTAGACCTCCGCAGGGCTTGACTTTGATCCATCACACTATCCATTTCTTCTGTATCAGCTCTCCTCCCAGGCATACTTGGAACATCTCTCCCCTACTTTAAAATCCAGAATCACCCGCCCTAGAGCTAGATGTAATTGGAGCTCCTAGTGACACAGACAGCTCCACCAAAAGATCCCAATCAGCTTCTCCTTTCCCTCCGTCTGACCTGCTCTCATGTAATTCCACATATGAACTATCCTGGTATGACGTCGATTCATAAAATACCACATCCTTGGAGACCACAAACTTTTGTGTTGAAGGATCCATACACTTCCAGCCCTTCTTCCTCTCATCATAGCCAATAAAGACACACTTCATCTCCTTCATATACAGTTTTATCCTGAGAGCGTCTGGAACATACACGTAGCAAGTAGACCTGAACACCTTAAGATGTTCCACATTGGGCTTCTTCTTAAACATTAGCTCATTTAGAGATTTCATATTGTACGGACTTAGTGGCATTATGTTGATGACATAAGCTCCACAAGTCATTCCCTCCACCCAATAGGCCCTGAGAATTCCTTTGGAGTGAATTCAGCACTTGTAGGTCTCCGTAAGATGACAGATATTCCTCTCTGCAACTTTGTTCTGTTGTGGAGTATGCACACGAGTAAAATCTCTCTGGATTCCATGCTTTCTGAAGAATTTGGAGAACTCATTTAAAGTAAACTCTTCTTCATTATTTATTCTCAACTTTTGTATCCACAGGCCGAGCCGACCCTCCACGAGCCCCTTGAATTCTACAAACTTCTAGAATATCTCTAATTTCTCCTTCAAAAAGTATAACCAAATATACCTGGTAAAGTCATCAACTAGAACCCGCATATACCTGCTACCTCTGAGACCAAGGGTGATGGTCGATCTCGTCAGATCACCGTGTATGTATTCCAATAGTACCTTGCATATGGTCTGTGACTTGTCAAATGGAAGGAGATGAGTCTTTCCATACTGACACCCCACACAAACATGACCGTCACCAAGGGATGAAAGACTATACAGGTCATGAACCAAGCCTCTTGCAATTATAGCCTTCAACTTATCCATTCCAACATGTCTCAGCCTCTCAAGCCATATAGTAACATTTTCCTTAGCTCTCATCTTCTTAATATAGAAACTTATCGACAACACGAACAAGTTCCTTACTCTACTCCCAACATGAGTGATGTTTGCCTTCACAGCTGATATATTTCAGAGAAACTTCACTTCTGTCGGGCCGAACAGAACGTGATACCCAGCATCCACCACATTGGTCATGATGAAGAGGTTCTACTTCATTCCCGGCACATGATATACATTCCTTAATGTGAGTGGACCTTTATCACTACCTAAAGAGACCATACCCTCCTTCTCGACTGCATACACAGTATCATCAGCAATAGTAATAACATCATTATTGTTGGACATCGTATCCATAATAGCCCTAATTTAAATAAGTGTCCCTTAAACTAAGTTGAATTGAGTCTGTATTTGATGTTAGTTTTAGTTGTGTGTAGTGTAGGTCTTTAATGCCAAGTACAAATCATTGTCAGGTTACAATGGGTCTCCAAACACAATTCTGTGCAAAGTAATTCCACATTGTATAGAACATCGTGTTGACCCACCTGCAATCTCTCTAATGGGGTGTACTTCATCTAGCAACATAAAGGAAGTTGATGTCTAGAAGTTGCTGATTTTGGCTAAGTCAATTCGTTGAGTGATCTCGTGAGGTCTAGTGAAATTCGTCAAGAACTCACATAAGCACTCGAGGAATTCGTCCGGTGATCTCATGAGTACTTAAGAGTTCACTAAGAACTATTGTCTAGAATAGCTAAGTTAAAGTAGCTTAGACTTCTCGTATATACTCGATGAATTCGTCGAGTACTTACGTGAGTACTTGTGAAATTCATCGAGTACTCTCGAGAGGTTAAGTGAACTACTTTAATGTTTCAGAGAAAGTTTAAATCCTTAGCCGGTTCAAGTAAATTTGTTGTGTACTCAAGGAAATTCATCGAGTACTCTCGAGAGCTTTCAGCTATTACGTCGAAAGGTCTCGTGAAGTCCGAACATCTCACACAAAATCTCTCCCAAGTTGTTTCGACTAATTCGTTGAGTGGTCTGGAGAGTTCACATGATGTCTCGACGAATTTATACTTAAAAAAAATTTCGTTCTATTTCATTCTCGTTTTTACGGCTTTCCAAAATTAAGGCTTCCGCCATGTACAATACATGTGGACAGTAGAACTAAGTTTGAAATTGAGCCGTTAGTGAGGAATCGTCTATAAATAGTCAAGGATCATTTCAGAAAGACCTAGTCGTGTTCTAATTGCAAATTACCATAAATGATCGGGATTTCAAAATCAATTTCAAAAAGAACTCTATTGCCACCGCCCTCCCGATCCGCGATTCCTCCTACAAAGAAAAGACTTGATCGATCTCAAGATTTCAGATTCACATACGTTCAGAGATCATTCGTTTCTCAGATCAGATCTGTGTTCTAAATTTCAGATCCTTCTTCTTCCTCTTCAAGATTTCAGTCAGAGCTTTCACGCAACGAAGAAGGACCGTTTTCAAATCTAAGAAAGGAGATTATTTTCAAATAATATTTTTCTTATTGCTTTGTAGGAAGTTTATTCTTCCAAGTTTTTGTAGATCCTTATTGTAGGATCGAGTGTATGAGAAGTTATTCTCCGAGATTGTAGGAGTTGTATACTCCGAGTGTAAGGTTGTTTAATTTGAGTTTTTGGTGAAGTAGCCGAGTCTAACTCGAAGTTCTAGATAGGTGAGGCGGGAAAGTGGACATACACATATTCGGGGAACCACTATAAATCTTTGTGTCTGTGATGTAATCTCTTATTTTATGCGCTTTATTTTGATAAGCTTTTAATTCCGCTAAAAGTCGCAAGAATCACCTATTCACCCCATCTAGGTGATTTAGGTTGACAATTAGATACATTCAATTGATTTCAGAGCGAGGTTGTTCATTAAAAGTTTAACACCTTGAACAGATCTTGATCTAGTTGTCAAAAGAGACAAGCATGTCTGGAATGGACAAGAGCAAGGATTTATCCTCGATGAAGCTGCCAGTGTGCACCAAAAAAAATTTCTTTATGTGGAAGGAAAGAGTTAAATTCTTCATGGAAGCTTGTGATCCCAGAATCTTCACTATTATTGAAGGTCCACATGTTCTTATGACTCTGTCAACAATTGATTCAAATCTGATGATTCCCAAAAGGATGATGGACTTAAACAAGGATGAGATTGCTCTCATCGCTATGGATAAGAAGGCGAAGAACATTATTTCTAGTGCGGTGGACGATTCAATACTACAAAATTTAATCCACTGTAAGTTTGCTCAGGAGATGTGACAATCTCTAATTGTTCTTATGGAAGGAATGGAGGAAGTCAGAGATACTAGGAAATCCCTCCTCAATAAGAAGTATGGAGCCTTCAAGCAAGATAAGAGGGACACTATTTCTAACTGCTACGAAAAGTTCTTCAAGATTGTCAACGACCTTAGAAATTATAGTCATGTGTTTACAAATGGTGAACTTAATGATAAATTCTTGATATCCCTGACAGAAGAATGAGATTTTAAGGTTTGAGGTATAAGGGAGTTTGGTAATCTGGCTAAGATAGAGCCACAGAACTTGTTCGGAAAGCTGCTTTCTCACGAGCTGCAACTTAACACTAGAAAGGCAGAAGAGGGAAGCAGGACTTCAGTCAGATAGAAGTCGGTAGCACTGAAGACTGAAGGGTCAAGAAAAAGCATAGTTGTGTCACCGACAAAGACATAGGCCTTAATTGAACATGAAGACTCAGAGCCACACCTCTAGTTCTGAAATGTCAGATGGAGAGTTTTCTTTAATCTCTAGACAGTTTAAGAGGATGCTCAGCAAAAGGAGACAAATGAAAAATCAGCATTCCTCGTCTGATTATAGAAAATTTTGGCGTGATGGTGAACATCACGAGAAGAGGTCCAACAGCAACGACATGTTTAAATAAAAACATAATAAACATGGTTCTTTTGACATACTTTGCTACTCCTGTAATAATTCAGGGCATATGATTGCCGACTGCCCACATAAGAAGAGGGAAAGATCTAAGAATGATGAAAAGAGATCCTTCAAAGGTAAGAAGAAAGAAGAAAAGAGCTTCTTCGTCAAGAAGTCGAAGATTTTAAGCGATAGCGACTCAAGTGAGTCAAGCTCGGATGAAGAAGCCTACTTTGGGCTTATGACACATACCGACGAGGAAGACTGCAACTCCCAACACAATAGGAAGGTAAACTCACATACTGTAATATCCCGACTTTTATTGGGCCACCAGAGCCATAGTGGGCCCAATAAAAGTGGCCCGGACCCTACCCATGACCCGGTGGGAGGTAACCCTAGGTAGGAAAGAGAGCTATAGAACTCTCAATTGAGTTCTATCAGTTCCTGTGACCTCGTATAATCAATATGAGTGCATTGGAACTCGTTCAGTTAGACCCCGGGGTCATATAGTGGATGTGACCATCCCTCGTAAAACGCAACGAGAGCAAGATTTTGGATATCGAGCTAGAGAACCCTGAATTGAGTTCTGTCGATTCCTGTGACCTCATTGTACAACCCCGTATTCGCGGAGTGAGGATCCCAAGCAGGGCGTAAGGCCTGTTTTCAAGTTTTAAGCTTTTGAGCTGTTTTTGCACTCTACGGGGCTAATTTTGGCTGAACCTTGAGGATATACTAGTAGGGGGAGGAAAAATTTGCCTCCCCCTTGCCCCCTTCTTTGAGGGGCGGGAGCGGCAAGTTGGCCGACCCCCCCTCCCCCCCCCCGACTTGGTAAAGTGCAAGGTGGGGGCAGTGGGGTCGACTGGAGACCAAGGTCTAATCCCCCTACTGCGCCTTAGTCCCGAGCCAGAGACCAGGCCCAGCTCGCGGGCGAGACCGCCGGCCAGGCGGGCTCTCACTCGCGTGACCCACCTCGCGGGGCGAGACCGCCGGCTAGGCGAGCTCTCGCTCACGCGCACCAGCTCACGGGGCGAGACCGCCGGCCAGGCAGTCTCTCGCCCGCGCGGCCCAGCTCGCGGGGCGAGACCGTCGTCCAGGCGGGCTCTCGCCCGCGCGGCCCATCTCGCGGAGCGAGACTGCCGGCCAGGCGGGCTCTCACCCACGCGGCCCAGCTCGCGGGGCGAGACCGCCGGCCAAGCGGGCTCTCGCCCGTGTGGCCCAGCTTGCGGGGCGAGACCGCCGGCCGGGCGGGTTCTCGCCCACGCGGCCAGTTCCCCCCGGACACGGGTGTCTAGGGAGGTGGGAGGGGTGTGGTTTGGCCTCCTCTCGCCCTTGGACCTCTTTGCCCCCGTGGCGGTTTTTCCCTTTTTACCCCCCAGTGTGGACGTTTTCTATTGGCTAGAGGCTTATTTGCCCTAAGGGCATTTTGGTCATTTTGACCCCCAAGACTTGGAAAAACTATAAATAGACCCCCTTGGGTGCCTTTGGAGAGGATGAGATTTCCTTACCTCCTCCTCCCTTAGCTTCATCTTAGTAGAGTAGAGAGAGCTCTCCAAGGCACCCAGCTCAGCCACTTGGTGAGGGAGGGGAAGTGTTCTAGCAACCTTCCAGGTGTGTGATGGGACCTCCACGCTAGAGCCGAGGGTCTATTCCTAGTCTCCCAAGTCTTTGGTCCGTGAGGTTCTTCCGAGTGTAGTAGGTTTGCGGTCACCCCTTCCCCAAGGGTCGAACTCCATAGAGACTGATTTTTCGGTTTCAACATTTTTGTGCGGTGAGCGTGGAGAGTGACCAGCACAGAAGATCTCGGGAGAGTGTCATGACTGGAGATCAGGGAGGTAGTGATGATCTCGGTGAGCTCCCCAATCCCGGACCCTTTGTGGGAAGGGAGGAGTTCATAGCTTCCATCCAAGGCATCATGGGGATGCTTAGAAGCATTGCCCCTCGGGCTGACAGCTCAACCCCCACCCCCTAGGAACTTGCTCCCAGGGGTCCCGACGAGCTGACCCAGAGTGGTCTCGGCGAGCTGCCTCCCAGGGACACGGGTGAGTTGACCCCAATAGGGGGAGAAGGAAGTGCACCATGTAGGCGACCTGGGAAGGAAAGGATTGGAGAGGGGGTCGAGCGAGACCTCCTCGGTCGGGAGCTGTTCCCCAGCCCGGCGAGTGCTAGCCCTCCAGGCGAGCAGGTCATACGAGTAGAGATGGCGAGAACACCCCTTAGAGGATCACCCTTCAGCGAGCTGATCATCTCAGCTCCCATTCCCGAGGGGTTCAGGGAACTTGACAAGGCATACTATACCGGGAAGGATGACCCCATCCAGCACCTGTAGTGGTTTGAGGATGCTGTCTCCATCATGCCAATGACGGATGCCTTCAAGTGTCGTCTATTTGCGATCACCTTGAAAGAGAAGACGAGGGACTGGTTCCATCAAATCCCCCCAAGGTCCATCTTCGGGTTCGAAGACTTGAGCCGGAGCTTTCAGCTTCGCTTCTCCACCTCCAAGAAGAGGAAGAAAGGTCCTGAGTCCCTCTTCCTGATAAAGCAAAGGGCTGAGGAGTCATTGGCCTACTACGTTGACAGGTTCCAGGAGGAGGTCCTTGACATCCAAGAGGTGCCAGGGTATGCCCTCCAGATGGCATTCACGGTGGGGCTGCGCGAAGGGTTCTTCAAGAAGAGCTTCACCCAGAAGACCCCCCTTTCCTTCGAGGAGATGATGGAAAGGGCGACAGAGGAGATAGCCATGGAGGCAGCCAACCCGGCCCTTGTGAAGAAGTTGGCAAAGTTGACGGAGGTGGAGTCAAAAGAGCAAGGTGGCTCAATGCACCAGGAAGGAAGGCGGAGAGAGGAGCAGAGAGCCCAGGGGTTCTAGAGACAGGAGGGTCCGGAGCCAGGCTAAAGGCAGCAGGGAGGACCTTCCCATGGTCCAGGAAGAGCTCTCATCCAGGATGGGGGGAACTTTCATGGGGGCCAAGGGAGGTTCAACTTCCAGAGGCAAGCCCCAAGACAGCTCTTGCCCCCACCCCAGCAAGCAATGGTGATTGGCCGAAGGGAGATGAGGAATCGCAGGGGGAGAGGGGGAGGCAGAGTAGAATTACCGTATTGCAACTTCCACTAGTTGGAGGGTAATGCTACGACTACCTGCCCTGAGTTCCTGGAAGTGAGGGGGACGAGAGCTCGAGCCCAGCAGTAGCCGAAGCGGATCGAAGCTCTGCCCCAAGGAGGTGGAGGGGATGATGTATGCGAGGACCGGGTCGATGTAGGACCCCAAGGTGGTATAGCTGTTATCCAGGGGGGTGGGGATCGAAGCCACTCAGAAGGCAAGTCTCCATGTGATGTACCGACGGAGCTTTGCCTCGACATCCCGGACCCCTTCCCCGGAAGAAAGGGTCACCTTCTCGTCAAAGGACATGCCAGAGCACGAGGATCCCTTATGCGATGCCCTAGTCATCCAGGCAGCCGTCGAAGGCTTCACCGTCTCTTGGATCTTGGTTGATAACGGAAGCTCTGTCAACATCATTTTCAAGAAGGCGTTCGAGGGGATGAAGGTGGAGCCAAGGAGGGTAGTGGAATCGGATGGACCTCTGTTTTGATTCTCATGGGAGAGGAAGGAGGTGGAAGGTGGAGTCGGACTCCAGGTGAAGTTAGGAGGGATCTCAAGTAACTGCAAGTTCGTCATTATTGACGCTCCAAGCAGCTACAACGCCATCTTCGGAAGGCCCCTCATCAGCGCCTTTCGGTGCGTGCCCTCATCCTTCCACCAGTGCCTCAAGTTTAACTCAGATTAGATCCAGGTAAGGATCAAGGGAGACTCCAGGATGGCGAGGCAGTGCTATGTCACGGCAGTCAACACCATCTCTTGGTTGGCTAAGACGGAGGAGATGAAGAAGATCATGGAGAGCCTGAGCAGGATGGAGGTATCCAGTGGGAGAGAACCCGATGGCGACCACCATGCTTGGACCCCTTGAAGAATCCTCGCCTCGGCGGAGTCATGTATCTTGTTTTTCTTTATGTTGTAATGAGTCCAGCCTCCAACCGGTAGAGTCGGGAGGGTCATGTAACCCAAAATTTTTCCCCTTTTGAGGATGTTGAATTTTGGCAGAGTTCAGGTAACATGCCTCATCCCCAGACCCCCTTAGCTCCGAGATGATTCCGCTGTCAGGCTTTCACTAGCTAGCAGGGCAGGTTGATCTCTCGTGGAAGCTAAGTCTTTTAGCTCCGAGATGATTCCGCTGTCAGGCTCTCACTAGCTAACAGGGCAGGTTTATCTCTCGTGGAGCCCAAGTCCCTTAGCTCCGAGATGATTCCGCTGCCAGGCTCTCACTAGCTGGCAGGGCAAGGTTGATCTCTCGTAAAGCCCGAGTCTCTTCGCTCTGAGATGATTCCGCTGTCAGGCTCTCACTAGCTGGCAGGGCAGGTTAATCTCTTGTGGAGCCCAAGTTCCTTAGCTCCGAGATGATTCCGCTGTCAGGCTCTCACTAGCTGGCAGGGCAGGTTGATCTCTCGTGGAAGCTAAGTCCCTTAGCTCCGAGATGATTCCGCTGCCAGGCTCTCACTAGCTGGCAAGGCAGGTTGATCTCTTGTGGAGCCCGAGTCCCTTCGCTCCAAGATGATTCCGCTGTCAGGCTCTCACTAGCTGGCAGGGCAGGTTTATCTCTCGTGGAGCCCAAGTTCCTTAGCTCCGAGATGATTCCGCTGTCAGGCTCTCACTAGCTGGCAGGGCAGGTTGATCTCTCGTGGAAGCTAAGTCTTTTATCTCCGAGATGATTCCGCTGTCAGGCTCTCACTAGCTGGCAGGGCAGGTTGATCTCTCTTGGAAGCTAAGTCCCTTAGCTCCGAGATGATTCCGCTGCCAGGCTCTCATAAGCTGGTAGGGCAGGTTGATCTCTCGTGGAGCCCAAGTCCCTTAGCTCCGAGATGATTCCGCTGTCAGGCTCTCACTAGCTGGCAGGGCAGGTTGATCTCTCGTGGAAGCTAAGTCTTTTAGCTCCGAGATGATTCCGCTGTCTGGCTCTCACAAGCTGGCAGGGTAGGTTGATCTCTCGTGGAAGCTAAGTCCCTTAGCTCTGAGATGATTCCGCTGACAGGCTCTCACTAGCTGGCAAGTCAGGTTGATCTCTCGTGGAGCCTAAGTCTTTTAGCTCCGAGATGATCCCGCTGTCAGGCTCTCACTAGCTGGCAGGGCAGGTTGATCTCTCGAGGAGCTAAGTCTTTTAGCTCCGAGGTGATTTCGCTGTCAGGATCTCACTAGCTGGCAGGGCAGGTTGATCTCTCGTAGAAGCTAAGCCCCTTAGCTCCGAGATGATTCCGCTGTCAGGCTCTCACTAGCTGGCAGGGCAGGTTGATCTCTCGTGGAGCTAAGTCTTTTAGCTCCGAGATGATTCTACTGCAAGGCTCTCACTAGCTGGCAGGGTAGGTTGATCTCTCGTGGAGCCCAAGTCCCTTAGCTCCGAGATGATTCCGCTGTCAGGCTCTCACTAGCTGGCAGGGCAGGTTAATCTCTCGTGGAGCCCGAGTCCCTTCGCTCTGAGATGATTCTACTGTCAGGCTCTCACTAGCTGGCAGGGCAGGTTGATCTCTCGTAGAGCCCAAGTCCCTTAGCTCCGAGATTATTCTGCTGTCAGGCTCTCACTAGCTGGCATGGCAGGTTGATCTCTCGTAGAAGCTAAGTCCCTTAGCTCCGAGATGATCCCGCTGCCAGGCTCTCACTAGCTGGCAAGGCATGTTTATCTCTCGTGGAGCCCGAGTCCCTTCGCTCCGAGATAGTTCCGCTGTCAGGCTCTCACTAGCTGGTAGGGCAGGTTGATCTCTCGTGGAGCCCAAGTCCCTTAGCTCCGAGATTATTCTGCTGTCAGGCTCTCACTAGCTGGCAAGGCATGTTGATCTCTCATGGAAGCTAAGTATTTTAGCTCCGAGATGATTCCGTTGTCAGGCTCTCACTAGCTGGCAAGGCAGGTTGATCTCTCGTGGAAGCTAAGTCCCTTAGCTCCTAGATGATTCTGCTGCCACGCTCTCACTAGCTGACAGGGCAGGTTGATCTCTCGTGGAGCCCAAGTCCCTTAGCTCCGAGATGATTCCGCTGTCAGGCTCTCACTAGCTGGCAGGGCAGGTTGATCTCTCGTGGAAGCTAAGTCTTTTAGCTCCGAGATGATTCCGCTGCCAGGCTCTTACTAGCTTGCAGGGCAGGTTGATCTCTCGTGGAAGCTAAGTCCCTTAGCTCCGAGATGATTCCGTTGTAGGCTCTCACTAGCTGGCAGGGCAGGTTGATCTCTCGTGGAGCCTAAGTCTTTTAGCTCCGAGATGATCCCGCTGCTAGGCTCTCACTAGCTGGCAGGGCAGGTTGATCTCTCGTGGAGCTAAGTATTTTAGCTCTGAGGTGATTCCGCTGCTAGGCTCTCACTAGCTGGCAGGGCAGGTTGATCTCTTGTGGAAGCTAAGTCCGTTAGCTCTGAGATGATTCCGCTGCCAGGCTCTCACTAGCTGGCAGGGCAGGTTGATCTCTCGTGGAGCTAAGTCTTTTAGATCCGAGATGATTCCGCTGTCAGGCTCTCACTAGCTGGCAGGGCAGGTTGATCTCTCGTGGAGCCCAAGTCCCTTAGCTCCGAGATGGTTCCGCTGTCAGGCTCTCACTAGCTGGCAGTGCAGGTTGATCTCTCGTGGAGGCTGATTTTTACCCTAAGGGGGTCTCGTCACCCAGGCTCTCATCAGCTGGCATGGCAGGTTGACCCCCTAGGAGGCTAAGTGTTTTTTACCCTGAGGGGGTCTCGCCACCCAGGCTCTCATCAGCTGGCATGGCAGGTTGACCCCCCCAGGAGGCTAAGTGTTTTTTACCCTGAGGGGGTCTCGCCACCCAGGCTCTCATAAGCTGGCATGGCAAGTTGACCCCCCAGGAGGCTAAGTGTTTTTTACCCTGAGGGGGTATCGCCACCCAGGCTCTCATCAGCTGGCATGGCAGGTTGACCCCCCCAGGAGGCTAAGTGTTTTTTACCCTGAGTAGGTCTCGCCACCCAGGCTCTCGTCAGCTGGCATGGCAGGATGACCCCTCGAAAGAGGCCTCATAATCTTTCGACATCGCGAGAGCAAGCTACACTCAGCGAATACGTTGGGTTGGATATTTCTTTCCGAGCTTGTGCCAATCTCGACAAGAGCGGGGATTGTGTACAACCCCGTATTCGCGGAGTGAGGATCCCAAGCAGGGCATAAGGCCTGTTTTCAAGTTTTAAGCTTTTGATCTATTTTTGCACTATAGGGGGCCAATTTTGGCTGAACCTTGAGGATATAATAGTAGGGGGAGGAAAAATTTGCCTCCCCCCTTGCCCCCTTCTTTGAGGGACGGGAGCGGCAAGTTGGCTGATCCCCCCCCCCAACCTTGTAAAGTGCAAGGTGGGGGCAGTGGGGTCGACTGGAGACCAAGGTCTCATCCCCCCTGCTGCGCCTTAGTCCCGAGCCAGAGACCAGGCCCAGCTCGCGGGCGAGACCGCGGTACAGGCGAGCTCTCGCTCGCGCGGCCCACCTCGCGGGGCGAGACCGCCGACTAGGCGGGCTCTCGCCCGCGCGCCCCAGCTCGCGGGGCGAGACCGCCGGCCAGGCGGGCTCTCGCCCGCGTGGCCCAGCTCGCGGGGCGAGACCGCCGGCCAGGCAAGCTCTCGCCCGCGCGTCCCAGCTCGCGGGGCGAGACCGCCGGCCAGGCGGGCTCTCGCCCGCACGGCCCAGCTCGCAGGGCGAGACCGCCGGCCGGGCGGGTTCTCGCCCACGCGGCCAGTCCCCCCCCCCTCGGACTCGGGTGTACAGAGAGGTGGGAGGGGTGTGGTTTGGCCTCCTCTCGCCCTTTGACCTCTTTGCCCCCGGGGCGGTTTTTTCCCTTTTTACCCCCCAGTGTGGACGTTTTCTATTGGCTAGAGGCTTATTTGCCCAAAGGGTGTTTTGGTCATTTTGACCCCCAAGACTTGGAAAAACTATAAATAGACCCCCTTGGGTGCCTTTGGAGAGGATGAGATTTCCTTACCTCCTCCTCCCTTAGCTTCATTTTGGTAGAGTAGAGAGAGCTCTCCAAGGCGCCCAGCTCAGCCACTTAGTGAGGGAGGGGAAGTGTTCTAGCAACCTTCCGGGTGTGTGGTGGTACCTCCACGCTAGAGCCGAGGGTCTATTCCTAGTCTCCCAAGTCTTTGGTCCGTGACGTTCTTCCGAGTGTAGTAGGTGTGCGGTCACCCCTTCCCCAAGGGTCGAACTCCACAGAGACCGATTTTTCGGTTTCAACACTCATATAACCTAGACGTGTGCATCGGAACCCGTCGCGTCAAAATCTGAAATCTGATGACAGATTTAGACATTTTGACCGTTTTAGCGCGCTGTGACGTGCAAATTTCGGACTTTCGCCAAACAAACTCCGATTTAACCCGTCTGTGACGTTGGACTCATATGGTCAATACGAAGTCAACAGAAATCGTTCCGGTCAATTTCGACGACAATTGGTCAACTCGTGGTCAAATCAAGCATAGTCGTGCACCGAAAAGCGTGTGCACACCAATTGCGACACAACACCCGAACTTTGACCTAACGCCGATGACTGGGACATATTTTGACTTTGACCCCCATGGGTTGACCACCCCCGGAGTTGACTTTGGTCAAAACCTTCTTTTTCCATTTTTTGGAAAATTTTCCTAAAGAGGAGCTCCCCCCCCCCCCTTCATAACCACTTAGGGCTTGCCCCTCACCCACTTTAGGCCCCCCCAACCAGCAAGCAGCCCACCCTAGGGAGAGTGGATGCCCACCACTACCCCTCCTCTCCTCTCTTTCTCCCTCCCCTTTTATTGAAAGCCCAAGCCCATAAGGTCTTAGTCTTTTTCCCCACATGGGGAAATATTGGGAGCCTCCAGCTGTCCTTGGACAGTTGGAGGGTTGTGATTAATCCCTCCCTAAGGAGGGATTAATCCCACATTGGCTAGGGGAGGAGAGCCCTCCTCCCCAAGCCTATAAAAGGACCTCTCCCCTCTGATTTTCTCCTCATAGCTAACAGAGCAACCCCCCTACCACCACTGCCCAACCCTATCGGAGCTTAAGTGGCCAGAAAAGGCAAACCTCCCATACACCACCGCCACCTTTGGCATGGCCGACCAAGAAGGCCCCTCCCGAGCCCACCAGACCCAGGTGCAAACCTTCTCCCTCCCCCTTCCCCATTCTGGAATTGCTGCATCCACCCCCGGCGGCCGGAGCACCGCCGGTGCCACCCGAGCCATGCTCCAGGCCGGGTGGTGCCCAAGGAGGAAAGCCCCTCCCCCAGCGCTGGTGGTGGCACTGGGGGAGCGCTAGGCCACTGGGGGGCAACCCCCAATGGCGGAGAGCGGCGGTGCCGCCGGAAAACGCAGCTCCGGCGGCACTCGCAAAACAAAGCAAAGCTCTGTTTAAAGCTGGCGGCGGCGGCCGACGGCATAAGGCCACCGGGCCACCGCTGGTGAGAAGCCCGGCCCCCGACGCATCGGCCGGGGGTGGTGAGGAGGGCGACCAACAAGCCGAGGAGCGGGGGCGGCGCGGAGGTGCCGGGAGCAGAGCCACCACCAACCCGAGCTCTCGGGATGGACATTTCCGGCGGCGGCCGGCGACGGCAGGCCACCGGACCACCGGCCAGAGAGTCGCCGGCCTCCCAATGAGTTGATCGGGGCCAGCGACGGCGTCTTGCGGTTGCCTGCTGGCGGTGGTGGAGGCTGCTTATCCACTGCACCGCCGACGAGGAGCAGCAGCCGTCCGATCTGGTGATGAAGATCGGGCGGCTGGGAATTCCTTAATCCCCGCCCCCGCCACAGCATCAGCGCCCCCCACAGCGGATCTGCGGCCGATCCGTTGTAGGGACAGAAGGACAAAACGCGTCCTATGGCTCAATATCTCAGCCACAGGATCAAGTTGATCTGCTATATGCAGACCAAAACCAAGGGCAGAACTTGTGGAATTTTTTGGGCCAAACTTAGGCCCCTAGGGGAAAGTCATCAACATGAAAAATGTTCCTCATGATGAGACCTTCCTCCACAAAAAATTTAAGATTTTTTGGAATTGATTTAGTGTTTTTAAAAGTCTAAATAAAATTCATTTAGCTAAATTAAAGGTCCAGAATTGCCCGGAAAATTGAAAAAATTACTAGGCTCTTTTTAGGTCCTCTTAAAAGTTGTATCAAAATTTAGGATCATGGTGATAAGTTTTGATATTTTTTCCAAAATTATAGAAGCCTAGGGTCTCGCT
The DNA here is from genome assembly GCA_039513925.1 of Platanthera zijinensis. Taxonomy (NCBI): domain Eukaryota; kingdom Viridiplantae; phylum Streptophyta; class Magnoliopsida; order Asparagales; family Orchidaceae; genus Platanthera; species Platanthera zijinensis. The sequence continues at coordinate 158,027,363 of CM077091.1, forward strand.
CGGAACGTATTCCGCTCATTTCCTCAAAGGTGAAAATTGGAGCGCGCGATCACCCTCCCTATTTTAAATAAGAAACTCAAATCATATTATCAACGAAAGTGGCCAAGGTAAGTGACCAAGTTCCGTGTATTCCGAGACTTCATGGGACCGTCGAACGCCTAGACTCTCGGGTAATTTGGAAACGCTCGGGAAATGTGAAAATGAGTGTTGAGTTATAAATTATTCTCAACAAATAATAAAGTGTAACACCTAACAAAAACTAATCCAATTAAGCCATGATTAAAAAGCGCAACCAAATTTCTATCGGACCTTAATAATGGGTGAAACCCAAGGAAACCTCCTGAGAACGGAGATGAGACTGAAGCCTCCTGAAAAGAGTGATTGGACTACTAACATTTTCTTTATGTTTTACTTCAGTCTCGTACTAGTCAAGTACTTTTAATTCAGTTCTACTCCATTCTCGTACTGGTCAAGTCCTTTCGATTCAGTTATACTCAAATCTCATACCATTCAAGTACTTTCAATTCAGTTCTACTCCAATCTCGTACTGGTCTTGTACTTTCAATTTAGTTCTACTCAAATCTCGTATTGGTCAAGTACTTTTAATTCAGTTCTACTCCAGTCTCGTACTGGTCAAGTACTTTCAATTTAGTTCTACTCCAGTCTCGTACTGGGGAAGTACTTTCAATTCAGTTCTACTCCAGTCACATACTTTTAATTCAGCTCTACTCCAGTATTTTACTGGTCAAACACTTTTAATTCAGCTCTGCTCCAGTCTCTTACTCGTCAAGTACTTTCAATTCAGTACTACTCCAGTTTCGTACTGGTCACATTTCATTACAACACTCTAAATAAGCAGCATAATCACCGCACTTGTCCTCAGTGCAATTTACTATTATAATCTTGGGGCCTGCTCTGACGAGCAGTCATTGTTAAAGTTGAGCCTTAGTTGGGGATAGCTGGAGTTGAAGTAGTCCTCCAGACCTAGCCCCAAATAATGCGCTCTCACGCTCCTTGTCGAAAGTAGAGCTAAGTGTCGCCGCCTGAAGATTAAGCATAGTAGGGCGGGCCGACGTAGACCCGGTGTGTATTATGTTTAATATTTATTTGATTGTTTGTAAATTGTCTGCGGTGAAATAGTGGCAGGTCAGTCCCTCCCGCAGACCGTTTGTATCGGTGCGGGAAGGTCGACGACTCAAGACGATAGGGGGATGGGTACCACGGGTGACCGATCGTTATATTATTCCCCGTCGGATTTCCTCCGATGGTCGGCCAAAACGATTCGCCGGTTGTCCCTCACATCCAAGAGTACACAAGGTTGTACGTTAGGGCCTAGGGTTATGCAGTACGACCACCCCCAAAAGTGGCAGGACTGGCCACTGTCACCGACGGTCACATCGGTGAGGCTCGCGGGGCTCGCTACCCTGCTAGAACAGAAATGGTCCAAACTATATCGACATAAGGTTTGTGTGCGCGACTGTGAATGTGTAACACCCCTATCCGTCACATAGTATATAACAGTAGGTCCGGCCGGGGCCCGACGTCATATACTGCGGACAGACTGGTTGGTTACTTATTGAAACCATTCAACCAATCACAACGTCCTACACAAAGCATCTAGCGGAAGTAAATTATTAAGTTGCACAAAGAATAAAGAACCCTGCCAAGCATGAATGTCCATTACTCAAACCAAGAAGGAATGTTTAATACACTAAACAGGAATGACCTTATGGCCTTACAAGAGTTTGCTTAATAAAAGTGTCTTCCAAACCTCGGCACGTAGGCCGGTCACACATGAGTACAAAAAGGAAAACACTCAACAATTGGCCTTCAAGGGCCGACACAACAACTTGAGCTTTAGCCCGCTATTTATCGCTCGGCTGCGCAGCACCTGCAAGCAACAATCCACCGCACGGTGGTAAATAAAGGCAACGATCAGCTATGCTGACCAAATTATAACGATTCCGCCCCCAAACCGGGGCGGCAAAGCTTCTTCCCTGCACTTGTTAGCAAAACAAGCAACATAGCGAAATAAGCATCACATCACAGGTGCACGCTCACACGGCTGTACACCCCGTGCTCTCAGGGAACTTACTCGGCAAGCCAGTCCGAACCCCGTCCGATCCTTGACTCCACCACCACCCCCAGGGTGGCAACCTCGTGAGCATTTAGTCCTTTCGGCCGTAGCCTAGACTCGATCTCCAAACCTCGGTAAATCCCACGTAAAACTTTAGGTCGCTTTAACCGAATAGATGGAGCGGGTAGGGGTCCAACAGCCCATTGCTCACCCCGCCGTTGCCATTTGGCCTTTGACACGGGCTAAGCTTCCCCAGTCCCAAATATCATTCAAACACGGTACATAGCCCCGCTATATACCCAGTTGGCTCCCAGGCCACCGATATGACAGAAATGTGTTTCCGTCCAGATTTCTGGGTGCACCTCGGGGTTAATCCCCAAGATTCCCTGATGCATTCTACCGCATAGCAACCCGAAAACAATCAAAATGCTCGGAGTCTTCTCCGGCTAAAAATGCACAGCAAAATATCACCGATCCAGACCAACACGTCCGGGTAGGCTTCACACATCATGTCTATGTCCGTACTACGATTCCGGACTCTAACAAGGGGGACTTTACATATCTACCCCAAGGAGTACCACAATCTCGCCACACACTCGCGAGAGAGGGGTTTTCCCATGCAAAGGAAGAAGAGCTTCACATGCTCAAGAAGAGAATCGTTACCCTAGCATTTCTCCTCGGCGTCATGATGATCTAGCCGGATGGAGAGCACCGTATCGGCGTCGCCTTCGCGGATCTGGACTCGGATCGCGATTTGGAGCTCCGAACCTTCGCTGGTGACTGGATCTTGGCCTTCTTCCTCCTCCTTGCTCTCCCTTCTCTCTAGGTTTTAGAAAGAGAAGGCTTGGATGAAAATAAGGGTTTCAAACCCTATTCCCCGGATATAACATACCAGCAACAGCCCTGAGCCGTCGGATCCCAAATCAAGAAATCGAACGGCTGCGATTCAGCTCAATATTACAAAATCTGGGCCGAACACGGGTTGCAACACGGCCGTGTGCATGGCTGTGTCACCCATTCGCCGTCTCACCTGACGTTCCAACCAGCACACGATATTTGACACGGCCTCCGACACGCCCGTGTCACACGTGACACGGCCGTGTCAAGACCCGTGTCACGCCCGTGTGCACTGCCAACAATAATTTCCCGAGGAAGACACGGCCTGCGACACGGCACCCGACACACCCGTATCACATGTGACACGCCCGTATCTATGTCCGTGTCATGGCCCGTATGCATACTCAGAAAATTCCCAACGTGACACGCCCGTGTCCCATGCCGTGTGCCTTAACTCGACGATCCCCGATCGCCAAAACGTCGACCCCACGACCCGAGGTCGATCACGCCCATGACACGCCCGTGTCACGCCCGTGACACCTGCTCCAAAACTAAGATTTGGCTTAAAACGTCACTCATCCCTCTTTTGAGTTTTGGGGTGTTACAACTCTCCCCTCTTAAAAGAATTTTGTCCACGAAATTACTAAAGGAGAGAAAACAGAAACTCTCAGTGGTACCCAGGCGGAACAACTCCGGGTACACTTCCAGCATAGATTGCTCTAACTCCTAAGAGAGCTCCTCGCTATCGCAATTGTCCCACCGGACCACGACTATCCTGATCTCCTTGAGACAAAGTCGCTCGACTTCACAGTCTCCAAAACGAACAGGTTTGACCCTAGTCGTCAACCTTTCGTCCACCAAAACTTGATCACTCACGATCAAGTTTGAAGGCTCTTGCGCCGCCTCACCAAACCGCTCTAGAAATCTCAAGTGGTCCAAGGTATATCGGGCTCACTTCCCCAAGCGTCGCTCCCGTGAAATACTCTTGAATGACTATAACTTCCAATACGCCATCCGATAACTCCATATTCCGATACGTGGCGTTAAAGTACTTAGTCTGCCTCTCCTGAGCGATTAGCAAAAGCTCTCATATGGTTCACACCAAAAGGGTAGTGTTTAACACCTCTTGCTTTAAATACAACTTCGTGTCATCCGTTTCTAGCCTCGACAACGGCATGCGACGACTTCTACCATAAAGGGCCTCGAAGGGCGCCATTTGTATGCCCGCTTGGTAGCTAATGTTGTACGCAAACTTTACCAAAAACCGATGGCCTTCCCACTGCTTCCCGAAGTCCAGGACGCACATGCGAAGCATGTCCTCCAACATCCTGTTGACCCACTCGGTCTGCTCATCCGTCCGCGGATGTAAGATTGTACTAAACTACAACTTAGTCTCCAACACTTTCTGTAACCACCTCCAATCAATGGACGTAACACGTCCATCTCGATCGCTCACGATGTTGCGGGGTAAACCGTGCGGTCTAACTATGTTATCCATAGACATCTTTGCCGATTACACCACCGAATCATCCTTCCTCTGCGGAATGAAGTGCGAAATTTGCATTACCCAAATCACGATCACCCAATAGGCGTCGTTTTCCCCACTGTGACCTTGGCAAACCATGCACACAGTCCAGTCGAACTTCTATTCCGAACTAGGCAAGGATTTCAAGAATCCCCCGACTCTTGGCACTCTGCCTTCACTAAGGCGCAAGGCTGACATTTTGTCACACATAGTGCGACAACCTTCTAGAGTCCTGGCCACCAGAGCACTTCTTCAGATATCGGCACAACTTTGTGCTTCCTAAGTTAATTGAGTACTGGGTATAACATACCACAACTCCACCCATCAATTGCCCACGCTTAGGCCGCACAAACGGTTGTCTTTCCTTGGCAGTCAACCTTCAATCGTCGATTTGGGACTTTGACCCACCGAGCCGCACCCATGATTTCCTTCATGCTGCACCCCAAACCATAGTCTGCCAAATACGATCAGTCAGGTCATACTGGACTTCCGACCTGTTCAATTACGCTTCGACACTAGTCTGCTTGTCAACGCAAGAGATAGCTAACATCTCCAACTCCCTGGTCAAACTCTCAACATGAACCTACAACTAGTTGGCTTGGGAGGGAGCCCTGCGTCTCAATGCATCCGCAACTACATTGCCTTACAACAGGCACAAAATAACTTTCGAACGTATAGTCCCCCAGGAACTCCATCCATTTCTGATGCCTCAATTTCCGACCCTTTTGATCCAACCGATATATCAGACTCCTATGATCGGTACAAACATCGACTTATGCGCCGTACGAACAATTCCTCCACAGCTTAAGCGCAAAACACACGGCCGCTAACTACAGATGGCGGACCGGGCAATTCCCCTCGTGCTCTTTCAGCTAATGCGAGCCATAAGCCATAACATTACCACGCTGCAGCAGCACGCAGTCCAATCCACTGTCCAAGGTAGTGTCGTAGATCTCACAGCTTTTGGTTCCACTCGGCGAACTTAACACTGGCACTGTGGTTGACCAACTCTTTAACCCTTCAAAATTTTGGCGCACTCGCGCATCAACACAACCTTTTAAGCTTTTCCTTGACAGCGGTGTGAGGGGTAATTCTATCCGCGAGAAGTCCTGTACGATGCGCCTGTGGTAGCCGACCACACTAGAAACTCTGGACTTCCGCTACCGAGACAACACAGGCTACCCTCGTATTGCGACTAACAACGCTGGACCCACACACTCTCACTCTATCAACTATAGGACCGAGGAGCGCTACGAGGATAACCCAAGACTCGTGTTCGGAGAAATTGGTGTATACATGGTTCCTCCTTAGCGTCCACAAAACCAAAAGTAGATATTCAGAAGTGATACCCTTCACACTTCAATTACCCCCAATGTGTCGTCGATGAAGACGATCACAAAACGGACTAGGTACTTCATGAACGTTCAGTTCATCCGGTCTATGAACACTGATGCCACATTTGACTGCCAAAATGGCACGATCGTAGACTCGGATTGCTCATTCCTCGTGCTTAACTTCGTCTTTGCGACAACACTTACCCTTATTCTCAGATGAGGGTAATCGGACTTACGATCCACTACTGAGTCCACCGAAGACCCGACTAACTGATCAGAAGATCATCGATCATTTGGATCGATTACTTGTCCTATTTCTGCAAACTTATATAGCTCTCTGCAATAGATACAAAATTACAAGCTCCCGTCCTTCTTCTGAGTAAAAAGCACCGGTGCGCTCCAAGGCAACGATCTTGGACGCACATACCCTTGCTCCATCAACTTTTCTAGTTGAACCTTTAACTCCGCTATCACCTTAGGCATCAGCCTATAAGGAGAGCGTGACACAAGTTTGGCACCTGGCACAACTCAATCATGAAATCGATCTCACGCTACGGTGGGGCTCCAGGGAAAACATCAGGGAAACACATAAGGATATTTGAATACACCCGATTACTATCCAATGTAGGCTTAGGCCTCACAGCCTCCCATGGTGGCAGTAACGACGCTTGCAAGTCGAACTCCAAACCCCCAACCCGTACCTTTACGACACAGACTCTCTCCTCGCGCGCATTGAACGACCACTAGGAACCTACACGTCCAATTTGTACTTTACCATCGAAGGAGGTACTCCAATGCGCGATATAAATCCTTCGGACAAAAGGAGTGTGAAGCTCCCGTATCGAACAATGCTCTCGTCGGATTACCAACAATCCACACAAAGCCGAGAACCTCCAGTCCTAAGCTAATACGCATAAGGTATCAGGTATAAGAAGCTAGATTGCTAACAATTAACCCATACCTGTCTTCCCGACGATCGGCCACATGGCCTCCTGCTGGTCAAGGATGTCCATTCCCAGTTGGGCCGGAGTAAACAGCGGTGCGGTGTACGCCACCGCCTTTCCCTTCTCCTCAGATATTGCCCCCGACTTCTTTTTGGACATTGGGCGTCCACTCCAACAATCCCGGGCATAGTGCCCCGGATTTCCACAGGAAAAGTATGCATCCGGGGTTTGGACTGTAGTCACTCTGGATGTGCTAGAGGAAGGGACTAGACCCGACCTCCTAGCCTTCTTATGCCACCTACGGTACCCAGATTTTGAGGTTGTCATCTTGACCACCGAATCCTTTGTCATAGCATCTTCGACTTCTCCTGCCAAAACTTTACTTGTCTTCTGAGCACTCTCCCAACAATCTCTAGCGAGGTGCCCTTTCTTGCCACAAGAATAACAATTGAGGGTAGTTTGGATAGTAGATGACCCAGCCTCTTTTCTCGGCATCTTTCGATAGACAGTCTTTATAGGATCTATAGGGTTTGGTCCCCTATTCACTGGTACTTGGTGAGTTTTCCCCAACTCCACCTCCAAAGCTCTGGCCGATTCCACCAAAGCTCGGAATCCCAATAACTTTGGTCCTAGCAGTAGGATACGCAACTCGCTGCGCAGACCATTATAAAATCTATCAACTATAGATTGCTCGCTTTCCCATTCAAAGCCTGGGTAGCGCCTTAACATAAGGAACGTCTGTAAATATGCTTCATCTGAATGCGCTCCCTGCACCACAGTCATGCTCATCTGCTGCTCTAATTGACCCCCAAATGCCCTTTGCTTCAACATACCGCCCGATGTTGGGGCCATCTCAGGGACAAATGGTTGCACATTACTCCCATGTTGTGCGTTGGTCACAGCGAACACCGCTTCAACCACCCTTCTTATGGTTTACAAAGACATAGGGGTCTCAGGAATGTTACTTGGTGTAGTACTTTGCTCAGTAAACGTGTGTTTAGACTGTCACGCTCCACTTCCGGACACCTATAGCCGTTCAAAACACCATAAGTGACTGAACAAAATTGCAAAAAGTAATTATAGGAACACGCAGGTTCCTCAAACATGTGTCTTTTCATTCCTAAGTGGACATTCATGGGTTCTTTTCATGTTATAACGATGACGCACACACATGTGCTCACCACCCCTTAAAGTGAATTCGCCCACGAATTCATTTAAGCTTGACCGAAACTAGTAGTCTGATACAAATTTGTAACACCCCTATCCGTCACATAGTATAAAACAGTAGGTCCGGCCGGGGCCCGACGCTATATACTGCGGACAGACTGGTTGGTCTTATTGAAACCATTCAACCAATCACAACGTCCTACACAGAGCATCTAGCGGAAGTAAATTATTAAGTTGCACAAAGAATAAAGAACCCTGCCAAGCATGAATGTCCACTACTCAAACCAAGAAGGAATGTTTAATACACTAAACAGGAATGGCCTTATGGCCTTACAAGAGTTTGCTTAATAAAAGTGTCTTCCAAATCTCGGCACGCAGGCCGGTCACACATGAGTACAAAAAGGAAAACACTCAATAATTGGCCTTCGAAGGCCGACACATCAACTTGGGCTTTAGCCCGCTATTTATCGCTCGGCTCCGCAGCACCTGCAAGCAACAATCCACCGCACGGTGGTAAACAAAGGCAACGGTCAGCTATGCTGACCAAATTATAACGATTCCGCCCCCAAACCGGGGCGGCAAAGCTTCTTCCCTGCACTTGTTAGCAAAACAAGCAACATAACAAAATAAGCATCACATCACAGGTGCACGCTCACATGGTCGTACACCCCGTGCTCTCAGGGCACTTACTCGGCGAGCCACTCCGAACCCCGTCCGGTCCTTGACTCCACCACCACCCCCAGGGTGGCAACCTCGTGAGCATTTAGTCCTTTCGGCCGTAGCCTAGACTCGATCTCCAAACCTCGGTAAGTCCCACATAAAACTTTAGGTCGCTTTAACCGAGCAGATGGAGCGGGTAGGGGTCTACACGCCCATTGCTCACCCCGTCGTTGCCATTTGGCCTTTGATACGGGCTAAGCTTCCCCAGTCCCAAATATCGTTCAAATACGGTACATAGCCCTGCTATGTACTCGGTTGGCTCCCAGGCCACCGATATGACAGAAATGTATTTCCGTCCAGATTTCCGGGTGCACCTCGGGGTTAATCCCCAAGATTCCCTGATGCATTCTACTGCATAGCAACCCGAAAACAATCAAAACGCTCGGAGTCTTCTCCGGCTAAAAATGCACAGCAAAACATCACCGATCCAGACCAACGCGTCCGGGTAGGCTTCACACATCATGTTTATGTTCGTACTACGATTCCGGACTCTAACAAGGGGGACTTTACATATCTACCCCAAGGAATACCACAATCTCGCCGCACACTCGCGGGAGAGGGGTTTTCCCATGCAAAGGAAGAAGAGCTTCACATGCTCAAGAAGAGAATCGTTACCCTAGCATTTCTCCTCAGCGTCATGACAATCTAGCCGGATAGAGAGCACCGTATCGGCGTCGCCTTCGCGGATCTGGACTCGGATCGCGATTTGGAGCTCCGAAGCTCCGCCGGTGACCGGATCTTGGCCTTTTTCCTCCTCCTTGCTCTCCCTTCTCTCTAGGTTTTAGAAAGAGAAGGCTTGGATGAAAATAAGGGTTTCAAACCCTATTCCCCGGATATAACATACCAACAACAGCCCTGAGCCGTCGGATCCCAAATTAAGAAATCGAACGGCTGTGATTCAGCCTAATATTACAAAATCTGGGCCGAACACGGGTTGCAACACAGCCGTGTGCATGGCCGTGTCACCCATTCGTCATCTCACCCGACGTTCCAACCAGCGCACGACATTTGACACGGCCTCTGACACGCCCGTGTTATACGTGACACGGCCGTGTCAAGACCCGTGTCACGCCCGTGTGCACTGCCAACAATAATTTCCTGAGGAGGACACGGCCTGCGACACGGCACCCGACACGCCCGTGTCACATGTGACACGCCCGTGTCTGTGCCCGTGTCATGGCCCGTGTGCATACTCAGAAAATTCCCAGCGTGACATGCCCTTGGACACGCCCGTGTCCCAGGCCATGTGCCTCAACTCTACGATCGCCGATGGCCAAAACGTCGACCCCACGACCCAAGGTCGATCACGCCCATGACACGCCCGTGTCATGCCCGTGACACCTGCTCCAAAACCCAAACTTGCTTAAAACGTCACCCGTCCCTCTTTTGAGTTTCGGGGTGTTACAGAATGCCTGCAATAGAGTACAGGAAATGAAAACCTGATGTGATGTTGTGCTAGTGGAGCCTTGTTATAACTAGTTTATACTACTGCTGCTTTTCTCAGTTATACTATCCCGCACTCTTTTATAGTTGCTCCTAGTTATACATATATGAAATATTGTGCTAACCCTCCCTTTCTTCGGCTATTTACTTCTATTGGGTGGGTTTGTGCTCGTCCCCAGAATATGGATCCGGGGAGGAGATTTATTTCCACTTAGCTCTGTGACTAACGGTTATCTAAATAACCATTCACAGGAAATGGAGCATCGTAGTGACCCGCCACCACAGGATATTACCCCAGCGGATAGGACTACTCGAGCAGATACACCCCCGATGTCCTTAGAGTTTAGAGATGTGAGTATCGCCGAGCAGCTTAGGAAGATTGAGTGTGAGGATTATATGTAGTGCTTGTAAAGCCCACGGGATTATATAAATACTTAGGCTTCAGCCCTAGAACCCCTGTATTATTATATAATAAGATATATATATATATCTATAGTGGTTTTCAGTTAATGCTTCCGCTATACTCTGATGGGTTGTGAATGTTGTGATTCGAGACGAGCAAGACGGCCAACTAGTGCTTAGATAGGGTGGATCGTTTCCCCTAAGGAGAACTGGGTGGACATCTTGCGCCAGTAGTACCCCTCCGGCCCGACCCGGGCAAAAGGTTGTGGGAGGGGGGGTGGTGCTACATATACTCTCCTATCTAAAACTGATACCACCTCCAACGGTCATGAAGACTACTCATCTGAAGAGGACTCGGACTTAATGGTACAGTATCAAGTAATATTTAAGGGATTTGACAAATGTCGTAAGGTGGTCAAATCTCAAGCTAAAGAGATCATCTCTCTCAAGGCAATGGAGTCTGAGCTGAGGGAGGAAATTGAGAAATTGACTCCTTTCAGAGATGAAATTCAATCCTTGAAAGAAGAACTGAAATGCTCTACTGAGCTACTAAGTTTGAAAGAGAAGACCATAAGTGAGTTGGAAGAAAATTTATTGACCGAAAAGAAGCTTGTAGAAAGCTTCTCGAAGCCAAACACTATCCTTCCTCTTATTGATGGATTTTCAGGCTCTAAGGAGAGTGGCATTGGATATAATACTGCTAAGGATAAAGGTAAGGCTCCTCAAGGTCAAGCTTCCTTAAATAAGGTAATCTTTCCAACAAATAATTATGAACTTGACTCATCCTACAGTCATTTTGCTAGACCAACATATATTGCCTCTAATAAAAATAACCAAGGATGGAGACGTCAGGTGGGATCATTATAATTTGGTCAGCTAATGATGACTGTTGCTTTGTTTGTCACAGTTGGGGGTGGAATTGTTTTGTGCAGGTGCAGCTGAGCCGAGCGGGAAATAGCGGACTGAATCTCACGGTTGTTAAGCTGTCCCTCGAAGGCCAAAACAAAGTGTGTTTGCTCTCACTATTTCATGTGTGGTCGGCCTGCATGCCGAAGTATATAAAATACTTTTATTTGTGGAAACCTTTGTAAGGCCTTAAGGCCATAACTGTTTGTGTATTTATCTTATCATTCCAGTTTGGTTTAGTGTACATTCACATGGTTGGGTTCTTAATACAATTTAAATTATCTTCCGCTAGAATGCACTCTGAGTTAGGATGCGTGTTTAGATTATGGTCTCAATACGTAAATCTACTGACTGTATGGAATATGGCGTGGGGCACTGGCCTGACCTTCTGTTATATCCTGTATGATGGATGAGGGTGTTATAATTTGATATCAGAGGCTGGTGTCGGTATTTCTTATCTGAATTCATGGACGAATTATTTTTAGGGGTTGTGAGCATACGTATGTGCACTACCGTTATAACATGTTAGAACCAATGAATGTCCGCTTATTAATGAAAATATACATATTTGAGGAACCTGTGTGTTCCTATAATTGCATTTTGAAAATATATTAGTCGCCTAATTAAGTGTTTTACAAATATAGGTGATTAGGAGTGGTGCAGAGCAGTCTCAACGTTAGAGCTCTGCGGAGAGTGGTGCACTAAATGACGTGCCTGTGACCCCTCCTTTTACTGAAACCATAAGATTGGTAGCTGAAGCGGTGTTTGCCATAATAAATGCCCAACTGGGGAGGCAAGTGCAGCCTCTTGCTCCTGAATTGGGCCAAGTATCGCATGGCATAGTCAAACCTATAGCAGTGGATCAAGAAGCTGTAGAGCCCGTAATGCAAAGGAGAGCGACTGAAAAATAGCTCAAGCATGTGATGAGCTTCAATCCTTTAGCGTTTTTGGGGACTAGAACCCCAACGCAAGGTAAGGATTGACTTTTTTGGGTTAAAAGAGTCATGTCAGCAATGGAGACGGAGGAATGACAAAGGGTTACCATAGCCACTTTTCTTCTGGACGGTGAAGCAAGGTTGTGGTTGGATGAACTAGAATTACATCACTTTGTTGGAAGATAACTCACAAATATCTCGATGGACGAGTTCTCGAGATTGTTTCTGGTGTTATATATCCCGTCAGCGCAGAAAATTGCTATGGAGAACCAGTTTCAGAGATTAAAACGGGGCGAGAGTAGTGTAAATGACTACCTGCATGAGTTTACGAGATTGGGGCGATATGCATGCTCTACCTTTACTAATGAGGGGAGCAAAACTAATCGGTTCTACAAAGGATTGCGCGACGATTTGAGGTTACTGCTCTCAGGTCCAATGACGTAGGGTTTTTGACCTTGGTCAATACATCCCGATCCCTGGAGTAGGACATAAAGTGCATACAACGTAAAAATGATTCGTTGTTAAAGAGACCAGAATTTAAAGCACCAAGCTCTTTGAACACTGGGTTTTGAAGATGGAACAAGAAGCCAAAATCTGTTGGACCGACTTCTTCATCTGTTACTTCCGGGGCATCGTCTGAGTGAGGGGGCCCAATCCATTATTTTAATTATGGCAAGCCGGGACACATATCACGCGAGTGTTGGAGTGGCAAGACGGAGAAAAAGGCAGGAGCATATTATGTTGAGAAAGGGAAGATGGTGGAGTCAACCGCGTCCCATCATGCTCCAGCCCAACCTACAGTGTACAACCTTGGCCAGCAGGAGGCCTTCAAGTAAGGCGATGCGGTTACAAGTATGATTTAGACTTTAGCTTTATTGTTTTTCATACCTTACACCCTGTGCATTGGTTGTATGACTATCTTGTATTAGACTTTGTCTTAATTTTGGACTGTCCGATGATAGTACTGTTTGATACACAGGAGCTTCGCACTCCTTTCTATCTGAAAACTTCGTGTTGCGTATTAGAATACCTTCTTTTGTGGTGAAGGATAGACTAGATATGTTGCTGCCTAACAGATGCTCGATGCGCGCGAATAGAGTTTGTTGCGTAAAGGTGCATATAGGGAGTCAAAAGTCTGACTTGGAAGCGTCATTACTGCTGATAGTAGAGTTTGATGTAATCTTTGATATGGATTGGTTCTCGGATCAACGTACGTACATCGACTGCAGTCTCAAGATAGTCAAACTAGGGATGAATATGAGTCATGAAACTACCTTCTCTGGTTTGAAGGGATAGAGCAAGACGCAGATGTCTGCTCTTCAAGTAGTCAAAGCTGTTCGGGAAGGTGAGGAGCTATTCTTAACCCTATTAGAGGCTAAAAAGCCCAAGCCGGGTTTGATCAGTATTCCAATGGTATCAGAGTTTGGTTATGTTTTCCCCGAAGATCTCCCTGGATCTCCACCTCAAAGAGAGATCGATTTTACCATTGAGCTAGTGTTAGGTACCAAGCCTATGACACGCTCTCCATACCTTCTAGCACTAAAGGAAATGACGGAATTGAAGATTCAGCTTCAAGAACTGTTAGAGCAAGGTTATGTGCATCCAAGTTCATCACCTTGGAGAGTACCGGTCCTATTCGTAAAGAAAAAGGATGGTACCTTGTGACTGTGTATTAATTATCGGGAATTGAATAAGCTGACCGAGAAGAACAAGTATCTAATCCCGAGAATCGATGATTTGTTCGACCAGCTAGTTGGATCGATTGTATACTCGAAACTGGATCTAAAATTTGGATATTATCAATTGAGGATCAGGGAGAGTGAAATTCCCAAGACGACAGTCAGTACACGTTATGGGCATTATGAGTTCACTATCATATTTTTTGGGCTGACGAATACGCCATCCGTGTTTATGTACTTGATAAACCAGACATTCAGAGAGTACTTGGACCAGTTTGTGATAGTCTTTATTGACGATATCCTGGTGTACTCGCAGTCTGAGAAAGAACATGTGGATCATTTACGCACTGTCTTGGAGACCTTGAGAAGAAGTAAGCTGTACGTCAAGTTCTCTAAGTGTGAGTTTTGGCTATCTTCGGTAGCGTTCCTTGTTCATATTGTTAGCAGTGAGAGAATCGCGGTAGATCCGACAAAGATTGTTGTGATAAAGGAGTGACCCGTATTGTCTTCTATGGCGGAAGTCATGAGTTTTCTGGGACTTGTCGGCTACCACAGGCACTTTGCAAAGAACTTCTCACGGATAACATTACCCCTCACTACCTTGAAAAGGAAGGATCAGAAGTTTGTATGGTCGTCAGCGTGCGCGCAAGCTTTTGAAGAATTGAAAAGTCGTCTGACCAAACTGCCTATTTTGTGCTCGATGTGTGGTTCAGAGGGTTATGAAATCTACAATGATGCCTCAGGGAGCGGCTTAGGCTGCATTTTGCTACAATATGGGAAGGTGATAGCATATGGCTCGCGCTAGTTGAAAGTGCACGAGAGGAACTATCTGGTCCACGATTTGGAGTTAGCGGTCGTAATATTCACTCTGAAGCTTTGGAGGCACTAACTATATGGCGTAAAGGTCGACATCTATACAGACCATTAGAGACTGAAATATTTGTTAGAACAGAAGGACTTGAATATGCATCAACGGAGGTGGATGGAGTTCCTTGGGGACTGCACCTTCAAGATACATTATGTTCCTGGCAAGGGAAATGCTGTTGCGGATGCGCTAAGTCGTAGGATTCTTGCGCAGGCCAACTGGATACAGATGCATGACGAGCGCCTTATTTCATATTTAGAGGCTTGTAGATCTCTTGTATTGATAGGAGGTATAGTGTTGAAGCATGTTTGAACTGGACAAAAGTGCAGTGTGACCTTGTAGACTGGATTTGGCAAGTACTAGAGCTGGATGACAGTATGAAGCGCTACTTGGCAGAGTCTTTGGATGGGTCAAATGCTCAGTTTACTGTTAATGATGGCCTTTGTGGAAACACAATCGATTGTGCGTCCCAAACATGGGCAAATTATAGGAGGAGTTGATGTACGAAGCACATTTCACGAAGTACTCAATCTACCTAGGGAGGACAAAGATGTTTAAGGATATGAAAACTTATTCTAGTGGTCATGATTGAAAAAGAACATAGCTCTATATATGGCAAAGTGTCAGACTTGTGCTCTAATAAAGGTCGAATGTCAGAAGCCCGGTAGATTTCTGAAGTCATTATTTATACCAGAGTGTTCGACGATATATCTATGTATTTCGTGCACGGCTTTCCGAGGTCGTAGAAGGGAAACAAGGTCATCTGGGTGATCGTTGATTGTTTAACGAAATTGACACACTTCATTCTGAATAGGAAGGACGATTCAGTGGAAAAGTTGGCGAAGCTTTATGTTGATAATATCGTACGATTACACGATGTACCCCGTAGCATCGCTAGCGACCAAGATATGTGCTTCATGTCTAATGATTGGAGGCTTATACATCAATTGTTGGGTACCAAATTGAAGTTCAGTACGGTATTTCATCCACAAATGAAAGGTTAGACTGAGAGGGTAAACAGGACGATGGAAGACATGCTTCGCATGTGTGCCTTAGATTTCGGTAAGAGGTGGGAGGACCACTTGTTTATGATCGATTTTGCCTATAACAATAGCTGCCAGGCAAGTATTCAGATGACGTACTTCGAGGCCCTTTATGGTAGAAAGTGTTGTACTCCCTTATCATGGCTGAAGACGGACGAATCAAAGTTGTTTAAACGGAAGGAAATTGAGATTGCTACTTCGACTATTCATACAATTCGTAGAATTCGGGAGCAGTTGTTGATCACTTAGAATAGGCAGGCTAAGTATTATAATGCCCGGCACAGAAATGTTGAGTTCGTCATGAGCGACTGGGTTTACCTGAAAATCAAACTATTCAATTGTGTATCAAGGATTCGACGCTTGAAAAAGCTAAGTCCGGGATATCTTGGGTTGTTTGAGATATTGGAGCGCATTGGTGAAGCTGCATATCGATTGAAGCTTTCAACGGAACTAAGTGGTCTACACAATGTATTCCACATATTAATATTGTGAAAGGCGGTGCAAGAGCCTACACAAGTAGTTTGTGGAACAGGTGTTGATTGATAGTGGGTTGACAACAAAGGTCAAGCCCATTCAGATTGAAGACACGAAGGTCAAGAGGGTGTGGAATAAGTCAATCAGGATGGTCAATGTCGGATGGGATAACTGTGGTCGTGAAGAATTGTCATGGGAACGTGAGCAAACCATGAGAGTGGAGTATCCTGAGTTATTTCCTTGAGGTATACTTTTGTAATATTGATACTTCTATATATTCCTGCAACATATAAATTTCGGGACGAAAATTCTTTAAGTTAAGGAGATTTGCAACACCCCAAGTTTTTTCGTAGCCAGGAGTTGTGCTATGTGAACTACCGCCCGGCGGTAGGGTTAACGTCAGTGGTAGTATTGCATAATCATTACAAGAGTGCTTAGTGAGTTATCGCGCTCGTGGTAGGTCTATACCGCGCGATAGTAGGTGGGTAGATTAAATCGACAGAGCTTTCGGTAATCTACCGCTCGGCTATAGTACTAGTGTCGGCGGTAGCTTGGGCAACTTAGATAAAGAGGCTCTCGGTGGACTATTACAGGGCAGTAGCAATAACGTGGGGCGGTAGCGTCAGTTCGTCAAGAGCGGCGCGTTGATGTGATAAATCATCAACCGCGCGACGATAGGTTGATATCGCATGGCGGTAGCAGGGCTATAATGATGTGGCCACATGTCGACCTGTGATTGGTGGTCGTTGGCGATGAGCTTGCGAAATAAGCCGTCGTTTGAGGCACCGTGTGGTGGTAGCTAGTTACCGTGCGGCGGTAGCTCGGTTTAAAGCCTAGGAAGTTACGTTTTCAATTCATTTCTTTTGATGCCAACTTCTTCTGAGCGGCTTGAGAAGAGTGGAGGAGAGTCGAACGAAGGAGATCCCACCATCGTTGGGGTTTCAAAGCTCTGATTTGCAAGCCGAGTTCGGATATACGAAGGCAAAGCCGTTGCGGTCATTTCCATCCGGCTAGATTCTCTCCTATGGCGCCGAAACGAATGCCAAGGGTAACGATCATTCTTCTTGGATATGTGAAGTCCTTTGTTTTGGCATTTTAGGGTAGACGCTCCACGAACACGTGGAAGTAGTTCTCCTGACGGGTAGATTGGTTGTATCCCCGTTATTTTGCATTTGGAATCTGGAAGCGAAGTATGGAATATGCATGCTATGTGAAGCCCATCTGGACAAGTTAGTCTAGATTATTGATGATTGTTTTGTATACCGGAGAAGACTCCATAGTAAGCATGTAAATTTTGGAGTTGTGGGGTGTGCATGTTATTGTAGAGAGAGTGTTGAAGTAGGTATCCAAGAAAACACCCGTTTGGAGGGAAAGAATCGATAGTCTTTCCCCTACCGCACGACGGTAGTGCTTCCGCCAGCGGTAGCTCCTAGTGAGCATTATTCTGTGAGGCATGTCTCGTGGAGACCTGGGGGCCATTGTGATTGTGAGGCCTATCTCATGGAGACCTGGGGGTCATTGGTGAGGCATGTCCCTTGGAGACCTGTAGACCAATATGTTGAGCTGAGAACCCATGGGGCCCAACTAAGGTGACCGTGAGAGCCAGCCTTGAAACATGTACTGTTGTGAATGGGAAAGGGGAGGTTGACCCGTGTCTTGGCTTGCGAGTCTTGCAATTTGAGCAATGGGAAAGAGCTGAACTATACTCAATCGTTTGGCATTCAGCTTAGAGTGAGTTAAAGAGTGAATCTGGGGGATCACCATGACTTTGTCGTAGTATAGGGTGAGTCTTTGGCTTCGGCCCGGAAATACTAGAAAATGCTCAAATTATGTCAACCATCGCTGAGAACAGAGGTGGGACCTTGGGTATTTCTGGTACACCGATAATGTGCCCTGAGTGCACCGGGCATATGGCTGGTAATGCCAACGTCTGTGGTGAATAGTGCTTAAGTTACACGTTCTGTTTACCATTATATATATATATATAATTTGAGGGGTGAGGTCGTTATAATTTGGTCAGTTAATGCTGATCGTTGCTTTGTTTGCCACCATTGGGGGTGGAATAGTTTCGTGCAGGTGCAACTGAGGCAAGCGGGAAATAGCGGGCTGAAGCCTACGGTAGTTAAGTCGGCCCTCAAAGGCCAAAGCAAAGTGTGTTTCCTCTCACTATTTCATGTGTGGCTGGTCTGCGTGCCGAAGTATGTAAAACACTTTTATTTGTGGAAACCTTTGTAAGAACTTAAGGCCATAACTGTTTGTGTTTTTATCTTATCATTCCAGTTTGGTTTAGTGGACATTCATATGGTTGAGTTCTTAATACAATTTAAATTATCTTTCGTTAGAATGCACTCTGAGTTAGGATGTGTGTTTGGATTATGGTCTCAATACGTAACTCTATTGACTGTCTATGGAATATGACGTGGGGCCCCAACCGAACCTTCTGTTATATCCTACATGACAAATGGGGGTGTTACATTATGTGATTTCATCCCTTCATCATGAACTAATTCCTAAGTCTTGTATGTTGAGAGTACTTTGATTTATTGTGATGATGTGATTTTAGTTTCTCTTTTGTGATTATTTGAAGAACTATCCTTGTCAGTTTATGTTTTATTTTGTAGAATCTTTGGATTAAGTATTCTTCTTTTAAATTGTGTGATAAGATTCGAGAGAGGAGTCGCGCAAATCTTTAGCCAAAATTTCATCTTCATATTGCGCTGCCAGATTCGAGAGATGAGTTACATAAGTGTAACATAAATATCAATATAGCATTAAAGAGAGAAAGAGATTTCATCTTGTGTTAGCAATATTGGTTTGTGTGCTTCAAGTTATTCTTTTTCTACCTAAATCATAAATAACTTGGGAAATTATGGTAAACATATTTCTGAGATCGAGAGATGATGACGTTCAATTTCAAATCGTTGTAGGATAGTGATTTAAACATTTCACTGTCCTTAATCTAAATTCACTTTCAATCAATCCACTTGAATTTAAAGAAAAGGTAGAGCAAGTATTTGTAAGTACTAGATTAGTCACTTCTCCGTGGGAATGATCTTAACTCACTATATATTACTTGATCTGACACGTGTACTTGCGTTATTACGTAAATCTATTTTGAGTGTATTATGGTCTATGCAGTCTGTCTTCCTCACAACGCCCACTTCCACTTCAAAAATTTCAACATCCTGCAGTCGGATATCGATGCCCACCATCGCTTTCTGTTGTGCACTACCGCTCTCCTCTTCAAGGTTACCTCTCTTTGGTTTGGCTTTTTAGCGTTCTCATAGTTTTGGTTCTATCCTTTTATATAGCTAAAATTCAATAACAATGGGCATGAAACACATTTTGTGGCCTCTTTCCTAGAAGCTTCTCATACATGCACCCAATCATATCACATGGACGGCTAGAGGAAAAGTCTTCATTGGCGTCCGATATATGAGAAATGTAAATCATGTGGCTTTGAAAAATTAAACCAACTCAGTAATCAATACCTTGGTATGATTTTTAAAGCTTCATATTTTGTAAGAAACATCATATGTAAAAAGCATTAACTATACGAAGCACTAGTCTGCATAAAACACCAATCTGCAAGAATCCCCAATCTGCATGAAGCACCACCTCATGTCTGAGGCGTTAACTGACTTATCATAAGTCGAACTTCATCTCTGCTCTTGTTCACCTGTGGGATGTTGACACATCCAAATTGCAAAAACTAACTTGCTGAATCAGAGGCATAGAAGGGCGATCCACTGCACCACCTCGACCATCCACCATGTAACTCGTAGAAATCATGGGTGTACCACCTCACATCATGGTTCCCATCAATCTGTACAAACTACCAAACATCACATTCTTCATAAGCATGATACACCCGTGTGTCACAGTTAGAACTCCTTTTCTCGCTACAAAATTGTAGCCACCCGAGTCCAAACTACCCAATGATATCTGATTCTTATGCATATTTGGCACCATATGTACCCTCCCAAGCATGTGTATCACCCCATCATGCATCTATATGTCCACCGTCCTTGTGTCTGTAAACTCACAACCTGAGTCGTCGCCCAAAAAGACCGACTAGTCGTGACTCTAGAGAATTGTACATCAACGCATTTGAGCATGTGATGCGATGCATCTGAATCTATTATCCATATGATGTCAGAGTCGTCAAGACTCATAGTGATGGTGTAATGACCATCACTCTTCACTCCTAGATCTTGTGTCACTACACCAATATCCTAGAAGTCTCCATAACTCTGCACACATTGCGGGCAATTTTTCCAAATATTACCACTCCATCTATAGTGGTAACAAATAACCCCCTTCTTTGACGCCCCACGACCTTGTTTGATGAACCCGCTTTTGTCGGGTCGGAATTGGTTACAATATGCATGATGGTATGCTCGCTGAAGAAGCGAGTCTCAGTGGGGGTCTCACCGATAAAATAGGCGAGTTCTCAATTTCTAGTCTGATGAGCTCGCTGGTATCATAAGCGAGATCTACAATCTCATTGCTCGACTTTCTTGTTATCGCCTTTTTAGGTTAATGACTAGTTTTTTGAGGTAAGTGGGCTCGCCATAAGGTCGGGGTCCCACCTTGATGAATATGAATTGTACACCCCCTTCCTCCTCATAGATACAACGGTTTAACTCCAAGTAGTTAAGTTGTCTTTTTTCGCTCTGGGGAAGGAGAAGTTTCAAAATGGAAGTCGTTATCTTTCGAAAAGGCGCTTGTTCCTACCAAAAAGGGGGGATATTTATTGTCGCAGTGAATATAGCGTGTCATACTCACCAAAAAAATTTCCTTAATATTTTTGTTGTGGGTCACCCGGTTTTTCTCCGGTCTTGAGAATCAGATTACCTTAGCTTGGAATTGGAGCGGGCGCGCAAACAGTCAAAGAAAAATAACAGGAATTGACAAGACTTTTTTGACGTGGAAAACCCAAAAAGGGAGAAAAACTGCGTGATATGATCTGTGTCGGGCCAAAATCCACTGTTTCGTTAGAATTTACAAGAGTCGAGACAATTCCTCAGAGGGTGACAGGACACCTCATCGTTACAAGTGCAGAATATAAAAACAATGAAAAAAAAACTAAATACTTGAAGCCTGGGTGGAAGCGCTTCAGTGGTGAAAATCTCCAAGTCCTCAAAGCCACGACGGAAGTGCTCTTATTGAGCTAGAGCCTTGATGAGAGCGCTCCTTTGGAGAAGGAAAAATCGTGTTCTTGAAGTCTCGAGACGTCTTCGTGCTAAAGAGAGAGCAGAGAGAATTTCGAGCCGAGGGACGATCTAAATCTCACGTTCTCACTGAAAGACCACAGAGCTCTTTCCAGCCTCTGGAGATCCCCATCAATTTTGTGCCGATTGTGGTTCCGCGTGCTCATTCTAGCGCAACCGCTCAGTCCTCTTTGGCCTAACTCAAAATTTTTCAGAAAGATCCCCATCAATTTCGTTAGTGCCCGATTTCCGGGCCATCCTAGGCCCTACTTTCTAAGGGAGACATTGACGTAGCCTGAGCCCAATTTGTCCATCCCCGCCCGACATCAAAAAACCCTTACCGGCCCAAAGAACCTCGGCCCGTTGGGCCTAATCCAGACCTCTAAATTTTTTTTTAAAAAAAATCAAATAAGTAATTTAAAAAGAATAAAGAAACAAATATTTTAAGAAAAATATTGGCGCATGAGAAAAATGTGCGGGGCCAGAATGAATGCAGCAGTGAAATTGCAGAATCCTGTAGCATAATGAATAGGAAGCGGGCAGGAAATGAGGTGGGAGTGCTAAAAATGTATGGAGAGTCATATAGATAATTGATGGGTTGTTGGACTTGTCCATCCAAAACAAGCCCGACCGAAACTCAAACGTCCTTCATGTTTCGCCGACTTTTTGCCGAAAGCTTTTAAAGGAGAAACTCTACTTTTCCTCCTCCCCCGTTCAAACGCCCCCTACCTCCAAAACGCGCTTCTTCTACTAGAAAGAAACATGAGATCCGCCCACCCGCTGCAGTAACGCCATTAATAACTCACTCTCTCTTTCTATCTCTTCCTTTCTCTTTCTCTCTCTCTCTCTCTATCGTTTTCCACGAACCCTTCTCTTCCAAATCCTTCGTTCTCTCTCTCTCTCTCTCTGCTCTCAGCTAGATATCGGATTGTAGAATAACTATACGCTGAATCCGGTCTATTCATGATATTCAACAGCCTGGATATTATGAAGCCCGAGCAGTTCTTCGAGGAGGTAGACAGCGTCGACCGCTTGGGTAAGCAGCGCAAGGCCGACCGAAAGGAGAAGAAAGCGGCGGCGGCGGCGGAGGCGGCGACGACGCTGTCGTCGCCGCTGATGGGAGGAGACGGGGCGAGCATCGAGGTAGCGAAGCGGCCTCGAGGGCGGCCGCCGGGGTCGAGAAACAAGCCGAAGCCGCCGGAAGTGATAACAAAGGAGGCCGACCCGTCGGCATCGATGCGGTCGCACGTGCTCGAAATAGCAGGCGGCAACGACGTCATCGACTGCCTGGCGCGGTTCTCCCGGCGGCGAAAGCTGGGAATTTGCGTGCTCGCCGGGACCGGGTCGGTGAGCAACGTGACTCTGCGGCAGCCGGGGCCGGACGCGGAGGCGGCCATCGTGTTCCACGGGCGGTGCGAGATCCTTTCGATTTCGGCCACGTTTATGCCTCCGGCGATGGCGGCGCTTTCCCCGTCGGCGGCAGCCAGCGGCGGCATGTCGATTTCTCTGGCGGGGCCCCAGGGTCAGATTATCGGTGGAGTGGTGGTGGGTCCGTTGGTGGCGGCTGGGGTGGTGATGGTTGTTGCGGCCGCGTTTGTGAATCCGACATTTCACCGTCTGCCGCTTGAGGACGACGTATCGGTATCGGTTTCGGTATCGGTTTCGGGCGGCGACCCGGCACCCGAGGCCGCGCCGCAGCCGCAGAAAAAGCAGCAGATTCGTGAAGAGGAGCAGCGTTACTACCACCATTTCCATTTACAGCAGCCGCATTCTTCGGTGCCGCCGCTGCCGCCGCCTGCTTCTGCGGCGGCGGAGCCTGGCGGGATCGGGATGTACGGCACGCATTTCTCTTCGGAAATCATGTGGCCTCCGAGCAGCCGGCAATCGCATCCACCTAATTACTGATACGAACCTTATCCTTCGGGTTAATCTCTTTCTAGCCCTCAAGATTTGCTCTCTCTCTCTCTCTCTCTGCCTCTCTTTAGTTGAAGTAGTTGTGAGTCTTCATCACGAAGAAGTTTTCTTTAAATTTTTAAAACTATGCTCTGTTATTACTGGTTTTGTAGTCTGTCTCCTGTGTTCTGAAGAATGCTTTGTTCTTCATGGGGAAAATATATGCTGCAATCTGGATGTATGTAGGCTCTGTTTTTTATTGGACTTTTAGGAGAAAACTAAATCATTCTTCTTATATGTTATTATAGAATTGCAATTGAGTGCAAAAACAAACATAAATTTAATTATTTTATTTTATGTTTATATACAAATTATATATTAATTATTTGATTATATGCATGTTTGACATCATGACAATGTTTACAGAAATAAATTAATTTTGAACATAAAAATGAGTGGAGTTTCTTAGGTGAGATTCAGAGTTCTCCCACTCCAAACAGAACCAACCTTAAGGGGGCAAGGCAAATCCCTGTTTTTACTAAAAAATGCGAGTTATTTATGCAATACAATGTGATCAACTTAGTAACCATATAATTAATAATAGGCAATGTGATGCTTGTTTTATATGAAGGCTTTTTTTGATGTGGCCTTTTTTCCCTACTGTGAGTTTGGGAAAAAAATCACCGTCATAGAATGTGTTGCGGGTCACGGGACGCGCTTGTAGACCGTTCGAAATGAACTGTCTTAGCTCGAGAGCGGGCGAGCGTGCAAAAATTCATAGAAAATTCGAACAACTAGCAAGATGAATTTTTAAATGTGGAAAATCCGGAGATTGTGAAAAGTCGCGTGATCGGTACGGTGCTGATCAAATTCCACTAATTCTCCGAGTACTACAAGATGTTGCATTATTGGGGGTGACAGACCATCACTTGTTACAATGGAATTTAACGAAATGCAGAATGAGATCTTCAAGAAGAGCTTTGAATACCGAGTGAGAACTCTGAAGAATCTTTCAAGGAGCTCTTGGGGGCATTGATTGCAAGGTATTTTGAAATGAAGACTGTGAGCTCATTTTATAGTTTTTGACAATGACGGTTTGGTAATTGAGCTATTGTAATCGTCTTAACTGTCGGTCGAACGAATTGCGTTCCTCGATATGACGGTCCCCCCGGGTAGTTATGGCATGATTGGTGGCGGTGACGGTAACAAAATGCAAATAGTCCTACAATCCTTGTGAATGCAAGAGGTAATGAGGGAAAATTGTAGCAGGCACTTGTAGGGATTTAAGCGCACTTGCGTGAGTGCGTAGACGTTATGGGCGGGCTTGCGTGAGCGCGAAGGCGTTCTGAGCGCGCAATGAGCGTGGAATGGCTATGAGCACGCAGTTAGCGTGGAGACGTTTTGACCGCGCAAGGAGCGCATAAGCGGTCTGAGCGTGCAGTGAGCATAGAAGCGGTCTGAGCACGTAGTTAGCGCGGAGACGTTGGGAGCGTGGAAGCGTTGGCTAGATATCCGGGACGGAGCATCGTGAACGTATACGTAGTTGTGTGGCAAGGGGAGGCACGCAGACGGGGTGCATGGCTATAGGTGGCGCGGACTCGGGGGAGCGCGACCCTCTCCGCGCACCAAGGGGCGCACACACAATGGAGTGTGTTGTCGTGGGCGCTACCACGAGGACCACCACGCACGCTGCCGCGGGTGGTTGGGCGCTCTGCCATGAAAGGTCGTGCGCGCATTTTGGTTGGTCATTTTGTCGGTTACGATTGGGGCCCTAACCGCCTCCGTCAATTGGAGGGGTCGTGCAAGGTGTGCTCGGGGACGCACGCCTGTGCACATGCGTCCCCGATGTTAATGGGTGGTTTTTGTGGTTTAAGGGGTTTTCTCCATTTTGAGCATTCACATAGTGGAGGACGTTACCAAACCTCTTCCTCCTCCACTAGGAGCAATGCTCGCAATAAAGAGATTTCGCTATCGGCAGCCCATCTCACTTATAAATAAAGAGGTATCTATCAGAATGGATGCATGTCATGACAAAGGATATGACTGTCACCATGAAAATAAAGTAATTTTGAACATAAAAGTGGATGAAGTTTTTTGGGGGAAGGTCGGGCGTTCAAGAATGATAATAATGCATAACCACCGCGTTAATGAGCACCGGCCAATGCGCTAAACAGAGCCCAAATCCATTTAAAAATCATTAGTGACATAAATGTAATTGTTCTATGTGATATTTCATGTTAGAGATGAGAAGTATGATATCATCAAAAAATTATCATAAGTTTCTTTAGTTAGGGTATAAATATTTTGTTAGCAATTTGATTTGACAAAAAAAATCCTAAACCGGAGTTGAGAGTTTTTTACCGCTTGATCTGGTCACAAAATTTCAAGCATATGATTAATACATCATTTTAGACTTGATTTTGAACTTTGTGGCAAATTAAGATGTAGCTAATAGAATTATTATTCTAACGCTGCATTTGGCACGGTGGTAATTGGCACGGTGGTAGTGGTTTTGAGCGTGATGATTATAAACCGTCCACCGTGAACGTCCGATCTTACATAAAGAATTTCATTTGCTTCAATATTTAAAACTAGTTTTATTTTCTTGATAGCGGTCATGAGCCTATAAGTGTCCATCTCGACCCCTGCAATGAGTTGTAAAATTATTTACATAATTTTACTATACAGTAGTATACCCGACGATATTGATAGAATGGTAGATCTTCTTTGACTATTCATACTTTAAGGCTCTAATTTGAGGACTTATTTTCACCGGTCAAACGATTACGAATGCATGAACGGGACCTTAATTACATACAAAATAAATCTCCAAAGGGAGCCAAAAATGTAGTGAGTAATTATTTTAAAATAAGTCCCCAAAGAGAGCCTAAATTTCAGAACATTTTACTCTAAGTGATGAGTTGCTCGCGAGGTGATCCGTAACATCGGTTGGTCAAAGGCTAGATATTTCATTTTCTTTTTGTTACATTGAGATATTAAACATAGATTATCAACTCTTCCTCAAGTCTACACCCCATTTTGAAAAATTGATCATCATGCGAATTCCCTTCCTGATGAAAGATAAATAATAAGCTCACAAAAAGGTGAGTGTGCAAGTGTTGTTGAGAGAAACGTTCATAATTTTGTATTTCATCTTTGTTTATTTTCAGTTTAGAGTACAAAAATGATGATTCATATAAGGGAGTAAAAAAAAAATGAGCTTTAATTAAATATCAGTGTTATCTTTTATGGTCGAGAAGATATCTCTCTCTATACAAATTGAGGTTTTGTGTGGGACAGCTGTAGCGCATGGAGAAGTTGATGGAATGGAATTGAGGCTCTGTGTGGGACAGCTTTAACGCATGTAGAAGTTGTTGACGGAATGGTGCTTTTAGAAAGAGCTCTTAAAAAAGCTCTACAGATAGAATTGCGAACTGTTTGGTAAAAAAACTGGGCTTGGAAGAGCTTGAGGTGGTCGGACATGAAGGGTGGTAGATCTCCACCAAATATGGAGGTTGCTCGTCGGAGAAGCGTGAGATTCGGCTGGAGAAGAGGCCGGAGAGGCGACACTCTCGATTCCATTGGCCGGAGGAGGGAGGTCTTCAATGGCGGGGTCGACGGTGTAAAAAAATTCACAAAATGTGTGCGGGAGCAGAAATCGAGGTCGCAGGAACACTCAACCACAACCAAAGAAAAGTAAAATCCAGTAGCAACAGTAACCCAAGAGTTTCCAATTGAAATTAACTTCTTTTACAGGGCAACACATACATTGCAAGACATGATTTTACAATGCACCAAGGAAATAAAAAATTACAACAAGAAGTAAACCGTTCGGACAAACTTCTGTAATCGCTCAAGTCGCCTAACCGCCAGCTGTGTCCGTCGAGACCGCCTATCCGCGACTAACCGCGCGAACAGCTGGTATCGCAATGCTGAAGGAAGCCGAACAGAACCCGCCGATAAATCGGACGAACTGTTCCGCTTATCCGCAACTCCGAGGAAGAGGACAAGTCGTTGAGACCGCGACTTGCTGCTAACCGCTGACTGTATCCGTGAACTGTTCTACACCAAGCTTCTGCTAGTCGCTTAGCCGCCTGATGTTAGCCACACAGCCTGCACATAACCAACTTTCTTAGTCGCAGTGGTTAGAAAACCATAGCCGCAAAATCAAGTGCGAGCTCGTTCTTACTGTTCACTGCTTGTTTATGACAAGCCGAGGAGTCCTATTTATAGATGTGAGGAGGATTGTCGTCACCACCTATACCGATAAGATAACCGCCCGTCAATCCTGTCGGCTAACACCCTGTATCCGCACAGTGCGAACACCAACACATGTTCGTCAGGTCTCAACCGTCAATAGCCGGATAACGAGACTAGTCTGCCATGCCTTACATCAAGCCACATCATGGCGAACACAGCAAGGAGGACTATCGAACACCAACACCAGTCTGCATGACCCCGCGGACACTACCGACTACTGAACACCGACACCAGTCTGCATGACCCCGTGGACACTACTCCAGTCCGTGCAACCCTACAGCTCGCGACTAGGCAAAAACTATGCTCAGCCGATCTGTCGAACTCGCGAATACAAGAAGCAGTCTGTAACAGGCAAACTCGGCGAGCTAGGCAACCAGCTAAACTTAGTCCCACAGACCAAGTCCATCAACCTGCGAGATCTCTGAGAACTCGCGTCACTGATAACTTCTCAAAAGAAGTTATATTACACAATTTTTAGGCTTAATATTCATTATAAATACTTAAAACGAGTTTAAATGAAATTAAATTCATATTTATTTGATTTGTGGATAATCCGGTCTATTTACATTGTATTATTGCAAGAATTGCCAAAGAAATCTGCTTAGAGAAAAAAATCTGCCCAAATATAATAATCAGGAAAGTAGGTTACAACGCGTGGTAAAGCAGGTTGTAACGTGGCCTGAACGAATTTCATATTTTGAATTTTAAAATTGACACCGGTTTCAAATATGAAAGGGTGCTTCTTTCCAAATGGGTGTCTACGTTTTTAAGAGGGAAAATCTCCACCAAATCAATCATTCCAAGAGAGAGGAGAAAGGAGAATCAAGGGTTTTCTTCATCTAGGGTTTCAAAATCCCCCATTGAAGGAGAGCGGCTAGAGCAAGGAAGACGACGGATCTCCGGGCTGATCGAGCGACTTCAGAAGGAGAATCCTGCAGTGTTTATTTATAAATTTCATCATGTATTGTAAGATCTCTCCAAACGTTTCGTGATCTTCCTCCATCGCTATGAACTAATTCCTATTAATCTTGTATTGTGAAAGTACTATGGCTTGTGTGATGATGAAATTATAACATTTTTTTATGATTGTTTGGTGAATGTCTTTATTGAAATTGTGATCTATATTTTGAAACTTTTGACCGAGATTCGTTTTTCTACTACGTTTTATAAATCGAGAGAGGAGTTGCGCAAGTGCGTCATAATTTTGGTATTGCATTTGAAGGGAGAAAGAGATTTACTCTTAATGTTAGCAACTTTCGTTTTCGATCTTTATGCGGTACTTGTTTCACCTAAGGGGAAATAGAGACTAGAGATTTTCGATATCGAGAGATACAAATCTTCTACCCTAAAATCATTGCAAGATGTTTCACCTCACATATTCATGAAGTCACATTTTTAACTTCATCTCACTAGGCATAGAAAATCACAGTACAAGATTATCTATCATAACTGATAACAAAAATATCTTCTATAGTATCCGTAGTTTAATTAATTAGCAGTTTTTAATATTTTAAAAACATCATTTCGATTCACTTGGATTTAGAGAAAATGCACAACTAGTATTTGCAAGCACTAGATTTTTCACCTCTCCGTGGAAACGATCTTTACTCACTCTTTATTATTTGATCTGGCACGTGCACTTGCGTGTAATACGTATACCTATTTCGGGCGTATCAATTTTTTGACGTCGTTGTCGGGGTGATGCTTTTATTTAGCGTTGATTTCTTGCAATATTAGTGAATCCTAGGTATTTTGAATTCAAGTTTTTTATTTCTACCGTATTTTTGGTTTGTTTTATTTGTTTACTATTTATTGTCATTTACTATTTTGTCTAGTGCATGTCTCATTATCGTTCACCTAAGTTATTGCCTTTGAACCTAAAGATCGAACAGACTTGTAGAAAAAATAGAAGAGCGTTTCGATTAGAAAATAATAACCCTGCAACCATGAATCCTAATAATCAAAACGCTCCTAATGAAAACGACCAAGACGGCCTAGGTTAGGAGGGTCAGGTAGAACAGAATGGGCAACCTGTCGAGGTTAGGAGAACCTGTCGTGAGTATAATATGCCTTTTAGAGGGGGACTGCAATACAACATTATCAAGCCCGCCATTGAAGCCAATAACTTCAAAATTGACTCCATGGCAATGAATCTAGTGCAGTAGAAACAATTTAGTGGACTTAGTCATGAGGACCCAAACTCCCATTTACGGAATTTCATGGATGTGTGCGACACATTCAAGATCAATGGCGCGTCGGATGAAGCGATTAGACTCCGCCTATTTCCATTCTCTCTATTGGATAGAGCAAAGGAGTGGCTTGATTCCCAATACGGTCTCACCTCTTGGATGTAAGTGGTCGACTTATTCTTAGCCAAGTACTTCCCACCCGCTAAAACGGCAAAATTGATGTGGGACATTAGTACGTTCATGCAAGGGACTTATTCTTAGCCAAGTACTTCCCACCCACTAAAATGGCAAAACTGATGTGGCACATTAGTACGTTCATGTAAGGAAATGGGGAAATGTTGTAAGACGCATGAGAGCAGTTCAAAGAACTCCTAAGGAAGTTTCCTCAACACGGGTTAGCGATGCATCAACAAGTGTGGACTTTTTATAATGGCCTCTAGACATCTACGATGATCCAAGTAGATGGAGCTGCGGGAGGATCCCTCATGAACAAGTACCCCGAGGACGCATATGCGATCCTCGAGGACCTATCTTCGAATAATTATCAGTCGCTCGACCGACAGGCCCCTTCTTCTTCTTTTATGGGAGGTGTACACCAAGTTGATCAACTCACTTCTTACATCGCACAAATTACCACACAATTCAACTCGATGGATAAGCGTTTAGATGCTTTAACCTTAAATCAAAATCAAACTCTAATGAACCCACAAGTTAATAGTATAGTTGCTCCTCTGATTAACATGAATCTTTCACTCACAGTGGAGCAACTCATTAGTAGTAATGAGGAAGTTAACTACATAGGTGGGCAACCAAGATACATGAATCATAATAATCATAATGCACTCCCAACTCATTACAATCCAGATTTGCGTAATCACCCTAATTTTTCGTGGAAGAATAATTCGGGAATGGCACACCCACACAGATTCAACTCAAACCCTCATCCACTCCAGAATAATAATTATAATCAACAAGGTCATCTAGAAAATTATCGAATGAGTTACTTATAGAATCTATGCAGAAGAGGGATGCCTATATTTCTAGTCTAGAGGGCTCATTGCGTGTAATTGAAACTCAGTTAGGACAAATCGCTGATGCTTTGAGTCTTAGACCCCCAGGATTCGCTCCCTACGGATACAACTCCAAATCCGAAAGAAGATAATCCTCACTGCAAGGCTGTCACCTTACGGAGTGGTAAGGAGTTAGTGGATGGAACTGTAAATGAGAGAGAGAATCAAGTTTTAATTATGTTTGAAAAGAAGGATCATGTAAGTTTGTATTATGACTATTTTCTCTCACTCAATTTCCATGATTAGTATTGTCTTTGCTAAGATTAGCAAAAATTTAAGTGTGAAAGTGTGATAATTTCTCAAAAAGAAGTTATCTAGCACAATTTATAGGCTTAATATTCATTATAAATACTTAAAATGAGTTTAAATGAAATATAAATGAAATTAAATTCATATTTATTTGATTTGTGGCTAATCCAATCTATTTTCATTGTATTATTGCGAGAATTGCCAAAGAAATCTGCTTATAGAAAGAAATCTGTCCAAATATCATAACCAGGAAAGTAGGTTACAATGCGCAGGAAAGCAGGTTGCAATGCGGCCTGGACGAATTTCAGATTTTGAATTTTAAAATTGGCACTGGTTTCAAATATGGAAGGGTGCTTCTTTCCAAAGAGATGCCTACGTTTTTAAGAGGAAAAATCTCCACCAAATCAATCATTCCAAGAGAGAGGAGAAAGGAGAATCAAGGGTCTTCTTCATCTAGGGTTTCAAAATCCTCCATTGAAGGAGAGCGGCTAGAGCAAGGAAGACGACGAATCTCCGGGCTGATCGAGCGAGCGACTTTGGAAGGAGAATTCTGCAGTATTTATTTATCAATTTCATCATGTATTAAGATATCTTCAAACGTTTTGCGATTTTCCTCCATCGTTATGAACTAATTCTTATTAATCTTGTATTGTGAAAGTACTATGGCTTGTGTGATGATGAAATTATAACATTTTCTTTATGATTGTTTGGTGAATGTCTTTATTGAAATTGTGATCTATACTTTGAAATTTTTGTCTGAGGTTTCATTTTTCTACTGCGCTTCATAAATCGAGAGAGGAATTGCGCAAGTGCGTTATAATTTCGGTATAGCATTTGAAGGGAGAAAGAGATTTTCTCTTAATGTTAGTAACTTTGGTTTTCGATTTTTATGCGGTACATGTTTCATCTAAGGGGAAAAATGGAGACTAGGGATTTTCGATATCGAGAGGTACGGATCTTCTATCCTAAAATCATTGCAAGACGTTTCACCTCACATATTCATGAAGTCACCTTTTTAAATTCATCTCACTAGGCATAGGAAATCACAGTACAATATTATCTCTCATAACTGATAACAAAAATATCTTCTCTAGTATCCGTAGTTTAATTTAATTAGCAGTTTTGTTTACATTTTTTAATATTTTAAAATCACCATTTCGATTCACTTGAATTTAGAGAAAAGGCACAACTAGTATTTGCAAGCATTGGATTCTTCACCTCTCCGTGGAAACGATCTTTACTCACTCTTTATTACTTGATCTGGCACGTGCACTTGCGTGTAATACGTATACCTGTTTTGGGCGTATTAGTCACCTAATACCAAGATCGCGCCCTACTGAACAACTCTAGTCCGCCACCATGCGGTCTGCTCCATCATTCAGCGCGACCTCTAGGCAACCTCCGCGCACCTGTGCCTACTCTACGATCCAATATCCAGACCGCAAGCACAAAACCATGTCGTGCACCGGCGAGCTCCAGAAAAGTGCGCAACAACAACCCTGCCAGACTCGGCGAACTCCGAACTGAGTCTGCCACACCTACAACCAGGATTTGTCAAAATGACCAAGTCCACACCAGCGATCTCTAAACTTAATCGCCCGAGAAGGCACCGGCGACCTGGTGAAAAGCCACCCTAGTCTGTTATACCTGTCTGCCTCCTTGCGAGCCAAAGAACCTGTCGAACTCTGCGACCTCCAAAGGAGTCTGCTACAACCCGCGGATAGACATCAATATCCGTCAGGTTACTCCACTAGGGTGCTTGCTGGTCCAGACCGCCAGAGAAGAACCTCAGCTGAAATAGGCTGTCCGACTAGGCTAGCCTAGTCAGCGCGGCCTCTGCGGTCTGTGTGGACTACCCAATCAGTCCGCCCGACTTCCACCACTTCCTCGCTTCAACAATTTCAACAGACGGCTCACCTGGATACTTGTCGGCGCCATGAGGGATTCCGACGGAGGATGGGATGCCAAATGGCGAGGTCAATCGCAGGGAACGGGATACGAATTCGCCGTTTAGGGAGAAGCCGCAAAGGGAAGACAAGATCCAAAAACAAAAAAAATGTCAGGAACCGCACTTTTACGAGAGCTAACGCGGGGGATGGGCAACTCTCCAAAAAGCTTCTCTATTAAAATTGACTCTTTATCAGCTGTGTATAAAGAACTGTCCCAAATAACTAAGGCTCTGTTTGGCGCGGCTGCAGCGACTGGATGTCAGAAGAGGCGTGCGGCAGTTTAATTCACCTCGCAAGGTATCCGGGTTACTTTCCTTAAACTCCCTTAGAGGGTTGCAGCCCAACCGACCCAACCCATCTCCACGTGCCGCGTTCGGCCCAAGCCCAACACCGGGTGGCCTACCTTAAACTTGCCACGTGGAGGGTTGTTGGAGGCCACATCTTCCCTTAAAGGAACGAAACTCGATAATCAAGCGCACACCACGAAGACTTTCCAGAAGGTCACCCATCATGTTACTACTCCAGTCTGAACACGCTTAACTATGGAGTTTTTCCACTTCTCATCACCAATTCAACTGCAGCTCAATTGGTGTTGAGAAGTGAAAAGAAATTTATAGTTAAGCGTGCTCGGGCGAGAGTAGTCATGAGATGGGTGACCTCCTGGGAAGTCCTCATAGGGGCCCTTAATTGGATCACTTCTCATCGAAAGGAGGTTGGGGGATCGAGGTCGGGCAAGCGCAATCTCTCGCCGACCTCAACAACCCACCACAAACCAGTTAAGCGAGGTTAGCCCGGTTTGGAGATTGACCGCACGCGATTGTGTGGAGAGCGGGTTGGGGCTGGTGGACTGCAGTCCGGCTGGGAGGGGCTCGGGATACTCCCAGGAGAAGCAGTAGTGGAAAGCAGCGGTGAAATAATCTGTTGTTTTGCAGAATGGTGACAAATTTATGAAACTGTTTGAAAAAACAACTATTGGAGTACTGTTTCAAACGGAGAAGTTGTTAAGTTGTTTGACAAAACAGCTGCGCAGTGTGCAGTTTAATTTTTTGTGATTAAAGACAAACAGAAATAGCCTAAAGCAAAAAAAATTTAAATAAATGACAGAATAACTAATTTGCTTTTGAACTTAAAACAATAATTTTGAGACACTAATTGAAAACAATATAACTGCAAATGAGAAAATGAGAAGAACAATAATGAATAGTAAAGAACAATAATATAACTGCAAATCATCCCCTGATATAGTTGGGAGACAATAGCATAGCTTGTTGAATTTTCTCAAGAAGTTCAACAAGATAGCCCAAACGCCAAATTAATATCTTTGGAACTACCCAGATCACAACTTGAACACGCGGAAAATAGGAAGAATACTCAAGAAACCAGAGTGCATAGACAGAAACAAGCAGATCAAAAATTTATCAATCTTCTTTACAGGGCGAGGTATGCGTGGCGAGATATGATTTCGCCAGTACATGAAAAAACAGAAACTACAATCAATTTGGGCGGACAGAAACACTGAGACCGCCTGCCCGCAGAGACCGCCCGAACTGAGTTGAAGCCGAAATGAACACGGAGTCCGCCGAGACCACGAGGTCGCGCGGACACGCCATTATTCGCAGAACTGTCTGCTGCTTCTGAACTGAGGAACAGACCGCCTACCCGCCGAGACCGCAAGGTCGCGCGGACAGGTTATTGAACTGGGAAAGTTGATGCAGAAAACTGGTAACCGCTGAAAGCAGTCCGCTAACTTCACTGAGCCTGATCGACGTCAAAACCAAGCTCCTGGCTTCACAGTGCTAGCCGCGTCGCCTGCACACAGCAACCGGTTAAGATAAATCAACCCGCACGGATACAAAAACCGAGTTCGCAGCCTTAAACCCAAGTCCAACTTACTGTTCACTCTGTTGTCAAATGACGAGCCGGGGGATCCTATTTATAGACGGGATGAGGAGTGTGATCACCGCCCTATGAGATAGGCTAACCGCCCCTTGATCGCAGCTAGCACTTACATTCCGCCGAGTCCGCACCGACAAGCCGAACTCGCGAACAGATCGCCAAACCCGCAAGAGCGCCACCAGCTGAGCACCATGCCAGTCTGCATGGAGAGAGTACACAACATCTGTCCGCAGGCACAAGTCCACGACTACAGGCAAATCGTCCGGTCACAGCGGACAATGCGGAAACTCTGAACTTCACAGAAGTGCAAGTCCAGACAGCAAGATCGTGCGAGCTCTGCGGACACCAAGACAGCCCGCCAGCTCCAAGACCAGATCACTACCAGATTGCGGCTCACCGCAACTCCAGACCAAACGCTGATCGCGCGGACTCCAAGCCCGAGTCAGCACTGACCGCGAACACCATCCCGCATTGCACAGCCAGCCACTGCCGTACTAACCCAGTCCGCGCAGTCCGCGGAATCCAATTCGCAAAAACAGCCAACACCAGTCCGCCGAACTCCAGCTCCAGTCCGCGCAGACAGTCCGCCCAGGCCGCCCGGACTACTTGATCACCCACTTTCACTTCACAAATTTTAGCATAGCCCAGATCATTTCATTGCGCAGATTCTAATTTCCCAGATCATTTCTGGGGTACAAGTGGAAGAATAAGTCCAGGAAGAAATCAGAGCTTGCTCTAATCTGAAATGAAAGGTAAGAAGAGGAAGAAGAAGAGGGGAGGAAGAAGAAGTCCAGGAAGAGCAGGAGGAAGAAAGGCAATACCTACAGGAGAGAGATCGAGGAAGGGCGTAGAAATCTCGCCGGCGTCGACGAGATGGGGGGCTATATGGCAGTGGAGGAGAAATCTCGCCGGCGGAGGGAGGACAGGCGTCGGAGAGGAATCGTCGGGTTAGGCGTTGGTGGCGTCAACAAGAGGAGAACGGGAGTTGTCGCGCGGAACCTAGGGCTTGGGCGAAAATCTGCTTCGGGGGAGTCGCGCGATTTCGGAGTCGTGATAAATTTTTGTGACTCCTCGACACCTATTTTTCCGCGATAGGGGAGCAGGGGCTACTCCAACAGCGGCGCCCAAAATATTGTTTGGCAGGGCGTTTTAAAAATTCGCGGCACCCCACCCCTTAAACGCCCCCGCCAAACAAAGTCTAAAAGACAAACAATTTTTGGATCCGGGTAGCATTCCCAGAGGAAGGAGCACGAGTTGCGATCTCGCCATTGGATCAATCATACTCACCGTCCGATCTAGCATGTACTCGCCTATTTTTTCCTTTTTTTTCTTTTCTCCATCTATTGTTGGTGATCACATCTAAAATCATGTGATCATCACAACTCGCACTCCTACCACGGAAAATGCTATCCAAATCCAAAAAATATTTCTAAAATAGAATTTTTTTCATCTGCCAGAACTGTCCCAAACAAAGCCTCTGAATTTTTCCAAACACCTTCGCCGAACCCTGCCGACCGTTGGGCGTTGGGGACAAAAAAACGACATAAAAACTGGAGTAACGAATCAAGCGGCTGTGAATCTCCCCCGCCGGTTCATCGCGCAGCTGTGCTTGAATTTTTTTTTTTTTTTTTTAAATATCACGGAGCTAGTAATGCATTTGGAGTAGTGGTACGGCGAGCCTCTTTAAATTCTTGTAGCAGAGGAAGATAATGGCGCAAGTACAGCAGTAAGATACCCACGCGGGCTCTTGAAATCTCTTTCCGCACTTGCTGCTTGCTGCCTTTCGGGGCCGGCGCACACTTGGGTCCGTTGTATTTTTGCGTGGAGAGAGAGAGAGAGAGAGAGAGAGTCAATGGGGGGGAAACTTGGAGGAAGAAGGAAACCGCGCGCGCCTTAAAAGATGTGAGGGAGAAGGGGGTGTAAGCTTCCAGGTTGCAGGTTATTTCTACCATAAGCCCACTTAATTTGCCGTGCCGAAGGGGGCTCTCTGTACTTTCCTCATCCGAAGCTCTTTTTCTGAATCAAATCCTCTGCGAAAAGTAAAGTCTCTTCCACTCTGAAGATTGTAGAGAGAGAATGAGATGAAATTATGAAAATATGAAATGGAGTAGCCTCTCTCTCTCTCTCCCATCCCTCTTTCCATGCTTTTAATGATGGGGGAGCAGAACCTGGCAGTTGGCACAAATGGAGGGAGGGTAACTTTTTGCCCTGGGCTGCCAAAATAAAATAAAAGAGGGATTGATTCTTACTCCATGAAGGTCCTTCTAAGGTTGACAGAGGCATGGGCTGCCCCAGTCTGGTTACTTCCACTGCGAGGAATAAGAAGGTTAAAAACATTATTTAAGATATCCTTTTCCACACACAGTGAAGTCTAGAGGTGCCAAAAAGTCCTACCGCCCGGCCTGGCCCGGACTTTTTATAAATTGGGCTAAGCCCAAGGCCCAATTTGAACCGGGCTGGGCCGGGCTCGGGCTCCCTCTTAAAAGGGGAGCCCGGTTAGGCCCTTTAGGCTGGCCCGACCCTGCCTAAATTCAAAAGGAGTGTTCGAATCGGAGGGTCGATCCGTCGGGTGGAAACGGAGTGTTCGAATCAGAGGGGGAGGTGGCTGCTCCAAACGGAGCTTTTTGGGGCGTTTCTCAAGCCGGGAGGGTAGAAACGGAGCAAACGCCGCCGGAGATTCATTTGTTTTCCCTCCTTCCGGCGGCGTTTGCCCAAAACGGAGCAGCGAAACGCCCAAACAAATAGAGTCTTAGAGGTGGCCAAAAAGTCCTACCGCCCGGCCGGGCCAGAACTTTTTTATCAACTGGGCTGAGGCCGGGTTCCAATTTGAATCGGCCTGGGCAGGGCTCGGGCTCCCTCTTAAAAGGGGAGCCCAGTTAGGCCCTTCAGGCCGGCCTGGCCCTGCCTGAATTCAAAAGGCGGGATATCCCACTTATGATTAGGCAGGATTATCATAGGCGGGATTAAAATCCCACCTGGCGGGATTACTTAGCTAGGTGCCAGGCTCAGGCTAGTCCGGCGCCTAGGCTTTGCCCGGCCCGGGCCGGGAAACCGACAAAAATGGGGGCTCGGTAAGGGCCCCAAGTCCGACCTTGGCCCGGATCGGGCCTAGCCGAGCTTTAGCTGGATCGGGTCCGGGCGGGCTTCCCGAGCCCAGACTAGCATCGAGAAGGAAGTTCCCGCGACAACCAGTGTTCCCTTCACCCGCGTCCTCCCTGCAAACAAGGCTCGTGCGGAGTGGCTTGTTGCCCTCCATGAGCCAGAAATTCTCTCTCTCACCACCAAAATATAACGAGAAGCGGCTTGTCACTCTCGATTCTCAGTGAAAGTTATAATCACAAGCGGATAATAGAGTTCGATCGGCATAGACCCTACCCGGTCGCGTGTTTTTTTTACACAGTTAAGAGTTTTTTCACGTCAAAATCGTCTTGTATACCTACTCATTGACTCTTTGACTATTGGGCGCTCGACTGCTCCGAGGTTATGACAGTCAAATTTGAACTGGTTTAAGAACGCCAAATTAGATCACAAAAATATACATATAACTAAATGAGTACTTAAAATAATGGTAAAAATATCATAGTTTATATTCTATAATTTTTTTTAAAAATATCAATTTAACAATATAATTCTAATTTCAGCTTAGAAAAACCGTGCATGTTTCCATGTGTTGCGCTTATAGACAATTCTCCAACGTTTTAAAAACCGGACCGGACCGACCGGTTCAACCGGTTGGACCGGCGACCGGTCCTTCCGGCGGTCCGGTCAGATCTCTAAAACCGGGCTCGCCGAAAACCGGCCCAGAACCGGTTAACCGGGCGGTTGGACCGGTTAACCGGAAACCGGGCCGGTTTTTAGATAACCGGACGGTTCAAATTCAGGGCCCTTTTCACCGTCCGATATTAATTTGGCGGTTCAGATTCTTTTTCGATTTAGGTTTAAGAGTTGAGACTTAAGATCAGGCTTTTACTCCCGATCTTCCTCTTCCTCAGCCGATCCCGATCTTCTTCTTCCTCACGCCGATCCCGATCTTCCTCTTCCTCACGCCGGTCCCGACAAGCAACTTCGAAGGCATCACTGCGGCCAGCTGCATTCCGGCATCACGACGGCATCGCGGCATCGCAGCATCGCGGCACTCCACCATCACGGCATCGCGGCACGCCAGCATCACCATCGCCATCGCGGCATTCCGGCATCGCGGCAGTCCGGCATCGCCAAGCCTCTTCGCCCCCTCCGAAACCGGCGATCTCAAGCCTGTTCGCCCCCTAGGCAACCGGCGATCTCTCTGTCAGATTCGCTGCACGCCTTCCCTAACGGATTAATGGTAACAGGTTTCATTTTTAATTCCAGTTTTTATTTTAGAACTGTTTGTACTCCATATGCAAGAAACTGATTAATGGTTTCTGTACTCCATATGCATTAGAAAGAACTTTAGATTTAACGCTCCGTTTGGCACAGTGGTTTAAAGCTCACCTAAGGAACTTCATCCACTTTTATGTTCTAACAGATGATGTTTTTAGGTGATCATTAATGAATGACAATTTAATTCATGCGTTTACGATTGATAACAGTTTCTATACTCCATATGCATTAGAAACGGTTATCAATTTTAGATTTGTTTGTACTCTATATGCTTTTGAAAGAACTTTAGATTGAATATTTGTCATCAGTTTCAATTTTGATCATCAGTTTGTGAATTTCGTTTCAGCTAGATTTTTCTCAAGTTCTTACAATCATCTCCAATTTCATTTAAACGCATTTGTGTGTACAAATCGATGCTATGGTTCTACAGTTTAAATCGATGCTATGGTTCTACAGTTTAAATCGATGATTTGGTTCTAATGTTTAAATCGATGCTTTGATTCTAAAGTTTAAATTGATGTTTGTGGTCACATTGATGCTAATGCCTACAGCTAACTTCCTCTAAATTTTTTAAAGTTGTCTTGAACAATGTAGTCATAGTCTCATAGATTCTTGCATTGGTTTTTTTCTTCTAATGGATCGACTTATGTGATTTTTGTTCTTATTAGTACTTTTCAATTTGCAGTGTTATCTCCATTGCTGAGAAGACTCACCTTCGGAAAAAAATTCAATTAGATATTCGTGAAGAAAGCTCTCAGGTAGCTTACTAACTATATCACTTTATATCCATGCACTTTAAATTTTAGGGGTGCTTTGAGGTATTAGTCAAGTAGTGGCTAAGCAAAGCATGTAGTCTCTGTGATGATGTGATGATTATTTGTAGGGTTGCTCCGTAGTATTGGCCGGTAGAGGGTCAAGCGGAGTGGATAGATTTTTAATTATTTTTAGCTTTTATTGTTTTTTAGCTTGCTCCATAGTGATGATGTGATGATTATTCATTTATTTGTGTATTTTTTAGCTTGCAATATTTCTTAGCACGATGTGTGATTTGCAGAGAATGGAAACTCCATCAGAGCCATCTAATCTTTCTTTGCAATCTGTTCGTGAAAAAAATGATCCCGCTTGGAATCATTTTACACTAATTCAGAGTTCTGATGGGAAAAAAATAAAGCACTATAAATGTTTACATTGTGGCGGGGTTTATAAGGGAGGAGAGATTAATAGAATGAAACAACATCTTGCGGGAGTGAAGGGAAATATCGCGGCTTGCAAAAAAGTTGTTCATGATATTAGAAATCAGATGTTAAACAATTTAAAGGAGATTACTGCCAAAAAACAAGAATCACAAGAATCTTTGGGTAGTGTAAATCCATATGGTGATCCGGTAAGTGATGAGCGAATATCATCCATTGCTCCGTCACAACAATCAAGTATACATAATAAAGGTAAACGGAAACTTGATCAAGTTGAAAGTTACTTCGCTCCTAGGACATCTACTGGATCACAACCATCGTTAAAAAGTGTATTGGCCTCAAAGGAAGTCGTACATCGTGCTGACATGTGTTTATCTAGATGGTTCTTTGATAGTTGCATACCAATTAATGCACTAAATTCTGTTTTTGCTCAAAAAGCTATTGATGCAATTGTTTCAATTGGTCCTGGTTATAAGCTGTCTTCTTATCATATGATGAGAACTAATTTATTGAGGGATTGCAAGGAAGAATGCAGACTTCTTATAGAATCTTATAGAGAGTGTTGGAGAGGAACTGGGTGTACATTGATGGCTGATGGTTGGACGGATAAGAGGAGCAGAACGTTAATTAATTTCTTAGTGTATTCACCTCGCGGTATCTCATTTTATAAGTCAGTGGA
Source organism: Platanthera zijinensis (assembly GCA_039513925.1). Lineage (NCBI taxonomy): Eukaryota > Viridiplantae > Streptophyta > Magnoliopsida > Asparagales > Orchidaceae > Platanthera > Platanthera zijinensis. The sequence continues at coordinate 158,068,667 of CM077091.1, forward strand.
TGCATCTGATATTACAAAAGATGCTACAACTCTATGCATGTTGTTTTCAGAAGTGGTTGAGTGGATTGACCCATCTAGTGTTGTTCAAATCATTACCGATAATGCTGCAAATTACAAAAAGGCGGGAGAGTTACTGCATGTAAAGTATGGCAACATTTACTGGTCTCCATGTGCAGCTCACTGCTTAAATTAGGTTTTAAAGGACATTGGAAACTTATCGCATATGAGTGAAATAACAAAGAAAGCTTCAAAAGTTACCGTGTTTGTTTACAACTATATTTTTCTTTTATCTTGGTTGAGAAAACGGGAAGGGTGGAAAGAAATTGTTCGTCCAGGAGCTACAAGATTTGCAACCACGTTTATTACTTTGAAAAGTATATTTGAGCACAAACATGATTTACAAGCTTTAGTGACTAGCAAGTACTATACTGACTCAGAACTTGTAAAATTAAGCAAAGGAAAAGATGTTGTTGCAGTTATTTTAGATAATAACTTTTGGAATATGTGTTTGATAATGACAAAGGTTGTCGGCCCACTTATACGATTATTGCGGATTGTTGATTCCGATGAAAAGCCGTCAATTGGTTATGTTTATGATGGTATGTACCGTGCTAGAAAAGCAATTAAAGGTATATTCAAAAATGTTAAGCAATTGTACAAGCCATATACAACTATTATCAAAGATAGATGGGATCGCCAACTTCGACAAAGGATTCATTCTGCAGCATATTTTTTGAATCCTGCTTTCCAATATGATCCAGCTAATTATTCTAATAAGCCTGAAGTTGTGCAAGGCTTAATTGATCTTATTGGCAATAAGGATATTTGCAATAAATCTTCAATTGCGATGAATGAAGTAAGAATATATCGGGACCAACTTGAAAGCTTTGGAAAGCCACTTGCCATCAAAATGTCAAAGGAAATGCAATCGGGTAAGTAGTAAGACTATGAGTTCATAGTTAACAATTTAACATACTAATATACGTACATTTTATTTTTTAATTTAAGTTTTAATTTTTGTTTTTCTCATTTTAAAGATGAATGGTGGAGAATGTTCGGTTCAAGTGCTCCTCAACTGCAAAAAATGGCTATTCGTATTCTTAGTCAGACCTCTTCGTCCTATGGTTGTGAATGAAATTGGAGTGTCTTTGAGAAAATTCATACAAAATGAAGGAATCATCTTGAGCATCAAAGACTCAATGATTTGGTTTATGTTCGTTACAATCTTAACATGAGGGATAGGTATGAATATTTAACCATTAATTTGCTAAACTCATTTGATTGTTTGACTCATATAATATGGTTTTTTTGGTAGGATATATTTCAAGAAAAAGAAATATGATCCTCTTGATTATACTAGTATTGATTCAATGGATTTTTGGGTGGTTGAGAAAGAGCCGACTCCGGAACTAAATTATAATGAATTGGAAAATGATATCTATGGGGAATCTGCTTTACCAATTGATGCGGACACTCAACCAAGTGGACAACATCATGACCAAATAAATGGTTAGTTTTTCAATTTGTTAGATAAATATGTCAGTGTTATTTCTACTATATAATGCAATTGATTTAAATTTAAATTATTTGTGTAGACGAGTCTACTCAGAATGCTATTGAAGATGTTGACCTTGAAGCTTTTGGAGGAGATTTATTTGCTGACTATGATATTGATGATATACTATGATTGAAAAGTGTTGGAGTACTTTACTTTTGAGAACTATGATATTAAGAGCTATTAAGTCTAGACTCTAGACATGATGTTTAGTTGTTCATTTTAAGTTTTTAACTCTATATCTCATTGTGTGACATTATATTTATGATATGTTTGAATTAGTTATTTTTTTTGATATATTGATATCTATAGTATTTCGTAGTACATACATGATGATATAATCAGGGGCGTAGGTAGTATAAGTTCAGGGGGGGCACGTGCCCCCCCTGATTTTTCGCGGATTCCGCTTCTGCCCTTTTCACCATCCCGATCCCGATCCGCAGCATCCGCTAGGTTTTCACTGGCGTAACGGCGTTGCTCCCCTCTCGATCCCGATCCGGCGCTGCTCCCCTCTCGATCTCACGCTCCCGGCGTTTACGATCCCGGCGTGCGTTGCTCTCACGATCCCGGCGTGATCCCGGCGTGCGTTGCTCCAACGATCCCGGTGTGCGTGATCCCGGCGTGCGTTGCTCTGACGAGTGACGATCCCGGCGTGCGTAAGCTTCTTCTTCTTCTTCTTCTTCTTTGCTAATTTGCTGGTTTAGGTGCTAATTTGCTGGTTTAGGTGCTAATTTGCTGGTTCTAGTTTGGGTATTTCTTTGCTAATTTGCTGGTTTGGGTATCTCATTAATTTGCTGGTTTAGGTGCTAATTTGCTGGTTCCAGTTTGGGTATTTCTTTGCTAATTTGCAAGACAACCTAGGTGTGGATGATATTTCATAAATGCAAATTTTCATGTTTTTAATGTTAAAATTGTTAGTTGATTAAATGATGGATGAAGCTACCTATGCTACTAGTTGAAAATATATGCTAACAATTTAAAACGCCTTGTAAATTGGCTTCAAGAAATATTTTTTGATCAACTTGATGGCCTTGCACTTTAGAGGCGTATATAAGCTTTACAAGTTGGAGATTTATCATGTCCAGTGCTTTTCCTTCTCATGTGCCCCGGATTTCAAGCTCTCCAAGATTTGATGATTTTTTTTGTTTCATTGAAACACACTTTTAATCTTGAATTTCAAAGTTTATAGAATAACTTGAATGCAGCAATCCTTTGATTTTGTTACCGATTTATGCTATTATTTACTTGAAATATTATCTATTTTAGTCCAAATCTCCATGCTGAGGGGATTGATATGTTGCGGTCAAGGAACTATACCATTGATATCTTTTTTTTATTTCTTATGCCTCTTCTTTCGGCTTCAAAAGATACTTCTTTGAGATATTTGAAGGCCTTGTTCTGGGGGCACATAAAAAATTTGCAAGTCACAAACTTTTCTTGTCTAGGGATACTTCTTATGTTCTCTAGATTTGGTTTGCAGGAAAATGTATTTAGTTTCTAATTTCAAATTAATTATTCATGTTGATGCCCTTGTCTCCTTTCTAATTTGGTCTGCAGGAAAATGTAGTTATGAACCACAGTTCGTAAACGCCCGATCTCACTTAAGGAACTTCATCTACTTTTATGTTCAAAACTTGTTTTCTTTTCTTATTGGTGGTGTTATGCCAAAAACATATATTCCATGAGATTTGTTGTTTTTGTCCAAACTCACCAAACAGAGCCAATGTTGAGTTTTTAAAGTAATAATTCTCTTGATTTCTAAAAGATAATGTCTGTTCCCTTCTCATATGCCCTGAAATTGCTCTTGCTAAATAAATAGTGAATCTTATTTCTATTATTTCGGTGCGAAGGAACATGAGGGTTATCAATCTGGATCATTGTTTGATTTTGCATGTGATTGCGATGACTCTCCAATAGTATCAGCCAGTAGTCTCGCGTTCATTCCAAGGATTAATTATAAATAACATTTTGTTTCAGTTTCAAGTAGTTTGTCATATATCAATAATTCAGTACTAATTCCTAAGCGATTAATAATTTCCCTCGCGGGCCTGGTACGGTCGCGCTTGGCTGTAGGGGCAGTGCCCCGTGTACCCTGTATGGAATTAAATTGATAGCTGTTGAAAAATAGATTGCTTAACTTATTTCATTATTGAAGTTAAATACCATTAATCCACTAGACATTTTAACAGTCATGGAGAGATATTTCACTATAGAGCATCGTGCGGGAGTCAATATAAAAGACCTTCCAAAGGATTCAAGATTGCAAACTCGAATTACTAATTACAGTCCAAATGATCAACGTGCTGCAGTCAATATGGAAGACCTTCCAACAGATCCAGGATTGCGACCTCGAATTACTAATTACAGTCCAAATGATCAAGACCAAGTTCGTAGGGCATATTTACTTGCCGGTCTGTGTCAGCCTCGTGACCATGCCTTTCCTCAAAAAATATTCGGGAACAAATTAAGACGTTTTAATAAGGATTGGTTTGGATTATATTCTTCATGGTTAGAATATAGTGTATCAAAAGACTCTGCATACTGCTTATGTTGTTATCTTTTCAAGCCTGATATTGGAGATCAAGCGGGTGGTGATTCATTTGTTGGTGAGGGCTTCTCAAATTGGAAAAAGAATGATAGACTCCAATCTCATGTTGGAGGTTCTAATAGTGCTCATAATCAAGCTGTGGCAAAATGTCAAGATTTATTAAAGCAAAAACAACATATTCAAACAGTGTTTGAGAAACAAGCAAAGCATGATGAGGATGATTATCTCATTCGGTTGAATGCAGCCATAGATTGTATACGATTTCTTCTAAGACAAGGCATTGCATTTCGTGGTCATGATGAATCTGAAAATTCAAGTAATCGAGGTAATTATTTTGAACTTTTGAAGTTTCTTGCTGATCATAACGATGAAGTAAAAGTTGTGGCATTCGGAAACGCCCCACAAAATGTGAAATTGACTTCACCAGATGTTCAGCAAGACATTGTTACAGCTGCAGCAAGTGAGACACTCAAAGTAATTGTTGAAGAAATTGGTGATGCACTTTTTTCAATTTTAGTCGATGAAGCCCGTGACATATCAGTTAAGGAGCAAATGGCTGTTATTGTACGTTATATTGACAAAAAAGGAAATGTTATTGAGCGTTTTGTGGGTATTGAGCATGTTTCTAGCACTAGTGCTATTTCCCTCAAAGAAGCCGTGGAAAAATTATTCTCTAGACTTGGTCTAAGTATTTCAAAATTAAGGGGGCAAGGATATGATGGAGCTAGTAATATGCAAGGAGAGTTTAATGGTTTAAAAGCACTTATATTGAAAGACAATCCTTCTGCATATTATGTCTGGTGTTTTGCGCATCAATTACAACTGGCTCTTGTAGTAGTGGCAAAGAATCATGAAGATATTGCAATGATGTTCTTTGTGACTAATAATGTGGTGAATATTGTTGGAGCTTCGTCCAAATGACGTGATATTCTCAGGGGCAAACATGCTGCAAAGGTTGTTGAAGCACTTAATGTTGGAGAACTTGCTAGTGGACAAGGTTTAAATCAGGAAATCAATCTTAAACGTCCAGGTGATATACGTTGGGGATCACACTATGGTACTTTAGTTAGTTTGATTACTATGTTTGAAGCAGTGATTGATGTGCTTGAAATTGTTAGAATGGAAGGTCCAAAAGGAGATCAACGGACAATGACAAGGATGTTATTGGGATCAATGCAATCATTTGAGTTTGCATTTACTCTTCACTTGATGAGAACAATTTTGGCTATTACTTCCGAGTTATCTCAGGCACTTCAAAGACAAGATCAAGATATTGTGAATGCGATTTCTTTGGTTGAATTATCAAAGAAACGACTTCAGCATATGAGGGATGATGGATGACAATCATTATTTGAAGTGGTTTTAACTTTTTGTGAGAAGAATGAAATTATTGTTCCGAATATGAATGAGAGATTTATAGCTCAAGGAAAAGGAAAACGTAAAGCTCCAATAATTACAAATTTGCATCACTATCAGGTAGAGATTTTCTACAATGTTATCGATATGCAACTTCTAGAACTCAAAACTCGTTTTGACGAGGGGAGTAGTGAGTTACTTCTTTGTGTAGCTTGTTTGACTCCGTCCAACTCATTCTTTAGCTTTGATAAGGATAAGTTGATTCGTCTGGCAGAGTTTTATCTCGAAGATTTTTCCCCAATGGAGGTTTTAATACTTCACGACCAGCTGGAAACATATATTTTTGACATGAGATCGAATAAGGAGTTTTCAATGCTGCATGGAATTTCCGATCTTGCTAAGAAGATGGTGGAAACGGGAAGAAACAGAACTTATCCACTAGTATATTTGCCCTTGACTTTAGCTTTAATCTTACCTGTTGCAACTGCTAGTGTTGAAAGAGTATTTTCAGCCATGACTTGTGTGAAGAATCGACTCCGAAATAAAATGAGTGATCAATGGTTGAACAATGGTTTGTTGGTATACATAGAAAAAGATGTTTTTGATGGAATTGATAATGAATCTATCATAGATTATTATCAAAATATGAAGACACGTCGAATTAAGTTGTCGAGCCAGAAAAAAAGGCTTGATTGATCTCCTATGAAATGCTTTTGGTCTAATATTTTTGTTACAATGTATGACACTTAAAAAATTTGTTTGATTCTAAGTAAGTTGTTTTCAAATATAATCAAAAAGCGTGTAGCTCTTATTTTTACACTTAAATGTGAGATTACATACTTTGTATTATCATTGTTAATATGAAGCTCATTTTACTTTTAAAATTACTGTTTAAAGCAAATAACTTTTAATTTACTATTGTCGTAAAATAGTGCCCCCACTCAAACAAAATTCTGGCTACGCCCCTGGATATAATATTAGTTATTTTTGTCTAAACGGTCCAACCCCGGTTCAACAACGGTTCAACCGATCCAACCGGTTGAATCATGAACCTCTCCTAAGACCGGTTCCATCTCCGGTCCGGTTATTAAAACGTTGCAATTCTCTCCTATTAATTATTTTCGGATTGATATTTTTAGTGGCTCAAATCGGGAGTTTAAACGACTTCAAATCAAAAAATGTTCAACATGAAAGTTATTTGTCTCGAAAATATCTACAACTTTCATGCTAACCATTTTTCCTGATTCCGCTCCATTATTTTGCAAATTATAAACTCCACCCCCTAAAATTCCCGCAGAAACTCCAGGAGATCGGGATCCTTCCCTAACCAGGCGAGAGGCGGAGCTACCTCCCTGCACCTTCTAAACGTGAAACTTACTGATTAGATGTTTCCTGCAGGTGCCCAGAGCAAACAGTAATGGAACAGAGGAGAGGGGGCTGTAGTTTTCGGTTCACTAGTGGGAGAAATGGCCAGGCAGCCGGAAGAGAGCTTATCGTTAGCAGTGTAAGCCGTTCTATTTTGTCTGGTTTGAAATCGAATCAAAATCAATCAATGTTTCTCAGTTCAATTCGATTTTTTTTTTATCTCGTTAGGTTTGTTTGGGAGGATTTATTTTCACCGATCAAAAGTTTACGATCGTATGAGCCGGATATTAATTAAGACTCAATTCATACGGCCGTAATCACTTCACCGGTGAAAAAAAATCCCCCAAATAGAACCATACTGGGTACTATTTTTAGTTTTACATGTAAAATCATTTGGAGGGTACATATCTTAATGGACTTTAAAAAAACTGTGTTAATTAAAATATATTTTATTCTAAAGTTTTTTTTGTAGATGACATATTGAAAAGCATACGGTCGGATATTTTTAGACGTTTGTTAATCACAATCTGTTATTGGCTAGTCGTATCTAAAAATTTCATAATTTTTCGTGTCTTTTCAAAATAAGCCTTGTACATGTAATTTTAGAAAAAGTGTTCAACACAAAAGTTGTAGATCTAGTAGAGATCTACAACTTTCTTGTTGATCACTTTTCCTAAAATCATATGTACAAGGCGTACTTTGGAAATAGGCTCAGGTTTTGCGCATTGCAGAAATATGCCTTGTACATGCAATTTCAAGAAAAGTGTTCAACACGAAAGTTGTAGATCTCGATGAGATCTACAACTTTTGTGTTGAACATTTTTCTTGAAATTGCATGTACAAGGCGTATTTTTAAAAGGCATGAAAAATTAGTAGATTTTGAGGTGCGACTAGCCAATAACGGGTTGCGGTTAACAATCATCTATTTTTACAGTGAAACTAATTAAAAGATATATAAATAATTGATGGGATCGCCCCTAATTTATGAGAAATTCTAGGTTGTAAATAGACGGAGTTTTCATGTTCCCCACTAACAAAGTTGGGAGTTACTGACAAAACCGCCACGCGCGCGATCCGCGCTCCTGATCCGCACGCGATCCACGCACCTGATCTGCGTGCAATTCACGCAATAACCACATCATTTGAGATCCTAACTATCGCACATGGGATCTCAACCGTCGCATGCGGGATCCCAACCGTTGCGTAGGATCCCACGTGCCGGCTGCCCCCCTTGGCCGCCCAACGCCCGAGCGGCCTCGGCTGGCCCTCGCGGGGCCGGCTGAACCCTTGGCCACCTAGCGCGCGGGAGGTCGTGGCCTTGGCCGGCCACCGTGTGGTTGGCTGCTCCTTGGCCACTTAGCGAACGGGCGGCCTCGGCCGGCCCTTGTGGGACAGGTCGCCCCCTTAGCCGTGTCTAGGACGCCCGCCCATCGTAAGGTCGGCCGATCCGCAGCCACCCGGTGCCCCGGTAGGTCTCGGACGGCCTCTGTCAGGCCTCCCGGTGCAAGGGCGGTCGTGGCCTTGGCTGCTGGCCTCGTTCAGTCGTCGGGCTCTTCGGGCCACCTGTTTCCCAGGCGGGTCTTTTTTGGCTCGGGGGGGAGACAAAGTGGTCATTTCCCTAAAAATGACGATTCGCACGCTCATATCAAAGCATTATTATTTATTCGTCCGGTAGTTATTCAATAAAATTACTGGACCGCCCCCTAAAAATCTATAAAATAGCCCTTATTTCCCTTCATTTTCATATTTTTACTCTCTGGCATTTCCTCCCGCGTCTCTCTCTCTCTCTCTCTTTCTCTCTCTTCACAGGTTCCCCACCAAAGATCTACTTGATTATTGAAGCCGCCCCCGAAATTCATCGGGCACTTCGAAGAGCGCAGGAAGTCCGTCAGCCACCTCCTGCCATCTGCCGCTCATCGGAATAATCCGCTAGGTTCCTAAGTGCCAGCATTCCAAGTCCACCCACGTACCCAAGATCGAGCGGTCCTCGCCGCGTGTAGAACAAGACTGTAGTTTCACCAGCAGTGTCTAGACGCGCTCTGAGTGCTTTCCCACTCTCGCCTCACAAAGTTGCAACGGGGAGTGGTCTGTGGCCCTCGATTCTCTTCAAAGTTTTGTAAAACAACGTTACTTAATTAGTGGAAGTTTGGTTTGCGTCGAATCGACCACGTGGTTTTTCACTCAGTTATGAGTTTTTCACGTCAAAAAAGTTCTGTCTTCATTATGTGTTTTCCTGACTATTTGCGCGCTCGACCGCTCAACGAGCTAAGCCACTACATTCACTCATCACCCCACCCCCCCCCCCCCCCCCCACCCCCAAGAAAAAGAAGGGAGAATGTTCGCCTAACTTTTTTGACAGGGCGCGCCGCCCAAATAGAAGAGCAGCAAGCCGTTATGTTGTCCTTATTAAGGAACCAGTTAACGCCTCAGGTCCCTGTAGCAGCTCCAGCTCCAGCTAGTTTGCCCCCACCAGACATAAGAGTCGACTAGGGAGAAGACTTTGAGTCCTCGAAAGAAGCTAGTACTGCGCACCCCGCCCGCCAGTCTCGATCCACCGAAGCCAGGCCGCACAATCACCGCCAGCGTGCGACCGCCTATGAGAACCCGAGCAGAGGAATGACCAGAGAAGAGATTAGGAAACTGTTTGAAGAAACGTACGACCAGGTCGGCCGCCGAGCCACGCATATCCCCCCCAGTAACGGTTCACTATTGGCGTCAGAGGTCATGACACACTCTATTGCAGCAGGATTCAAGCTTTCAAGCATCGAGTCCTACGATGTGACCAGGTAGACACGCTGAAGGGCCAAGCGAGAACGTGGTTCCAATCGTTTTAGGAAGGAACGGTTCGGAATTTTACTCAGTTGACCCAACAATTCTTGGATCAATTTATCGCCAATGGTAGGAACTTCAAGAACCAAAACTCCTCCCACTCGCGAGAAACATTATGGCAGCTGACAAGGCATGAAGCCAACATGAACAGGTGCAGCATGTAGATAATGTCAGATCTATCATGATTTATTTTCTACTTGTAGACCTTTGTTTCTCCACAATATCATTTCATTCCATATCGTTTGTTTTTTTTATCAATTTATATCAAGTATGCAGCCTCTTATGCATGGAATGACATGAAAGAATATGGCACGCGCGAGCTGATCATACCTTCCATTGTCATAGATGATCAGCAGACTCTAATCAAGTTTTGAGAGAAGTTGAAGACGTTTTACGTGACAAAATCATTCTCGGGTACTTGAAAAAATAATTGTATGAGCTGAAGATGTAAGAGCATCTCCCATACTTCACTATTCTCCATTTTTACCAAAGCCTTTGATATTTATGCCGATCCTCTCTCCCCTCCTCTGAATCTAGAGGAGGGAGAGAGAAATGTTGGTCACCATTTTATTTGATTTTTATTATATTTTTTTAATTATTTATTTACAAAACTTTTGTTTTAATCTAAAATCTTGCTAGCCACTAATATACTATCTCAATTATAATATATAATATATTAATAAACTCATATTTTTAAAATTAATATTGAATCATTTTTAATTATTATTTATCATGCAAAAAAAAAAAGAACATGTTTCACATAAAATCAAAATAAAAACTCGTCGTGCTACCATCACTACTCGCTTACAAAAATTAATAAATTATAATAAAATAATACAAAAAATTTAATAAAAAATAAATTATCATTATATTTATTATGTATAATATCATGCTCTCTAAATGAGCATAAATATGAAGAACATGATTGAAATTGTTCTAATTATGTTCTCAATATTTGAAGAATATATTACAATGACAATTTCTAAATATAGAGATTCACATTAGAGATACTCTAAAGATATTAAAACTGCAATAACATTTCGTTGTCTTCAATTGATTGCAAAAGGTGGAGATGAAATACAATGCCCTCATGCTTCTTATCTCACTTTGATTTTTTTTTTCAATTATATAGTGGTTGTTGTGTTAATTTGGACGATAATCACTTTTACTGGTGATTGATTTTATTTTGATGGTACGCACTACCGGTTATATCAGAGTACAGTTAATATCATGATTTAATTTGTGTTCATTATAACTTATTTTTTTTCATTGTACTTTTATTGAACCGTCCTTATTTATGTCATCAATATACATGTTGTGGGTCACTCGATTTTTCACAGGTCAAGAGAATCGAATCACCTTATTTTGGAGTTGGATCGGGCGCGTAAACCGTCAATGCAAATCCAGCAACAATAAAAAGAGGGGGTTTTTTACCGTGGAAAACCCGGAAAGGATGAAAAACCATGTGTTCAAATATGTGCCGGACCATGCAAAATCCACTATTTAACTTTGAATTTACAAGTGTTGGGAGTTTTCTCGTAAGGTGATATGTCACCTCTCCATTACAAGCTTGAAGTGCAGAAAAAATTGAAAAAAAATTAAGTCCACGAAGTTTTGACGAGAGCGTCCATCGGAGCGTTCCTCTGCGCTTTCTTCCGGAGCGAAAAATTGTCTCAGTCCTCAGAGCTTGGATGAGAGCGTCCGCGCAGCTTGAAGGGGAGCGCCTGCAAAAGTGCTCTTCGGATGTCCTCTCTTGTGCTCACTGATGCATCCACGTGAGCGCTAGGCGTTGAGTGTTGAGCGTCAAACGTTGAGCGCTAAGCTGCCTAAAGAGGGTGCAGAGCGAATTTCAAGCGGAGGAACATTCTAAGTTCCATGTTCTCGCCAGAAAATCTCAGTGCTCTCTCTAGCCTCTGAAGTTGTTTCTCTTCAAATGTAGGTCTAAGAGTTTTTTTATAGTTTTTTGAAGGAACGTATTGGTAATTGCGTCAGGCTGGATTCCGAGTTGGCGAATGACGTCGCTCCGTTTTGGTCAGCTGAATCGCTAATTTTCATGAAAAGACCGACGTACCCTCCGGGCAGGGTGACCGACAGCGATCAGCGGGGGTCGGCGGCGGCGGCGGAGGCGACTGGTGGCGACGGTCGGCGGTGCGCGTGCGCAGGCCACCCGCATGCATGGGCGTGCGCGGGACCGCCCGCTCCCTGCGCATGAGGACCGCATGCAATCGCGCGCGCACCACTCGCAAGGGTAACGCGCGCACCACTCGCACGGGCGCGTGCCTGCTGCTCTAGCGTGCGTGTGCGCTTGGCCTCGCTCTACTTTTAGGGTGTTTTTGAGCATTTAAGGCATTCACGGTTTGATGCGCGTGGCTCGCTCGATCGGATTGGCTCGTCTCCATGTCCTTGATCGAAATATTTCTAGTTGTATTGGAAAATTTAGGGAAAACCCATCAATATACATCGAATGTTATGCAACCTCTTGCAATGTGCTGATTTTAGGGGAAATTGTTTCGTATTTTTTTCAATTTCTCAACAGTTGGTGTTCTTCCGCTTTGGGATTGTTTTGCTAATCACATTTGATCTGCTAATAGAGAATCTTTAAATCTGACTTGATATTTAGGCTCCGTTTGGGAGATTTATTTTCACCGATCAAATAGTTATGACCGTATGAACTGAACATTTAACTGGTGAAAATTGTTGTAAGATCGACAGACACACAGACACATCTATAAAATAATGCAGGTAAACAAGAGCATAAAATAGTCACAGAATTTATAAATGAAAATATAAATTCAAATACAATAGAAATAGGAGAAAAATGATCGTCCGGTGAATACGCCGAGGGTGCCCCAGACACGTACGATCCGCAACGAGAATCTGAGATCTGAACTGCATTTCGCCTTGTGGACGCACAAAGTTCACCGAACCTTCAACGTCGAAGTCTGACGTTCAACCGCACCACCACCGGAGAACAACGCCGCCACCGGAGAACAACACCACCACCGGAGAGAAAACACTGTCGAGGCTAACTGCACCAACGCACACCGTCGACACCACGCCTCTCCCTTCCAAAGAACGTCCACTGCAACGCCGGCGACAAACTCTAACAAGCCCGGCGACAACTCCCTCTCTCAATGCCGACAGATATCTCTTCCAAGTCCGGCAACAAACACCCAAGGTCGGTGCCCCCTCCGAGTGCACGGGCGAGAGAGAGAGAGAGAGAGAGAGAGAGAGAGAGAGAGAGAGGAGAGGGGCGGATCTCTCTCACAAGCGGCTCCTCCAAAGGCTCCAGGCGGTGTCTTCTCCTCCTCCACAAAAGCAATAGGCAGGCGGCTATATTTCTCACGGGATGTGCACAGGAGATAATATTGGATCTAGGTTTATATCATTTAAACCTAAAGTTCTAAACGGGTTCGGATCCGGGTTGGATCCGGATCCGAACCAATAAGGCAAAACCAACAATCCACCACCTTGGTTCGGGATCCGGAGCCACCACCTGCACGAAGCACTCCCTGCACAGCACTATCTGTACTAGACATTAATTGCACGAAGCAACACGGCATGTAGCACAACCTGCATGAAACACCAGTCTGCACGAAGCACCATCTCAAGAACCTGAGGCGTCAGCCGACCTGCTCCAGTCGACTTATCCCTGCTCGGGTTCAATCTCTAAATGTTGACGCAATTGGATTGCTGAATCTGACTCACCTAGTACGACTACCAGAAGGGCGATCCCCTACACCACCCCGACTATCAACTCTATCAGTCGCAAAAATCATGGGCACACCACCTCGCATCGTGGTCCCCATCAGCCGGTACAAACTACCGCACTGCATAGCTCGCATGAGCACGGTGCATCCTCGCGTCACCGTCAGAACTCTACCTCTCGCCGCAAAACTACATCCTCTGGAGTCTAGTATGCCCAACGATATCAAATTCCTGCGCAGCTTGGGTACTAGGTGTACCCGCTCAAGCTACGCACCGCTCTGTCATGCATCCCGATGTCCACCGTCCCTCTCCCCGTGACCAGATCTAGGAAGATAGGGAGCAAACCGATGTCGTCACCTACCGTTGACCCAAACCTAAACCGGACCGTCCAATCAGTCACCTACTCGGAACCTCCCTCTGATACCACTTGTTGTAATATCAGTACACACACATGCACAACTATAAAATAATGCAGGTAAACAAGAGCATAAAATAGCCACAGAACTTATAAATGAAAATATAAATTCAAATACAATAAAAATAGGAGAAAAATGACCGTCCGGTGAATACGCTGAGGGTGCACCGGGCACGTACGATCCGCGACGAGAATCTGAGATCTGTACTGCAATCGCCTTGCGGACACACAAGGTTCACTGAACCTTCAACGTCGAAGTCCGACGTTCAACCGCACCACCACCGGAGAACAACGCCGCCACCGGAGAACAACACCACCACCGGAGAGAAAACACCGTCGAGGCTAACTGCACCAACACACGTCGTCGACACCATGCCTCTCCCTTCCAAAGGACGTCCACTGCAATGCCGACAACAAACTCTAACAAGCCCGGCGGCAACTCCCTCTCTCAACGCCGACGGATATCTCCTCCAAGTCTGACAACAAACACCCAAGGTCGGCGGCCCCTCCGAATGCACAAGCGAGAGAGAGAGAGAGAGGAGAGAGAGGTGCAGATCTCTCTCACAAGCGGCTCCTCCAAAGGCTCCAGGCAGTGTCTTCTCCTCCTCCACAAAATCAATAGGCCGGTGGCTATATTTCTCACAGGTTGTGCACAGGAGATTAAATAGGATCTAGGTTTATATCATTTAAACCTAAAGTTCTAAACGGGTTCGGATCCGGGTTGGATCCGGATCCGAACCAATAAGGCAAAACCAACAAAAATAAGTCCTCCACCCACTTCAAATAAGACAAAAACCTAAGTGCAGCCCTGTTCATTTTCACTCCCCTCCATTCCGCAGTTCGCGTGAGCGGCGAACGGGCGACCGAAACATTACGCGCCGCTACAAATCGTCACCCACTTCCTCCACCCTTCTCGCCGGTAAATGTCTCCCCCACCTCCAGTTCGTGCGTCCCCCGCGGAAGGTGAATCTTCCACCACCTTCAGTGATTCTCTATCGAGGTAAAACTCCATTGGATCGAGCTTTCTTTCCTTTTTTTGTCGGAAAACCTTCATGTTGGCGTGCATTTGCCGGCGTTGAAATCTTCCACTAGGGACGGTGAACCTCCAGTATTAGGTTTACGATTTGGCATTCTTACTCATTGTGTCCAACCATTTTGTCAAAGATTGAAGCAATTCCTCAATTGACCCACCTATGGCTCCAGTTTATCAATGTCAATGATTTCATTAAAATAGGGGATGTAAATTTTTACCTAAAAGGTTCATCTTGCTCTTGGGCATGATGATATTCAGTATACAACTTCAGTGGCATTACCAATCTTATAAACCGAGGACAATAAAAAACTTTGGCTCCTATATACATAGCCCAAACTCCTGTATACAACTTCAGTGGCATATTATTTCCATCTTTTTTGCTATTTTTTATATGGTCATGTTCCTGCGTCTCACTTCCTGGAACTGATTTATGTATGTTTTTACCATGGTTTTGTATTGCACAGATTTTTCATCTTCAATATATGATCTTTTGGATTGAGACCCTCATCTGCTGCTTCTGTTAGCAACAATATTAGTTGTTGGCACCAATAGTGAAGTTCCTTTTGATTAAAAATTGGGTGTTGATATTCGTAAACTCTCTTTGATATTTGTTATTAGACAACTGCTAAATTCAAACAATTTATCAATTGTCTTGTTTATTGGCATTCAATCTCTGAACATCACCCCTCTATTGATATCAGGAACCAAAAACAAGTACTGAACCATATGTGGTAGTTTTTTGGGAAACTAGAATTCCATTATGAAATTAGGTTATAAATTTTCTTTGTTTGGTTATACATATTTCCTTGCTTGATATGAAATTAGGTTATTGAAAGTCTCTA
The DNA here is from genome assembly GCA_039513925.1 of Platanthera zijinensis. Classification (NCBI taxonomy): domain Eukaryota; kingdom Viridiplantae; phylum Streptophyta; class Magnoliopsida; order Asparagales; family Orchidaceae; genus Platanthera; species Platanthera zijinensis. The sequence continues at coordinate 158,084,318 of CM077091.1, forward strand.
TCTTCTCTTATTTTTAAGTTTATATTTTGTTGCTTTAGATATCAAAAACTTTAAATTGTTTATGATTAAAATTAGCTTGTTGTAACACCCCCATCCGTCGTATAATATATGACAGAAGGTCCGGCTGGGGTCTGACGCCATATACTGTAGACTGGTAAGGAGATTACATGTTATTTCCAAATCTCAGTTCAATTATGAACGCACCCTAACTCAGAGCATTCTACCGGAAGCATTTTAGGTGAAGAACCCATACACAACAAGAATGTCCACTACATAACTGGAATGATATAAATATATACACAAATAACACATGTTTGGTCGTAGCCTTGTTACAACTGTTTCATTTAACAAAAAATGGTTTCATACTTCGACACACAGGCCAACCACACATGAAAACGGTAAAAGTTTGATTTTGGGCCTTCAAGGGCCAGCCAATTGCAACACATGGGCTTCAGCCTGCTACTTCTCACTTGGCTCTCCAGCACCTGCACAAAAGGGCCCACCAAAACGTGACAAACAAAGCAACGGTCAGCATTTCGCTGACCTGTTTATAAAGATCTCACCCCTTATTCGGGGCGGTATTTCTCAATCCCTGCAAACAAGGCATCATATATATATCGTGGTATTTACAATGTGCAATTTAAGCACCATTCACCACAGACGTAGGCTCAACGACCACACGCCCCGTACACTCAGGGCACCTTTTCGGTGTACACGCCTTCCCGTATAACACCACCGTTCAGAGGTCCATGACTTAACGCGCGGTTAACTTTGTCGTTCAGAGGTCCTTAACTTGACGACTACGTCGTTCAGAGGTACTTAACTTAACGACCAACTGCCCATTCAAAGGTACTTAACTTAACGACTCTGTCGTTCAGAGGTACTTAGCTTGACGACACAGTAAAGTCACACAACTTCGTTTATTTCAAGCTGGCACCCACCATTACTGAGCTATCAAAGCTCTCAGTTTTGCATACAAAGGCCCCCAGGTCTCTTAGAGACAGGCCACACAACATTGTAGCTCCCTGGGAGCTATCACTGGCGACAGTCACTGTCGCCCGACGACAACCACAGTTCTCCAGACTGTGATCTATTCTGGGTCTTTTTTTGGAAATGCTTCTAGTACATTGATGCATCATCCTGCACACCTCTAGACCCCAGATTTCATACGTACATCACACGCATATCCCCGGAGTTTTCTCCGGCATGCAAAATAAACATCACCAATCCAGACCAACTTGTCCAGATGAGCTTCTCACATCATGCTTATTTTGTACTCCATATTTTTGGATCTATATGCAGGAATATAAGGGGATCAAACCGATCTACCCATTGGAATTCACCCTTTTTCACCTTTTAGTGAGGGGATTCATGCAAGTATGCATATTAAGGACTTCACTTGTCCGGGAGAAACTCGTTACTATTGTAGTTCTCTTCGGAGCCATGACGAAGCTTTTCTACGTGGATGGAAGTGAACGCCTCACTTTCTCCTTTGCGGATCTAGCCTCAGATCTGGCTTCCAACCACAAGATCTCCTCCAGCAACTTCATAAAGCTCAGCCCAGCACTTAGCTTCTTCTTCCTTTTTACTCAAGGAAAATCAAGAGATGAAGAGAGAGAGAGAGAGAGAGAATGAAACCTCCTTCCTATTCTTCTCTGGTTAAATGGATTCGGGACTAATCTCAGCCACATGATCTCTCCTTCAAAACAAAGCAAAGACCAGGATTTGAGCTGAAAAGTCAACCGCCACTCACTGGCCATTCACCAGCCATCTGACACGAGTCGCCACTCGGCGATATCTATTTTGACAAGTCGTCGATCGGGGTTGAGTTCGTCGAATGAATACATAAAACATAACAGAACCACCTTCGTCGACCTCTGTTCGGCGTTTCGTCGACCTCTGTTCGACGTTCGTCGAACTCTGTTCGGCGCTTCGTCGAACTCTGTTCGGCGCTTCGTCGAACTCTGTTCAGCGCTTCGTCGAACTCTGTTCGACGTTTTAGCCTGTTACTTCCTACTCCTTTTGGGGTGTGACACTTGTTACTTCGTATCTTTGTAGCTTAATGGAGAACAAATCACATGATTGGGAATTGTTCGTCGATGTAGACTCTCCCCAACAACCTTTAGATGGACGTATCGTCTCTTCATCAGCTTTATTTTTGAAAACTTGTGTACTATTTTAGATAGTGTTGTCGAAGCTAGGTATTTTTTTCATTATCTTATGAAGAGGCAAATCCCAAATTTGAAATTGATGTTGACAAATATTTTGTTACATCAAATATGTTTTCTAGTAAAGATGATTTGGTGGATTGGGCACGCAGTATTGCTATGGGTTTGAGTTTTGTCAACACTATACAAAGTGCAGACAAACTTACAAGCAGACTCAAACCCAGAGTTATCCTTGGTTGCAAAAGAGCTGGATACTATCAAGAAAATCAACGTAATAAAGGACGAGTTAGGAAAAATTTGAGAAAATCAAGTTCGAAGAGGTGTGGTTGCAAGTTCTTACTTAAAGGGCAAAAAGATATAAATTTAAATGAGTGGTGCCTGGAAGTTATATGCGGAGTTCACTACCATGAGTGGGTGCACTTAGAAGCTCATTCATATACTGAAAGGTTAGATTCGAACGAGCAAACAGTTATTCATAAAATGTACTTAGCCAGTGTTAAACCACAAAAAATACTCACAGCGTTGAAACAAAGAGATATTTCTAACAAAACTGTGTTGCGCACAATATACAATGAAAGAGTGAAAATGCAATTGAAAGAGCTACAAGGAAGTGTACACATGCAATTTTTGTATAAATGTATTACGGACTCCGGATATGTTAGTTTTAATAAAGTTACAAAAGAAAGTGGTAATTTGGAATTCTTGTTCTTTGCACACTCAATATCCATATAACTTACCAAAATGTTTTCTACGGTATTCATCATGGATTGTACTTATAAGACAAACATGTTTTGAATGCCCTTGTTTTGCATTGTGGGTGTTGTACAACCCCTTATCCAGCGAGTGAGCTAACAGGAGCCGATCCGGCCGTCCCAGACCGCCCCCGAGCCCCAGGCGAGTTCAGCAGGGTATGCCGAGCCCAGCACGCCGAGTACGGGCTCGGCAATCGTCGGGTCGAGCTCAAAGATCGTGGAGCTGAGCCCTACGAGAGGAAGCCGAGCTCGAAGATCGTGGAGCTGAGCCCGACGAGAGGAAGCCGTTCATCGTGGGTCCGGCCGAGTACGTGCTCGTCTAGAGCCACGGGATTGGCGAGTACTCGCGCGGCCGTCATCGGCGAGCAGGGGATTCAAGCCCGACTTTCCCAGGCTTGAGGCGAGGCGAGCCAGGTCCACGGCACTACGAGAGGCGAGTTTACTCGCCGCTCTTCACCTCGGCGCAGGGGGAGCCTTCTCGCGCCCGTACTCGCCACCCCCACTCAATGAGCTCTTCTCAGGGCCGGCTCGCCCTTCAGTTGTGGGGTGTTTTTTACCATGTTACCCCCTTTTCTTTGGATTGCCTATATTCCTCGAAAACAATGACGCCTGGTTATTTGCAGACCATCTTTTCCTATAAATAGGACCCAAGGAGTACCTCAGATGACACGCTTTTTTGTGCCCTGTCTTCTAGCGCTTTCTGAGGTACCTTAGCTTCAGCACTTGGCTAAGGAGGGGAAGCGCTCTAAGATCTTCCGGGTGTGTGGTGGGACCTCCGTGCTGAAGCCTTGGGTCTGTTCCCGGTCCCTCTCCCTTGACCCTTGGGCTTGTGAGTAGAGAAGTAAGTGTGCGATCACCCCTTCCGCAAGGGTCGGACTCCACAGGGACCGATTTTTCGGTTTCAACAGGTGTAACCTCAACCAACCAAACATTTTATTCTGCTTTTGTGTTCATCTCAAATGAAACACAGTCTAGTTATGTATGTGCTCTTGATTGTTTCAGATTTTTATTTAACAAACATTCGTTGCCACAAGTCATAGTGACAGATAGAGAAATTACCCTTATGAATGCTGTTGCAGTCTCATTTTCGAAAGCAAAAAATATTTTATGCAAGGTTCACATTAGTAGAAATATTTTGGCAAAATGAAAAAAACATTTCAAAAGTGTTAAGGAATGGGAATTTTTTTTGCTTGTATGGCAAAATATTGTGGATGCGCACACACAGATAAAATTTAAACATCGTCTCGACACTATGTTACAAGAGTACCATGCCAAATATCCGGAGACATGTTCTTATGCAATTACTACTTGGATTGAGCCGTATAAAGAATACTTTGTTTCCGCATGGGTGGATATGCTCTTGCATTTGGATAATTCAACGACCAATCGTGTACAAAGTGAAACACAGTCATCTAAAACGATTTCTTGAACTCTCCATCGGCAACCTTACAACTATATGGAAAACTTTTAATCAGATGATTACTCTGCAGCACACGAAAATTAAACGTGTATTTGACCAAAACACAATTTAGTTGAATAGAGAGTTTGGTAGTGCCTTGTACTTTGAACTTGTTGGACGGATTTCTTTTAACGCTTTAGAGTTGATAAAAAAGGAAGAACTTTTAGCTAAATCTGGGTGTATGGATGCTGGCGAGTGCACACATAAAAATAGAAATGGATTGGGTTTACCATGTGCACATGATTTACTTCCTTATATGCAACAATCAAACTCATTCTCACTATGGATGGTTCATAATCATTGGAAGCAGTTAGTTTTGCAAGAGATCGTAAATAATGAGAGCGTCAAAGTTGAAGATGAATCAGACAACGAAATTGACCTTGAAGTGGAAGGAATTTTAAAAAGATACAAGAGTACAACATTATTACAAAAATAAGAAATAAAGAAAAAATTACGTGAATTAATGAAGCCATCGACAACTCAAACATTGGAGTCTTTGGTACCAAAGACATTAAAGGGTCGACCGAGGGGTAGCTACAAGAAGTTTAGAGATGACACAAAATCAACAAAGCGTGATCCATCCTTAGTTGAGCATGTTTTGATGGCTGAGCAAGTATCAAACACAACGACAGAAGTCTGATCCACATGTAAGTTGGCACCGAAAGAGAGTAGATTGACACGAAAAGTGTGTAAGGAAATGCCTCCATATGTTTCAGAGTATATTACAAACGATTGATGTAATCCAGATGGTCACTGTGGGTACAAAGTAGTTAGTAATGCTATGTGTATGGGTCAAGATTGGCAAAAAGTACATATTAAACTATCTTTGAAACTACATCACAGAGAAGTCTTGTATGTTGACATATTTGGAATAGATAGACGAGTACAGTTACTCAGCTCACTAGATTGTGTTGTTACTCCAGCTCCATTGGACAAATGGATGTCAATGCCTAATATTGGATTGATGATTACTTCTTGTTACGATATTATTTTTGTTCATTTGTATGCATATCAGTCTTTCACACTGTTACCATTGCATTCACCACCATCAGATGACCACAAGATAGTTTACATTGAGTTTATAAATGAGAATCATTTCGTACAACTGAAATTGCGTGAGGATTTTAAATTGCCTCAAGTAATATCAATTTGGAGAAGATATCGGGAAGAAAGTGCGGTGCAATGAGACAAATTTATTGCAAATGAGACGGTTACTATACCATAAAATAGTTCTAAAGGTACCACTTCTTTGCGTTTGCCAAAAAATTGTTAAATTTTACATTCAAATAGCATACGAAATTTCAACAAATATTTTGTATTGTAAACTATAGTTTTTGGGCTCTATAGTACGACTGGAATCAAGTCTTATATTATGGGTATTGAATGCTATGGTGCGTATATTTAATATATTTTATTTTATGGTTTGGAGTTATCTATACTAACATAAATTTTTAATTTCCATATAGTTTGATTGCTTGATAACTCGCAATGATGTTTTGGAACTCAAATTTTAGTATCAAATTTTGTCAAAAGGGGCTCATACTTTGTATTAAATATCATGAACTTTGTACTAATTAATATAGACTTATGGAAGAATGAATTTTTTTTTGCTTTTTTTAATTGGTCACCTAATATTTTAATTTGCACTTAAATTTTTTAAATTTGCACTTAAATATGATTTACACATACCCAAAATAAATTTGCACTTAACATTGCTCCTAATAAAACTCAAGTTTTCTCAATCGTACATTTCTGAATTTATTATAAATTTATTAAATGAGAAATTAATAAATATGAATAGTTATATGCTAATTATTTCCGAAATTTATAAAAATTCAGAAGATATAACTTTTTACACGTGAGTATTCCGGGTGAAGCTCTTGAAGCAACTCTCCGTTCACCGCCATGTTGAGAACAGGGATGGAGATACGCTCGAACTCGAAGGTCACGCAAGCTCCGCCATTATACAACTCTGGTTCTCTCGTCGTTTCTGCCGCCGACTGCGGTTCTGCCTCGCCATAAAACAGCCTGCGCTCGATCTCCTCCGGTTTCTTCTCCAGTGAAGGACCCAATGCAAGGTATATCTCGACCTTAACCCTAATAAACCCTAGCCCATCTTGGTTTACTTGTCCGTTGGCTTCTTCGAGTTTCCCATCGATTCCGCATGCATACAATGAGATTGAAGCTAAACGAACTCAGAAATTAAGGTGAGTTTTCCTTTCGTTTTTCTCCTGGACTGATTTGCGAGGGAAATGCTTCTGAGAGGTGCTTGGTGTCAACTGTCAATTGATTAAGTTAATGATTTAATTGGGTTTGCACTTTTTATTAATTGTTCATGCTATGTAATCAGAATGATGAAATGTATCGATTGGTGGGATGTGACCAATGTTGTTCCTTTTTTATGAAAACAGTATGCTAATCTCTAAACCAGTGTAGTAGAAGTAATTATAATCTGTGAGAAGGGTGGGCAAGGATTAGTTCATTGGATGGATAGTGTTTATGTGAGATCTTCCTATAAACAGGAGTAATGGTCCTCCAGCCCACAATTTTCTAGTCCATTCTACCATGAAGTCTACAACAGAAACACTACTGCAGAACCATTATCTAGGGTGCAAGAAGTCCATCTGGAGTTGTTTCCTTTGCTAATCTGTTTGTACCATTCTTCCACCTCTCCCTTATCCAATTACTCCCACTTGCCGCTATCTGGATTTGGAACTATAACTCTCTCACTGGTAGCTCTCTTGTTCTTTCGCCGAGAGCTCGCGTCTCTCAGTTGAGAATTTAAAGGGATGATTAAGTTCTTATTATGTGTGATTGCTTGACAAAAAGAAGGTGCATGAGTTCTCAAGGAGATGCATTGAGTTTGTTAGACTCTTTGAAACTTTATCAGCTAATCGAGGTTGGTCGACCATGAGTTTGATCTATGAAAAAAAATATCGAGGCTGGTCGACCTAACAGAAGTTCACTACAAACCTAAATGATTAGGTTGAGCAGCTGAAATGTTTGATAAAATGCATAGTAGACCACAAGGATGGGTTTTGTAGAAAATTTTGAATAATAAGAGTCCACAATTATGGATCTCTTTTGGAGAATACCGAAGACTAAGAGACCACAAAATGGGTCTTGAATATTTTGAAGACCGTGCTAAGTAATTAATTACTAAATGAAAATAATTCCAACAAGATTAACTAGGCCGTTTACATGTTCTGCAAGAAAGCATTTGATGGACCTATGAATGCCAATGGTTCACGGCATGGGAGGTTGAACAAAGGGGATTATCCCAAATTTAGATAGTGGGAGAGAGAGATCAAGATGATCTTCTTGATGATGAGGAACACAAAATGTGTTTTTTGTATGAAGATGTACCCGCCAGCTATGTCGCATGGGGACTAGAATGAGATATGATACAGATACAAGAATCATGAATTTTAAAAAAACTTAGGATACATGATATATTTTGAATTATTTAAATACAAATACAAATTAATATGAATACATATGCGACATTTACGTTTTCTTCATTTTTTCATCATCGTATCTCTCATATCATACATTAGATGAAGACAAGATTTATTTATCACAAAAACGTATCATATCATAAATATGAGTCATGTATCAAAATATGTAATCAATCAAATCTCATTATTTATCATCAACAAGTGTCGTATGGTCCGAACGTGACATCTCGGTAAGGACCGCTGCATCTACAGGACTCTGGTGTAACGTTAAATATGTAATAGTTCTCGTCGTATGGTCCGAATGCGGCATCTTGATAATGACCACTGCACCTCAAAAAGGACTTTGGTATAGTGTTAAATATGCAAGATCCCCCGTTTATTAGGCGTCCTAGGAAAGTAGATCTTAGAATTTCTGACCGACTTAGGTTTGGATGTTGAAATATAGGCACACTAACATGAAAAATGATGAAAATAGTGAATACGATGATTAAGAGAAAGATAAATATTTTATGCCACTGCAAGTAGTGACGGAACTAGGAATTTAGTCCTAACCATACACAAAGTAAAAAATAAATATTTATATAATTTTTAAATTCAAAACTGGTCTCAAACAAATATATGTTGATAAGTCCACTAATTTAAATATTAATCATGGTCACTTTGACTCCCCCTAAGTCTTTAACTCAAAAAAAAATCGACATTGATTTTGAGGCAAAAAAATTTATGCAAATCAATACTATAGACAATACTCACTGCGACAATTGAAAGAAACATAGTAAAAAGGATTCATGAATAAAATTTATTATTCACGAACAAAATTTAGCTAAACACGAAACAATTACTCATGAAATTAATAAAAATGGAGTAAATCCACGAGAAGTAGGGAGAGCGGAGGATGAATTAAAGGAGTTTGTTCCTTTAGAAATAGGTCTCCAGATACCAGACAAGCACCTAATTGAGAGAACATCTAAGAAATACCAGAGGTCTTAATAGGGAAAATTGATAACTGATAACACATTAAAACCAAACTTCTAACTGAAAACACAATAATTGATAACTTTTGGAGAAAACAGATAGATGATTACTAACAATAAATTTACCAACATGACATAATTTAAGCAAACATACATGTTCAAGAAAATTGATATATGATAAGTGATAGACACCAAATTTATACAGACTGCTGCCCTGTTGAAAGCCTGATGGAGAAGAATCATGAATAAGAGACACATGCTCATGAAGCATTGGAGAATTTTTCCTTACGTATAACGCAGGGTGGCATCCTGCGTTAATATATGAGCTTTTTTTTACTTCTGGGCCCAACTTTTTTCCCTCCATTGTGGAAAAAATTTCACGGGCAAAGCTCTCGTCTTCTCCAACCCCGGCGAAGTTGAGTTCCAGTTCATTTTTCGGTGAGTTATTGTAATTTGCAGTCTTTAGCTCACAGATCCTAGGTGATGGTCTCCCATTTAATAAATTTTTAAGCTCGGTATGTTCAGGTCTAACATAGATAAATTTATCTTCGTGTTTTGATTCAGAAATTGGCCAAAAATGTCAGATGTGGGAGCAACAAGTACCCAAGGCTCCGACATTGCTGGTGAGGAAAAAAAACTCTGCAAGTCATTTTATCTTTACACTCGTTTACCTCCTTAACTTGCGTTCCTTTATTTTTTTAACTGCATTCAGTATACAGATTTCAGTTGCATTTTGAATTGAACTGTATTTTAATGTTTATTTACAGTTCAATGTTTATAAGTATTTCTGTAAGACAGTTTATCCTTGAACCTGTTTAACCTAAGTTATGTTTTTCATTTTTTCAACTGCATTCAGTATATAGATTTCAGCTGCATTTTGAATTGAACTACATTTTAATGATTTTTTGCAGTTGAATGTTTTTAAGTATGACGTAATCCATTTCTATGATTTTTTAAGCTAAAAAAGTAGTCCGTTGTGTTTCCAGTTGTGCATTCAGAGGCTGAGACATATGCTATGTATTGTCAGTATGCCCATAGTACAAGTTTCATTGTTCTGAAACAACATTTGGCCTACTGGACACACACAAGGATTATAAAATGGCGAGAATATAACTGCGCCAAAGCTGGTTTGAGGAGTGCGGGACCATCACCTAAAAAATACCGCAAACTTGAAACACGCACTGATTGTCTTGCCTGTATATACTTTACTGCAGATGAAGATGGTAGGAATTGGAAAGTTACAAAGTTTGAGGAGCACAATCATGCGCTTGCGACAGAGAAAGAGCAACACTTACTGAGATCTCATCGCAGCATTTCAAACATGCAAGGTAGCCTTATTAAGAATTTGACAGATGCGAGAGTGAAATCTATTCATGCATACAACTTTCTATCTAATGAAGTTGGTGCAATCGCGAATGCTGGGTTCTCTAAATCTGATGCCTACAACTTGGTGCAACGGGAAAAGAAGACACTAATAGAAAGTGGTGACTTTCTTAGTTTACTGAAGATATTACAGGAGAAACAGTTGGAGGACAACATATTCTCATATGATGTTCGAACCGATGAGTTAAACAGGTTGACAAGTTTCTTTTGGATAGATGGACATAACAAAATAGACTATGATTGTTATGGTGACGTGATTATTTTTGACACGACATACAGATTAAATAAGTATAATATGGCTTCTGCGTCATTTATTGCGGTCAACAATCATTGACAGAACATAATGGTCGACGACGCTTTCATTGCTGAGGAAACGATTGATTCGTTTGTTTGGGTCTTCGAGACTTTTTTAAAATTTGTCGGTGACAAAAAACCAACGACTATATTCACGAACCAAGATCAGGTCATGGCCGTTGCTATGGAAAGAGTACTTAAAGGAACTCGACACCGTTTATGCCAATGACATATCTCAAAAAAGCCCTTTCAAAGGTTCCATGTTTTAATAGTGACAAAAATGTGCGGAGACCTTTTTATCAATGCATGAGTAAGTGTGATACTGAGTTTAAGTTTGATAGATACTGGAACCAGATGATTACTACGGGAGGGTTGCAAGAGAACAGATGGCTTGGAGATTTACATCAAGTCAGAAGAAAATTGTCTACAACATTCAACAAAGATGTGTTGGAGCTTGACATATTATCAACACAAAGGAGCGAATCTGCCAACAATGGATTGCATGACTGTTCAAAGAGAACTTGAACATTGGTCGAATGTTTCATAGGGTTGCATACCAGTAAGCCGGTGGAGTAACCCTTCAAGTAACCTATATTTTCACCCGGATCTCTAATGACACAGAATTTACATGCATCGTCAAATTGTCGATGTAGAAACTTATGAATGGTTTCCGGCCAGTTATACTTTGTAAACACAGGGAGATCATTGATCTTGTCAATGTATGCGGGGACCTTTGGGTTCTTCAAAGGGAACAAAAACATGCATAATAAATACCTAGCTAGCATAGATACTCTCCTACTCTCGAGTGTAGGAGACCACTTTTCCTCAGTGATTTCTCGTATTTCTTCGGTAATACTCTTATGGGTAATGTCAAGAAGGGGGGACCGAACAAACTTAAATTGATCACCCGCATTAGGGAGGCCCAATATAAGTGCGATGTCATTTACAGACAACTTTACATAATAGTTCATAAGTAGAAAAGCTTGTTTCTCCTTATTATATAGTTTCAGCAGAACATAGAGCAAGGGTATATTCTGTGGGATACCTGATATCCTCAATAAAGGAAGGATTCGAGCTTCTCTTAAAGCAGCTATCGATTCTTCAAACAAGCTATTCAGTAGAGGTTTAATATTTGCAATGAAGGTTGTAGGTGAACATCTACAAGTTAAGTATTTGCTGCCAGACATTGCAACTGCAATCAGTAAAAAGAAAGACTGCAATTAGAATCAGGTAAGGCAATACAAATGCAGTCAAGATTAAAAAAAAGCTATCAGAAATACACACAGAAATGCAACTGCAATCTATATAAAAAACCAAACAACTCAGAATCGGGTAAGGCAATGCAACTGCAATCAAGGTTAAAAAACTATCAGAAATACACACAGAAATGTAACTGCAGTCTATATAAAAAAACCAAACAACTCAGAATCGGGTAAGACAATGCAACTGCAATTAAGGTTACAAAAAGCTATCAGAAATACACACAAAAATGCAACTGCAATCTATATAAAAAAAACCAAACAACTCAAAATTGAGTAAGGCAATGCAACTGCAATCAAGGTTAAAAAAAGCTATCAGAAATACACAGAAATGCAACTGCAATCTATATAAAAAATCAAACAACTCAGAATCGGGTAAGACAATGCAACTGCAACCAATGTTAAAAAAATCTATCAGAAATATACACAGAAATGCAACTGTAATCTATGCAAGAAAGAAGTGACTGTTACCTTTGGAAATGATTCAGAGAAGATGACCGTAAAAAAATTCCCTTTCGATGTTGTCTTCCTCGCCTTAGGGCTTGGACAAGTTCGCGGAGAAAGAAGTGAGTGCTACCAGTGCCGCCAATGGAGGTGAGGGAGGAGGTCCGACGAATTTTTTTCCCTGTGAACAATAAAACCTCTTAAGGCGGCGAAGGTAAGGGCGGTGCGGCGAAAGTAGCCGGTGATGGCGGTAGGGTTGCGAAACGTTTCAGAAGTTAGAAATTTTGAATTTGGAATGGTGGGCCCCGCAGGCAGAGGGATTTTATTAACGCAGGATGGCATCCTACGTTATACGCAAGGAAAAAATCTCCTGAAGCATTAGGCCGTAGTTGAGCAGTTGCCGCAAAAACTATGGGCCGTGGCTGAAAGATGAATGCCTTGTGGCCTAGCTGAGAAAAACGACAACAAAGAAGTTAACAAGATAGAGAGAGATCTCTGCATGAGAATCATTCACAGGAAAAAGTGGTCGCTGCTGTAGGCAAAAGTGAGGCGAAGCTGTGTAGGAGGAGAACAGAATACCGGTGGTTTCGATGAGGACACAACCACTATAATAAAATCCATGAAAACGACGTGCCGAAGATCGATGATTAGGGCAGAGGTGAAGGGGAGTGGCGCCGACGAGGAACGTCTTAGTGGAAGACCGTTCCAATTTTGGGAGGGGAGAGGCTACCAGGGACTTTGATTTTTCTTAACTTTTGATGAGCTGAAAAGGGGCATTGCTTGATCTCTGTGATGCAGGGAGGCTTTGTGGACAAAAGACTATAATAACTAGCAAACTGGTGACAAGACAAGGCTTTAGCCTAAACTCTAAAGCATGAATGCCTGACAACTGATAAGATAAAATATTACAGCAGTATGCAACGTAATTGCCTGCAGTACATAGGTGTTAATTAAGTTTTTCCCCAAAATCTGTCCTGGGCACGTGCCCGGATATGCCTGCATCTAGTTCTGCCTCTGCGTCATTTCCTGCAAGAAACTAAATAGATGATTGAGAAAACTAAATTTTTGACAATTCTGGTTTTAAATTATGATATACAGAAAAAAAAGCAATGAAGTAGATATTATTGTGGATACTACTTGGAGGGATGAATCTATTGAGGTAAGTAGAAAATGTGATAAAATCTTAACTCTTAAATTGGTTGTCAGAAAGAAAATTGTTAATATGATTTGTTCTTATGTGGCACAAGTAGTATTAGGCAGAGCTATTAAAGTGTATTTTTAAGAAGACTTGGATGATTTAATAAGAGAAATCTCACAAAGAGAGAAGATTTTCATAGGAGGAGACTTGAATAGACATATAGGGAAGAAAATATGGACTATACAGACGTTCATAGAAGATTTGGGTATGAAGAAAGAAATGAAAATTGTAGAAAGGAATGGACAAACCTTGCATATATTTCTTCATGTATCAAATACAAGAGAGAATACAAATATATAGGAGAAGAGAAGGAAAACAATCCTATACAAGAGATGTGGGACTAAAGGAGAAGAAGAAAATGAGTCTATAATTGGGCCTTTACTTTGAATTTCCTATGTCATCTAACACGCCCCGCAAGCTGGAGCGTACAAATCGTAGGCACCAAGCTTGGACAAGAACTGGTAATACAACTTGCGAGGTAAAGCCTTGGTGAGGACGTCTGCAACTTGCCCAGATGCAGGAACGTGTTCAAGCATCAACTCTTTTGATGGGACCTTCTCTCGAACGAAGTGACAATCAACCTCAATATGTTTAGTCCGCTCATGGAACACCGAATTCTTTACAATGTGTATTGCAGCTTGACTGTCACAAAACAGAGTTGGAGGTGAGGACAATTTAACTCCCAAATCTCTTAGGAGACTTCCCAGGCAAGTTAGTTCAGAAGTAACAACCGCCATTGCACGGTACTCAGCCTCAGCAGACGAGCGAGCAACAATTGTCTGTTTCTTACTCCGCCATGTGATAAGGTTTCCTCCAAAGTAAGTACAGAACCCAGTTGTAGACCGTCGATCATCCAGCGAGCCCGCGTAATCCGCATCTGAGTATGCAATAAGAGAAAGAGAAGAGGATGGCTTGTACACAAGTCCTTGCCCAGGAGAAGTCTTCAGATACCTGAGAATGCGCTCCACAGCCTGAAGGTGAGAGACCCGTGGAGTATGCATAAACCGACTCACCACACCAACCACAAATGTTATATTTGGTCTTGTGACGGTTAGGTAGATCAATTTCCCCACAAGACGGCGATAGTATTCTGAATTTGGAAGAAGAGAGTCCTCCTCAGATCCCTGAGTACTCAGAATGTGGTTAGTTTCCATCAGGGTATCCGCAGGTTTATACCCCGAGAGGCCGACATCTTGCAGAAAGTCAATACAATACTTACACTGAGATAAGACTAGGTCATCAGGTCGTCGAGCTACCTCCAATCACAGAAAGTATCGAAGATTTCTCAGGTCTTTGATTTGGAAGATAGAGTTTATATGTTGCTTAACATGTTGTATCCTGGTTGAGTCATCACCAGTGATCAGAATATCGTCTACATAAACCAGAAGTATAATGGTCCCAGTTGACTGGTGACGAGTGAAGAGAGAGGAGTCTGCAGAGCTCTATTTGAAGCCCACCTCACGAACGGCCTTACTGAATTTCCCAAACCATGCCCGGGGAAACTGTTTGAGACCATAGATCGATTTGCGAAGTAAGCTTACACGAGACTCTCCCGTGGTCGAGTGGTTGATGTATGTATACGGTTTCAAGAAGATCGTCATTCAAGAAAACATTCTTGACATCAAGTTGATAAAGAGTCCATCGGCGGTGAACAACTAAGGAGAGCAGGACCCGAACGGAATTCAATTTTGCAACTGGAGAAAAAGTTTCCTCATAATCAAGGCCATACTGTTGGGTAAAGCCCCGAGCCACCAGCCGAGCCTTTAAACGATCAACCGTCCCATCTGCAACATGTTTGATAGTAAAGATCCACTTGCAGCTAACACAGCTGTGACCAGAAGGAAGAGAGACAAGATCCCAGGTGTGATTACCCTATAGAGCAGCCATTTATTCATCCATAGCGGCACGCCATCGTGGATGCTGGAGGGCTTCCTGCACAGAGTTAGGTATAGAGATAGAGGAGAGAGAGAGAGAGCAAAGTTAAGAAGGGGCGGAGAGAGCCGATGTAGAGAGACATAATTGGTCAGTGGATGTGCTGTTGAAGATGTGGCCAGATCAACGGGCCACGAGAGCACACCGGTAGGGGGAAGCTGTTGTAGGGCACCTGGACGTGGAGGACGACGAGTGTATACCTATATGACAGGAGGTTTGGAAGGAACTGGTGGTGATGTGGGACTCGGAAGCAGAGGAGTGGTGGAAGTAGTAGAAGTGGTGGAAGGAACCAGTGGTGGTTTGGGGAAGGAGTAGGGAGAAGTGGTGGAAGTGGAGACGTCACGGGTATGATGGGCCGAGGTATCGGAGGAGGAAGAAGGGGATCAGAAGGACTGGTGTGATATGGTTAGTCTTCATGAAAGGAGACATCAGCAGACACAACCACCTTACCAGTGGTAGGAGAAAAACAGACATACCCATTCTGAGTGCTGGAATACCCAACAAACATAACTTTGGTAGCACGAGGGGCGAGCTTGCCAATTGAAGGACCAAGGTGGTGGACATAGCAGGTACACCCAAACACACGAGGTGTGAGAGAGAAGAGAGTTATGGATGGGTAAAGGAGAGTAATGAGCGCCACAAAGTTGACGACAGACGAAGGCATACGATTGATGAGATGACAAGCAGTAGAGACCGCAAAGTTCCAGTAGAGGGGAGGGACCTGCATTTGGATCATGAGAGATCGAGCCACATCAAGGAGGTGGCGATTTTTCCGTTCTGCTACGCCATTCTGTTGAGGCGTATAAGCACACGAAGTCTGATGTATAATATCGAACTCAACGCACAGGTTGGAGAAGGTGCGACCAGTATATTCACGAGCATTGCCCGCACGAATAGTTTTGACACAGGTAGAAAACTGAGTGCGCGTTTCTGTAAGAAATGCACGGAACGTAGTCGTGAGTTCGGTATGATCACGAAGTAAATACAACCATGTAACCCGCGAGTAATCATCTATGAAGGTAACAAAGTACCGATGCCCCAAGACACTAGGGACCATATAAGGCCCCCAAATATCAGAATGTACGAGGGAGAAAGGAGAATCGCTCCGAGTACAGGAAGGAGAAAAGGAGACACGGTGTTGTTTACTGAAGATACAAGATTCACAAAAGAACTCTTGGAGAAAAACAGTAGGAAGAGCTTTCTTGAGAATTGGGAGAGGGGCATGCCCAAGATGTCGATGCCAATCAGTGGTGGACACAGAGGTGAGAGCAGAGGTGAGAGCAGTGAGAGGAACGTCGAGAAGATATAACCCATTAGACAGTCGCCCTCTACCAAGTATAGTCTGCGTCAAAACACCTTCTTCACCAAGCTGGACATCCGTGTCGGCTACCACCAAATTCTCATTCGGCCGCCCGACGTCGCCAAAATAGCTTTCCGGACTTATGATGACCATTATGAGTTCCCGGTTATGCCCTTCGGCCTGACCAATGCTCCGGCCATCTTCTAGGCTACAATGAATGATATTTTTCGTTTTGTACTCCGCCAGCACGTACTTGTTTTTTTATGACATTTTGGTCTACAATTCTTCTCTGGGGAGGCGCCGTACTACCCTGCCTCGATCTTTGATCACCGGTGTCGATCTCCGGGGGACACCACCTCAGAGGAGGTTCTCGTGGCTTGGACTGGTTGCCCCGACTCTGGCGTGACGTGGCTTCCTCAGGATGATTTTCGTCGCCATTTTGCCGACTACTGCCTTGAGGACAAGACACATTTCCCAGACGACGACATTTTTACGGACTTACACGACGCCGACACTCCATGGCGAGTCTACAAGCGCTGGGCGCTGACGACGCGTGCCCCGTCCGAGCCTACGGAGGAGATTGTTGCTTAGTGGCTTTATTTTAGTATTTTTCGACATTTTGTATCTTTCTACTCTGTGGACTGCTATGCGTCGCTATTCGCACCCCCACTAGTATAAGGGGGAGTTTTATGTTTTTGTTTGGTTATCTTGGATGAATGTTGATTCTAACTTCCTCCTAACCCTAATCTCTCTTCCCTCTCTAACATCTTTAGTCGGACTCATGGAACACCATCTTTCATATTGGAAATGTCGCACGATCACCATGGATACTTGGGTGGTATTCAAGGAGCTACATCGATTCTTGTCTGGTCTGCACTAGGAGCACGACAGTCTTCATTCATCGTGTTGAAACCGAGATTCGGTTCCACCTAGATTTCGGACCTAGGATTCAACTCACACCTATTTCTTTTATGTCGTCCCTTGGTGAGAGACCTGAATTTGGAAAATGACTCTTGACTCTAGCGTGGAGGTCTCACCTTACACCCGAAAGACCTTTGAGATCTCCCCCTCTCTAGCCAATGCTGAGCTAGGTGCCTTGGAGGATGAAGGAAGAAGATGAAGATTGGTGAAAATCGGATCCCTCTCCAAGGCACCCCAAGGTCTATTTATAGATTTTTTGGGGATGGCCTGCCAAAAGCGTAATTCCGCTGTTCTAAAATTACTGAAATACCCTGGGCTGGTCTACCAACAGTCACATTTCGCTGTTCTGAACAGCTATTCGCAGCTCACCAGGGGCAAAATAGCAGACTCTCAAACCGGGCAAGACCCTCAAACCGGGCAAGACCCTCAAGTCGGGCGAGCTGCTCAAGCCGGGAGAGACCCTCAAGCCGGGCGAGAACTCCATGGTGTCTCCAGGCGACAGTGATGTCGCCAGGCGACACCCTAAAAAGAGGGGCTGGGCGGGTGTCGGCCTCGCGCCGCACCCGCCCCATAAAGATAGGTCGGGGCGGGTGCCGGCTTCGCGCCGCACCCGCCCCCCTGAAAGGAGGTCGGGGCGGGTGCCGGCCTCACGCCGCACCCACCCCCTGAAAGGTGGCCAGGGCAAGTGCCGGCCTCGCGCCGCTCCCGCCCCCCTGAGAGGAGGTCGGGGCGGGTGCTAGACTCGCGCCGCACCCGCCCCCCTGAAAGGAGGCCGGGGCGGGTGCCGGCCTCGCGCCATACCCGCCCCCCCCCCCTGAAAGGAGGCTGAGGCGGGTGCCAAACTCGCGCTGAACCCGCCCCCCTGAAAGGAGGCCGGGGCGGGTGCCGACCTCGCGCCGCACTCGCCCCCCTGAGAGGAGGTTGGGGCGGGTGCCGGCCTTGCGCTGCACCCGCCCACCTGAAAGGAGGTCGGGGTGGGTGTCGGCCTCGCGCCGCACCCGCCCCCCTAAAAGGAGTTCGAGGCGGGTGCCGGACTCGCGCCGCACCCGCCCCCCTGAAAGGAGGCCGGGGCAGGTGTCGGCCTTGCGCCGCACCCGCTCCCCTGAAAGGAGGCCAGGGCGGGTGCCGGCCTCGCGCCGCACCTTCCCCCTGACAAGAGGCCGGGGCGGGTGGCGGCCTCGTGTGCCGCACCCTCCCCCCTGAGAGGAGGTTGGGGCGGGTGCCGGCCTCGCGCCGCACCCGCCCCCCTGAGGTGAGGCTGGGGCGGGTGCCGGCCTCGCGTCGCACCCGCCCCCCTGAGGGGAGGCCGGGGTGGGTGCCGGCCTCGCGTCGCACCCGTCCCCTGAGAGGAGGCCGGGGCGGGTGCCGGCCTCGCGTCGTACCCGCCCCCCTGAGAGGAGGCTGGGGCGGGTGCCGGCCTTGCGCCGCACCCGCCCCCATGAGAGGAGGCCGGGGCGGGTGCCGGACTTGCGTCGCACCCGCCACCCTAAAAGGTGGCCGGGGCAAGTGTCGGCCTCGCGCCGCACCCGGCCACCTTGGCCTTTGGGCTCACTTGCCCACGGACCCTTCTCTGGATTACACTTGTGCTTGCTTGGGGACCCCACTCCACGAATACGGGGTTGTATACAATATCCGCTCTTTTCGAGCGAGTTCCACGCTCGGAAAGAAACATTCAACCCAACGTATTTGCTGAGTGTAGTACTCTTGGAGCCAAAAATACCTGGCCTCTCCGAGGGGTCAACCTGTCATGCCAGCTAATGGGAGCCTGGGTGGCAAGATCCCCTCCGGGTAGAATTCACTTCACCTCGCCGAGAGGTCAACCTACATGTCAGCTAATGGGAGTCTGGGTGGCCAGATCCCCTCAGGGTAGGAACATTTTCTCTACCGAGGCACATTCAACTCATCCAGGCTAGTGAGAGCGTGGGTTTGGAGATCCTCTCGGGGGTGAACTTTCTCTACATCGAGGCACTTTCGACCCACCCATCTAGTGAGAGCCTGGGTGAGGAGATCCTCTCGGGGTTGGGACTTTTTCTCCACCGAGGCACATTCGACCCATCCAGCTAGTGAGAGCCTGAGTGAGGAGATCCTCTCGGGGTTGAGACTTTCTCTCCACCGAGGCACATTCGACCCATCCAGCTAGTGAGAGCCTTGGTGAGGAGATCTTCTCGGGGGTGGAACCTTCTCTCCACCGAGGTACATTCGACCCATCCAGCTAGTGAGAGTCTGGGTGAGGAGATCCTCTCGGGGTTGGGACTTTCTCTCCACCGAGGCACATTCGACTCATCCAGCTAGTAAGAGCATGGGTGAGGAGATCCTCTCGGGGTTGGGACTTTCTCTCCATCGAGGTACATTCGACCCATCCAGCTAGTGAGAGCCCGGGTGAGGAGATCCCCTCGGGGGTTGGTTCATTCTCTCCACCGAGGCACATTCGACCCATCCAGCTAGTGAGAGCCTGGGTGAGGAGATCCTCTCGAGGGTGGAACCTTCTCTCCACTGAGGCACATTCGACTCATCCAGCTAGTGAGAGCCTGGGTGAGGAGATCCTCTCGGAGGGTTGGTTCCTTCTCTGCACCAAGGCACATTCGACCCACCCAGCTAGTGAGAGCCTGGGTGAGGAGATCCTCTCGGGGTTAGGACTTTTTCTCCACCGAGGCACATTCGACCCATCCAGCTAGTGAGAGCCTGGGTGAGGAGATCCTCTCGGGGTTGGAACTTACTCTCCACCGAGGAACATTCGACCCATCCAGCTAGTGAGAGCCTGGGTGAGGAGATCCTCTCGGGGGTGGAACCTTCTCTCCACCGAGGCACATTCGACCCATTCAGCTAGTGAGAGCCTGGATGAGGAGATCCTCTCGGGGTTGGGAATTTCTCTCCACAGAGGCACATTCGACTCATCCAGCTAGTGAGAGCCTGAGTGAGGAGATACTCTCGGGGTTGGAACTTACTCTCCACCGGGGCACATTCGACCCATCCAGCTAGTGAGAGCCTGAGTGAGGAGATCCTCTTGAGGGTGGAACCTTCTCTCCACCGAGGCACATTTGACCCACCAAGCTAGTGAGAGCTTGGGTGAGGAGATCCTCTCGGGGTTGGGATTTTTTCTCTACCGAGGCACATTTGACCCATCCAGCTAGTGTGAGCCTGGGTGAGGAGATCCTCTCGGGGTTGGGACTTTCTCTCCACCGAGGTACATTCGACACATCCAGCTAGTGAGAGCCTGAGTGAGGAGATCCTCTCGGTGGTTGGTTCCTTCTCTCCACCGAGGCACATTCGACCCATCCAGCTAGTGAGAGTCTGGGTAAGGAGATCCTCTCGGGGGTGGAACCTTCTCTCCACCAAGGAACAGTCGACTCATCCAGCTAGTGAGAGCCTGAGTAAGGAGATCCTCTTGGGGGTTGGTTCCTTCTCTCCACCGAGGCACATTCGACTCATCCAGTTAGTGAGAGCCTGTGTGAGGAGATCCTCTTGGGGGTGGAACCTTCTCTCCACCAAGGCACATTCGACCCATCCAGCTAGTGAGAGCCTGGGTGAGGAGATCCTCTCGGGGGTGGAACCTTCTCTCCACCGAGGCACATTCGACCAATCCAGCTAGTGAGAGCCTGTGTGAGGAGATCCTCTCGGGGTTGAGACTTTCTCTCCACCGAGGCACATTCGATCCATCCAGCTAGTGAGAGCCTGGTGAGGAGATCCTCTCGGGGTTTGAACTTACTCTCCACCGTAACACATTCGACCCATTCAGCTAGTGAGAGTCTGGTTGAGGAGATCTTCTCGGGGTGGAACCTTCTCTCCACCGAGGCACATCCGACCCATTCAGCTAGTGAGAGCTATGGGGAGGAGATCCTCTCGGGGTTGGGACTTTCTCTCCACCGGGATCCCTCCGGTGTTAAACTTGAGGCACTGGTAAAATGACGATGACACACAACAGAAGGCGCTGACGAGGGGTCTTCCGAAGATGACGTTGTAACTGCTCGGAGCCCCAACAATGACGAACCGGCAGTTTCTTGAGGTCCCCCACCCCCAACTTCACCTGGAGTCCGACTCCACCTTCTACCTCCTTCCTTTCCCCTGAAAATCCGAACATGGGTCCGTCCGAGGCCAATACCCTCCTTGGTTCCACCTTGATCTCGTCAAACGTCTTCTTGAAAATGACGTTGACGGAGCTTCCGTTGTCAAACAAGATCCAGGAGACGGTGTAGCCTTCGATGACTGTCTGGATGACCAGCGCATCGCAGAACGGATCCTCATGATCTGGCATGGCCTTCATTGAGAAGGCAATCTTCTCCTCTGGAGGTGGGGTCTGGGATGTCGAAGCGACGCTCCGACGGTACATGACATGGAGGCTTGCCTTTCGAGTGGCCTCGATCCTCACTCCTCCGTGGATCACTCTTATACCTCCTCGGGGTCCTATGTCGACCCGGTCCTCACATACGTTTTCTCCCCCCACTCTGGGTAGAACTTCTTCAATCTGCACTGGCGGCTGCTGCTGGGTTGGGCCTTTCGCCTCTCTCACTTCCAGGAATTCGGGGCAGGTAGTTGTGGTGTGACCCTCTACCTGGTGGAAGTCACAGTATGACAACACTCTTCCTTCCCTTCTTCCACGGGCTGGGTGATTTCTCTAGTTACCTTTCCCCCTCTTTCTATCGTCATGGCTTGCTGCGGTGGGGGTAGGAGCTGCCTAAGGACTTGCCTCTGGAAGTTGAACCTCCCTTGGCCTCCATGGATGTTCCCCCCACCCTGGACGAGACATCTTCCTGGACCCTGAACGGGCCCTCCCTATTGCCTCCAACCTGGCTTCGAACCTTCCTGAGGTCCCTGGAACCCCTGAGCCCTCTGCTCTTCTCTCCTTCTTCCCTCCTGATGCCTCGAGCAACCTTGCTCCTTTGACTCTGCCTCTGTTAACCTTGCCAACTTTTTGACAAACGTCGGGTTGGCTGCCTCAGTTGTTATCTCCTCTGCCGCCCTTTCCATCAGCTCCTCGAAGGATAGGGGGCCTTTCGGGTCAGACTCATCTTGAAGAACCCCGCACGCAATCCCACTATAAACGCCATCGGAGGGCATACCCCGGCATCTCCTGGATGTCCAGGATCTCTTCTTGAAACCTGTCCACATATTGGGCCAATGACTCCTCCGCCCTCTGTCTTATCAGGAAGATGGACTCGGGACTCTTCCTCCTCTTTTTAGAAGTGGAGAAGCGGAGCTGAAAACTCCAGTTCAAGTCTTCGAACCCATAGATCAATCTCGCTGGGAGTTGATGGAACCAATCCCTTGCCTTGTCTTTCAACGTAATCGCGAAGAGAAGACACTTGAATGCATCCGTCATCAGCCTGATAGAGACCGCATCTTCGAACCACTGCAGGTGCTGCACGGGGTCATCATTCCCGGTATAGTAAGTCATGTCAGGCTCTTTGAACCCCTCGGGACGGGAGCTGAGACAATCAGCTCGTTGAAGGGTGACCCCCAACTTGGTGGTCTCGCATGCTCTACTCGTGCGACCTGCTCGCCTGGGAGGCTAACACTCGCCGGGCTGGGGAACAACTCCTGACCGGTAAGGTCTCGCTCGACCCCCTCTACCATCCTTTTCTTCCCGGGTCGTCTTCCTGGTGCACTTTCTTCCACCCCTCCTGGGTTCATCTCGCCTAGACACCTGAGAGCTGGCTCGCCGAGACCCCTGGAGGCTGGATCGCCGAGACCCCTGGAGGCTGTCTTGTCGAGACCCCTGAGAGCTAGTTCCTGGGGGGTGGGAGTTGAGCAGTCACTTTGAGGAACAATACTTCGCATCATCTCCATGATGCCCTAGATAGATGTCATGAACTCTTCCCTTCCTATAAAGGGTCCTGGGTTGGGGAGCTCATTGGAGTCATCACCACCTCCATGATCTCCCATCATGGAACTTGCTCAGGAATTTCTGTATGAGCCGCGATCCACGCTCACCGCACCAAAAATATTGAAACCGAGATTCGGTTCCACCTATAGTTCGGACCTAGGATGCAACTCACACCTACTTCTCCCAAGCCGTCCCTTGGTGAGAGACCTAAATTTGGAAAATGACTCTTGGCTCTTACGTGGAGGTCCCACCTCAGACCCGAAAGACCTTTGAGATCTCCCCCTCCCTAGCCAATGCTGAGCTAGATGTCTTGGAGGATGAAGGAAGAATATGAAGATTGGTGAAAACCGGATCCCTCTCCAAGGCACCCCAAGGGTCTATTTATAGATTTTTTGGGGATGGTCTGTCAATAACGTAATTCCGCTGTTCTAAAATTACTGAAATACCCTGGGTTGGTCTGCCAACAGCCACATTCCGCTGTTCTGAACAACTATTCGCAACCCACTAGGGGCAAAATAGCAGACCCTCAAACCGGGCGAGGCCCTCAAGCCGGGCGAGCTGCTCAAGCCGGGCGAGACCCTCAAGCCGGGCGAGCTGCCCAAGCCGGGCGAGACCCTCAAGCTGTCGCCAGGCGACGGTGATGTCGTCGGGCGACACCCTAAAAAAGAGGGTTGGGGCGGTTGCCGACCTCGCGCCGCCCCCGCCCCCAGGAGATAGGCTGGTGCGGGTGTCGGCCTCGCACCGCACCCGCCCCCCTGAGAGGAGGCCGGGGCGGGTGACGGCTCGCGCCGCACCCGCCCCCCCCTGAGAGGAGGCCAGGGCGGGTGCCGACCTCGCGCCGCACCCGCTCCCCTGAGAGGAGGCCGGGGCGGGTGCCGGCCTCGCGCCGCACCCGCTCCCCTGAGAGGAGGCCGGGGCGGGTGCCGGATTCGCGCCGCACCCGCCCCCCTGAGAGGTGGTCGGGGCGGGTGCCGGACTCGCGCCGCACCCGCCCCCCTGAGAGGAGGCCGGGGCGGGTGCCGGACTCGCGCCGCACCCGCCCCCCTGAGAGGAGGCCGGGGCGGGTGCCGGACTCGCGCCGCACCCGCCCCCCTGAGAGGAGGCCGGGGCGGGTGCCAGACTCGCGCCGCACCCGCCCCCCTGAGAGGAGGCCGGGGCGGGTGCCGGACTCGCGCCGCACCCCGCCCCCCTGAGAGGAGGCCGGGGCGGGTGCCAGACTCGCGCCGCACCCGCCCCCCTGAGAGGAGGCTGGGGCGGGTGCCGGACTAGCGCCGTACCCGCCCCCCTGAGAGGAGGCCGGGGCGGGTGCCGGACTCGCGCCGTACTCGCCCCCCTGAGAGGAGGCCGGGGCGGGTGCCGGACTCGTGCCGCATCCGCCCCCCTGAGAGGAGGCCGGGGCGGGTGCCGGCCTCGCGCCGCATCCGCCCATTAGAGGAGGCCGGGGCGGGTGCCAGCCTCGCGCCGTACCCTCCTCCCTGAGAGGAGGCCGGGACGAGACATCTTCCTGGACCCTGAACGGGCCCTCCCTATTGCCTCCAACCTGGCTTCGAACCTTCCTGAGGTCCCTGGAACCCCTGAGCCCTCTGCTCTTCTCTCCTTCTTCCCTCCTGATGCCTCGAGCCACCTTGCTCCTTCGACTCGGCCTCTGTTAACCTTGCCAACTTTTTGACAAACGTCAGGTTGGCTGCCTCAGTTTTTATCTCCTCTGCCGCCCTTTCCATCAGCTCCTCGAAGGATAGGGGGTCTTTCGGGTCAGACTCATCTTTAAGAACCCCGCACGCAATCCCACTGTAAACGCCATCCGGAGGGCATACCCCGACATCTCCTGGATGTCCAGGATCTCTTCTTGAAACCTGTCCACATATTGGGCCAACGACTCCTCCGCCCTCTGTCTTATCAGGAAGATGGACTCGGGACTCTTCCTCCTCTTTTTAGAAGTGGAGAAGCGGAGCTGAAAACTCCGGTTCAAGTCTTCGAACCCGTAGATCAATCTCGTTGGGAGTTGATGGAACCAATCCCTTGTCTTGTCTTTCAACGTGATCGCGAAGAGGAGACACTTGAATGCATTCGTCATCAGCCTGATAGAGACCGCATCTTCGAACCACTGCAGGTGCTGCACGGGGTCATCATTCCCGGTATAGTAAGTCATGTCAGGCTCTCTGAACCCCTCGGGACGGGAGCTGAGACAATCAGCTCGTTGAAGGGTGACCCCCAACTTGGTGGTCTCGCATGCTCTACTCGTGCGACCTGCTCGCCTGGGAGGCTAACACTCGCCGGGCTGGGGAACAACTCCCGACCGGTAAGGTCTCGCTCGACCCCCTCTACCATCCTTTTCTTCCCGGGTCGTCTTCCTGGTGCACTTTCTTCCACCCCTCCTGGGTTCATCTCGCCTAGACACCTGAGAGCTGGCTCGCCGAGACCCCTGGAGGCTAGCTCGCCGAAACCCCTGGAGGCTGTCTTGTCGAGACCCCTGAGAGCTAGTTTCTGGGGGGTGGGAGTTGAGCAGTCACTTCGAGGAACAATACTTCACATCATCTCCATGATGCCCTGGATGGATGTCATGAACTCTTCCCTCCCTATAAAGGGTCCTGGGTTGGGGAGCTCATTAGAGTCATCACCACCTCCATGATCTCCCGTCATGGAATTTGCTCAGGAACTTCTGTATGAGCCGCGATCCACGCTCACCGCACCAAAAATATTGAAACCGAGATTCGGTTCCACCTATAGTTCGGACCTAGGATGCAGCTCACACCTACTTCTCCCAAGCCATCCCTTGGTGAGAGACCTAAATTTGGAAAATGACTCTTGGCTCTTACGTGGAGGTCCCACCTCAGACCCGAAAGACCTTTGAGATCTCCCCCTCCCTAGCCAATGCTGAGCTAGATGTCTTGGAGGATGAAGGAAGAATATGAAGATTGGTGAAAACCGGATCCCTCTCCAAGGCACCACAAGGGTCTATTTATAGATTTTTTGGGGATGGCCTGTCAATAACGTAATTCCGCTGTTCTAAAATTACTGAAATACCCTGGGTTGGTCTGCCAACAGCCACATTCCGCTGTTCTGAACAACTATTCGCAACCCACTAGGGGCAAAGAGCAGACCCTCAAACCGGGCGAGGCCCTCAAGCCGGGCGAGCTGCTCAAGCCGGGCAGACCCTCAAGTCGGGCGAGACCCTCAAGTCGGGCGAGCTGCCCAAGCCGGGCGAGACCCTCAAGCTGTCGCCGGGGTTGTGCACACCGGAGATCAATGCTTCTGAGTCGGGGAGAATCATGGAGATCGGTCACACCTTCTTTGATCGATTTTCATGATCGACTGTTTCTGGATCGTCAGATGGATGGTGCACAAATTTCCATTTAATATGTTTTTTATTTATCTTGAAGGTAGGTTAAATCATGCGATGGAACGATTCAAGCCATCCATTGATTTAAACCCACCTTCTCTTTATTACATCGATAGTTTAGGGATCTTGACATCAAGACCACAGGTTCCCTTCATTGATTTCATTTAGAAGTAGCCACCAGTAGACACATTCCATGTGTCTTTAAGTACCTGTTGAACTCAAGCACCCTCCCCCGCGCCATGAACTCAAGCTTTTAGATCCCCTCGCCCCCCCCCCCCCCCCCCCCCCCCCCCCCTACAATTTATAATTACCCCTACCGACCCCCCCCCCCCACCCCACACACACACACACAATTTATAATTACCCCTACCGACATCTTTGCATTTACTTTCAATTGGCTCACATTACCGGATGTACTTTTTATTCCTATTAATATTCGCTCTACAATTTATTTCAGTGCAACCTTAGTTGATGTGCAATTATTATTTGTTTTTTTTAGAATATTTGAGGTCAAATATGATTAATTGTGCGCATTGCAAATTTTACTGTTCAATTAATTGCACGTCAGAGATATTTTTTACATACATATTTATCATGTGTCACGTCACATTCACATCCCATGTTTGATCTACAGTCGCATCCACACCTGTATCTTCCTCTATAGCCATCGCCAGCCCTTATCCACTTCTACAGTCTCTTCCCAGCCCTTCTGATTCAAATCACACCTCCTTCAGTACCCGCACAGCTGAGCCCTCGCTTCAGTCTACCTTTAATTCTGATTCTACATCAGACCTGATTTACTTGGTGAGTTTATACTTAATTTCATTTTTTATGTAGTGTACAAGTGCATCTTTATTTCCTGCGATATTCAATTTATAGTGTTTGTATGTTATTTCATTGCACTTATAATGTTTATTCATCTCATATTTAATTTTTGGCATTTTTATTAGTGTGCAATTTTTACTTGTTAACTTTGGATTTGCAACCAATTTTGATTGTCTAATTAGTTGTTAGTTGTGTTCATCAATTGCGTTCTTGCATGCATTATCATATAGATTTAAGCCGGCATTGATCTTTATAGCCTTGTTCTATGTGGTGCTCTCAAAGCCTGAAAGAACTGAACATTGTGTAACCTCAGTAAACCTAGGCTACAAATGAACTTAAAGCCAGTGAGAGAACTCTGAAGTACGTATGATTCACACTGAGATGGATCCCATCCATATGGAAGTAGAACTACCATTAAATCTTTGTTCCTCCTAAGAGATTGTTTGCAAGCTTTGAATTTTAAATAATATGACCTAGCATTAGTTCATACTGCAACATGAGATCGATCCACATGATCATCTTCAATGCACAAGATTTTCTCCGAGGTTTAGCTCATATCTGACTATTGATAATTGATAATGATCTAGTCACACAATTATGGATCTTCGGTTTCCATGTTCCAAGCCAATGGTCTTACTTTTTGAATTATTTCTAAATACAACTATTGTTAGTGTAAAGAAAAGCCCCAAAGCTTGTATATACTTCTTGAATGAATAGTTCCAAGTATGAATACACTTATATAGGAGAAGAATGAGAAGAGAAATCTTAAATACAAGATGTGGGACTAATACATGGTGAGAGAAAATATGGGCCCTTAATTGGGCTTTTCTAACACTCCCCCACAAGCTGGAGCGTACAAGTCGTAGGCACCAAGCTTGGATAAAAACTGATAGTATAGAGGCCTGGAGAGAGCTTTTGTCAGGATATCCGCAACTTGGTCTTTAGCAGGAACATGCTCCAAATCTATCTTCTTTGACTGTACCTTTTCTCGGATAAAGTGACAATCAACTTCGATATACTCTGTGTGTTCGTGCAACACCGGATTTTTGGCAATATGTATTGTTGTCTGACTGTCACAAAATAAGGTAGCCGGTGATGAGAGACGAACACCCAAATCTCCCAGAAGGCTCTCAAGCCAGGTTAGCTCGGAAGCAACCGCAGCCATAGCTCGGTACTCGGCTTCAGCAGAAGAGCGAGCAACCACGGATTGTTTCTTGCTACGCCATGTTATGAGATGACCACCAAAGTAAGTGCAGAACCCCGTAGTGGAGCGCCTATCATCGATAGATCCTGCGTAGTCAGCGTCAGAGTAAGCGACGAGTGATAGAGATGTGGATGGCTTATACACAAGTCCTTGTCTGGGGGCGATCTTGAGATACCGAAGGATGCGCTCGACCGCTTGAAGATGAGATGTCCGGGGAGCGTGCATGAACCGACTCACAACTCCTACAGCAAACGAGATGTCCGGTCGAGTCACCGTAAGGTAGATCAGCTTCCCAACCAAGCGTCTGTAATATTCCAGATTTGTAAGCAGCTTGTCAGAGTCAGAACTATGGGCCGAGAGCTTGTGATTGACGTCCATAGGAGTCTCCGCAGGTTTGCACCCAGAATAACCTGCATCATGAAGGAGGTCCATACAGTACTTCCTTTGAGATAACACAAGACCATCAGAGCATCGTGCGACCTCGAGCCCAAGAAAGTACCGAAGGTTGCCCAGATCTTTGGTCTGAAAGACGGAATTTAACTGTTCCTTGATCTGTTGTATTCCTGCCGTGTCGTTGCCAGTAATCAGGATATCATCAACGTAGACCAGAAGAATCACAGTCCCGGTTGACCGGTGGAGGGTGAAGAGAGAAAAATCAGCCGAGCTCCGAGTGAAGCCACTAGCACAGACCACCTTACTGAATTTTTCAAACCACGCACGCGGGGACTGTTTGAGACCATAAATGGATTTCCGAAGGTGACATACCAAAGACTCCCCCGTGGTCTCAAACCCGAGAGGTTGCTGCATATAAACTGTCTCTTGCAGATCGCCGTTGAGGAAGACATTCTTAATATCCAACTGATAAAGCGGCCAGTGACGATGAACTGCCAAGGAAAGAAGAACGCGGACCGTGTTCAATTTGGCCACTGGAGAGAAAGTTTCCTCATAATCAAGGCCATGTTGCTGAGTAAAGCCCCGGGCCACGAGGCGTGCCTTCAGACGGTCAACAGTGCCATCCGCCACATGCTTTACAACAAAGACTCATTTGCAACGCACAGAGGTATGACCAGTAGGAAGAGGGACCAGATCCCAGGTCTGGTTAGCCCAAAGAGCCCGCATTTCATCTTCCATGGCTGCCCGCCACCCTGGATGTGTAAGCGCCTCCTGCACAGAGTTAGGAATAGAAATAGAGAAAAGAGAGGTGGCAAAGGCGTAGAGATGTGGTGTCAGCCAATGGAGAGAGACGTAGTTGACCAAGGGATGAGCTGTAGAGGCGGGAGCCGGATCTGCCGTAGTCGAGGTATCGCTGGTAGCGGGGAGCTGGTTCACGGGAGTATCCTTGGATGGACGTCGAGAGTAGACCCGGATAAGTGGTGGAGGAACCCGAGGAAGAGCAGGTTGAGAGGAGGAAGAAGAGGGTAGAGACGACGGCGTGACTGGTACGGCAGGCCAGGGAAGAGGTGGAGCAGAAGACGAGGTGGGGCAAGGTACGTGGAAGGGCTGGTGTTCGCAGAAGGTGACGTCTGCAGAAACAACCAGCCGACCATCAGAAGGAGAGTAGCAGACATAGCCCTTTTGAGTCCGGGAGTAGCCAACAAACATATACTTGACAGCCCGAGGAGCAAGCTTGTCGGAAGGAGGGCCAAGATGGTGGACATAGCACACATACCCGAAGACCCGTGGTGTGAGAGAGGTGGGATTGGTGGAGGGATAGAGAAGTTGGTGCGGTGAGGCAAAATTTAGCATAGATGAGGGGAGGCGGTTAATAAGATGACAGGCTGTGGAGACGGAAAAATTCCAATATTCGACCGGAACCTGCATTTGGAACATAAGGGATCGGGCAACATCAAGAAGATGATTTTTCCGTTCGGCGACCCCGTTTTGCTGAGGGGTATAAGCACATGAAGTTTGATGGATGATACCGAACTCAGTGCAAAGAGTAGAGAAGGTACGCCCGGTATATTCGCGAGCATTATCGGTGCGGATGACTTGGAGGGGGTGGCGAATTGCGTACGCATCTCAGTCAAAAAAGCACGAAACACAGAAGTAAGTTCAGTACGATCATGTAGTAAATAAAGCCATGTAGTACGCGAGTAGTCATCAATAAACGTGACAAAATAACGATAACCAAAAATACTGGGGACACGATAAGGACCCCATACATCAGAGTGTACTAAAGAGAGAGGAGTACTACTCCTGGTACAAGCAGGGGGAAAGGAAGAGCGATGTTGTTTGCCGTAGATACAAGATTCACAAGAGAACTCCTGCAGAGGTACATCAGGAAGAGCCTGCTTGAGAATCGATAGGGGGGCATGCCCAAGGCGGCGATGCCAATCAATCGTGGAGATAGCAGATAGAGTAGTAGGTGGGATTTCCAAGATATAAAGCCCGTTCAACAGCTGCCCCTTACCAATGGTACTCCGGGTGCAACGATCCTGCATAAGAAAAGAAGAAGGTGAAAAAGTTATGCAACAATCAAGGTCGTGGGTGAGACGACTAACAGAAAGTAAATTGAAAGGGGTTCCCGGAACATGAAGACCCGAGGAAAGAGAGAGAGTCGGAGTAAGCTGAAGAGCAGCGGTGCCAGAGACAGGAAGGGTATCACCGTTGGCCACAGTGATGCAAAGGGGATGAGGCGTCCGTTGGTACTTGGTGGGCTTCTGGGAGGTAATATGGTGAGTGGCCCCGGAATCAACGATCCAGCAAGGACTATGAGAGAGACAGGTTATACCTTCCGCAGAAAAGGACGCGACGGAGCCAGAGGAGCGGCTGAGGGCACCTTGAAGCTGTTGGAGTTGGGTGCGAAGCTCATCAATATCTTGGCGGGTAGTGGAAGCCAGATCGGGGGCAGAAGGCCTAGTGGGAGTAGGAGCAGCAGAGGTAGTAGCAGTAAGGTGAGGAGGCAAGCCGTGCTTGCGGTAACAAGTAGCTTCGAGATGATTATCGCGGTCATAGTAAGTGCATTTCATAGAAGAACGACCACCACGTCCTCGTCCCTGAGACGGTGGCCGGCCCCCCCGAGTGGAAGATCCACGAGTAGGAGGGTTCGGAAGGAGAGGCTGCTGAAGAAGAGCTGTGGCAAAATCATGAGGAGCCTCAGAGGGAGGCGTGACTTTGAGCAGCATGGAGCATACATCAGACAGTGAAGGAGTTGTGGCGGAGGATAGAATCTGGGCCCGAATACTATGCAGGTGGGGAGGAACTCGGGACATCATCATGGCGATGGCGACAGCTTCTTTCTGGTTGCGTTGAGTGGTGAGATCGGTAGTAGGAGGCTGATGCTGAATCCAAGCCTCTGCCAATCTCTTGGCTTTAGCCACGAAGGAGAGCATATCACCAGGAGCACCCGGGGTAAGATTCTGAAAATCGGAAATGATATCATATAGATGTTGTAGGCTGTCATGACCAGAGTAAAAGGCGTGAAGCTCCTCCCACATGGACTTAGCCGTATCATGATACATAGCCATCCTGTAGGGTTCGGGATCCATAGAGTTGAGAAGCCAGGACTGGACCCAACCATCGTCGCGAAGCCAGTCATCGGAGGGAGTGGTCGGAGGGGCCCGGGTCAAGTGGTGAAGAAGACCATTCGTCTGCAGAACACGGCGAACCGAGTGAACCCATTCAACAAAGTTTCTTTTTCCAGTGAGGGAGATAGTCGTAATCCGTAATTCATCACGAAGTTCGGAAGCCGAGGCAGCCACACGGGCTGGCGGAGCAGAAGTAGCAGCAGAAGTATCAGACGCCATGCACGGCCAGCAGAAGAGGCCGGGCGGTTAGAAGAGGATTGCCGCGCGGGTAGCAGAGAAAGGCCGGGGGGCAAGAAAAAAGGTAGTCGCACGGTCTCGGCGGACACGCCAGCGACCAGGAGATCGCAACCAAAAAAACGACTAGCGGAGGGAGATCGCAAGCAACAAGACAGGCCGCAGACGAGTAGTGAGTAGGAAGGACAGCAGCGGATAGGCGATGCCGCAGCGATAAGCGAGAAGCAGGTCGCTGCGAGCAGAAGAGGTAAGTTGCTGCGAGCCGCGATCAGCGAGCAGGGAAGATCGTAGCGAATAGAAGGAGGACGCGCGGCGAGCAGGGGAGGCAGGTCGCTGCGGGCAGCGAGCAGGGAGAAGCCGCAGCGGAGAGAGAGAGAGAGAGAGACCGCGCGTCGAGCAGGAGAGGCAGGTCGCTATGAGTAGCAATCAGCGAGCAGGGAGAGACCGCGACGGATAGAGAAACCGCGCGGTGAGCAGGAGAGGCAAGTCGTCATGATCAGCGATCAGAAGCAGGGAGAGGCCGCAGTGGATAGAAAAAGTCCGCACGGGAAGAGAAGGGGAGAGAAAGGTGGACCCACGTGAGAGAGGAGTATATAAACAAAGGAGGAGAGGGGGGAGGAGGTGGAGGCCACGAAAGAAACAGAGAGAGGGGGGGGGGAGCGGATAGAAAAAAAACAAGCCGCAGGAGTCCGCGAGAAGGAAAGACCGTGCGGACAGCCGGTTAGTAGAAGTGACCAGTTGCGGTTAGGAGAAGAAACCGGGTAAGCCGGATACCAAAGGAGGAGACCAGTTGGCCTCTGATACCATGTAAAGAAAGGCCTCAAAGCTTGTATATACTTCTTGAATGAATAGTTACAAGTATGAATACGCTTATATAGGAGAAGAATGAGAAGAGAAATCCTAAATACAAGATGTGGGACTAATACATGGAGAGAGAAAAGAGAGAAAACATGGGCCCTTAATTGGGCTTTTCTAACAGTTAGATAATGTAGAAGAAAATAATGTAAAGACCCATTTATAGGCCCATTTTTCCTTTCTCTTTTAGTCTCACATCTCCTGTATAGGATTCTTTCTCCCTCTCTTCTCCTATATATTTGTATTCTTTCTTGTATTTCAGACACAAAGAAGTATATACAAGGTTGACCCTTTGTTTTCTACATGGTATCAGAGGTACCCGGTCCGACCTGTCTCTGACCGCTCGGTTTCACTTTCTTACCGCGGCGGCTTGGCCATCCTCCTTACCGCTCAGTTTCCTTTCTTACCGCGACGGCTTGGTCATCCTTTCTTACCGCTTGTTGTTGCGGCTTCTCTCTACTCTACCTGCCTCCTTCTCATCTCCCGTGGATCCACCTCTCTTCCCCCTTTATATAGCTTTCCTCTCTCTGGCTCGTGTACCCCACCTCAGTTCAGTTAGCCTTTTTTACCGCTGCGGTCTCTCCCTTCTTCTCCTTACCGCTGCGGTCAGCTCCTAACCGCCCGGCCTCCGCTGGGGTGCGGTCTATTTCTAAACCGCACTGTCCGCTACCACTTTACTGCGACGTCTGTCTTTACCCGTGGCGGCCTTCTCTTCTCGTCGCGGATTTCTCTACCCGCAGCAGCTGCTACTACTCGCGACGACCTCATCTGCTCGCAGCGACCTATTTTCCCGCAACGACTTTTTTTTACCCGCAGCAACTTATCCTTTCTCGCGGCGACTTATTCTGCTCGCTGCGGCCTATCCTTACTCGCGGTCTCTCTTTACTCGCGGCGGCCTAGCAGCGCCTCCTTCTGCTCGCTGCGGCTTCGCCTCTCCTGCGGCGTCTCCTAGCTGCGGCCTCGTCTCTAGCCGCTGGTGCCTGGTGCTAACCGGCTAACCGCGTGCTTCTACCCGCCCGGTTAGTGTGCCTAGCCGCCCAGGGATATGACTTCTGATTCCACCACTATTGCGGATTCAACTCCTCCCTCTGACTATCCTCGTATTGCTCCTTCTGAGCTTCGTGATGAGCTGCGCATTACCACTATTTCTCTTCGTGGAAAGCAAAACTTTGTGGAATTGGTACATTCTATATGGCGTGTACTTCAAACTAAAGGTCTCCTTCATCATCTTACCAAGACACCACCTACTGCACCTACTGATGAGTGGATCCGTGATGACGGACCCGTTCAATCTTAGCTCCTCAACTCTCTGGACACCGAGCCATATCGTATTTTTATGTACCATGAGACTGCTCATGCTATGTGGACTGATCTTCATTACCTCTATTCTGGCAAGGACAGTCTACAACACTTGTTTGAAATTTTCACTGATCTCCTCCCCTTGACGCTGGAGTTACCGAAGATATGACCTCCTTTGTTGTGCGGGCTAAAACTCTTGTTGAGGCTTGGATCCAGCATCAGCCTCCCACTACGGACTTGGTGACTCAACGGCAGCAGAAGGAGGCAGTGGGGATTGTTATGATGATGGTGCATGTCCCCCCACATCTTCATAGTGTCCGCGTTCATGTTCTATCATCCGTTGTTACTCCATCCCTCTCGGATGTGTGCTCAATGCTCCTCAAGGTTACTCCACCTCCGGATGTTCCGACTTCGTCTCCCGCTCTGCTTCAGCGACCCGTGGCCACTCTCGCTCCATCTACTCATGGTCCATTGGCTCGTGGTGGTCTCCAGCCTCGGGGACGCGGTCGTGGTGGCCAAACCCTCTTTAAGTGCTCTTACTGCGGCAGGGATGGCCATCTGGAGGCCACCTGTTTCCGCAAACATGGTCTGCCCCCATAACTTACTGCAACAGTAGCTCCCTCACCTTCCTCCACAACTAGTGATGATATTGCTGCGTTACGAGCTCAACTACAACAGCTTCATGGCGCGGTTAGTCGCTCCTCAGACTTCATCGCCTCGATCTCCAATGGAGGTATATCTTGCCTCTCACACAACCCTCACTGGATTGTGGACTCGGGTGCTACACATCATCTCTCTCTACAGTGGTCACCTCAATATTTAGATACTCCTTACCCCAAGAACATCATTGTGGCTAATGATGACACGATCCCGGTTTCTGGCACTGCCAATCTCCCTCTTACTCCTTCCCTCTCCTTATCCTCGGTTCTTCATGTTTCGGGCTCTCCGTTTAATCTCCTTTTCGTCAGCCGTCTTACACAAGATATTGATTGTTGTGTTACTTTCTCACGCTCTTCATTTGTTGTGCAAGATCGACAAACACAGACTATACTTAGTAGAGGGCGGCTGTCCAACGGGCTGTATCTCCTCGACGTTTCTCCCATTACTCTCACAACCATCTCCTCCACCGATTGGCATCGTCGTCTGGGCCACGCCCCCTTCCGATTCTCAAGAAAGTTCTTCCTACTGTTTCTCTCCAAGAGTTTTTTTGTGAATCTTGTATTTTCGGCAAGCAACACCGTGTATCTTTCCCTTCCTCATGTACTCGGAGCGATGCTCCTTTATCGTTAATACATTCTGATATTTGGGGGCCCTATAAGGTCCCTGGTGTTTTTGGTTATAGATATTTTGTTACATTTATCGATGATTACTCGCGAGTTACCTGGTTGTATTTACTTCGTGATCGAACCGAACTCACAGCTACGTTCCGTACGTTTCTTACAGAAACGCGCACTCAATTTTCTACTTGTGTCAAAACAATTCGTACAGACAATGCTCGCGAGTACACTGGTCGCACCTTCTCCAATCTCTGCGCTGAGTTTGATATTCTCCATCAAACTTCATGTGTCTATACCCCCCAACAGAATGGCATAGCGGAACGGAAGAATCGTCACCTCCTTGATGTGGCTCAGGTCTCTTATGATCCAAATGCAGGTTCCTCCTCTTTATTGGAATTTTGCCGTTTCTACAACTTGTCACATCATTAATCGCATGTCATCCTCCGTCCTCAACTTTGTGGCGCCCATCACTCTCCTTTATCCATCCACGACTCTCTTCTCTCTCACACCTCGTGTGTTTGGCTGTACCTGTTATGTCCATCACCTCGGTCCCTCCACTGACAAGTTAGCCCCTCGGGCTTCCAAGGCAATGTTTGTTGGCTACTCCCGCACTCAGAAGGGGTATGTCTGCTTTGATCCTACAACTGGTAAGATGGTTGTGTCTGCTGATGTCTCCTTCCATGAAGACCGACCATATCACATCAGTCCTTCTGATCCCCTTCTTCCTCCTCCTCTACCTCGTCCTTCCGTACCCGTAACATCTCCATTACCACCACTTCTACCTACCCCCCAACCCACCAGTCCAAATCTCCTATCACTCCGAGCATCCCACCACCAACAGTCCCCTCTAAACCCCCTATTATTCAGGTGTACACTCGTCGTCCTCCACATTCAGATACCCTGCAACAGCTTCCCTCTATTGGTGTGCTCTCGCGGCCTGTTGATCTGACCTCCTCTTCGACGACACATCCCATGACCAATTATGTCTCTCTACACCGGCTCTCTCCGCCCCTTCGTGCCTTTGCTCTCTCTCTCTCTCTCCTCTATTTCTGTACCTAACTCCGGGCAGGAAGCTCTCCAGCATCCGCGGTGGCGCGCCGCCATGGATGACGAGATGACGACTCTGTGGGGTAATCACACTTGAGAGATCTTGTGCCCCTTCCTCCGGGTCACAGTTGTGTTAGCTGCAAGTGGATCTTCACTATCAAACATGCCGCGGATGAGACAATTGATCCCTTAAAGGCTCGGCTTGTGGCTCGGGGCTTTACCCAACAGTACGACCTTGATTATGAGGAAACTTTCTCCCCTGTCGCAAAATTGAATTCGGTTCGGGTTCTCCTCTCCTTAGTTGTTCATTGCCAGTGACCCCTCCATCAGCTAGATGTCAAGAATGCGTTCTTGAATGACGATCTTCTTGAGACAGTGTACATGCATCGACCGCCCGGGTTTGAGACCACGGGGGAGTCTCGGGTCTGCCTATTTCGCATGTCTATTTATGGTCTCAAATAATCTTTACGGGCGTGGTTTGGGAAGTTCAGCAAGGTCGTTCGTGAGGTTGGCTTCAAACAAAGCTCGACAGATTCCTCTCTTTTTACTCGTCACCAATCAACTGGGACTGTCATACTTCTGGTCTATGTGGATGATATTCTTATCACTGGTGATGACTCAGCTGGGATACACCATGTGAAGCAACATTTGAACTCTACATTTCAAATCAAAGATTTGAGCAATCGTCGCTATTTTCTTGGACTAGAAGTTGCATGACGACCGGATGGCCTTTTCTTATCCCAGCGTAAGTACTGTATTGACTTTCTGCAAGATGTTGGCCTCTCGGGTTGTAAACTTGTAGAAACTCCGATGGAAGTCAACCACATGTTGTGTGCTCAGGGATCTGAGAATGATTCTCTTCTTCCGAACCCGGAATACTATCATCGTCTTGTGGGAAAACTGATATATCTAATAGTTACAAGACCTGACATATCATTTGCGGTTGGTGTGGTCAACCGGTTTATGCATACCCCACGGGTCTCTCACCGCCAGGTAGTGGAACACATCCTTAGGTATCTGAAGACTTCCCCTGGGAAAGGACTTGTGTACTAATCGTCTTCCTCTTTTTCTCTTATTGCATACTCGGATGCGGATTATGCAGGCTCATTGGATGATCGACGTTCAACCACTGGGTTCTGTACATACTTTGGAGGAAATCTTATCACATGGCAGAGTAAGAAGCAGACGGTGGTCGCCCGCTCGTCTGCTGAGGCCGAGTACCGTGCGATGGAGGCTGTTACATCTGAAATAACCTGGCTTGAAAGTCTTTTAATGGACTTGGGGGTTAAATTGTCCTCACCTTCAACACTGCTCTGTGACAGTCAAGCTGCGATACACATTGCAAAGAATATTGTGTTCCATGAGAGGACTAAACATATTGAGGTTGATTGTAACTTTGTTCGAAAAAAGGTTCAAGCAAAGGAGCTAAAACTTGAATATGTTCCTGCCTCTGGACAAGTTGTTGATATCCTTACCAAGGCGCTGCCTCGCAAGTTGTACTACCAGTTCTTGTCCAAGCTTGGCGCATATGACTTATACGCTCCAGCTTGCGGGGGAGTGTTAGATAGTGTAGAAGAAAATAATGTAAAGGCCCATTTATAGACCCATTTCTCCTTTCTCTTTTAGTCCCACATCTCCTGTATAGGATTCTTTCTCCCTCTCTTCTCTTATATATTTGTATTCTTTCTTATATTTCAGACACGAAAAAGTATATATAAGGTTAGCCCTTTATTTTCTACAGCTATTACCACATGACTCATAAGTGAAAAAACAAATCCTTACACATGATCGGAACATGTTGAATCCTGTTAGAAGCCCTCAAAATGAATCTCGTCATGAGTTGGAGGAAAATCAGATCCTAATTGAAAGGGTGCTCCTTCACTTTTCTTCCTTGAAGATGCTTCCCAAACCAACCATCTCACTTGTGAGTTTTCATCTCATACCCCATTTTATGCTCTAGGTTCTGAATTTCTTCATAGAAAAAAGTTATCTCATGAATTTGTCCTGTTAGTAATTGTGACTGCCGTAGAATAGTATCATGCCAATTATTTTTCTTCATAAATAAAATCAGTATTTAACAATTTAGTTTGTTGAGAGCTGAAATTTCTTTGCCGTTTGGAATAATTTCACATTTTATGATGCAAGACGAATATACAGGTGATGGACACTTAATGCCCTAATTTTAAAAGCAATGCATGTGCGCACGCGGCGAATGCAATGAACCTACGATAAATCCTAAAATGAAAGTGTGAATGAATGCTCACACGCAGTCTAATGAATTAAGAAATACTAACCTTAATGCAAACACAATGACTTAATCAAGCAATTAATTTGGACGGTGATTAATTATATAATCTTAATTTTAAAATACTTGCACATTTAACCTTAATTAAACACAAACATCCGAAATTAGCAATTATGTGACGTTTGCAGAATAAATTGAGAGTGCACTGAAATTAAAATCCAAGGCGAATAAATGATACATGTCTAATAAAGAGCCCAAACAAAGCTAATGAGAGTTAAGTATTACTAGCAATAAAGAGTGTATTCGTATGATGTTTCTTTTGAAAGTAAGTGTGAAACTCATCAAGTAAAGGCTTTTCGGTGTAGGTGCAAAAATTTGGTTGTTGTAAATGTGGTGCTGGTACTTCAGAGGAACAATAATCGTTGGATGGGCTTCCAAAGGTGGGAGGGTGGCTGTTTTGATGCGGGATAGAGACTGAGGGGTTGGATTTTGAGGTGGAGGTAAGATGGGAAGGTATGGAGGACATTCAATGAAGGATGGAGGGCGTAGGAAGGCTGGTTGTAGCATGGAAGCAGAGGGGGAAGTGGTCGGATGTTGTAGGTGGTTTCAAATGGTGCTAGGATGGGGGCAATGTCGGCAGGAGGGCTGGAATACTGCGACGTGGGATATAATGTGAGGCAAAGGGGGGAGCTTGAGGCTAGGAATGGTGGCGTAGCAGCGCTGGAGGCATGGTATGGTGGTTGCGGCGGCTGAGAAAAGTTTTTTGGAAGGAGGTGACTGGTAGTCTCGATGGCATTGCAGGAGTGTTGGGGAGGATTGTCGGAGGTCATAAAGATGGTAAAATACGGCGGACAGGGGAGTCGACACCCATGGAGACAGAAACCTGCGACGTCGCACTGCTGGTGGCTATCGACGTCTCACCAAGATTAAAGATCTAGCGGTTCTTTTCGAGAAACCAAATGCCTTGATGCTTGCAAAGGACGGACTCTTAGCATACTATAGAAATTAGGAAGGGATTAGATTAAATGATTTGATGACCCAAATCGTCTGTTCGCATTATTTGACCTAATTCCCAAAATATGCCTTCAAAAAATAAAAACATATACATAAAAAAATGGAGAAAAATTGGTCTGGCAAGATAACAAACTCCGATTGTCCATCAAACGATCCAAAATGTCTATCCAATCATCATCTTCAATGTCGTGTGAACGATCTTCATCAATCTCCTCGACTCATAAACAATCATCTCGGGTGAATGAAGACTGCATACTCTTGAAACAAGCTAGGCAAGACTCTCTGCAGCTTCTGATAAGAATTGTTTCCCATAAGGTTATCGTGTCGCTGAAGTCCCTGGGGTTCCAAGCACCAAGCAAACCACAGTTGGGATTAGAAAGAAGAATGGAAAAAGGGCATTTTTTGGCTTCCTAGGTTAGAGGGTCTCGGGAAGGGCCTGGCTGGTTGGCCATTGGACGGTGGCGGAGATGGCGAGTTTGGGACTTAAGTTTTTCGGCGAGGGTGGCTCCGGCGAGGGGGGAAAGAGGCCCGTCTGGGCTGGTGTAGGGTTAAGCAGAAGGGTGAGGGCCATTTTATAGGGAAGGGGAGGGGCCTTCCCTTGCTTCTCCCCGGTGTGGGATTAACCCGAGAGGAGAAAATTTCTCCTCTCCTCCTACCCTTTGTCTTGGCCAGGTGGCACCATCAGAGTGGGGGAAAGGACAGTGAGGTGGCAACATCTTAAAGTGGGAGAGATAATACAGGCTTAGAAAGAAGAATGGAAAAAGGGCATTCTTGGGCTTCCTCTTGGCCCATGGCCTACCTTTAGTGGCTTTGCTTAGCAAAGTCAGAGCCCATATAGGGCTGGAAGGTGGAGCCCAAGGCAACTAAAGGTGGGGAGGTTAATTCCCTATTTGGAAGAATTCCAAAAATTGGAAAAATTGAGGATTTGATCAAGGTCAACCATAGGGTGGGTCCCTCATGTTGGTCAAAGTCAAAGTAGGTTCAAGTCATCAGGGGTCGGGTCAAAGTTGGGGTATCATGCCATAATTAGTATGCACACGCTTTTCGGTGTACAATAAAGCTCAGTTTGACCGCAGATTGACCACCTGTCATTGAAATTGACCGGGAAGAACTTCGTTAACTTTGTATTGATTATACGAATCCAACGCCACTGACCGAGGTCAAATCAGAGTTCGTTTGATAAATTTTCAAAATTTGCCCGTCGCGACACACTAGAACAGTCAAAACGGTTAAATTCGTCGTTTGACTCCGGATTGCAACGCAACAAGTTCCAATGCGCTCGTATCGACTATACGAAGCCATAAGAACTGATAAAACTCAAATCGGAGTTCTCTAGCTCGATATACAAAAATCTCATATTCGCGACCTTTTACGAAGAATGGTCATATCCACCATATGACCTCGGAATTCAACGGAACGAGTTCCAACGCACTTGTATTAACTATACGAAGTCATAAAAACTGACAGAACTGAGATCAGAGTTCTCTAGCTTCATAACCCCGATTAAGGTTACCTCTTACCTCGTTATGGGTTTTGGGTAGAGGTTCAGATCACTTTTATTGGGCTCACTAGGGTTCTAGTGCCCCAATAAAAATCGGGATGTTACAAAGGCCACTGAGGGTGATCTGTGCATATCATCCTTCTTTCTGAAGATGAAGAACCTCTGCGCTGCGATATCGACATTGGACCCAGAAGAGCCTATCTCAGAGGCAAATCTGAAGAGGCACATCATCTGCGAGTTGCGGTAGGAGTATGTTGCCTTCGTGACTTCTGTGTAGGAGGACAATCAGTCATCGTTTCTCGAGCTGGAGAACCTGTTACCTTCGCAGGAGAGTTTGGCGAGACAAATGGCTGGTGTATTTGTCTCAGGGGGAGAGAACGAAGTTTTTTACTCTGACAAAAAAAAGATGGGACAAGAAGAAGAAGTCACATGTTAGCAATAATCCATCTAAGCAGGATGAATGGAGGAAGAGAGGACAATGGTGATACAGGTGTAATAAGCTTGATCACATCCGGAATGACTGCAGGGTCAATCTTCAGTTGGGACATGCTACAGGAAAAGAAGAGGTTGAATCCAGGGCTGATGAAGGTGGATGGGGGAATGCTTTCATGACGGGCACTTGTGTCCGTGCACTGTTCTCCATCAATTATCAGGAGGACTGGATCGTTGACTCAGAGTGCGGGCATCTCACCTTACAGGGGACGAGTCAAAATCATCTTCTCTGCAAATGTACAAAGATAATGATGTTATTATTACGGCTGACGATACTGTATATGCAGTTGAGAAGAAGGGGACGGTCTTTTTAGGCAGTGTATCACGTGTCGGGAATGAAGAAAAATCTCTTCTCGGTGACCAATGCGATGAATGCTGGGTATCACGTTCTGTTCGACCCGAAAGAAGTGAAATTTCTCCGAAATATGTCAGTCGTGAAGGTTAACGTCACTCATGTTGGATGGCGGGTTAAGGACTTGTTCGTGTTGGCGACAAGCTTCTATGTTTAGAAGATGATGACGAATGACAACGCTGCTATCTGGCATGAGCGGCTTGAGCATGTTGGGATGAATAAACTGAAAGCTATGACAGCGGGATGCATGGTGCATGACTTGTCTAGTCTTTCATCTTTTGGAGACAATCATGTCTGTGCGGGGTATCAGTATAGTAAAGCTCATCCCCTTCCATTTGACAAATCACAGACCAGATGCAAGTCACCGTTGGAATGCATCCACGGTGATCTGACGGGATCGACTGTCATCCCCAGTCTCGAAGGTAATAGTTATATGTTGGTTTTAGTTAATGATTTTACGAGGTATTCCTGGGTATACTTTATGAAGGAGAAGTCAGAGGCATTCAGGAAGTTCGTGGAGTTCAAGGAGCTCGTGGAGGGCCGGTTTGGTCTGCGGATCAAGAAGTTGAGAACTGACAATGGAGGAGAGTTCAACTCAAATGAGTTTTCCAACTTCTGCAGAAAACACGGTATTCAGAGAGAGCTTACTTGTGCGCATACTGCACAACAGAACAAAGTTGCAGAGCGGAAGATCCGTCATTTGACGGAGACCTGCAAATGTTGGCTTCATGCCAAAGACATTCCCAGGTCTTTCTGGGCGGAGGGAATGACTTGTGCGATATATGTCATCAATCGGATGTCCCTCAGTCCCAACAATACGAAGTCTCCACATGAGCTGATGTTTAAGCAGAAACCCAGTGTGGAACATCTTCGGGTGTTCGGGTCTACCTGCTACGTGCATGTTCCAGATGCTCTCAGAACAAATTTAGATGCAAAAGCAAGAAACTTAGTATTCGTCAGTTATGATAAGAGGAAGAAAAGCTGGAAATGCATGGATCCCGAGATACTGAAGTTTGTAGTGTCTAGGGACGTGGTGTTTGATGAGCTGACGTCATACCAGGGTAGTTCCTTTGTGCAACTACAAAAGAACGAGTGAGACGGAGTGTGAGGTGAAGCTGCTCTGGTTACTTCTAGCTCTGGGATAGTTGCTTCTGGATCAGGAAGTAGGGGAAGCGATGCTCCAAGTGTGCCCGGAGGCAGAGCTAGTTCAGCAGAAGCAGCGAAAGTGGTGGATCAGGGTCAAGCCCTGCGGAGGTCCAAAAGGACCATTATTCCACCTGCTCGGTATAGGGACTGGAACATGATGATTTTTGTCTCATGTTTCTTTCCAGGTCCCTTGGATGAGCGAGAGTCGTCATGCTTTGAGAACGCCACTGACATTAAGGAATGAAAAGATGCTATGGATGAGTAGATGGACGTTGATACAAACTAGGTATTAGATTACGAACGAAGTATTACAATCAAGAAGAATGGCTATGGGAGGAGGGAGCCGAAGGAGGGGAGGAGACAAAGGGGATGAGGAGAGGAAGAACATAGTTATGGAGCAACCTTAAATTCCCAACATCCAAAAGCATATCAAAATAAGATAGTCTCCCCCTCTTATAAACATGAGGGAGTGCGGATAACAAAA
Source organism: Platanthera zijinensis (assembly GCA_039513925.1). NCBI lineage: Eukaryota > Viridiplantae > Streptophyta > Magnoliopsida > Asparagales > Orchidaceae > Platanthera > Platanthera zijinensis. The sequence goes on from CM077091.1 coordinate 158,128,523, forward strand.
ATAATTAAAGCTGAAATTAAGATAACGGGCCGGCATGCGGTCAATCGCAACAATGCCGGCGTCTGGAAAAACTGCCTTGACCTCAAGGCAGTGGTCAGTGAGCTAGCGGCGGACGGTCCGTGGCGGAAACAGCGCCTGAGGGGCCGGCCCCCAGGGGTTCTCGAGGGACGCGGAGTCCTACCCAGGTGACTTCTGGGTCACAGTCGCCGATGATGGCGTGGAACTCTTTGACGGCGCAAACGTGCGCAGGGGAGTATGGCTGGCGGCAACGGAAGCACAGGCCCCTGCTGCGAAGGTCATTGTACTCGCTGTTGGAGAGGCGCTGGGGCGGAGGGCGTCCAGGGCGCTGATCTCCATGTCCTGGTCGTGGAGGGGCTGCCGGTGGTCGACCCTGCAGAAGGCCCGCCAGCGGGACGGGTGGTCGTGGGTAGATGTCGGCCTCGACCAAGCGGGCCAAGTCGAGAGCATCGGAGATCGTCCGCGGATTGTGCGTGCGGAGGCGGGAGCGGATAGCGGGGAGGCCTTGCATGAAGAAGGCAAGGTAGTTATCCAGCGGAAGGCCCGAAATGTGGGTCACCAACGTAACAAACTCATCAATGTATTCCTCCAAGGAGGCCGATTCCCGCACGCCGCACAGACGCTCGATAGTGGAGCCGGTGTAGCGGAAGTCGTAACGGCCAATCATTTCTTGCTTTAAATATGCCCAAGTAAGTGCGGGGTTGGACTGGAGGAGCCAACGAGCCCAATGAAGAACCGAGCCATCCAATCCGACGAAGACGTGGGCGACTTTGTCCTGCTCAAGAGTAGAGTGTAGGTCGAAATATTGTTCCGCCTTGGCGATCCACCCCATCGGGTCTACGCCGATGAAGGACGGAATGTCGAGAGAGAGGGCGGGGCGACTTGCCAGGGGCAGCGGTAGCGGAGCAGCCGGTGGAGTGCCAACCGCCGGGGGTTGCCCTAAGATAGGCACTGCTGCGGAGGATTCCGCCGCAGAGGCAGAGGCCGACACTACCAGGGAGTCTAGGCGAGTTAGGATGGCGGAAAGGGAGGAGTGGAGAGAGGCGATGGCTTGGTCCTGTGCGTCGAAGCGACGGGCGATGACGTCGTTGTCCATGGGGTCGGCGGGGTTGTCGTGATGCAGCCGGGTTGAGCGGGTCATGGACGGCCGGCGATAGCGAGGGCGATGCAGGAGCAAGGCGATGTCGCGGGCGAAGTCGCGGGAGACGAGCGACGCGGATGGCGATGCGGGACTGGGCGAGCGGGGCTGAGAGACGCGGGCAAAGCGCGACTGGGCAACGCAGTCGATGTCGCGGGAATTGGGGTGACGCAGTCGATGTCGGACGGGGACGACACGGTGATGCAGAAACTGGCCGATGTCGAACAAGGCGAGGCCGAGCGAAGCCGTCTCCGGCGGCGTTGTTGTGAGCGGAGGGGCAGGTCGAACCAAATGATACAAACTAGGTATTAGATTACGAACGAAGTATTACAATCGAGAATAATGGTTATGGAAGGAGGGAGCCCGAGGAGGGGAGGAGACGAAGGGGATGAGGAGAGGAAGAAGATAATTAGGGAGCAACCCTAAATTCCCAACATCCAAAAGCATACCAAAATAAGATAGTCTCCCCCTCTTATAAACATGAGGGGGTGCGGATAACAAAAACAATTAGAGCTGAAATTAAGATAACGGGTCGGTGTGCGTGCAATCGTAACAGCCGCCCTCAGGAAGAATGAGATTTGGGATTTTGTGCCCAAGGTCGATGACATCACTCCTGTGACATGTAAGTGAGTTTATAAACTCAAGAAGGTTGACGCAACATCGAGCGGTACAAGACTCGCCTTGTAGCTCGAGGGTTCTCATAACAGTACGGAGAAAACTATGAAGAGACGTTCAGTCCTGTGATCAAAATGACTTCGGTGCGGGTGGTGATTGCCTTGACGGCTTGTCAAGGGTGGAGGATTTGTCAACTCGACGTGAATAACGTGTTCCTTTATGGCGGGATTGACAAGGACATTTTCATGGTGCAGCCACCTGGTTATGTATCTGAAGAACATCCAGGACACGTCTGCAAGCTCAAGAAGGCCCTCTATGGCTTGAAGCAGGCGCCTCGGGCGTGGTATGAAAAGATCCCAGAATACCTCCAGTTCTGCATATACTTTGCTTCCGACTCAAACTCGGGTTTGTTTGTCAAGAAGAGGGGGGAGCTTGAAGTCTTGGTGCTGTTGTACGTTGACGATATGATCGTCACGGGGAACTCAGAGGAAGAAGTAGCTATGCTCAGGGCAGAGCTAGCTATCCGGTTCGAGATGAAGGATCTTGGGAAGCTACACCATTTCCTTGGTCTCAAGGTGGAGGGTAAGAAGAACGATGTGCTCATTTCCCATAAGGGCTATGCAGAGAGAAACGTTAAGCGGTTCGACATGCGGGAAAGGAAGAGCGGCTCTGTTCCTCTGGAGGTCGGTCCCAAGCTTCGACGTGATGAGGGAAGGGTTCTTCCAGATCCCTTGGTGTTCCGGGCTCTCGTTGAGAGTCTCATATATCTGACGATTACAAAGTCGGATATTGATTATGTTGTAGGCCGTGTAAGTCGACATACGGCGGACCCACGAAAGCCTCATCTGGTGATGGCTAAAAATATCCTGAAGTACGTGAAATCCATCACAGATATGAGTCTCTTGTATGAGAGGGACACGAGTTTCAACTTGCATGACTACACGGATGTTGATTATGAGAGAGATACTGATGATCAGAAGTCGACGTCAGGTTATGTATTCATCTGCGGATCAGCAGTTATTTCGTGGTGCAATAAGAAGCGGGATTCAGTGTTTGTCTCCACTACGGAAACGGAATACAAGACTTCGACTATGGCAGCTCAAGAAGTCATCTGGCTTTGGAGGTTAGTGGAAGACATCCATGAGGAGATGCAGGGTCCTACTCTGCTGCGCGGTAACAATGAGATTGCCCTCAAACTGGTTAATAATTCAGTTTGTCACGCGCGGACAAAGCACATCGAGATCGAACATCACTTTGTTTGCGAGAAGGTGCTGGAGGGGTCTCTGATGGTTGAGTATGTGCAGAGTCAAGATAACATCGCGGATATTTTTACGAAGCCACTATCGAAGGAACTGTTTACTCGGTTATGGGGTTTGCTCGGGCTAGTTTCCAATTCCCACTTCAGGGGGGAGTGTTGAAATTGTTGAAGTGGAAGTGGCGGTCTGATTGAGCAGACAGCACTGACCGCAGAGTCTGCCGCGGTTAGGCGGTCTGGTGATGACGAATAGCCGGGTTCTGGCTTTTGTTCTCTACTTTGCGGTCTGGTTCAACAAGCACCCTGGGAGGTAAGCGAGCGGTTAGCGTTGGCTAACCGCGGTTATCACGGTCTCGGTTGTGAGACCGCGGAGTCCGCTTGAAGCTGGAAGGTTCTCTGGCTTGCATAGAGACGGGTGCTTAACACGGATATCGGAGGCTAACCGCACAGTTCGTTGTGTTCTGCTCACGCGGTCTGGAGCCAGAGTTCGCTGGTGTGTGTGGACTTGCTCACGGTGGTGCCAAGTCCATGGTGGTTCCTAGTTTGCGGAGACCGCTGGTTGCGCGGTCTGATTTTTGAGTTCGCGGAGACCGCTGGTTGCGCGGTCTGCTATTGGAGTTCGCGGAGACCACTTATTGTGCATGATCTGGGTGTGGAAATCAACAGACCGTCTGACGCGAATATGGCTCAGGCCGCGTGGTTGTCAAGTTGTTCCAAGTCTACGCGGACTGAGGATGCTATCTGCATGTCTTTGCGGTCTGACTCAGGTATCCAGACTCTTGTGCAGACTGGTGGTGCTAGTAGCAGGATGATGGGCGGTTATCCTATAACTATGGGCGGTGACCACACTTCCCTTGTCGCCTATAAATAGGGGTCCCCGACTCGTCATATATAACTGAAACAATGTGAAATCAACTCATTCTTTGAACTTGCGATTAGGTTTTTCTAACCGGACGGCTAAGTGAAGTTGACTTGTGTTGTGCAGGCTGTGCGACTAGCACCGGCCGAGTAGGCAACCAGTTGGGAAGCTCAATGTGGAGTAGTTCGCGGATAGCAGTCTGTGGTATACAACAGGTTGCGGTTTAGGCGGCTTGAAGTCTCCTCCTCGGGGTTGCGGATAGTTCAAGCAGTTCGCCCGGTTCATCAACGATTATATTATTTTTCAGTTCATCAGCATTTCAATAACAGACAGTCCGCGCGGCTTGTGTTGCGGGTTGGCGACTTGGCGGTTTCGGCGGACTGTCTTAGCGGTTTGCGGCATGGGCGATTTCTGTCATCAGATCGGAGGTTTCACTCCTGCCTGTAGCTTTTTGTTTCCATCGGGTACATTGCGAAATCATGTCTCGCAATGTATATCTTGCCTTGTAAAGAAGTTGATGGTAATTTCATATTGAGACTCTTGTGTTTCTGTTGTTGCTGATTTCTACTTGACTTTGATTTTGGTTGAGTGTACCTGCGACCTTTCTCAGCTTTCGTAAGAAATTTTTAGAACACGTAAAAAAGAAGCAAATTACATCTAAGTTGCGCCTTGACATGAAGTCTTTTTTCATTTCTTGACGGTTAAGACTATGCCCATTAACTTCAACTGTTAGTGCTAGTATTTTTTTGAAGCTTGCATGTTGTCAACCCCTTTTATGTTTGTATAAATGGTGACGGGTTCACTTTGTTGTATTACCAAAGTAGAGGGTGCCACCTTAGATTTGGAAGTTGTTATAATGTTGTTAAAGAGAACTCGCCTTCATGTGATTGCATTTATGATAAGCATATGGTTCCCTATACCCACAGCCATCTTGTGGAGCAATGCCATCTTAGTGTCACATATGTTTATTACTCGCATTTGGGTAATATTTAATTTATTCTCATTTTCGCATAAGGGAATGTCTCAGGGCTATCTTGGATATTGGTGCGTTGGTCCTCTTTGGAGAGAAATGCTTTTAGAGGGATCCTGCCTTCAACAGTCCAAATAGCGATCATGTTGCATTATTTTATATCCGTTATTCTTCTTTAATCTAGTCAATTTCGTTCTTCCATCGCCTGCCCCTCTTATCCTATATTCTGAATTTTGCTTTTCTCGACTTTGATATTCATTTTCCTCCTCTTCCAACTCTTGTCCTTGGGTTTGACTCGAGCAAGGCACCTTCAATGTTTCAAATGCTTCTAAATACGTCCTCTTCTTCTGCTGTACTAGTATTATGTTCTTCTCAGAGTGCCCTCTAGGCTCTTGTGAAATTTTTTCACGGAAGCTGAGCCAGGTCGCAGGAACACTCAATCAAAACCAAAGCCAAATAGAAATCAACAACAACAGAAGCATAAGATTCTCAATATGGAATTATCATCAATTTCTTTACAGGGAGAGGTATACATTGCGAGACATGATTTCGCAATATACCCGATAGAAACAAAAAATTACAGACAAGAGTAAAACCGGCGGTTTTATGACAGAAACCGCCCAAGCCGCAAACCACCAAGACAGTCCGCTGAAACCGCCAAGTCGTCAACCCTCAACACAAGCCGCGCGGACTGCTTGTTATTGAAATGCTGATGAACTGGAAAACAGTCTACCCGCTAATGAACCGGGCGAACTGCTTGAACTATCCACAACCCCGATGAAGAGACTTTAAGCCGCCTAAACCGCGACCTGCTGTATACCACAAACTACTATCCGCAAACTGTTCCACACCGAGCTTCCCAACTAGTCGTCCAGTGCTAGCCGCACAGCCTGCACAGCACAAGTCAACTTCACTTAGTCGTGCGGTTAAGAAAGTCTAACCGCAAGTTCAATGCGCGAATTGAGTTCTCATTGTTCTCATTATATATGACGAGTCGGTGACCTCTATTTATAGGCGACAAGGGGAGTGTGGTCACCTCCCATAGTGATAGGATAGTCGTCCGTCATCCTGCAACTAGCACCACCAGTTCGCACAAGAGTGCGAATACAAAAGACAGACCGCAGAGACATGCAGATAACATCCTCAGTACGCATGAACTTGAACAACCTGACAGCCACACAACCTGAGCCATATTCGCGTCAGACGGTCTGTCGATCTTCACACCCAGACCACGCAACATAAGCGGTCTTTGCGAACTCCAAAAGCAGACTGCGCAACCAGCGGTCTCCGCGAACTAGGCAACACCATGGACTTGACACATCACCGTGACCAAGTCCACACACACCAGCAAACTCTGGCACCAGACCGCGCAAGTAGAACACAGCGAACTCTGTGTTAACCGCCTGCTTCTACGCAAGCCAGTGAACTTGTCAGCTCCAAGCGAACTCCACGGTCTCACAATCCAGACCGCGACATCCGCGATTAGCCAATGATAACCGCCCGGTACCTCCCAGGGTGCTTGCTGACCCAGACCGCAGAAAAAGAGAACAAAAGTCAGAACCCGGCTATCCACCAACACCAGGTCGCCTAACCAACGGCCGACCCTACGGTCTGTGCGATCTACCCAAACAGACCGTCCATTTCCACTTCAACAATTTCAACCGCTCCTCTTTGCCGAAGACATTTATTCTATGCATTTAAGGCCCATGCTTTGTGTCAGAAATTGCTGATGATATTTCATGGCTATCTAGCTTGCAATATGAAAAATCACCCTCACAAAATTTGTAGGATGCGACCTATTAATCTTGGCGCAATTATTTACCATCTTGGATGAAAATAAAAGCAAGATAGAAGTCTCGCACTTGCGGAAAGCAGATTGTACCAAATTTGTTAAGCAGAACAAAAAATGTGAGGGGAAGAAACTAGATAAATAATGCACCCTAAACTTTAAAAAATATTTAAATAGCTTCTCCCGGCAAAGAAAAATTATCACTTAACAGTTCGATTCTACCAAATTGTAGTTACAATTAGGGTTGTTCGCAAAGTCGCAAGCCAATGGTTTGTTAATAATTCAGAAACCGATTTGTGAAGTCTTTTTTTAATTTGAATTCAAATCCAGATTCAAGTGGAATTTGAATTGGAATCCAAATAATATTGTCTCTATTGAAAAGATACGCAAATATATAAGGAATCCCCTACCTTCACAGCCTGCATATGATGTTGTAAGTGTACATGAATCAAGCTATTGTCAGAAACTTGTAGGAAAAAGAAGCATAAACAAAGCAAATAACAACACTCAAGCCTTTATCCCACTATAATGGGGTCGGCTATATGGATCCTTTGTCGTCATTGTGCCCTATCTTTAGTCATAATCTCACTAATGCCCAAGTACATCATGTCTTTCCTTAGCAGAACAGTAAGAAATGACAAAAATAGCCTCCTCATCTAGCATAATTTGAACAGCAAATTCTTTTTTCATCTAATATTTTCCTAAACTTATCCAAATGTGACTATTTCACTCCCAGTAAACATCAAGGAAATCTTAGCGGGCTTGGAGAACAACACATGAATTTCCTTGCATCAAAGGTTGCTTTTGCATCAGCTGATTTATGTTTTAATTTATTTTTATTTTTTTGTAACTTTAATATGACCTGTGCAGATGCATTTGCAAGGTCAAAATAAAAGACCACTTAAATCAACTGTCCAGAAGGATTTTAAAACAGTTATCACTGATGGTGGGCAAAAACATCAATGCAATCATTAGGGTTGAAAACTTGCTGTACAGGCATCTACTTGTACTCCTTTGAAGAAACACCTAAAAATTTGTAATGTTAGACTAAGAAAAAAACACAGTTACTTTAAATTCAAATGAAAATTTTAATTCTTGCACAGTTATTGATGGAAAATATGATCATTCTTGCACACTTATTGAATGGGTTCTTATGCATGAGATTTCATTTAGCATGGCGGAAAACGAAGGCTTCAATCGCATGATGGATGTGTGCTCAACCACTTTGAGTGCACACAGAGTGCTTCAAAGTAAAAAAAAAGACTGTGTTACTATTTATAATAATGAAAAAGCTACACTTAAGAAGCTTCTAGACGAAACTAGTACAATGAGCTTGACAATTGATTTGTGGAAGTCAAAGAATCAAAAAATAGAATACATGGTCATAACTGTCCATTTCATTGATTTAAATTGGAAGTTGCAAAAACACTGGTTAACTTTTGTGCAAATATTTGAACAGATTCAAATCTATGCATGTCGTAAATTTTGATTTGATTGAAGTGTTATTTGATTCAATTTACCTTGCATCATGGGGACATTTTTGAGGATGTGCCTGTTTCCAAAATTTGGGGATGGGTCGGGGATCATTTCCCTATCCCGACGAGTAAAATTGATCTCCAGATAGCATTTTTGGTCGCTCAGAATTGAGCATTCTGTACCCCATGAGAGCATTTTTATTCTCTCAATTGAGCAGTTTTGCTCGCCCGGGTGATCGAAAATGATCTTCTCGGCGAATAAAGTTGCACATGTCGGAATGTAAAATGGGCTGGCCCCAATCTCTTTAATTGGGCCTCATAATGAGGTGCTTCATGTATTTTTGTACCCTGCTACATTTGAGTCATCTTTGGATCAGTATTGTAGTGAAGAGTTTGACATCTACTTCATATACTCAATTTTGATATTCTTAGCCAGAGTTGTTTTTCTGGTCAACTTTTGAGAAGAAAATAAATAAATAAAGGTAATAAGTTAGTGCTCTAGGGTCTGTTTGGCAAGACAGCGTTCATAATTGCGATAATTATGAATTGTCGCTCTTGAACTTCTGACCTTACCTAAGCAAGTTCATCTACTTTTATGTTCAAAATCTGTTTTTTTTCCCTTAGTGGCGGACGTAACCGCTGCCTTGCCAAACACACTATGACGGTAGTCCAAACTCATCCGAGCAAAAACGTTGCATCAAATGAGTTTTGTTAATTACGTTGACATCTTGGGCATGCCTTGTGTATCTGCGGATTGATTTTTGATCAACAAGCGATTATTTTAAGGCAGAAATAGTTCTAGGCAAGCACTTGATGGTTCGAGACTACGCCGAAGGATGCATGGACTCTTTAGGCTCCGTTTGATATGGCGGCGGCGGTCATGAATATGGGAGTTAAATTGTCATTCGTTAACAACCATCTAAAGAACTTCATCCACTTTTATGTTCAAACGGATGATGTTTGTTAGGCGATCCTTAATGAATGAAGGTTTAACTCATGCGTTTACGACCGCCATCACCATGCCCTAAATTTTCAGGCGAAAAAATAAGTGTAAGTTCTTATTTACTTAAATATTAACCAAATGACTGAAATGAGATCAATTTTAATATTCATTAATTTTATTTTAAATGAACTTATTTTTTTTACCCCTCTATCAAACAAACAAAAATATTGAGAAAAAGGTTTCACTTGCACGATATTGTCTATTGTTTTTTTACAATTTTGATCTTAATTCAAATTATGTTGTTTGGCTAGATAATAGAATAGAATATATTGGATAAGAATTGATGAATTCTATTTTTCTAACGGTTGAAGAATTGATAATCAGATTGACGGACCGTCGCCATAATCAGATTTATGGGCGGATCTATGTTAGGTCGAGTGTGGGTGGCCGTGGGTGGCAACCCACACTGAAAAAATTTAATTCTGTCATTTTTAATCTTGTTGTCAAGGGTCTTTATAAATGGTTATACATGTTAATATTATTTAACATAGATTTTTATTACATCATAAGTCAGGTTGGTTTAGTGGACCAAGACTTCACATTCAAATTCTTCTCCTGAGGGGTTGTGTTTGATCTTTAGCTTTGAAATTTTGTTTTATATAACGAGCATCTTCGCACGGGCTACGCCCGTGCTCGATGCTCTTCGCATCAACAGTACCCCAGCTGCAACGGTACCTCCGCCCAAACTCGGCCTCTCTACGACACTCGATCAATTGACAGAGCACGGGGAGCTCCCGTGCCCTACGCGACAGTACCCCCACCTCGACAGTGTCCCGGCGCAGCGGTGCTTCTGCAGCTCGCAAATCCCCGTGCACACGACCCCTATGCCTGGTGCTCTTCCCTTGACCTATTTTATCATGTGCACGGGGATTTGCGAGCTGCAGAAGCGCCGCTGCGCCGGGACACTGTCGAGGTGGAGGTACTGTCGCGTAGGGCACGGGGGCTCCCCGTGCCCTGTCAATTGATCGAGTGTCGTAGAGGGGCCGAGTTTGGGCGGAGGTACCGTTGCAGCTGGGGTACTGAAGATGCGATGAGCAATGAGCACGGGCGTAGCCCGTGCGAAGATGCTCGTATTCTAGGGTAGATGCTTGCACCGAAATTCTAAGTTAGAAACAGAATAAAGAAAAATATGGCGAATGATTTGTAAATATCAATTCAACATAGAAAGGTAGATTCTAGAAACATACTAATAAATGAAAATCAAAACCGAATTCCACAATCACAAACTTACCGGCGAGCGGTGCGAAGGCCGGCGCGGGAAGCGCGAAGAGCGGCACGCAAGGCGCGAACAACGGGGGGACGGAAGATATCGCCTGGACGGAGGTTGGGTCACAATCCAGAGGAAATAGGGCTTACAGTCGTTTCACGAGATGAGCATATATCCACAATAAAAGCGGCGCGAGGGCGGCGAGGGCGGCGCGAAGAGTGGTGGAGGGCCATTTTCGGGAATTTGGTTCTGTGACCGACGACAGTGAGGAATAATATTTCGGGAGGTTGCAATGAGGATAAATGCATAAAAACAGCGGTGCGAAGAGCGGCGAGGGTGGCTCAAAGAGTGGCGATGGTTTCTAAATTCTTTTTTGAGCAGTTAATGCTTCACCGTGATCTTGGGTTGATGCGTACGTTGGAGGCCTTCCTCTTCGGCGCCGTGTTTCAGTTGTTAAGTTGTTTGCAATTGTATCGATTGTCTCATCTGCCGTCGTCGGTTCAGTTGGGTATCGTCGTGTACTGGATGTTCTTTATGTTCGGTTGCATTTATCACATTATCTTGGTTTATTGTTGACATTCTGAAAGTGTTTTTAGTTAAAATTGAAGTGGTAGGTTTACAGTTGTTATGTGTTCGTTATTGGTTGAGCTTGTTTGCTCCTCATCTTCAATGTAATTTCTTTTTTGCCATCTTTCGTGCCTATGTTTTACATCTACAAAGACTTTTTAACTGGAACATGCTTACTAATCTCATTATATTGAATCATAATGCTGATTTCATGTATTGATCGAACATTGTAGAACTGAAGAGAACTGAACATCAAGGGCACACAATCAACTGCACTACTCAGTAAATATATAAGCTTGAACCTAAAAATATGACCAGCAGTAAGCATTTGTATAACCTTGCCATCATTAAATGAGTCTCAAAGAACCGTAAAATAATAATTGAGGATTAAATATCAATAGTGTAATCACATATTTGCCAAATGTAATCAGATGAAATATCAAATCTATTGAAATATCAAATGAAAATACTGATTATTTTTTTGCAGTAACCCTAAAATAATAGAAAATAAATAATGACATTATACAAATGTTTTCAAACAATATACAATTTTAATGAAGTACGACTTAGAACTGGTAAAGGCACACCTGTGTTCCTTTGTTCTTGTTTGACTTCCTACACATTATACAATTTAAATAAATTAAGAGCTGATCTAATATAACAAATAACATATGTGCAGGTTCAAAAGTAGGGATCATTATCTCTTTTGGAAATGCAAGATTATACCAAAACATGCACAACGCCATTCAGAAGTAATGTTAATAAATTTTTTTGGCTTGGGAAGTAAATTCAAAGAGCACTCTTGCTAATAAAGCTGAAGTAATGTTACATGAAGAAAACAACAGCTGAATGCTTAGTGGGAGAAAGGTGTTTTTTTTAGTAAACTTTTGCTAATAAGCTAAATTTGCGATGTTGTTGTTGCTGCAATTTAAAGGGACAGTTTAGATGTAACTATATAGCCAGATATTAAACAGGAAGTGAAAATGAAATCAAAAATTATTTTTCAAATGAAATCTTATAAATCCGACATCAACGTGAGCAAGAGAAGCACGGGGTCGTGTACATGAAAATTAGCGATGCTACTTCAAAGCGCTTGTGCAAGCAGAACAGGTGAAGTTATGACAAACAAATGTTTGTATCTTAATTCCTTCTTGCTGCTCGCCCATCTCAGCTCCATTTTTTCCTTTATTTTACAATACTTATCTAACTTCAGTAGTTCACTATATATAGTGAAAGCTGTGGTAACTATAGATTTTAATGGTACCTGAACACAGGCAAGTATCTGAGGTGCGATTGGATGATCAGGAATTGAAAAGGCCGTTGATGGAGCGGCCGGGATGGGCCTTGCGTAGGAGTTCGGTGGTCAGCCGTAGGTGAACAGATATCTCCATCTCAATGGCTTCCAGGATGGTGTCTTTGAGCTGCCTGCTAAATCATCCAGTGCGAGCATGGGGAATGGCTCCTCGATCAAAACTCCCACCTGGAACACAGACAGTGTATTATTAGATATGGCTTCCAGGATGGTGTCTTTGAGCTGCCTGCATAAATCATCCAGTGCGAGCATGGGGAATGGCTCCTCGATCAGAACTCCCACCTGGAGCACAAACAGGGTATTATTAGATGAACAACATGTATATTTTCTCAGTACAATATACACATCCAATTTTAAAATAATTGATTATACATAAAGAGGGAAGTTGATCTATATTATGCACACCAATTCTTCTCAATAAATGTATAGCCATTGAAAATGATGCAGCCGTGCACCATCATTCTCAGACTTGTTTGAGCTGTGAAAACACAATTGTAGTTGAATGTGTCCAGTCCACGGTGCTATTCTAATGCTTCTCTCATCGAGGAAACACCTCTGCCCCTCCAGCTCAAGACCATGCCTCCTCTTAGCTTGAAGGTTGTCAACCCCTCTCGCCCCCTATCAATGGCCATGGGCCACGTGGCCAGCCTGACAGCTACGCGCAAAAGTGTATTGTGCGACGCCGAATTCTGTCCATTCTATTTACTCTTGAATTGGATCTCGAATTTCAATTACATTCCATTCCATCTTCATTGAAATTGGATCTCTAATTTCAATTCAGATAACCAAATCCCGTCAATCACTGTTTGATTGTAAATTTCTTATTTGTAAAGCCTATCTACTTGTCAATCACTTTTTCTTTACTTTTAAAGCCTTTCTATTTTTTTAGATCCTTATTGTACATACAAAAACTAAGTTAAAGCCCACAATCTCACAAATAGAAATTAAGCATCATACCCACCAAGTAAACATTATTTGAACTCAAAACTTAACATAACTCTGTCCATAAATTTCTTATCGCTTTGGAAGCACACATTAAAACATTCTAAAACATCTTTAGATTATTACCTCAATTCATATAAAGCTTCAATATAGTATTAATGACATTCAAGAATATGCAAACACTGAAATATTTATCCCAAATTGACTCAAACTGCACATATAACATTGTGGGCAGCAAGAAAAATAAAACAAAGGATAAGAGAAACAGGAATACCAACCCATTGAATTTATAGTGAGACTACTTTGAGATGAATTGATGATTCAGTATTTGATCGGCCAATTGACATCATGGAGATTTCTGTAATATAATGTAATAGAATGTATTTATGCAGAATTGCAGAAAAAGGTGCTCACTGATATCGTCAGTTTTTCTTCAAGCAGAAAAGCCTGGAAAAAACAATCCCGCCGACAAAACCTCAACGACAGATCAAAAGAGAACAGAAATTGTTACCCTAAATATCAATGTAAATCAGATTGAGTTAACGGCTTACTGTGGAATAGAGGTTCTGCTGAAGCTGTTCGGAGGCCTAGCAGAGGTGACGACGGAAATGATTGCGGCGGAAGATAAAGTGCCCAGCAGAGGAGAAGCGGGGGTTTGGGATGAGAGATTGAGCGATTTCACTGCGTTGTTATCCCACGGAAACAGCGGAGCGAAGAAAGAAGATGGAAGTGCCACGAAGCGTTTGGTGCGGCACGCGGCGGGATGAGCGGCGAACAGCGCAATGAGGATAAGAAGCAGGGGAGAGGCGATGAGATGAACTTGGTTAGGAGCAGACACGGAAATAGGGCGGCGGAGGATAAGAAGCGGCGAAGTTAAACGGCGGATAGATATGTAATATTTTTTTTACTAATTTTAATAATATAATTTATTGAATCATTTGCTTCAAAATATTTGTTTTAATATGTATAGTTTTTTTTTTGCTATTTTTAATAATACAATTCATAAAATCCTTAATTATTTTTTTTGTAAAATAAAAAAAATTTAAAACAGAATTCCAACATGCTTTGATTAATTGAACATTAAAGAATAAAATATTTTTTGAAAATGAGTGTTTAGATTTCAAGTCACGAATAGAGATATTTTGAGCGTGGACATAAATAATTTTTGCATGAACAGAGATTAGTTGGGTACGAATTGAGCAATGCTAATATAATATAGTCATTTTTATTATATGCATATGCATTATTTTTTTACTAATTTTAATAATGCAATCCATTGGCTCTCTAATTACTATATGTTAAATAATAGGTACTTCGGATTTAGAGTGTCCGTTTGTCATAAAATGTCTGTTTATCATAGAAAGTTTGTTTGTCACCAATGGTTATGACCGGTACCAAGAAAAAAAACTAGTTTCGAACATAAAAATGAATGAAGTTTCTTAGGTGAGGTCGAACATTCACAAAAGATGGTTCAAAACCATCGCGTTCATGGCCGCTACCATCCCGTCAAAAGGAGCATTAATATAATGCAATCCTCTTTATCATATTTGTTGATTGTTTTAATAGTTGAAAGTTTCGCCCACACAGAAAATTAATCTTACATCCGCCACTGATCAGATTGACAAATTGTCACCATAAGCTGTTTGAAGGATGAAAACAGACCGTCACGAAAAAACTGAGAACTGGACAACTTTCATTTTTCAATGGGAGTTCAGCGTAGACGGCAAGAGATCGGGCGCATAAACCAATGAATTGTTACGATCATGTGTATTAAATTGATGAGAAGAAGCTTCCCTCGAATGTTTAATTCGACAACTTTCATATTTTTCAGCTACGGCAATCCGGCGGAGATTTTCAAAAGCTTTGGAGATCGGATTGACAAATCGTTAACATCCTTGTTCTCAGGCATATAATAAGAAGCTTCTCTAAATTTTGAGAACAATCCGACAACTTCATTTTTTGCGGTGAGGCAACACCATCAATTCAATTTATTTGAACAATTCGAGAAACATATAGAATTTTAAATTGAGACAATGAATTTTGACTATTTACACGTGAATAAATGATGGCTGAATGAAAAAAAATGGCTCGGAAAAGATGGAACTGTGGAAGCATTCATATTCCTTTGCACACCCACCCCACCACCACCGCCACGCTCGCACAAATCTCGACTCTCGCACTCGATCTCAACGCCACCACACGATGCTGTGCACAGCACCGTGCAGCGCGGCGTGTGCACAGCACTCCCCCCGGACCCCACCGCCACACACGCACAAGTTTAAATTCCTAGCTCTGCCCCTGCCTGCTGGTAAACAACTTGATCGTGCAGATATTATTGTTACAGCTTCTGTCCAGCTGCCATGAGTATGAATGAGTCATGTTTATTGTTGTGGGTTGCCTCAGTAAAGTTTATTTTACATTCTCCTCTGCAAAACTACCTTTTTGACCGTGTCGATCCTTTTTTGACCTCTGAGATTCTTCTTCAATGTATATGCATTATTTGGCGCGGCGGGTGGAGACGGGGAGAGAGCAGCCGGGCCGCTGCTCGAACCAGAGGGGGGAGGCCTCCGTTCGAAATGCCGTTATCCGCTCAATTCCTCAAGGGGCGGCGGATGGAGACGCAACAAACGCCGCCGCCGGGCGTTTGGTTACCCGCCTTGCGGTGGCGTTTTCCGCAAACACGGCCTCCAAACGCCACGTAAAATGAAGCCTTAGTTTTCTATATTTCCATGTGAGAAGATTGAGCTTTTGTTTAGTCACTAGAGACTTTCCTCGCAATTTATATCACTGAAAACCAACTTTCTTATAGTGTCTCCCTATTCAACATATCTCAAAAAGTGTTCCATCAACGTGCCAAATGATCATGGCGACCAACAAAACACGAAATTTCTAGTTGGATGATGTTTTTAACGACCAACAAAACATGAAATTGCTAGCTGTATGATGTTTTTAAGGACATGATTTAATGTTGTTGCCGGCAAAAAAAAGAAATATGAGAGAACTTGCTTAAATTTTGATCATCTAATTGATATCCGACATCATTTTAAGTTTATATGATGAGCTTAATTGTAAAATAGTTGCATGAGAATTTTAATATAAATAGGTAATGGTATTTGGATCATTAGATGTCGATTCACTTTCATTCAGTTCTACCATCAGAATATAAGATCCGTGCTCATCTTCTCCATGAATTTGGGTATACTTGCAGTCATGTTTTCTTCTTGATGTTTTGACTTGCACAAATCCATCATCGTCATTGTTTGACGAATTTACCCCGACATTGATTGCAATCAATGGATACTCTCGACTCTCATGGACGTGTTATGGAACCTTTAAATTTTTCATTCTGCCATTTACAATGGCCTACGTGTTAAATGAGACCCAATTGAGCAACAAGTCCCGAGTGAAAGGCGCAACGCTTCCTATTTTATTCGCATAGGATAAAAGAATTTACGCGACCGGCCTACTCCAAATTCTTTTCTTTTCCTACAACAACTCATATCTAGTTCACACACTCTTCTTCACTTTACTTTTTTTTTCTATTTCTTGGCTATCTAGTCATAGAGGGCTTCTCAACCATATCATCTTCTATCTTCAATCAACATGTTGTTCATCCCATCTTCTTCCTTTCCCGACTTCCTCCTAACAATGTTTTTTTTTCTTTCGTCTCTTCTGCGCCACTATTTTTCACATATTTTGTTTAATGATTCATAACACTCACCGATGATTTATTTCTTTTCTTTTTTTTCACCCTAGTCGTATATTTTATCACGAACGCTCTCTTCTCTGTTTTACATTGTTCACAACAAAAGTTGTTGCTCCGCCTCCAAGAGGCTTGTAGCACACACGCCACTGCCTATCCCAAAATGCATTACACAATAATGTGAATGACTTGTAAAATCCAAATGACAAATCATAAAAACAATATATCTTAACATGTAGTAGTCAAATATAAATACAAATTAAAGAACATAGGTAGCAATAATGAAAGGAAGAAGAAGAAAATGCTTACTCTATAATTCATTAAGTAAATAATCCCCGAATCTAATAATCGGAAGATAAGCATTGTTATTTCCGCACTTAAATTAGCTATTAGCACTTAAAAAACTAATTATATTAGGGAATGAAGAAAGGTTACGCTTACTCAGAGACCCTTAAAACTTTTATCAAAATTTTAAATTATTTAAGCTTTTTTCTCAAATTTTGAGTGTGGAATGTGGATAGTACGTACTTATGTGTCGGGTGCTAATAACCATGAGCTTAATAAATAAGATATAATTACTTAGGTTTAAATTTAGGCGATTCTTACGGCAAATTATTTTTGACTATTCACACTTTATTTTAAGTTTTTTCTCCCTAAAATTAGATAATTGTTAAACAGTTTTGACTATACTTAAGCTATTGATCAATTTCATTTATTATGAAAATCTTTGCTCCTCCATATGATTAAAATTTTATCTTCCAAATTGCTATTAATTTCTTTTATAAGAACTTCGTAAAAAACATATCACTGATCAAACAGGACGAGTAAATCATATTTTAATTGTCAAATTTTAATTATTGGGGTACAAAATATTTAATTATATGTTTTTGTTAATATATAGATGTTTCATTTAGTTTAAATTTTTTTAATACTTTCTTACAAATTAATTTTAATTTTAAAAATAAAAAATGAAGCAATCTATAAACAAGACAACATTAATATATCTTGATTGTTAAATTTTATTAATTTACTTTATGTTCTTTAAAAATATTAAATTTTATAAACTTCAGAAGATATTATGGGCTTTTAAAATATTTTAAAATAATTTTTTTTACGGTTTTAAAAATTTTAATTTGTAAATATCCAAAAAAAAAATTTGATCTGCAGATAACAATGTTTTACAGATAAATTTAGCAAAAACTGATTTGCCCGTAACCAAAACTGTAATGTCCATAACAATCACTTAATGTAAGATAGTCACGTGTATCCTTGTATTAATTATTTTAGAGAGATATTATACAGAAAATCTCCAAGATTGAGGCCCGAATCTTCTACTTGTGTAGAAAGATTCCTTCTTCTTTACTCTAACAGCGCCAATTAATCCCACTCTCTCACCTTCTGATCATGATTAGTGAATGTTTATTATAGCTAATTAATCATCATGCTAACTGATTTTTTTTAAATGGATAATCCAAATTAATAATTTCACCCTGATTATACCAAAACATGCACATAAATTCCGCAATTAAAATAAAAAAATTTTATATTTGCCGCCATAAAGCAAATGATTACTACATTGGGAAGAGATTTTACAGCAGAGAAGGAAGCTCGAACGGGATGGCAGCAATGGAGAGTTGTTAATTACTAATTAAAGGGTGGCGGTGCCGAACAGAGACGACATGCGCTGCCTCTTGAACCGGTCGGCTGAACCGGGCCCGTGGGTCAGGAGAACCTCCCTGAGCGCGGTCTGGATGGCCGTCCGCGCCTCCACTCCGGCGAACGCCGGACCGCCCAGCAGCTCCAGCTCCAGCACGCTCCGCGTCCGGCCCCCTATCGTGGTCATCTCCGCCCGAACCGCCCTCGCCCTAGCCGAACCGACCGCCCGGCTCAACTCGGACATCAACCCGGGCCGGTCAGCGCAGCAGACCCACGCCCTCACTCTCCCGCCGCCGCCCTCGGCTTCCTCACCCTCGACGCCGACGTCATCGCCCTCGCCAGGAACTGCGGAATTTGACACGTCATCAGCACGAACCCTCAGCTCCCTCACGTGCCTGACCACCTCCCCAAGCAGCGTCGCTTTATCCATCTGGATAAATAAATTAGGGACTAATTAATTACTGGACGAAAATCGAAATGAAGGAAATTATTAAAATGCTATTTTAATTATATGCATACTCTTGCGGCGGCGGGGAGGAGGGAGCGGAGTGTGGCCAGGTGCCCGTTGATGCGTTGCCGGCGTTTTCGCTCCGCTTCGCTGTGGCTCCGGCAGGAACGAGTCGCCGGAGAACAGGAAGCGGTGGCCGGAAGTACGGCGCCGTCTCTCTCCATTGTGCCGCAAGTAAGAAAGTCCTTTCTTTGTAACCGGAGTTCAACTGAGTTGAAGGAGAGCAATTCGAGAAATTGTGACCGGAAAATAAAACCAGTAGAGAGAGAGAGAGAGAGAGAGAGAGAGAGAGAGAGAGAGATGTGCTAGTTTACTCGAGGAGGAGTTTAAGTAGGCAGGGTGGTTGCTGGGAACTTTTGAAAACAGTCTCAAACTTTCATTAAATTTGCATTTTCTATATAATGTTGGTAGTAGTTTGGCATCCGACGAACTGAAAGCGCATTGACAAGGAATAGAAGCGTCTAATTTTTTGCTGTATAAAATAAATATTAAAATTTAAAGGGGTTAAAATGCAAAGTGCTCTTTATTAATTAACTACCAAGTACTAAATTCCAAACACCTGGAAAGGAATTGTTGCCTAATTTAAACAATTTTTTAAGTCATTAATGCTCCGTCGTTTAATAGTCCTATGTTATATGTAATAATATCACAAAAATAAAATATGTATTAATAATTTAATATTAAGCTATTGGCTACTGTTTTTAATTATGTCACTAAAATATTATTTTGGAGAAACTTTTATATTATTTTGTTTAATATTAAGCTATTGTCTACTTTTTTTAATTATGTCAATAAAATATTATTTTGGAAGATATATTAATTATTTATCAATTTGTTATACTAATATTTATTTTTAGGACATACATGTATATTGAGTATATAAAAAGTTATATTTTATTTATGAGATAAAAAACTGTTCTTTAGAAAATTCAAATGTGTGAAGACCCAAAAGTTGAGTAACAGTTGCATGGGAGATCATGTGTGACTTCTATTTTAATATTTCAGTACCATGAACAACACAGTTTTTTTTTCCCTAATATAATGTGACGGTGGACTTGCACGAGATTCTCTTATGCTCAATGTGTGATAACGATAATATTGATTGTCCGTCGCACATATCTTTTCATTTAAATCTTTCTAGCAATGGTGCATCGCCCCATTACCCCATGTGGAATCAGGGGCCTCTCCTCTTGAAGTGAAATGAATAGTATCAATTTTATTGTCCATATCATATTTATTTATAGCTAATCTGACGGATTCATTTATTTTATCCTTTTATATTTTTTTAATCAAATAAATTATACAGCATTATAAGATCAAATGAGAATGCATCTACACCCTTAAATAAAGACTATAAATAACTGAAACTATTTAATCGTTTAAGTCAATGCAAGCAAAATTTATTCCGAAAGAACAATTTTTTTTAATATATATATATACGTTGATAATTATTAATTAAAATGGACAAATTGATAAAGCTTCCACTATTTAGAAGTAGAAGATCGTTAAAAGTAACGGTTTTCATGGTCCGGCGTCAAACAATCTTTCATAATTGTAAGGACAAAATAGATAATTTATGTCTGGCATATTATCACCTACTGCGTCTTATTCCCTGTCTTACTACAGATTGATGAGCTTCTCTGAATCTACGTACCTTCTCTCTCTCTTTTTTTAGATTATTATTATTATTTACTGTTTTATTTATTGGGAGAATTTATCGGGCTATTATCTAATAATATTAATGGGTAAAAATCATATAAGTGATTTCAAGTTAATGTCAAATTTGTCTTTTTAGTTTAGTTGTGTCAAAATAGTTTTTGAATTTCTCAACTGATAACCTTCTTAGCATTTTAACTGCACTCAAAATGAAGTAGAATGTGTCGAAGAGGAGAATGATTTTTGTACGCCTATTAATTATCATATTCTTCATATATTAATCAAAATAAAATACTTTCTCATCATGTAGTCATGTTTCTTAAAGAACTGTTTGTGTCATTTCCTATCAAGACATACTGTTATGAAAACGGTCACCAGATAGATAATTTTTAGAACCTCAAAAATAATCTAACTGCAAAAAATGAGGTTACGAAAAACGATAAACATGAAATAATAAGAAACACCGCAAACAAAAAAAACACCAAAATATAAAGTGATTCTCCGAAATTGGGTACATCCACCGTGCAGCCAAAATTTTTTATTTTCTTTCTCAAACATACAATACGCTATAAGGGAGGGAAAAATAAACTGAGATATTGATTTCAATATCGAATCCTCCAAGATCCGGCTGTACTCGTTGCGACGAAAAATAAATCCGGCAGCAAGAGAGAGGTCGACGACAGAGAGTCGGGCACGTTGCAATGAGGAGGAAGTCTGACAGCAAGGCTGTAGCAAGGAAGAAGCCAGATGACAAGAATGGCGGCCACCGACCACAGAAACGCACACGTGGTTGTAACAAGGAAGATGTTGGATTGGTTCGGATCCGAAATCTGTTTTTTAGAAGAAAAAAATTCAAATGTTTGCTTCCATAAGTTAGGAAAGAAAAAAGAAATAATGGAAATTTTTCTTTTCCTCTGTGCTCTTCCGTGAGAGGTATTTGAATCTCTTTTTTTTTGTGAAATAAAAATAACTATAGCCACATATGTGAGCATCCTGTGAGAAGAGACGCATGTAGCCTTGAAGGTGAGAGATGCTTGGAGTTTTGGAGAAATTCGGGAGAGCCTCCTGTGAGTGTAAACCGCCGCCTCTGTCTTTATTTCTCTCTCTCTTTCTCGTGCACTCGGAGGAGCCGCCGGCCTTGGGTGTAGTTGTCGGTCTTGGAGGAAGTAGTCGTCGACGTTGAGAGAGGGTATTGTCGTCGGGCTTGGTGGAGTTTGACGTCGGCATTGCAGTGGAAGTTCTTTGGAGTGCAGAGGAGTGGTGTCGACGGCGTGCGTAAGTGCAGTTAGTCTCGACGGTGATTTCTCTCCGGTGGTGGCATTGCTCTTTGGTGGCGGCATTGTTCTCCGGTGGTGGTGCGGTTGAACGTCGTCGGACTTCGACGTCGAAGGTTCAGTGAACTTTGTGCGTCTGCGAGGCGGATTGTTGTCTAGACCTCAGATTCTCATCGCGGATCGTCCGTGTCTGGGGCATCAACTACGTACTCGTCGGACGGTCATTTTTTTCCTATTTTTCGTTGTATTTGAATTTATATTTTCATGAAATAAATTGTGTGGTCATATTTTATGTTCTTGATTATCTGCAATCTTTATAGTTGTGTCTATTTATACCTGATTTTACAACAGAAGAACCTGCAGATTCTGCTAATGGCCAGCCGACCTCCTCTGCATTCTCCTGCTAGTCAAAAACTTCTTCATAATGAGGGGGAAAATCACACCTCTATTTATAAGCATAGAGAACCCTAGCCGGGTAGGAAAAGGGGGCGGCGGTATCCACCCAAGGAAGAAGAATTATCTCCTTCCAATTATGCTTCTCCATCAAATGATTGGATGGTTTTCTAAAAAATCAAAAAAGATACCGCCAAAAATTTGATTCCCAAAAAAGATGGCACCACTGATTGTGTAGCTTCCAAAACCAGCCCTCGCCCATATAGAAAGAGGCGACAATTACCGTAACAATCTCTACCTTGATGCCTCTTCCATGACATGATCCACCTGTCTGAGATAATGACAAGATGCTCTAATGGTCATCAAGATCAAAAGCCAAAGGAACCAACTGAATGAACTTCGGCCAAAAACGGATCATAAGAAAAACTCTTTCAATCTTGAGTAACACACAAACTGTACTGACGTGCTCGTCTCAGAAATGCTTCGCCTTGGAGCTAAAATTTCAACAACTCCACCTCCAGCGATGATTTCTCATAGCAAAAATCTGAACCTATCAAGACTTCTAGCATTTGATGTGCGCGCGAGAGAGAAATTTAACAAATACAGACACATCAATAATGAATGCAAACAAACTGACCTCAACATAGAAAAAAGAACCCTTATAAGAACTATTCAAAAAAGGTTGATTAGACACAATCAAAGCTCATATAGAACGAATGAGTAATAAGGAAAAAAGCTTAGGTAATAGAGGGTGGCAAAACTGCATTTACAAAATAAAGTTCTTGACCAAGAAAAATAACTCAAAAATAATAGTTATAGCGACACAAGTATAACGATAGCATGACTAAGAAAGAGGAAATAAATATGAGCAAATAAAGGAATGATAACCAGGAAATAAGAAGACATAAATGCAAAAAAAACTAAAAAAGATAAAAAAAAACACAAAATAGGTGTTGAAACTTGATGGGTTTCACCTGAATTTATAGAATTAAAGAGACCCCCCATGATCCCCACCAAGGGAGATCATGGGTGGACCCACCTTACCCCCATGATCTCTCATGAAGATCATGGGGGTGGATCCCCACTCTCTCCCCTCATGGGGAAACCGCCGCCCGGCCTTGGCCGACAGTGGCCGTGGCCGCCCCGGCCATGGCCGCCCGGCCACGGCCGCCAGGGGCCGTGGCCGCCCCGGCCATGGCCGCCCGTGGCCATGGCCGCCCGGCCATGGCCGCCCCGGCCATGGCCGCCCGGCCATGGCCGCCCCGGCCATGGCCGCCCGTGGCCATGGCCGTCCCGGCCATGGCCGACCGGCCATGGCCGGTCGTGGCCATGGCCGCCCCGGCCATGGCCGCTGTCACAACCCGCATTTTTCTCACTATATTTTAAATCAGAGTAAGAGAAAATCTACGCGCTGTGATGCCACGTCGAGCAGGGGATAACTGCCGACGTTCAGGCGACACTCCAAATCCTTCAAATCATGAGTTAATTGGTTATAAAAACTTGATTTATTTATTGGCCGTATCCCTCGGCTTAGTGGACCAAAGAGTCCACGGTTTCAAAACTGATTTTTTTTATGCGTAGCGGAAAATACTTCATTTATGACAACATCCTAAATGAGCGCATAAGTGATCCCGAAGGACCCTTACGCTGAACCAAAACTCTAGTTTTAATTTATACATATATAGGAAAAATTCATTTGTTATACGTAATTAAGAAAGTACGCTGAGTGAGTTCTTTTAGAAATCATGCTGATCATGCTTTATATACATAATATAGTTTTGCTTTTATAGTTTTAAAGTAACTAGCAACCTAGCATAAAACTTCCCAGAGCAAATAGACTATCTCCCAGAAAGGGTAGCAGTAAGAAGAAAAGCATATCTAGTACAAAAAGGTAAAACTACCAGGGGCGCCAACAGCTGACACGAACCCACTGGCAAGTATGTATGTCTGTAAGAAAACAGTAAAACTACCTCACAATGACTCAGGAGAGTCTCAACAGCCAACAGAAAGGAAACCTCCAACAGCACCACAGCAACAGCCACCTACTGGCTACCGCCCAGATCCTGAGGCGTTCAGAAGAAAAATAGAACACCTCAGAGCAAGGAATGCAAGTGCTAAAAAGGAAAGTAAGGTAAAAGCAAGTAAAGTAAGGTAAAGAGAGTACAAAGTAGAGTAAAAACAACAATGCCCAAGGAAGGGCGAAAGCGAACCAGCACCAAGTGCGGGAAAACAGCAACTACTCTGCCTAAAAACCTGCAGAGTCAACATGGCCATGATGCCAAAAATGCTGCAACGCCTACGGAAGAAACGCCTAACATCCTAAATTGTGAGAGGCGGCAGTAGCAAAAACAAGAAACTTGGCATCAGGTTGAAAGCGTTCCAAAACGCCCAACCACTAATTCCAAGTCAACAAATTGCTCAAGGGTTGACACGTGAAGGCACAAAAGACCCAACACTCACTTGCCCAGAAACTACTCGGGTCAAGGTAAAGAGCGTGGTCAATGCTACATCACGCCACACAACCCCTAAAAGAGCCATCCACCACCACTACTGACCACAACCCACGATTCGGCCTTCGAAAGGTAACAGCCGACAAGGGACTCTCGATACACGAGCAAAACACTCGGGGAGAAATCAACGCTAAGGGATTAGTCGTTGCGATTACGCAACGCCGCTGCGAGTGAGTACACTCACTCGATTCAAAGCCTAGCGTACGAGCACCGACATCGGGTCGCACGATTACTAGACGCACGACCACAGGCCGTGCGTGCACAACCACACCTAAACGCCTCAAATAGGCAAGCTAGGCAAAAATCCCAAAACCTAGACCTACACCTAGGCCTAACATAAACTCAACCCGACGCTAACCCATATCTACGCGACACACCTACCGCGACGCCGTCCTAAATCGGAAGCTACTAGCGGGAGGGTAGAAATCCTAATTTTTCTAGCGCGCTACAAGTAGGGGTTAGGGTTAGGAGAAATTAAATTATCAATTTCAATATGCACGACTAAAAGAAATTATCAAGGAATTGAACAAAAAGGGAGGCCAAACGGCGAAAAGAGGGGAAGCACTTGCCTCGCTAAATCACCAAAAATTTCGCCAGCACAACGGCGCTATGGCGGACGCCCAAAAATTCCGGAAAGCTTCCAATCACTCCAACCAACCTAAGATTGCATTCTATCAACACAAGGAGCGAAAAACAAACCACATCCATTCCAAATCACGAAAAAAATCTACGGTGAAACTCAAAATAAATTACCTCGGAACGAAGATCTCGCCTAGGGGATCACGGATCCGGGCTCGGATCGGGGAGGGGAGGCCGGAGCTGCCGGCGGCGGGCGGCGGAAGGGGCGGCTAGGGCGGGTTTCGCCGGCTCGGGCTCGCACAGGAGAACTGCGGCTCTTTTTTTTTTTTTTTGATAAGGGGGGGCCGGCTGTTCGGTCAAAGAGGGGGAAGGAGGGGGTTATTATATAACCTAATTCATATATATATAAATATCTAATTACTTTAATATATAAGTTATAATTAATATAATTAATAACCTAAACTAATACACTAATTAAACCCTAATAACATACAACCCAAAATAACTATTAATACACATAATAGTATACACCCTCGCACGCATGCACACGCACGCGTACGTACATAAATATAAAACCTAGCACGCAAGAGCACGCACGAAATCGTACCCCTCCGCGCACACATACTAACACGAACGCCGACACGCACACGCAAACATACTCAACCCCGCGCGCACGCACACGCGCGCGCGCACACGCGCGCACGAGCACGTACAAAATACCGGCTCGCACGAGTCGCGCGCCACGCGACACATGCGCCAAGAGACATGCCGTCATAGAAAAATGACGACTCGCACAAACCAACTGCCGCCAAAACGACGCGAAAACGCGACGTCTTCGGATTTCGACCAAAATCGCACCGTAGCTAAATACCCGGGCTACGAGAACAACGGCGAAGTCAAAAACGACTTCCGACGAACAAAACTCGAGCTAACCTCGCCCGAAGCCAAACACGGGAATTCCCTGAAAGGCTCAACCGGGTCTCCAAAACAGACACCGGCTAGCTGGGGAAACCCGCAAACAGGCTAAACCTCTAAGAACACCTAACGAGGTACTCTAACAACGGCTCGAGACGGAAAACGTCAACGTAACGCCGAAAAAGGATTTAAAATAAATCATCGAAAATTCGGGGGCGTTACAGTCACTCCCCCTAACAAAAAGTTTCGACCCGAAACTTTGCGAAAACTACTCCTACAACAGAAGGAAAGAAACCAACTACTAGAGAGGAAACGTACCCGAAAACTCAGGGGAACAAATGAGGGTGAGCCTCCCTCATAGCCGACTCTAGCTCCCAAGTCGCGCTCTCCAAATCCTGGTTCTTCCAAAGAACCTTCACCATAGGAATAGACTTCGTCCGCAACACTCGAGCTTGAGCTTCCAAAATGCGGACCGGCACCTCGACATACGAGAGATTTGGCTCCAACTGGGGCACAGCGTCCAAGACTTGCCCACTGCTCCGCACACACTTCCGCAACTGGCTCACATGAAAGACATTATGAACCCCCGGGAAGCTAGCTGGCAGATCCAGCCTATAAGCAGCCACACCAATACGCTCCAAAATCCTGAACGGGCCCACAAATCTCGGATCCAACTTCCGATTCTTGCCAAACCTCTTTACTCCTACCATCGGAGACACCTTCAAGAAGACCAAATCATCCACTGAAAATTCTAAATCGGACCTACGCCGATTGGCGTTCTTCTCATACCTCTCCTGAGCAACTCGAAGCTTCTCCCGAATAAGTTTCACGGAAACCTCCATCTCTTCGAGTGCATCAGGACCCAAAACAGGCCTCTCACCGGCCTCGGCCCAAAACAGAGGGGTTCTGCAGCGCCTCCCATACAACGCCTCGAAGGGAGCCATCTGTAGACTCTCTTGGTAGCTGTTGTTGTAGGCAAATTCCATGAGCCGCAAACGCTCATCCCAAGCACCTCCATGATCGAGAATATAGCACCGGATCATATCCTCCACAATCTGATTCACACGCTCGGTCTGCCCGTTGGTCTGCGGATGGTAAGCTGTGGAATACCTCAAATCAGTGCCCAAACCCTCCTGCAAACTCCTCCAGAAACGAGATGTAAACCGAGAGTCTCGATCTGAAACGATGCTAACTGGAACGCCGTGCAATCTGACGACCTCATCCAAATACAACTCAGCAATCTTCTTCATCGAGTAATCGATCTTATATGGTACGAAGTGCGCACACTTCGTCAATCGGTCCACGATCACCCAAACAGAATCAAACCCTCTCGGAGATCTCGGTAAGCCTGTAATGAAATCCATCGAGATGCTTTCCCACTTCCAAGTCGGGATCTCCAAAGGTGCCAACTTGCCACCAGGCCTCCCATGGTCGGCCTTCACCCGCCTGCAAGTGTAACACTCCGAGACAAAACGAGCTATATCACCCTTCATCCCATACCACCAGGCGATCTGCTTCAGATCATGGTACATCTTCGTAGATCCCGGGTGGTAGGAAACACTGGATCCGTGAGCCTCTTTGCATACCATAACTCTGATGTCTCCAACTGCGGGGATGCAAAACCTGCCGCGGTACTTCAAAGTACCCGCCTCGTCGATGGAGAAATCTGGCAACTCTCCCCTCTCAGCTCTGAGGTACAAGTGCAACAAATCCGGATCCTCTTTCTGATGCAATCTGGTGAGAGAAATCCATGACGGCTCTGCCACTACCAAACTGCTCTGCAACTCACAGCGTCCTGCGGTGATATCCATCAATAGAAACTCCTCCACTAAACGATCCGCGGTGAGATTGAAGACTTTCCCCGTCTTCCGGCTCAAGGCGTCGGCCACCACATTGGCCTTGCCCGGATGGTACTGAATCTCAACATCATAATCAGCAACATACTCAAGCCACCGCCGCTGGCGAAAATTCAGCTCCTTCTGAGTGAACACGTACTTCAGGCTCTTATGATCGGTAAAGATCCTGCACTGGGCCCCATAAAGTAAGTGTCTCCACAGCTTCAAGGCAAAAATCACCGCTGCGAACTCGAGGTCGTGCGTAGGATAGTTCCGCTCATGAACCTTCAACTGACGAGACCCATAAGCGATCACCTTCCCTTCCTGCATCAACACGCCACCGAGTCCGACGTGCGAGGCATCCACATACACGTCATAGTCCTGTCCCTCCGCCGGTAAGGTCAACACAGGGGCAGAACATAACCGGCTCTTCAGCTCCAGAAAGGCCTCCTCGCACTTATCACTCCAAACGAACGCCGCATGCTTCTGCGTCAGCTTTGTCAAGGGCGCTGCCAAGGTAGAAAAGCCCTCGACGAATCTCCTATAATAGCCGGCCAACCCCAAGAAGCTCCTGATCTCCTTGGGTGTGCTCGGCCTACTCCAATCCATCACTGCTGAGATCTTCTCTGGGTCCACTGAAATACCATCTTTGTTCACCACATGACCCAGGAAGGAAACCTGAGGCAACCAGAACTCGCATTTGCTCAGCTTGGCATACAACTGATGATCCCTCAAGGCGGATAACACCAACCGCAAATGCTGATCATGCTCCGCCGCATTTCGAGAATAAATCAGAACGTCGTCAATGAACACGACGACAAACTTGTCCAGAAAATCCTTGAACACCCGGTTCATCATGTCCATAAATGCTGAAGGCGCATTGGTCAGCCCAAAAGACATGACCAGGAACTCGAAATGACCATGCCTCGATCGGAAAGCCGTCCGTGGAACATCCGACTCTCGGATCCTAAGCTGATGGTAACCCGAACGGAGGTCTATCTTCGAAAATACTGAACTGCCACGCAACTGATCAAATAAATCGTCGATTCTGGGCAGTGGATACCTGTTCTTGATGGTGACTTTGTTCAACTCTCTATAGTCGATACAAAGGCGCATCGAACCATCCTTCTTCTTCACGAAGAGAACCGGAGCACCCCAGGGCGACGAGCTTTGCCTTATGAAGCCCTTCTCCAATAACTCATCAAGCTGAGTACGAAGCTCCTCCAGCTCTCGCGGGGCCATCCGATACGGCGCCTTGGCAATCGGACGCGTACCAGGCTCCAAATCAATCACGAACTCCACATCCCTGTCTGGAGGAAGACCGGGAAGATCGCTAGGAAACACGTCAGGAAACTCTCGCGCAACCGGAATCTCATCCAAAAGCGGCACACTGCTAACAGTCCCCAACACTGAGACTAGACAAGCAAAACAACCTGCAGGAAAAACCCTCTGAGCACATACCGCAGAAATCGCCGGAGAGTCCCGACGCGAATCACCGAAAACACTCCCGGGCTGACCGCTGTCCTTCCTGAAATCCAAGCGCTTTCCCCTGCACTGAATCACTGCATCATATCGGGACAACCAGTCCATACCCAGGATGACATCGAAATCCTCTAAGTCTAACACTTTCAGATCAGCCTTGGCCAGATAATCCCCCAACAAAATAGGGCAGTCCAGAATGCCCTGATCTGATATCACGGATTCACCCGAGGGGAACTTGACGCTAAAGGCACCACCAACACGATCAACAACCCACTGGCACCGCTCGACAAAGGCCCTAGCCACAAAGGAGTGGGTAGCACCTGAGTCAAACAGAACGCGGGCCCAGCGGTTCCTTACCTTAAATTTCCCTATACACAAACAAAACCATAAACGCACAAGCAATAAACAAAACCATAGCAACACTAAAACTGCTACAAAAGAGAAAGTCAAGCGAGGGGGGGGGTTACCTGAAATAACCTGCGTCGAAGTCTCAGCCTCCGCTGAAGATACTACATTCAGCTTCCCTTTACCCTTGTCCACCGGCTGAGGCGGAGGTAAAGCCTGGAGCGGAACG
This sequence comes from Platanthera zijinensis, assembly GCA_039513925.1. NCBI lineage: Eukaryota > Viridiplantae > Streptophyta > Magnoliopsida > Asparagales > Orchidaceae > Platanthera > Platanthera zijinensis. The sequence goes on from CM077091.1 coordinate 158,158,758, forward strand.
GCATGAAGAGCGGACTGAACCTGAGGGCACCTCGACTTAATATGGCCCTTCTGGCCACACTGGTAGCAAACACGATCCTTGGACCAGCACTGAGCAGCATCGTGACCGGGTCGCTTGCAGACAGGACAAGGAACATCCCTCCTAGGAGCACCCTGGATAGCATGCACATGCTCCTTCTTCTGGACCCTTGCCCTCTTGAAGCACCTCTCAGCTGGGTGGCCCGGATGGCCACAGAAACTGCACACTACCTTGCTCTTCTTCTCAGAAGCAGCACCAAGAACCTGGGGACCCTTTTCCTCAACTGACCTCCTCTTCTCGTTTCTCGCCTGCTGTCCACGCTGCTTCGCGTTCTCGATAGCCTCTACCTTCAAAGCGGCCTCAACTGCTCCCGCATAAGTAACTGCGCCGTGAGCAACCGCAAGCTGCTGGACATCGCTCCTGAGGCCACCAAGAAACCGCTTCACCCTGTCCTCCTCGGAGCTCACCAAGCTAGGACCAAAGCGACTGAGTTTGCTAAACTCAATCTCGTAATCGCTGACGGATAGCTGCCTCTGCTTCAAATGAATAAAGTCATTCATCAGCCTGTCTCGCTCTACTGACGGTAGAAACTTCCTCATCAGGATCTCTTTGAAGGATGCCCAAGTACATCCTCCCACCATGCCTTCCTTCTCTCGCAACCACCAGCTCTTCGCTAGCCCCTTCAGCTGATAGGCGGCTAACATCACCTTCTGATCATCTGAGATACCTGAATAGTGAAGCATCTCCTCCATAGTGATCAGCCAGTCGTCCAATACCATGAAATCCGCCTTCCCATCGTACGTGGGAGGGCTCAGCCTCTGGAACTGGGAGATGAAAGTCATCCCGGGGGGCACCACCACTGGAGGCACGAGAGGAGCAGGGGGGGCAGGAGGGGCTAGAACAGCTGTACCCACGGCGGGGTCCTGAACTCCCGGAGTCTGACCCGCCGCTCCGGATAAAAAGGACTGCATCTGGGCCTGCAACTCCACCACCTGCCTTGATAAGGCCTCGTTACTCTGCCTCAGGCTTTCCACCAACGCATCACTTTGAGCACCGGAGGACTCACCCTCAGACTGGGGAGTCGACCTCGTCACTCTACGCTTCGGCGGCATACTATAAGGAAAAATTAAAACATACAAACGATTAGAACTTAGCTAAACTCCTAGGATTAGACAAAAGGTACAGACAATACATACATAAATATGATCTTCTACTGCTATATTTGCTCTGAGATTTTATTTTTTATTTAATACAAATGGAATGATATGCTTAGCCTAAGATGGTTCACCACCATCACACTAACTCTTGTGCCTAGATCGGGAATGCATGAATTATATTATTTTTGACTCAAAAATTAAGTGTGTACACATGTCATCCTGCACGTCTTTAGCTTGGCGCGTTGTGCTTATGCAATGTTATGCTATGCATGATTATGCTATGCATTCTAAAAAAAACCCTAGTGCATGCCATGGCGGAGTACACATGAAAATGTTATGCATCCCATACTACATAACATTCCCATGCGACTAAAAAGAAAACGTGCTAGTCGCAGTCATGTGGTGAGGTTATGCATCCCATACTACATAACCCTCACATGTAGCCCCTATGGTGGATCCATATACGAACACATATTATGCATCCCATACTACATAATATGCCCCGTATACTTCATGTTATGCTTATGCGTGTAGTGCAGTGTTCGTGCTTCAGCCAAAACGTGCCGATGACATGTCGGTGTGTGTATGATATGACTCTAAACATCTAACACAAACAAAGGAAGGTTGCCCGACCAATTGTCAAGCAACCTCCCTCTGATACCAACTGTCACAACCCGCATTTTTCTCACTATATTTTAAATCAGAGTAAGAGAAAATCTACGCGCTGTGATGCCACGTCGAGCAGGGGATAACTGCCGACGTTCAGGCGACACTCCAAATCCTTCAAATCATGAGTTAATTGGTTATAAAAACTTGATTTATTTATTGGCCGTATCCCTCGGCTTAGTGGACCAAAGAGTCCACGGTTTCAAAACTGATTTTTTTTATGCGTAGCGGAAAATACTTCATTTATGACAACATCCTAAATGAGCGCATAAGTGATCCCGAAGGACCCTTACGCTGAACCAAAACTCTAGTTTTAATTTATACATATATAGGAAAAATTCATTTGTTATACGTAATTAAGAAAGTACGCTGAGTGAGTTCTTTTAGAAATCATGCTGATCATGCTTTATATACATAATATAGTTTTGCTTTTATAGTTTTAAAGTAACTAGCAACCTAGCATAAAACTTCCCAGAGCAAATAGACTATCTCCCAGAAAGGGTAGCAGTAAGAAGAAAAGCATATCTAGTACAAAAAGGTAAAACTACCAGGGGCGCCAACAGCTGACACGAACCCACTGGCAAGTATGTATGTCTGTAAGAAAACAGTAAAACTACCTCACAATGACTCAGGAGAGTCTCAACAGCCAACAGAAAGGAAACCTCCAACAGCACCACAGCAACAGCCACCTACTGGCTACCGCCCAGATCCTGAGGCGTTCAGAAGAAAAATAGAACACCTCAGAGCAAGGAATGCAAGTGCTAAAAAGGAAAGTAAGGTAAAAGCAAGTAAAGTAAGGTAAAGAGAGTACAAAGTAGAGTAAAAACAACAATGCCCAAGGAAGGGCGAAAGCGAACCAGCACCAAGTGCGGGAAAACAGCAACTACTCTGCCTAAAAACCTGCAGAGTCAACATGGCCATGATGCCAAAAATGCTGCAACGCCTACGGAAGAAACGCCTAACATCCTAAATTGTGAGAGGCGGCAGTAGCAAAAACAAGAAACTTGGCATCAGGTTGAAAGCGTTCCAAAACGCCCAACCACTAATTCCAAGTCAACAAATTGCTCAAGGGTTGACACGTGAAGGCACAAAAGACCCAACACTCACTTGCCCAGAAACTACTCGGGTCAAGGTAAAGAGCGTGGTCAAGGCTACATCACGCCACACAACCCCTAAAAGAGCCATCCACCACCACTACTGACCACAACCCACGATTCGGCCTTCGAAAGGTAACAGCCGACAAGGGACTCTCGATACACGAGCAAAACACTCGGGGAGAAATCAACGCTAAGGGATTAGTCGTTGCGATTACGCAACGCCGCTGCGAGTGAGTACACTCACTCGATTCAAAGCCTAGCGTACGAGCACCGACATCGGGTCGCACGATTACTAGACGCACGACCACAGGCCGTGCGTGCACAACCACACCTAAACGCCTCAAATAGGCAAGCTAGGCAAAAATCCCAAAACCTAGACCTACACCTAGGCCTAACATAAACTCAACCCGACGCTAACCCATATCTACGCGACACACCTACCGCGACGCCGTCCTAAATCGGAAGCTACTAGCGGGAGGGTAGAAATCCTAATTTTTCTAGCGCGCTACAAGTAGGGGTTAGGGTTAGGAGAAATTAAATTATCAATTTCAATATGCACGACTAAAAGAAATTATCAAGGAATTGAACAAAAAGGGAGGCCAAACGGCGAAAAGAGGGGAAGCACTTGCCTCGCTAAATCACCAAAAATTTCGCCAGCACAACGGCGCTATGGCGGACGCCCAAAAATTCCGGAAAGCTTCCAATCACTCCAACCAACCTAAGATTGCATTCTATCAACACAAGGAGCGAAAAACAAACCACATCCATTCCAAATCACGAAAAAAATCTACGGTGAAACTCAAAATAAATTACCTCGGAACGAAGATCTCGCCTAGGGGATCACGGATCCGGGCTCGGATCGGGGAGGGGAGGCCGGAGCTGCCGGCGGCGGGCGGCGGAAGGGGCGGCTAGGGCGGGTTTCGCCGGCTCGGGCTCGCACAGGAGAACTGCGGCTCTTTTTTTTTTTTTTTGATAAGGGGGGGCCGGCTGTTCGGTCAAAGAGGGGGAAGGAGGGGGTTATTATATAACCTAATTCATATATATATAAATATCTAATTACTTTAATATATAAGTTATAATTAATATAATTAATAACCTAAACTAATACACTAATTAAACCCTAATAACATACAACCCAAAATAACTATTAATACACATAATAGTATACACCCTCGCACGCATGCACACGCACGCGTACGTACATAAATATAAAACCTAGCACGCAAGAGCACGCACGAAATCGTACCCCTCCGCGCACACATACTAACACGAACGCCGACACGCACACGCAAACATACTCAACCCCGCGCGCACGCACACGCGCGCGCGCACACGCGCGCACGAGCACGTACAAAATACCGGCTCGCACGAGTCGCGCGCCACGCGACACATGCGCCAAGAGACATGCCGTCATAGAAAAATGACGACTCGCACAAACCAACTGCCGCCAAAACGACGCGAAAACGCGACGTCTTCGGATTTCGACCAAAATCGCACCGTAGCTAAATACCCGGGCTACGAGAACAACGGCGAAGTCAAAAACGACTTCCGACGAACAAAACTCGAGCTAACCTCGCCCGAAGCCAAACACGGGAATTCCCTGAAAGGCTCAACCGGGTCTCCAAAACAGACACCGGCTAGCTGGGGAAACCCGCAAACAGGCTAAACCTCTAAGAACACCTAACGAGGTACTCTAACAACGGCTCGAGACGGAAAACGTCAACGTAACGCCGAAAAAGGATTTAAAATAAATCATCGAAAATTCGGGGGCGTTACAGCCGCCCCGGCCATGGCCGCCCGTGGCCATGGCCGTCCCGGCCATGGCCGCCCGGCCATGGCCGGTCGTGGCCATGGCCGCCCCGGCCATGGCCGGCCGTGGCCAGGGCCGCCCTGGCCATGGCCGGCCGTGGCCATGGCCGCCCGGCCATGGCCGCCCGTGGCCATGGCCGTCCCGGCCATGGCCGCCCGGCCATGGCCGGCCGTGGCCATGGCCGCCCCGGCCATGGCCTCCCCAGCCATGGCCGCCCGGCCATGGCCGGCCGTGGCCATGGCCGCCCCGGCCGTGGCCGGCCGTGGCCGTGGCCGGCCGTGGCCGTGGCCGGCCGTGGCCGTGGCCGGCCGTGGCCGTGGCCGCCCGGCCATGGCCGCCCGTGGCCATGGCCGTCCCGGCCATGGCCGCCCGGCCATGGCCGGCCGTGGCCATGGCCGCCCGGCCATGGCCGGCCGTGGCCATGGCCGCCCCGGCCATGGCCTCCCCGGCCATGGCCGCCCGGCCATGGCCGGCCGTGGCCTTGGCCGCCGCCGGCCTCCCTTGCCGGCCGCCCGGCTGTCACCACCGTCATGACGGCCCGCTATCGTGGGGAACCCTCCCCGCCGTCCGATCAAGGGAGAGGCCCCACCGGCCGTCCGATCGGGGCGGAACCACCCACTAACCCACTAGATTAGTGGTGGGCCCCGCCGTAACTTCCCCCTGGAGCCTATAAAAAGACCCCAGGGGCTCCTCATTTCCTAACCTTTTTCTCCAAGGCTTCCCCCTTCTTCTTCTTCCTCAGGTGGGAGCTCTCCCGTTTCCTCCGCCGGCGACCGCCCCTCGTCGCCGACCACCAGTGGCCGCCTCTCGCCGCCAACCACCGGAAACCACCCGCGACCTCCAGCGGCCGCTAACGGATATCAGCACCCGTCAACAGCTACCAGAACCTGTCACCGGCTATTGGCACCCCATCAGAGCCCAAAGGCAAAGAGCGCACTCCAAGAGCTGAGAAAGGCGCACAAAGGAAGAAGTGACAACCCTTGGACCCGCGTCGCCCCTGAGCGCACGCGCCCGAAGTATCTCGTGCATTCCACCGTCCAAGTCCCGTTGGCGAGGCAGTCTGTTGCCCACCAACGGGTGCGTACGCACTCTCTCTCTCCTCAAGATTGTAACGGGAGCGGCCTGTCGCCCCGATTCCCCCATAAAAGTGTACCTCCAGCAATCTAGTGGATTTTTGACCGGCACCGACCCGGTCACGTGGTTTTTCACCCGGTTGAAGGGTTTTCCACGCTAAAACTTCCTGTGTCCATCCCCCGTATTTCAATTGACTGTGTGCGCGCTCGACCGCTCCGAGAGCTAAGGCGGCCCAAGAACATCCGGCCCGACCGGAGCATCGAGTTAGACCGCAACAGTTTGGCGCCGTCTGTGGGAAGCGAACCCACGATCCTTCGTAGACCGAGTTCATCACAATGGCAAAGAGAAGTACCCGCACCGCAGAAGGATCCACGCTTGGCGGACACGCTGAGCCTGCACGATCCCACTCTCTGGTAGACGTGCCACTGACCGCTGAGGCGGCACTCGCCCCTGTCGCCGCTCTGGAGGGGCGTGTCCGCCAAATGGAGGAGCATCAGACAGAAATGCTCACACTGCTCCGGAACTTGGGAGCACCTCCAGTTCCCCCCAGGTCGCCTCCGCCAGCTAACCATCCTCCACTATTTAATCCACCAAGGAACCGGGAAGACCCTGTGGAACAGGAAGGACCCGAAGATCATTCAGATGCCGCCAGTTCAGCTCATCCCCATCTGGGAAGAGCAAGGGCTGATCGCCCCCGCGATCCAGGTAACGATGCTCCCATCCACCCTCTACTAACTCGTCAGGAGATCAGGGAGGCTGTGGCTGAAGAATGCCGCCAGGCCGCAAGAAGAGATCTCCATCCTCACCGAACGCTTTATCAAGGCTCCCCCTTGACCCAGCAAATCCTCGAACATCCGATTCCACCCGGATTCAAGCTCCCAAGTGTCGAAACATTCGACGGAACTGACGACCCACTCGAGCATGTCAATCATTTCACCACCATCATGAGGATCTTCCATGCCACCGACCAATTGTTATGTCAAGTATTCCCAACCACTCTCAAAGGGCAAGCTCGAACATGGTTCCACTCTTTAAGGCCCAGTACCATTACTAGTTTTGCCGAACTAACCAGACAATTCTCCGACCAATTCATCGCTAATCGAAAGATTGTCCGTGATCCATCTCATCTCTCCGGAATCCACCAGAACGAAGGGGAAACCCTCAAAGAATTCTTTCGACGTTTCACTGCCGAAGCTCGCCAGATCCCGGGCGTAGACCCCGAACTCCTACGGGGAGTATTCCTGGGGGGTCTTCGCCCCAGCGGCTTCTATTCAGCACTCATGAGAGAGACCGTACCCAACTACCCGGATCTGGTGCACAGAATTGAGGCACAGATAGCCGCAGACGAAGCTATTGAAGCTCATAGGCGACAGTTCGATGGAGTGCAGAAAAGGCAAAGAGATAAAGAGCCGGCTCCTCAACGGCAGGAAGGAAGATTCCATGAGGAACGTCGAGCCGGACAGCGCAGGCGAGACTCACAAAGAGATCCCCCTAGGGACTATACCCCTCTCAACACATCTCGCACCAACGTTTTCTACGCCATTCAGAATGAACCAGCATTACAACGGCCGAGGCAACCACCTCCTAATCCTAAGAACGATCAATCAAAGTATTGTGAATATCATCGATCGACCGGGCATACCACTGAAGAATGTGCTCGCCTAAAGGAGGAAATCGAGCGTTTAGTCCGGTTAGGACTGCTCGGTAGATTTCTGCAAGGAAGGGTCCAAGAGCAGCAAGACCCTCCTAGGCGACCCAGGGACCATCAGAATGCCCCGCCAGCGCCCGAGGGAGGAAGGCAAGCAGTAGGAAACATTGAGACTATTGCCGGATCACCTATTCTGACCTCACAGATATTGTCAGTCCACTCTGTAAAGGAAGTCCATGAAGATAAAAAAAGAAAGCAGGACACCACCATATCATTCGGGGATGAAGACCTTATCAACATCCGAATCCCACATCAGGACCCGCTCGTAATTAGCGCCAGAATCGGAAATCCCTGCTATAACGTCAAGCGAATCCTCGTCGATAATGGCAGTTCAGTCGACGTCCTTTTTTCCACCACTCTGCAGAATATGAATATATCTCGGCAACAGCTAACTCCAGCCGCAGGACCGATATATGGTTTCGACAACCATCAGGTCCAAGTCATCGGAACCGTCACTCTACCAGTCACGTTGGGGGAATTCCCGAGACAGATTACGCATGAAGCTCAATTCGTAGTAGTAGATTCAAGCTCAGCGTACAACGCTATATTCGGAAGGCCTGTTCAAACTACCTTCAAGGCCATCCCATCTATCCCCCATCTAGCAATGAAGTTCCCTACTCCGGGAGGAATTGGAGTAGTACGCGGAAACCAGGAAGCCGCAAGAAGTTGTTACTCCAAACAAGCACAGCCCACCGAGCCTACCACGTTAAACATCGATGACTTCGACCTCAGAGATGAAGCGGTTCTGCAACGAGGGGAACCCACCGAAGGTCTAATTGAAGTCCCCCTCTCTTCATCAAAGCCGGATCGCACCGTCCAGCTTGGATCCCTCTTGCAGGAGCATGAGAGGGAAGAATTAACAGCCTACCTCCGCAAGAATAAGGATATCTTCGCTTGGTCCCCAGAAGATATGCCTGGGATCGACCCTCAAATCATCCGCCACTCCCTCAACATCAACCCTGCATGCAAGCCCGTCATTCAAAAGAAGAGGAATTTCGCCCCTGAGAGGCTCCAAGCAATAGAAGAAGAAGTTGAAAAACTCCTACGCGCACAATTCATTCGAGAAGTTGGCTACCCTACTTGGGTAGCTAATGTTGTCCTAGTAAAGAAATCCTCAGGAAAGTGGAGAATGTGTGTAGATTATACAAATCTCAACCAGGCTTGCCCTAAGGACAGCTTTCCACTTCCCAGGATCGACCAACTAGTCGACTCAACCGCCGGACATCAACTGCTTAGCTTCATGGATGCCTACTCAGGATATAACCAGATTCGAATGAATCCAACCGACGAGGAGCACACGGCTTTCCGTACCGACAAAGGAATTTATTGCTACAGGGTAATGCCATTCGGGCTTAAAAATGCAGGGGCTACTTATCAGCGACTCATGAACAAGATCTTTAAGGAACTCATCGGCAGATCCATGGAAGTGTATGCAGACGATATGCTAGTTAAGAGCATTCACCGGGAAAATCATTTAGAAGACCTAGAAAAATGTTTCAAGATCCTCAGACAATATGGAATGAAGCTCAACCCAAGCAAGTGCGCCTTCGGTGTCACTTCTGGAAAATTTTTAGGGTTCATGGTTACCCAGCGAGGAATAGAGGCCAACCCTGAGAAAATCAAGGCTCTCGAAGAAATGTCTCCACCCAGATCACTTAAAGATGTACAACGGTTGAACGGAAGAATCACTGCACTATCCCGATTCCTAGCTCGGACAGGGGACAAGTACCTCCCTTTCTTCAAAATCCTCCGAGGAGCGCGAAACTCAGGGTTTCAATGGACCGATGAGTGTCAATCGGCCTTTGAATCCTTAAAGCAATACCTGGCCTCTCCTCCACTTCTATCCAAGCCAGCTCCCGGAGAAATTCTCTTTTTATACCTCGCCATCACACCAGCAGCCCTAAGTTCAGTCCTAGTTAAAGACGAAGGAGGAATACAGCGCCCCATCTACTACCTGAGCAAAATCCTTTCTGATACCGAAACCCGCTACCCAGCTGCAGACAAAACAGCCTTAGCGCTTGTCTTCTCCGCAAGAAAGCTCCGTCCCTACTTCCAGGCTCACACTATTAAGGTCCTAACCGAGCTACCACTCCGAGCCATTCTTCAAAAACCCGAAGCATCCGGTCGATTGGTTAAGTGGGCTGTCGAGTTGGGTGAATTCGATATCCACTTCCTCCCGCGCCCCGTCATCAAATCTCAGGTGTTGGCCGACTTCATTGTAGAGAACACTCTACCGATGGAAACAGAATTTGCACCCTCGGAAGCCGGACGAGCATGGATGTTATACGTAGACGGGGCCTCGGGGGCTGAAGGTGCTGGAGCAGGCCTGCTCCTCATAAATCCAGAACTCGTTACTCTAGAATATGGACTTCGACTAAAATTCCCTGCTACTAACAATGCAGCAGAGTACGAGGCCCTCATCGCAGGACTCAGACTCGCCATCAGCTGCCAGATCCAACAGCTGACCGTTTACTCTGACTCACAACTTGTTGTCTCGCAGGTAGAAGGAGAATTTGAAGCCAAAAACGAACAGCTATCCCAATACCTGAAACTCGTCAAGTCCCTCATCATCCAAATCCCACAAATCCAAATTGTGCATATCCCTCGAGAACAAAACAACAAGGCAGATGCCCTGTCAAAGCTGGCCACTTCTTCAACACAATACCAATCAAGAAGGCGCCAAGTTGAAGAAATAGTCTTCCCCAGTATTCACGGCCCGTGGGAGGTAACAGAAGACAATAAAGCAGAAGAATCATGGATAGCCCCGCTAATCGCCCACCTGAAGGGCCAACTATCACCAGAAGATCAAAAGGAGGCTCGCCACCTAAGAATGAGGGCGGCAGCATTCACCTTGATAGACGGGGAACTATACAAACGGTCCTTTGCAGGACCCTACCTGAAGTGCCTATCAGGAGAAGATGCCGAGTACACGCTCCGCGAAGTTCACCAAGGAGTATGCGGCGAGCACCTCGGGGGAAAAGCCCTGGCTAGGAAAATCCTACGGCAAGGATTTTACTGGCCAACCATGAAGAAGGAAGCGACAGAATTCGTTCAGAAATGCAAGAGCTGTCAAGTACACGCTAACATTCCCCGGCAGCCCCCGGTTGCCCTCACATCAATACAAGGAGCCTGGCCGTTCGCACAATGGGGGATAGACCTCCTTGGACCTCTGCCACTAGCTTCCGGTCAAAGAAAATTCATCATTATGGCAATCGATTATTTTACCAAGTGGATCGAAGCAGAACCACTGGCCAAAATAACCGAGGAAAACGCCAAACAATTCGTCTGGAAGAATATCGTATGTCGCTTCGGCATACCAGCAGTCATTATCACAGACAACGGCACGCAATTCACGGGAAAGTCCTTTACCAAGTTATGTGAAGATTTAAAGATAACATTGCGACACACAGCAGTATCACATCCCCAGTCCAATGGGCAAATTGAGGTAACCAACCGCACTATCCTAAAGGGACTAAAAACACGACTAGAAGACGCTGGGGGGCAATGGGTGGACGCTCTTCCTAATGTGTTATGGGCATATCGCACCACAGAGAGAACGCCTACCGGAGAAACTCCGTATAATCTCTGTTATGGAACGGAGGCTATCATACCCGTCGACATTGGCGTCCCTAGTCCTCGGACATCCAACTTCGATCCCCAGATGAACAGCGAGGCGCTCCGAGACAACCTCGACCTGATCTTCGAAGTCCGAGAAGAAGCCGCTATTCGCGCCGCTGCCTACCAACAACGCACAGCCCGCTACTACAACCGCCGAGTAAAGGCCCGCTCAATCAACATCGGAGATCTAGTCCTTCGCACCTTGGAAGCGGCCGGGAAGGGAGCACAAGGCGACAAGCTATCCCCAACATGGGAAGGACCATTCGTTGTCACCGCTATGGTGAAGCCAGGCACATACAAGCTACGAAACGCCGAAGGAAAGATTCTCCCACGCACCTGGAACGCGCAGAATCTACGCCGCTTTTACCAGTGACACACTATGACTCTTTTATGCCGTCACTTTCAATTCAAGACTATGTGAACTATATAAGTCACAAACCCGATCTCATGCAAATACTTTGAATCATGCTTATTACTTAAAGAATTACCTTTTATTTTCTGCAAACACGGCATGTCCAAGCAAAATTCAAGGCCACGCAACACCGTGGGGGCCTGCCCCCCTCACGAAGAAGCCGCGGGCCTGTCTCGCGCGAAAAGCCGTGGGCCTGTTCCACGCAACACCGTGGGGGCCTGCCCCCCTCACGAAGAAGCCGCGAGCCTGTCTCGCGCGAAAAGCCGTGGGCCTGTTCCACGCAACACCGTGGGGGCCTGCCCCCCTCACGAAGAAGCCGCGGGCCTGTCTCGCGCGAAAAGCCGTGGACCTGTTCCACGCAACACCGTGGGGGCCTGCCCCCCTCACGAAGAAGTCGCGGGCCTGTCTCGCGCGAAAAGCCGTGGACCTGTTCCACGCAACACCGTGGGGGCCTGCCCCCCTCACGAAGAAGCCGCGAGCCTGTCTCGCGCGAAAAGCCGTGGGCCTGTTCCACGCAACACCGTGGGGGCCTGCCCCCCTCACGAAGAAGCCGCGGGCCTGTCTCGCGCGAAAAGACGTGGACCTGTTCCACGCAACACCGTGGGGGCCTGCCCCCCTCACGAAGAAGCCGCAGGCTTGTCCCACGCAAAAAGCCGTGGACCTGCTCCACGCAACACCATGAGGACTCGGCCCCCTCACAAAGAAGCCCTCATACAAACTAGGCCACGAGTCAGGCCCACACATTAAACCATGGGTCATCCCCATACAAATACACCGTGACAAAGATCAACTCCCACCAACAACTATCTCATGTCAAAATACATCTGTGCAAAACACAGAACAACGACATACAAGTAAGGCTATCATAGCAAATAATGAATGAGAGCCCTAACGGCGACAATCTCAAAAGCTGTAACAGAAGCAAATAACTACAAATAAATGACAAAACAGACAAAAACAGATAGGCACCACAGCTACTCGTCATCAGCATCTGAGCTAGAACGCTCATCATCTGAGACGTCCGCAAAGCTGAAACTAGAAATATCACACCCAAGGTGCTTCCCTATGAAGCGAAAGGCCTTCGAAACACCACGACGAAGCGCTAACTGGCGCATGTCATCCATCTGAGGCTCTACTTCCTTGGACCAAATGTCATCACGAACCTCCTCCGCGATCAGGCTACGATCCCGCATATAGTCCAAGGACTCCAGGTACTCCGCAAGGCCTGCGGCCTTCAGTTCTGATGTACGGTCATCCGAAGATAACATCTCCACCTGCGCCTTCGCCGCACAAAGCTGGGTCTCAAGGCCTGCAACCTCATCTCGCGCCGCATGCAACTGAGTCTCCAAGCCAGATATCTCCTCCCGCGCATGTTTTAACATCTGGGCAGTCCTCTCCACCACGGCTTTCTCCACATCCAAGGAAGCACGCACGTCTTCTAACTCAGACTTCAACTCTGACCCAACTCGATGGTACCGCGCGATGTCCCGGTCATGTTCTTCCTTGAGAGAAGAAAGTGAACCCATCGACAGTCGAAGCTTCTCCTGCAGAGCAAGATAACCATCCTTCAGACTCACGTAATGATCATTCCAGGTGACCGCTATCTGCGCCTGAGTCTCGATCTGCAAAAGGAGAACACGTAATTAGCCGCCTTCAAACAAAAAATAGAAGGAAAAGGAAGGAACAATGAGCCACCAACTTACCGCATCACTCATCGCCTTCAAAGAGGAAGACATTCGAGGAACTGATGCGCTAGCAAGCGCCCGTGGAGTCAGGGAAGCAGGCAATTGCGTCTCTGGGACTGAATCATCAGAGGCTACCACCACAATGTCGACATCACTATCGGGGGCCATAACCGTTTTTCTCTTGCGGCCTCCTCCCTGAGAAGACGACACCACCCGTCCTGTGCCAACAGAAATACCACATCCCAGCAATCTCCTCTCTTCGACAAACGCATATATGTTGAAAAGACGGTTAGCCAATTCACGAGGCTCGGAAAATCCCAGCACAGGAGAGAAGTCTCGCTCCCTCCCTTTCACACGGCGACAACGATCGGGAAGCGCATTCCACACCTCAGGAAGACCCCAGGAATTCTTCACATATCCAAACAAAGTGTTACCATGACGGCGATCTTTGCGAGACTCAAGCTCCAGCCAAACCTTGTTGCTGCGCACCTCGATCCGCTCGCCACCATCAAAGTGCACATCACACCAATCACGGAACTGGTCCAGAGAAAAAGAGCCCCCGTGCTCACGAAAAAAAGCAATCAAGCCCATGATGCGAGTCACCCCGGTTGGGGCAAACTGGGAAATAGGAACTCCGCAAAACTTCAGAATCTCCACCACCTCGTCACAGGGAGGAAGACGAAAACCAGATCTGAGCGACACTTCGCAGACAGTCAACCAGCCACGGGGAGGATTTTGGACCCGCTCCTCGGGACGCGGGATCCTCACTTCCAAGTCAGAAGGAAGCCCAAACTTTGTTCTCCAAATAACTACACCATCTTCGGTCAAAGAAGAGCGCAGACGCATGGGACCAGCGGAGCGTTTCGATACCTGCACACCGCAAAAAAATTAGTTAGAGCAAAATAGTGAAATCACGCGCACAACCAAGCACGCGCACGGACAGCGCACATGCGTACCCCGCGCAGCCCGCACGCGCGCAGCTCGCGCGCGCGCAGCCCGCGCGCGCGCACGGCCCGCGCACGCGGCCCACGCACGCGGCATGCGCGCGCGGCCTGCGCGCGCGCGCGCGCGCGCGCGCACAGCCCGCGCTCGCGCGCGCGCGCGCACAGCCCGCGCGCGCGCGCGCGCGCACAGCCCGCGCGCGCGCAGCCCGCGCGCAAGCAGCCCGCGCGCGCGCGCAGCCCGCGCGCAAGCAGCCCGCGCGCAAGCAGCCCGCGTGCGCGCGCCCAGCCCACGCGCGAGCAGCCCGCGCGCGCACCGCCCGCACGCGAGCAGCCCACGCGCGCGCGCGCGGCCTGCGCGCGCGGCCTGCACGCGCGGCCTGCACGCGCGGCCGGCGCACGCGGCCTGCTCGCGCAGCCTCCGCGCGCAGCTTGCGCACGCGGCCTCCGCGCGCGGTTTGCGCACGCGACGCGACGGCGCGCGCTCGGTCCCACTCCTGCAACGGTGGCACACCACCAACTCCTACGCCTCGCCGGCCCCCGCGCAAGCTCGTCTGACGTCCGCTTTCCAAACTAACACGAACCAGCATACCTTAGAGCCGCTCGCCATCGCCGTCATCCCGGATTCCACGCCGGCAATCACCGCCACGACTAGAGTTAAAAATCTCTCCCCACGCTCGCTCCCCTCGCGACTGAAAGAGATTTGGGGGGCAATTGATGGGTTTCACCTGAATTTATAGAATTAAAGAGACCCCCCATGATCCCCACCAAGGGAGATCATGGGTGGACCCACCTTACCCCCATGATCTCTCATGGAGATCATGGGGGTGGATCCCCACTCTCTCCCCTCATGGGGAAACCGCCGCCCGGCCTTGGCCGGCCGTGGCCGTGGCCGCCCCGGCCATGGCCGCCCGGCCACGGCCGCCAGGGGCCGTGGCCGCCCCGGCCATGGCCGCCCGTGGCCATGGCCGCCCGGCCATGGCCGCCCCGGCCATGGCCGCCCGGCCATGGCCGCCCCGGCCATGGCCGCCCCGGCCATGGCCGCCCGGCCAAGGCCGCCCCGGCCATGGCCGCCCGTGGCCATGGCCGTCCTGGCCATGGCCGCCCGTGGCCATGGCCGCCCCGGCCATGGCCGCCCCGGCCATGGCCGCCCCGGCCATGGCCGCCCGTGGCCATGGCCGTCCCGGCCATGGCTGCCCGGCCATGGCCGATCGTGGCCATGGCCGCCCCGGCCATGGCCGCCCCGGCCATGGCCGCCCGGCCATGGCCGGCCGTGGCCAGGGCCGCCCTGGCCATGGCCGGCCGTGGCCATGGCCGCCCGGCCATGGCCGCCCGTGGCCATGGCCGTCCCGGCCATGGCCGCCCGGCCATGGCCGGCCGTGGCCATGGCCGCCCCGGCCATGGCCTCCCCAGCCATGGCCGCCCGGCCATGGCCGGCCGTGGCCATGGCCGCCCCGGCCATGGCCGCCCCGGCCGTGGCCGGCCGTGGCCGTGGCCGCCCGGCCATGGCCGCCCGTGGCCATGGCCGTCCCGGCCATGGCCGGCCGTGGCCATGGCCGCCCCGGCCATGGCCTCCCCGGCCATGGCCGCCCGGCCATGGCCGGCCGTGGCCTTGGCCGCCGCCGGCCTCCCTTGCCGGCCGCCCGGCTGTCACCACCGTCATGACGGCCCGCTATCGTGGGGAACCCTCCCCGCCGTCCGATCAAGGGAGAGGCCCCACCGGCCGTCCGATCGGGGCGGAACCACCCACTAACCCACTAGATTAGTGGTGGGCCCCGCCGTAACTTCCCCCTGGAGCCTATAAAAAGACCCCAGGGGCTCCTCATTTCCTAACCTTTTTCTCCAAGGCTTCCCCCTTCTTCTTCTTCCTCAGGTGGGAGCTCTCCCGTTTCCTCCGCCGGCGACCGCCCCTCGTCGCCGACCACCAGTGGCCGCCTCTCGCCGCCAACCACCGGAAACCACCCGCGACCTCCAGCGGCCGCTAACGGATATCAGCACCCGTCAACAGCTACCAGAACCTGTCACCGGCTATTGGCACCCCATCAGAGCCCAAAGGCAAAGAGCGCACTCCAAGAGCTGAGAAAGGCGCACAAAGGAAGAAGTGACAACCCTTGGACCCGCGTCGCCCCTGAGCGCACGCGCCCGAAGTATCTCGTGCATTCCACCGTCCAAGTCCCGTTGGCGAGGCAGTCTGTTGCCCACCAACGGGTGCGTACACTCTCTCTCTCTCTCCTCAAGATTGTAACGGGAGCGGCCTGTCGCCCCGATTCCCCCATAAAAGTGTACCTCCAGCAATCTAGTGGATTTTTGACCGGCACCGACCCGGTCACGTGGTTTTTCACCCGGTTGAAGGGTTTTCCACGCTAAAACTTCCTGTGTCCATCCCCCGTATTTCAATTGACTGTGTGCGCGCTCGACCGCTCCGAGAGCTAAGGCGGCCCAAGAACATCCGGCCCGACCGGAGCATCGAGTTAGACCGCAACAAAACTGAAGAATCGGTCTCTGTGGAGTCCGACCCTTGTGTCACAACCCGCATTTTCTCAGAATTTAAAAGTATATCAGAGTAAGAGAAAACACGCGTCGTTATGTCACGCCGTGCAGGGGATAACTACAGACGCTCAGGCAAGACTCCAACTCTACCTTTTATATGAAATTCATAAGTTATTAAGAATAAAATCCAGTTTAAGTTTAATTGATTAGTCGTATCCCTCGGCTCAGTAGATCAACTAGTGTACCAGTAAAATATAATTATACGTTGCGGAAAATACTTTGCTTTCAATAATTAACATCCTACATGAGCATATACATCCACATAGGACAACTCACGGTATGCATGACTCTAGATTTAGTATAAGTATATAAATAGTTTGTACGCTAGTTGAAATATAATGTCTTTTGCTTTTAAAGATGACATGTATGAGGTAGTGAAAATGATACGGTTGTACTTTAAAATATATATTCAATATGCAATATAACATAAAACTTTTCCAGAGAGCAAGTAAATCAAATAAGTCATAAATGAAGACTTAACTACTAGCAAGTATTTAACGTTAAACAAAATCTCGTGGGCATCAACAACCTGACATAAACCCACCAAAATAATGTATGTTTGAACTAAAAGAAAACAAACAACAACTACCTCACAGCCGGTGAGGAAGAGACAGCTGCAGAACACCAGCCAAAAACCAACTCTAGCCGCTCAATCTGCTACTTCTCCAAACCTAAGGCATTCAAAGAAAGAACATCTTAGAAAGAATGAAAATACAAGTAGTGATCAAAAAATAAAAGGTTGGCAATAAACCAAAAGGAACAAAGGGTTACTAACCCTACTCCAAGAATAATGAGAAAAGACTAACTTACAAGTTCAAATGTAAGAAATTTGCACCAAAACATACATATAAGTAAGTGTAATTATAAGGAATTAATCAGCTCATAATTTATTGAGCAAAAACACCGGTATTTCCGGCACCTGTGGTGGTGGGAACCTTCCCAACACACCGACAGCAAAAACTTCACAAGGGTCCAAGGAAAGGTGGTCTTATACCTGACACACCCAAACCATGGAAAAACTGGCACCTACGACGGTAGGAACCTACCCAACACACCAGCAGTCACATACCCACACCGGGTAAACCCACCAGGGCAATAATTCATCAAAAAACATCAAGTTGGTGGTCCTTTATCCACTGTCAACTTAGCCATAAACATAGACAAACCATAACCAAAACACTGGGCTTCTCCAATAATGACAAGGAGGAAAGTAAATCCAAGAAATCGACCTAAGGCCAAACTCAATGAATTAGCTACGATTTGGCCACAAAATACCAAGTATGCGGAAAAGCGTCGAGTCAACTCGACGCCTGGCCTACACTCAACGTCGTGTTGAGTGCATTCAACGCACTCAATGCCAAACAGTTTTACTCAGCAAATTACCTTCACCCGGCGTCGCGTTGAGTCCACACGACGCTTATCAAAAGCTCTGATTCCACTCGACGTCAAAGCACATTCACTCAACGCCAAGCCTGACTCAGTCAACACACTCAACGCCAAGGCACAACACTCAACGCCGTGTTGAGTACACTCAACGCCTAACCGTTAACTCAACGATATTGAGTTCACTCAACGCCGTGTTGAGTTCATTCAACACACTCAACGCTTTTGACTTAGTGTCGAAGCTACTCAATGCCAAGTCCTCGCTCAACGCTGCGTTGAGTGCATTGAACACACTCAACGCTTTTTACTTAGCCTCTCAGACCACTCAACGCTGCGTTGAGTGCATTCAGTACACTCAATGCTTTTTTACTTAGCCTCTCAGACCACTCAACGCTACGTTGAGTGCATTCAGCACACTCAATGGTTTTTACTTAGCCGCACAGACCACTCAACTCCAAGGCCGAACACTCAATGCCTAAGGTAGAAACCTGACAGAAATTTTGTCTTTCCTAAATAGAGGTTCATAAACTTATAATAACTCTTTTTTTTACAATAGCTAAACCTAGACCAGTACTAAGTTTCATTTCTTAAGAGAAATGGAGGGGTGGACAAGGCAGGAGCCCAATACTAGAAAAAGACTTCTTCTTGACCAAAACAAGAAAAGAAAAGCTAATTTACTGTTGTACTAAGTACTATACAACCTATATAGATAAGAAAATTTAGAAAAGAATCAAAGAACATACTAAAAGACTTGGCAAGAGTACAAATCACCACTTGCCTCTAAATCTTCAAAAATCCGGCCTCACAAACGCTCATCTTCGAGGATCAGCCGCAAGAACCCTTAGGAAACAATTCCTGAAACTTTATAGGGCAAACGAGAGTCAAGATGAAAAACCCTAATGCCAAAAGTCCAAGAAAACAAAATTACCTACCACCAAAGCGTAGATCTCGGCGAGAGATTTCCGAATATACTCTCCGACGACGATTTTGCGCACCAGAACTCTTATAAGTGGTGGTCGAAAGCCTTGCGAAACCTGCCGCCCTCTTTCTTCCGCACTCTCATTCTGCTAATTTGGGGAGGAAGATAATGAATAGTAATCGGTAAATAGTCATTATCTATATAATATAATATTACATAAAAATACCATAATATAATAGTACTTATAATATATTATATGTTATATATATATAATATAACATATTATATATTATCTCTCAGTTAAAGATAATATAATATATGATATGATATAATATTATATTATATGATTAATATAAGATAATATTATATACATATGTTATAATATAATATAACTAAAATTAACTCGGATTTCTACGAAATTCGCACCGTAACTAAATATCGACGCTACGAATCTAACAACGAAGTCGAATTTAAGATTCGACAAACCAAACTCGGGTAAAAACTCCCCTGAAGACCAAAACACGAATTATCCCAAAACGGCTCCACCGAGTTCCAAAACAAACCCGACTCGCAAGGGAAATCTCAAAATCACACTTAGAAATTAGCCAAGCTGTCAAAACCTTGGATACCTAATGAGCAAAAGTCATGCTTCGACAGCGGTACCCACCAACTACGCGTCAACGTAACGCCCTGATGTTAAAATATGTAACTAAATGGATTTTAAATAAACATTGAAAAAGTAGGGGCGTTATACCTTGGGGAATGGGTGATCGCACACTTACTTCTCTCGCACAAGCTAAACAACCAAAGACTTAGCACAAGGAACAGACTCAAGGCTCCAACATGGAGGCCCCACCACTCACCCGAAAGATCTTAGAGCGCTTCCCCTCCTTAGTCAAGAACTAAGCTAAGGATACCTCAGAAAGCGCAAGAAGACTAGGACACAAGTAAGCATGTCTTCTGAGGTACCCTATTGGGTCTATTTATAGTTTTCTGAAAACGGTCTGCAAATAGCGTGCCCCCGCTATTCTAAACAGCTATATGCAGCCCAGATTGGGAGTAGAATTGTAAGAATACAACATACAACATTGGGCGAGTGACCCTCTGAAACCTCCACTCGCCTGAGGCCTTGGGCGAGTGCGGGCCCGGTCTGCCCCACTGGCCCGCTACTTGTTGAAACCCTAGGGCGAGTGCGAGCCCACTTGCTCCACTCGCCCCTCACATGTTCTACCCCGTCTAGCGAGTCGGCGAGGCTACAAGGCTCTCGCCTCCCTCCCGGCTCGCCTGGGACTTGGATTGCCCGAGTTGGTTGGATCGACTCTTACTTGCACCACTCATCGGATACGAGATTGTATACAATCCCCGCTCTTTGCGAGATTGCCCCAAACTCGGACAGAAACATCCAACCTCAAGAGATTGGCGAGTGGGTCAGCGAGCTCAAAGGAATCTTTTGGTGGGATCCACCAGCGGCTATATATATGCGTTTGCGTACCTGGACGGCCTTTGTCATTCCTCTTACTTTGATATTGTCGAGATGACTCTTTCCAAATAGCTTCAAGAGAGGCTGGTCCGCGCCCGCGGGCTCAACGCCGCTCGCGCTGCCAGCCTGGTCTCCGTAAATCCCAGCACCTCGCCACGCAAGTCTTCAAATCCTCAACCTACCAAGAAAGCCAAGCCAACTCCAAAAGTTGTCGAGTCAGTCTATCGCGACCCGACCTCTACCCCAGATTCTGTGCCAGCACCCAAACCAAAGGGAAAGGAGATCATCGAGGTCCCTGCCGACCCGTACAACTAGGGGTGTAAGCCGGAACCAACCAAACTGCCAAACTGAACCGAACCAAACCAAATCGCACGATTTGGTTCGGTTTTAGTCATCCACGGTTCGGTCACGGTTTTTATTTTTGAAAAACCGTGTGGTTCGGTTCGGTTCACAGTTTGGAGTGTCAAACCAAATCGAGTCAAACCAAACCGAACAAATATAATTAAAAATAAACAATATAATTAATTAAGTCTTGACAGCACAACTATTTTTAACATTAATTTTTTTCATTTATTTTTAACATTAACATTTTTTATTGTATGATAGTTGGATTTAGTGTCACTTTCTTTCTATAGTAGGATTAAAGAGAGAAACTATTATTGATTAGTCACACAAGGTCTATACATATGTCGGGATAGAAAATCAGTTGGTGATTTTTTTCATTATGACGATAACTTCGACAATGTCTTGGTCTGACATTAATACTCTCATAAATGCTAGTATTGCTCTTGTCAGTTCTCAGTAACAAATTTCTTTTCTTTTAAGTATTGAACCACTCAAACCGAACTGAACCAAACCGAACGGTTCAGTTCGGTTTCAATAGTGTTCGCGGTTCGGTTCGGTTTCAGATTTTTGGAACCACACATGGGTGGTTCGGTTAGTGGTTTTGATAAAAAAACGAACCGAACCAAACCGTTAAAGCCATCAGACCGGCGGCGAAGCCTCCATGCCGCGAGTCGACTCTCCCCCTAAAGACTCGCGGCTGTAACAACCCATTTAAAAAAACCCAATACCTAAACCTCCCCCCCCCCAATAATAATGATAATAATAATAACAATAATAATACAAAAAATAAAGAAAGACCTAAATTAAAGACCGGTCTAAACCTACCCCCCTCCCCTGGTTTTAAATCCCGCAAGAATCCCGCAACCCGCATCCCGCGCACGACTTTTCCCGATCCCGCTCCGTCGGCCCTGCCTTCATCTCTCGAGCGCCCGGCGGCCTTCTCCTCCGCCTCCAGTGGCTGGCAACACCTTTCTCAAGGCCCGACGCCTCTTCCTCTTACTTCCCCGTCGTCTCCGGTTCTCCCCTTGGCCGGCAACTCCCGCACGATCCTTCTCTTGGCCGACTGCTTCCAAGAAGGGCCGACAGAAATCTCTTTCTCCCTTCCTCTCCTCCTTCTCCGGCCAATGAGGGCAAAGACATCGTTTTTTCTCCGGCAACCCTAGCTCCTCCTCATTTCGGCCTTGGATTTCATGAAGGATTCCTAGGGTTTCGCTCGAAACCTTTCTTCGTGGATTTCTGAGCCCAAATCTGGACTCCTTGGGTAAGAAATTTCATCAATCTCTCATTCTTTGTTTGCCCTAATTTTTTTTGAGAGGATTTCCGCCCTCCGATTGACGCAATTTCGTTGGTCCCCCTTGGGTTTGTCATAAAGTCTACTAATTTCAGTTCTGTTTGCATTTACGGTTCCGCTTGTCGGACTTAGGTGGTGGGATCGCTCCAATCTTGGGATTTTCACGTCCAAATCGCCGCCAAAATTCCCGATCTCTCGCGGTAGCCACTTCTCCCCTCACTCTCAAGGGAGGTAAATTTCTACAACCCCCCCCCCCTCCTGTGGTGTGATGTGAATATTCAACGCATGTGCAAGTATAAAACTCTTGTTAATTCAATTTAAAATGCATTTGTGGATTTTGAACAGGTTTAGCTCGAGCTCTTAACCTTGCTCGCGTCACTTAGCTGTCGCTAGTTTTTCGACGTGACCTTGAGGCAAGTAGAGAAATCTCTCACTTGCAAATATGAAATTTATATTACTGGACTTGTTGCAATCGTCAAAATAATAATTTGCCATTATTAAATCTCGAATCCCTGAAATCACATACTACCATATGCAAATATTGAAGTAAGAGTGTTGTTTTGGTGTGATGCCTTGAATCGAGCTCCCGACTAACTGGTAATAGAAACCATTAGTCGACCATTACAAGAACCATCGTTGATAAGTCTTGCATCAATTTATACACTGGAATCATGTGCACCAAATGACAACGCATTCACCCTTCAATATATATCGCTTATGGTATTGCAGCTAGGCTAAACTCTGAAGTAGGCTATTAACGTTAAAGAATCTTGTTAGACATGGTTACTTGTCTGGTTGCTACATATAAGATTAGCTCACTGAGCTCTAGTTTTCTTTACTTACTTTTTGCGTAAGTTATTAGCTTGAATCATTATGTAACTTCATATTCTGAGGCATTTTTCTTTCTATTTGGATTTTGTCGTAAGGTTCGTGACTGCGCCATCCAGTTCCTGAGTTTCCTCCACCCAACTTCAGCTTTTGTTTTGAGGTTTCATTTTGCTTGATGTATCGGCATGTTCTATGTATTTGCTTCAGTTACTATTAGACTGTATTATTCATATATTAGTTATCATCAAACATTTTCTCTCGTATCGTGGACATCTTTTAGGGTAAAGCATTATATTAGAATATTTTTACTTATGAAATTTTGGTAACTATATGCATTCGTAAATTTCAGTACAACTCCTGCAGTTTCATTTTTTTTTATAAAAGTAAATGCATGCATAAAAAAATGTTTATTCACAAATTTGCGGCTTCCGCATCATTTTAAAAATCAAGTAAACCATTGTTTTAAAAATATGAAATTTTAAACTAGTTTGTAGGATTTCCGGTTTCGTCTTAGCAGACATGGTTCTTCTCTACATGCTTGTGGCATCACGACCCGCCCGAAGCGCACTCTGATCTTGTCAAGAAGGGTCGTGATAGTTGGTATCAGAGGGAGGTTTGGCTCCTAAAAAACAAAATATTTTGAAAGAATTACATATTTTGGTACTCTACATACATGCATCATTACTTCACTCACTCTATCATTGCCTGTTGTTTGAGGCTGAAACACGCACACACTCACTCATAAGCATGAGTAGTATGCATGCAAATGTTAAGGGAGTATGAGCAAACCTAACATTTATATGCATATGAATTTCCACTAGGATAAACACCGCTTGCAAATATTAAGTTGTATGGGTGGTTTAATATTTTCAAGTGCGTGACATTAGAATCATAATACACATGACATGTTAAGTGATATGGGCGCTTAACATGACATGTGTATACATTCATGGACATTTTTTTAGGAATGCATTATAGGCATAATTACATTACATGCATATCATAACTCATTGCACAAGTGTTAAGCTAAGAGCAACAGATGACGATTGTACACACATGGATTTTACAATCATAGTTCTATCGCACACAATTCTATCGTCGCATCTGCATTTGCATGGCTATCACCTAGAGTTGTCCACTGAAAATGATGTAACTATTACATGATTTATGTATTCAATAGTGATAGAATGCTAGAACCTGTAGTATCGATCCGTCATGCTTAGTCTGACTTTTCTCTTACTCAATTCTTTTATGCTTCTTTTTGATGGCTCCTAAGCGATCGCAGAGGAAGAAAGCTATCCCTGTTGTGAGGGAGGCCCCTAAAGACAATACTGCCCAGCTTTTGAGGCAGCTTCTGGAGCGTGTCACTCGTCTTGAGGGGGAACGCCAAACTCCTGACCCAGGCTCTGGTTCCGGCAGCGCAGGGACGATTGAAGGATCTGTTACCACCACCACTCCTGCACCTGGATCTGGAGCCGACTTGCCTGTTGGCACCTCGGAGGTCCCGCTCGTGCCAAGTCTGACTGTTTCTCCTATAGCGATGGCAGATACATTGGCTTTCAAAACACTGAATCCGCCTACCTTCAACGACGACGGTGATTACTTTATGGTCACTGAGTGGATCTCCCAGATGGAGAAACATTTTGAGTATGCTGGAGTTCCCGAGACCCAAAAGATTCTCCTTGCGGCATATCAACTGACCGAGGATGCTTACACTTGGTGGCTTCAGCGCCGCAGCCTCTCCGATTCTACCACCTTGACTTGGGGACAATTCAAGGATGCTCTTATGGAGAACTTCCTCTCTTCTGTAGAAAGGGACAAGCTAGCTGAGAAGTTCCTGTCCCTTCAGCAGTTCGGTAGGACGGTGATCGAGTATGCAAGAGAGTTCTCCCGCCTATCCCTCCTTACAGCAGAGTTCGTGCCGGATGAAGCCAAAAGTATCAGCCGTTTTGTGAAGGGACTCCGTTATGACCTCCAGCAGCATGTGGTAGCCCATGGCGCCACCACCTATGCGGAGACCGTGAGAGCCGCCTTGAAGGTGGAAGCAATCGAGTTGAATCATTCTGCCAAGAAGGTCCAGCATGACACCAGCAATACCGTAACATCAGACCTCAAGCGTAAGAGTGCTCCATCTCAGGAGCAAGGTTCCGAATCCAAGGAGGTGTGCGCCTTCTATCACAAGGTGGGTCATGCTGCCCAAGTATGTCATTCTCTCCTTAAGAAGCAAAAAAAGGACATTCATGCCCCGCCGCCTCAGATGACGCTTGCCTCTACTTCCACCATCTGTGCGTACTGCAAGAAGTCGGGCCACCAGCTGAAGGACTGTCGTCGTAGGCAGAAGGCCTTTTTTAAGTGCGGGCAAGTTTGACACCTCAAGCTAGACTGCCCTATGATAGAAAGCCCAATTCCCGCTAAACCACTGCAGGTTGTCCCCAGAGCTCAGGACAGGGGAAAAGCTGTGTTGAACGTCACCACTCAGGGCGAGGCGCTCGCATCTACCTCTGTTATCTCCGGTATGTTTTAAGTAAAGTTTTAAAATTTCCAACATTCTCTAATTACTTGCCCTTAGTATGGATAATCTTGAAATGTGTTTATGATATGGAATTTTAGGGTCAAGAATAAGTGGATGCAAATCCTTTTCGATTCCGGGGCATCTCACTCTTTTATAGCACGCCACATTGTGGACCTTCAAAGCTGGCCTACTTCGACACTTGAGGTCCCTTTCGAGGTTTATGTACCCGGTCATCTGCATCTCTCCACCAGCGGCATTCTCAATTGCCCGATCCTACAAGGAAAATTACTAGTTTTCGCCGATCTCATAGTTTTGGAAATGTCAGAATTTGACGTAATCTTGGGCATGAATTGGTTGGTCGCGTATCGAGCTAAGCTGGACTGTGTGGCAAAGAGGGTCAATCTCAACATTTGCGGCAAGGACTACAGTGTTCATGTTCAGACCCGCAGCCACCTGAAGGTAATTCGTGCTGTGCGCGCCGCTCGTCTTCTTAGTCAGGGTTGTTCTGGTTGTTTCGTGTATGCTTCCCATTCAGATGTTGTCATACCATAACTTGAATCTATTCCGATTACCTCCGAGTTTCCCGACGTGTTCCCCGCGGAGTTGCCTGGGATGCCTCCCGATTGTGATGTAGAGTTTTCTATTGATGTGGAGCCTTGAACGCACCCCATATCTAAAGCTCCATACCGTATGGCACCTCGCGAGTTGGAAGAGCTCAAATTGCAGTTGGATGAGATGCTCGAGCATGGATACATTCGTCCCAGCTCGTCTCCTTGGGGAGCCCCCGTCCTCTTCGTAAAGAAGAAAGATGGTTCCTTCAGGCTGTGTATCGACTATCGGGAGCTGAATAAGGTCACCATCAAGAATAAGTATCCCCTCCCACGCGTCGATGACCTCTTTGATCAGCTCAAAGTCAGTTCTGTGTTTTCTAAGATAGATCTCAGAACGGGTTACCATCAACTAAAGATTAAGGAATCCGACATCCCCAAGACAGCCTTCCGGACTCGGTACGGACATTTTTAATTCTTAGTGATGTCTTTTGGGTTGACTAACGCCCCATCTGGTTTCGTTGATATGATGAATCGTGCATTCTATGAGTTCCTAGACAAGTTCGTCATCGTCTTCATAGATGATATTTTGGTCTACTCCAAAACTCGTGAAGATCATGCAGTTCACCTTAGACTCGTCCTCTCCACCCTACGCCAGCATCAACTCTACGCCAAGCTGGCAAAATGCGAGTTCTGGCTGGATCGTGTTGCCTTCTTGGGGCATGTCATTTCAGGGGATGGGCTATCCGTTGACCTCGCCAAAGTCTCCGCAGTGATGGACTATAAGCGACCTTATACTTCTACCGAGATCCGCATTTTCCTTGGGTTGGCTGGTTATTACCGGCGCTTTGTCAAGGGTTTCTCCTCCCTTGCCGCTCCTCTGACAAGGCTAACTCAAAAGCATGCGAGATTTGAGTGGACAGATCAGTGTGAGCAGGCCTTTTCTGAGCTGAAGCAGTGGCTATGTTCCGCGCTAGTGTTAGCTCTTCCGTCAGATGGGTTGGACTTTTCAGTCTACACTGATGCATCTGGAGTTGGTTTAGGCTGCGTTCTGATGCAGGATGATCGTGTTATTGTCTATGGGTCGAGGCAGTTGAAAATTCATGAGCGTAATTATCCCACCCATGATCTGGAATTTGCTGCAGTGGTGTTTGCCTTGAAGCTGTGGCGTCATTATCTCTATGGTGTGAAGTGCCACTTTTACACCGACTATCAGAGCCTGAAGTACGTTTTTGTTCAGAAAGACCTCAATCTTCGTCAGAGACGTTGGCTCGAGTTTGTTTCGGACTATGACTTGCAACTCACATATGTTCCTGGTAAGGTCAATTCAGTGGCAGATGCGTTGAGTTGGCAGGCTTCTGTCGTCGCTTGTGCACCCATGTCAGTTATTCTTGCAGCCCTGATTGATGACCTCGACCGGATGGACATATCCATCGCACCCGAGGGTCATGAAGGGGTTTCTGGTCCGTTATGGGTAGAGCAGGTGAAGGATTTACAGCCATCTGATCCCGCACTTCAGCGCATTCGCCGACAAGTTGAACTTTGGACTCTTCTGAATTTCTCCATCTCTGATGATGTTCTGCATTTCCGAGGTCGACTCTGTATTCGAGATGTCCCTGAGTTGCTGGATAGTATTTGCCGAGAAGCTCACGAGTCCCGCACTTCTGGTCATCCTGGAAACAACAAGATGTATCATGACCTGAAGCAGATCGTGTGGTGGCCTGGCATAAAGAATTATATTGCACGCTTCATCTCTTGATGTTTGACGTGTCAGAAGGTGAAGGCTCGGCGCCAGCGTCCTGGTGGACTTTTGCAGCCCCTGCCTATCCCTGAATGGAAGTGGGAAGATATCTCTATGGACTTCATCACTAGATTGCCTCGTACTCTGAGAGGGCATGATGCGATTTGGGTTATTGTGGATCGCTTGACTAAAGTGGCGCATTTCATCCCGTACAAGGAAGGTCATTCCACCGAGAAGATAACCCGGATTTATGTTTCAGAGATTGTTAGAATCCATGGGATTCCTTTGCGAATTGTTTCTGATCGTGACTCAAGGTTTATATCGCACTTCTGGAAGGGATTTCAATAAGCTATGGGCACTGATCTCAACCTAAGCACCGCTTACCATCCGATGACTGATGACCAGACCGAGAGGGTCAATCAGATCCTTGAAGACATGCTTCGGTGTTATATTCTGGACTACAAGGGAGCTTGGGATGAGCATCTACCCTTGGTTGAATTTGCCTACAACAACAGCTATCAGGAGAGCCTCAAAATGGCCCCCTTCGAAGCACTGTACGGGCGACGCTGTAGGACCCCGCTCTACTGGTCAGAAGTCGGTGAAAAGGTGATTTTGGGTCTTGAGTTGCTTCAGGAAATGGAAGAAGCCACAAAGAAAACTCGTCTTCAGCTCAGTCGTGTCATTGAGAGACAGAGAAAGTATGCCAATCAGCGCCGCCGTCCGTTGGAGTTTGTCGTAGGTGATCAGGTGTTTCTGAAGGTTTCTCCTACTCCTGGGGTGAAACGGTTTGGTCTCCACCATAAGCTCAGCCCGAGGTTCGTGGGACCGTATGTCATCTCAGAGCGTGTTGGAGGATCTGCCTATCGTTTGGAGCTACCTGATTCTTTGGTCGGTGTCCATGATGTCTTTCATGTTAGTCAGCTCCGGAAATATATCCACGATCCTCATCGTGTCCTTGAAGAAGTTCCAGTGATTTCTTAAGTCAATCTGTCTTATCCGATCGAGCCTTCAAAGATCGTCAAATATCAAGAACGTAAGCTTCGCAAGAGAACCATTCCGATGGTAAAGGTACTTTGGGTGCACGGCAAGTCTGAGGAGCACACTTGGGAACTCGAGTCTGACATGCGCAGCAAATACCCGCAACTATTCTCTTGATTCCTGGTACATCTCTAAGTTGACTTTCTTGTTATTTCAGTATCTTTCATGGTTAGCTTTCATGCGTTAATCTGCAAACTTCTATTTGAAGTATATGTCATTTGAAACTTCGTTGTTTAGTCTCATTCAGAGAGTTCTCAGGAAAGTTTCGAGACGAAACTTTCTAAGTGGGGGAGAATGTAACAACCCATTTAAAAAAAACCCAATACCTAAACCTACCCACCCCATAATAATGATAATAATAATAACAATAATAATAAAAATAATAAAGAAAGACCTAAATTAAAGACCGGTCTAAACCTACCCCCCCCCCCTCCCCCGTTTTAAATCCCGCAAGAATCCCGCAACTCGCAGCAACCTGCATCCCGCGCACGACTCTTCCCGATCCCGCTCCGTCGGCCCCGCCTTCATCTCTCTGGCGCCCGGCGGCCTTCTCCTCCGCCTCCAGTGGCCGACAACACCTTCCTCCAGGCCCGGCACGCGCACGACTCTTCCCGATCCCGCTCCGTCGGCTTCTAAGAAGGGCCGACAGAAATCTCTTTCTCCCTTCCTCTCCTCCTTCTCCGGCCAATGAGGGCAAAAACATCATTTCTTCTCCGACAACCCTAGCTCCTCCTCATTCCGGCCTTGGATTTCGTAAAGGATTCCTAGGGTTTCGCTCGAAACCCCTCTTCGTGGATTTCTGAGCCCAAATCTGGACTCCTTGGGTAAGAAATTTCATCAATCTCTCATTCTTTGTTTGCCCTAATTTTTGGGAGGATTTCCGCCCTCCGATTGACGCAATTTCGTCGGTCCCCCTTGGTTTGTCATAAAGTCAACTAATTTCAATTCTGTTTGCATTTCCGGTGCCGCTCGTCGGACTTAGGTGGTGGGATCGCTCCAATCTTGGGATTTTCGCCTCCAAATCACCGCTAAAATTCTCGATCTCTCGCGGTAGCCACTTCTCCCCTCACTCTCGAGGGAGGTAAATTTCTACACCCCCCCCTCCTGTGGTGTGATGTGAATATCCAACGCATGTGCAAGTATAAAACTCTTGTTAATTCAATTTAAAATGTGTTTGTGGATCCTGAACAGGTTTAGCTCGAGCTCCTAACCTTGCTCGCGTCACTTAGCTGTCACTAGTTTTTCGACGTGACCTTGAGGCAAGTAGAGAAATCTCTCACTTGCAAACATGAAATTTATATTACTGGACTTGTTGCAATCGTCAAAATAATAATTTGCCATTATTAAATCTTGAATCCCTGAAATCACATACTACCATATGCAAATATTGAGGTAAGAGTGTTGTTTTGGTGTGACGCCTTGAATCGAGCTCCCGACTAACTGGTAACAGAAACCATTAGTCGACCATTGCAAGCACCGTCGTTGTTAAGCCTTGCATCAATTTATACACTGGAATCCTGTGCACCAAATGACAATACATTCACCCTTCAATATAGATCGCTTATGGTATTGCAGTTAGGCTAAACTCCGGAGTAGGCTATTAATGTAAAAGAATCTTGTTAGACATGGTTACTTGTCTGGTTGCTACATGTAAGACTAGCTCACTGAGCTCTAGTTTTCTTTACTTACTTTATGCATAAGTTATTAGCTTGAATCATTATGTAACTTCATGTTCTGAGGCATTTTTCCTTCTGTTTGGATTTTATCGTAGGGTTCGTGACTGTGCCATCCAGTTCCTGAGTTTCCTCCACCCAGCTTCAGCTTTTGTTTGGAGGTTTCATTTTGCTTGATGTACCGGCAGGTTCTATGTATTTGCTTCAGTTACTATTGGACTGTATTATTCATGTATTAGTTATCATCAGACATTTTCTCTCGTATTGTGGACATCTTTTAGGGTAAAGCATTGTATTAGAACATTTTTACTTATGAAATTTTGGTAACTATATACATTCGTAAGTTTCAGTACAACTCCTGCAGTTTTATTTTTTTTATAAAAGTAAATGTATGCATAAAAAATGTTTTATTCACCAATTTGCAGCTTCCGCATCATTTTAAAAATCAAGTAAACCACTGTTTTAAAAATATGAAATTTTAAACTAGTTTGTAGGATTTTTGGTTTCGCCTTAGCAGACATGGTTCTTCTCTGTATGCCTGTGACATCACGACCCGCCCGAAGCGCACTCTGATCTTGTCAAGATGGGTCGTGACAGCGGCCCAAAACTCCTCCTACTCGCTTGTGCGACCCGTCGCCTCCTTTCGGGACCACGGGATTGGACTTGCAGTGGCAGGAGTCACCAGCTCACGAACCTTCTCGACAGCCCACACATGCTCGTCGGGGGAGATGTCGGGTCCATCCTGATCCCTAGCTTCGAGCTCATCCCCCAAAGAACTCGACTTCCAAGTCACGGTAAGGACCTAGCCTGGACCCCTTCATACACTCATAGAGGGAAGTCGAGCCCGTCCTGTAAGCTCCACTTCTATTGGACCATCCCGCCTAGTTCTTGAAGCACTCACCAATTGTGTATTCACCAGGATTAACTGTCCTTGCAGGTCAACCCGGCCAGTCCGAGGCGGAAGAGTCTTCTGAGCTAGCTCGCCACTCGCCACCTCCTTCTCCCAGTGCAATAGAGAACTTACTGGACATCTCGCTGGACTCCGCCGAGCTGAGGAGGCAAGTCGTTAAGGTCTTCAAGAAGCAGGGGCGCGTGCTGCGCAGGATGCGGGAGGAGAATGATCTCGGTGAGCAGAGGCTACAGGCACTAGAGCGGGACTACGTGCTGCTCGCGAACGAGGTAAAGCGTGGCTCGGCAAGCGGGATGACGTATCCCACGCCACTCATGGATAGGATCAGCGAGAACATGCGGTTCATCCACCATGATCTGGAGTTGGTCCGCGAGTTCAACAACCCGCGCTGACCTCCGGGGATGGGGATGCGAGGCCGGAGTAGGTGGAAATGGCTCCCTAGCTGAGCATACCGGCACTCGCCCCCCCATCCCCCAGCTCATTTGCGCTAAAATAACTTTCTCCTTGTTACACTTTCCTTTTATGTATTGCGAGAACCACTGTCTGTAATAACTTGAACAATTTTTAGTTTTTACTATTTATTGATTCTACATAACATGATGCGCTTTGGATTCAGCTCGTCATAGGATAAAACGGGTCACAGGGGTCGGTGAGCCTGACTGATCGGCCGGCTCGATAATTAATTCTGTTTTCTATAAATAGGTCCCCTCACCAACCCCTTGGCTATCGCCTTTATTGCTGATTCTTACACCCCTCTTCTTGCCCTTCTCGCCACTTCCACTCGCGCTAGAGCCTTTGAAAAAATGGGTAAGACGCGACCCGACGCTGACGGGATGTCCAAATGTGCTTGGAAATTCGCCGAGTACAACTTCTATGAGGGAATCACCAGCGAGCAGGAGCTCGCCGACTTCATCGTCGACTACATCCTCGCGGGGTTCTCTGCCCGCCGACCCGCGGCAGGCGATGCCATCAACTCATTTTATGAGGATGAGCTTGCCTTCCCCATCTCGCACTTCGAGGTGGGGTTGCGCCTCTCCCTATGGCCAAAAATCTGCCTTATCCTGAAGTACTACGGGGCGGTCCCCGCCCAACTGAACCCGAATGCCATCGTCATGATGGTGGCATTCTCCTGCTACCTCCGCCGAGAGCGGATAGAGTTCAACCTGACGGTCTTCAGGAAACTCTTCATCTACCGTGCGACCAATGACGGGGTCGCCTTCCTGGTCGGTTCGCAATTCAAGGTCCGCAAGACGGCCAACAAGCACCACAATTGGTTCTCCAAGCTCGTCTTCATCAAGGGTGAGCTTGGCAACATACCCTGCTCACCTCGGCAGAGGAGCAAGGAGGTGTACCGGCCCCCGACGGTAACAGGCGATGATGCCGAGCTCCACAAGTTCTTCCTTGGCAAGGATTTTGAGGTCGTCTCCCTTCAAAGGGTCCTCAACTCGCTTCCCTCGGTTCCGCCCGGCGAATGTATAGTTCTCACCCTTCTTTCCTCCTCAATGGGCTCGCTTACGGATAATAACCATTCTCTAACTCCCAAGTCTATTTCTGCAGGGGAGCGGCTGATTCCCGAGCACCCGCCTTTTGTGGACTCGAGACTCTACCCGGACCCACTTGCGCGTGAGCGGGCTGCCACAGCAGCTTGTCGAAGCGAGCTAGGGTCGGGCAAACCTTCCTCCAGCAAGAAGCGACCCGACCCCGCAGGATCCAGCTCGCCTCGCCGCCTCACGCCGTCAAAAAAGATGAAGAAGGCAATGATGGTCTCCAAGGGGAAACATCAACATCAAATATACCTGAGCTCCCTAGAGACCACGCCGGAGAAGTCACCAGAGAAGGACCATGGCGGAGGCTACCCGCCTGCCTCCAACACCGCTGAGGAGTTCGCGGCCCGCGAGTCAGGCCTGCCGAAGGACCACTGCAACTTTGGCTTCGGCGGGAAGGCCAAGGACTTGCTCAACGAGCCGATGGTTCGATGGGATGAGCAGGCTCACAGGGTCTCCATATCCTCACTCATCCCCTCCTAGTCGGAGCGCCACTCTCCCAACGGACATGCCTATGCCCTAGGGTTTGGGCTCTACGACCGCAAGGACGTCGCAGCCTTCGACGGCATAAGCCTCCAACGGCTCACCCATGAGAGCTCGCGAGCTCAAATGAGCGCGCTGGAACTCGCGCACATGTAGACTCTTCGCTGCTACCAGTTCAACCACAACTTGGCAAAGACGGAGCTTGAGCGGGATGTCCCGAAGAATGATGGTGCCGACCTGGCGAAGCGGCTGGGGATTGTCGAGGGCCTCCTCGCCAAAGCTGTCAGCGGGGTGGTAAATATCGTCCGACCCCTTCTCCTTTTGACTTTGGCTTTCCACAATTTCTTATCCTGTTCTTGCCTGGCAGGATGCCGAAATCGCGGACCGCATGCGCGCTCGCGCCGCCGAGCTGGAGGAGAAAAATAATGCGTTGGAGGAGAGGAACAAAGCGTTGGAGGAGCAGAACCAAGGGCTCCGGGGAGATCTCACCCGCCAAATGGACATCTTCCTCCCCCAGGTCGGCAGTGAGCCTGGTGTCCCGGCCAAGAGACCAAAAATCTTCAGCGAGGCGGAGGTCGTCGAAAGATTGCGGGTCAACTCTATCAGAAATGCCTAGTTCACTATACAGATTATGAAGGACATGCGGGTGCTAATGGAGGGCTGCGAGGACATGACGGCGCAGGATCTGGTGTCGGAGCTCTTCCTCCCTCCTGCTTCACCCGGCGAGGAGGAAGACAGCTTCGACTCGCTCTTCAAGGGCATCCCCGGCTTCAAGGACGACGATTTTGGAGTGGAGGGGGAGAGCTAGCTCGCCTTCTTTTTTCTCTTCTTTTTCTTTTTGCTATGTAAATATCTTCCCCCCTTTTGTACTCTCGCCGAGGCGAGCTCCCCTGTAACTTGCAGGTTCATTAATGAAATATTACCACTCCTTTCTTGTATTTGTTTACTGTACTGCATCCGCATGCGCGTTGCCCCTGTACTGCGCGACCTTGATAGGATAGCACTCGCCGTTAGAATGTATTTGAGTTAGGATACGTTCTCGTGCAGAGACCTGGGGATCTCGCATCCCCTAGACCATCAGGAGGTAGACCACTCGTTGCGCTGTCCCCATGAACACCCAGCTCGCCTGCGAGATCTCTACTTTCCAGAGATTTGTTCCAAGCCCGAAATTTCTTCGAAATTTTCCAAGTAAAATCTCCATGGGGTGGAGCGTAGTTGTCGAGCATAGCCTCGGCCCGCCCTTCTGCCGAGATCTCATCTCGCCATCTTTGACCCTGCCTTGCTTAGATAATGTCACCCCCATGGTAGTTATCGAGATACCATCTCGCCACCTCCAGCTCGCCCAAAGTTGGGCCTCATGTTCCCCCAGACTCTGTCCCAAGTAACTTCAACTGCCTAGTGGTGATTGGCAAAAGTAGTCCGGGACTTGGCTCTAGAACAAGAACGATTTCCATTGAGGATCTCGACCTTGCCATCTAGATGGAAGCCTAACAGCGAGAGCATCTCGAGACCTAACTCCAGAGCAAAAGAGATGTCCATCGAGGATCCCGGCCCTTCCAGCTAGAGGGAAGCACGACAGCGGGAGCATCTCGAGACCTAGCTCCAGAGCCATAACGATATCCATCGAGAATCCCGATCATGCCAGCTAGATGGAAGCTTGACAGCGGGAGCATCTCGAGACCTAGCTCCAGAGCAAGAAAGATGTCCATCGAGGATACCGGCCCTACCAGCTAGATGGAAGTCTGACTGTGGGAGCATCTCGAGACTTGGGTAGACTCCTCGAGTGACATCCAGGCCTGCCAGCTAGGTGGGAGCCTGACAGCGGGATCTGCTCGGGGTCTCAGAAAATCTTGGCCCGCCACGAACACCATTGCCAAAAAGAGCTGAAAGATCAAAGGGTTTCATTATTTAATCCTGATCCAGAGCTTCGAGCTCCAAGCGGATTCTGCGGTCCCCAGACCGCGACAGCCGCGGTTAGCCAACACTAATCGTCCGGTTACATCCCATGGTACTTGCTAAACCAGACTGCAGAACAGAGAACAAGAGCTAGAACCCGGCTATCCGTCAACACCTAGCCGCCCAACCGGCGGAGGACTTTGCGGTCTGCCCAATCAGATCGCTCACTTCCAATTCAACAATTTCAACACTCGTGACATAGCATCAACACGTATTTTGGCTATTAGAGATTATTCCTACAACCATCACACAAAAATAAGATGACTAAACACGATCTACTTGTGTTAATTGTTTTAAAAAGTGTAGTAATCTTCACACATTCTATAAGGGTCGGTTCGTTTGTACGGAATTGAGTCCCTGGAATTGGAATTGAAGGTCTAATACCAATTCCATCATTCGTCTCCATGCTTGACTTTGAAATTTAAATTTTAATGAATTCCGTAGAATTCATTTTGAACTAAAGACAATTCCTTCTCATCTATATAAGAATTGGACAATTCCGATCGAAACACATTTTTAAACCCGGGCGCGATTTTTTCGCGCTGGCGCGATTTTTTCGCCCGGGAGCGTTCTTTTCGCCCGGGCGCAAATTTTTCGCCGGGGCGCGAATTTTTCTCCTGGGAGCGATTTTTTCGCCCGGGCGCGGCGCAATTTTTTCGCCCAGGCGCGACGCAATTTTATCGCACGGGCGCGATTTTTTCGCGCCCGGGCGTGTTTTTTTCGCCCGGACGCGATATTTTGGCACGACCACGTTATTTTTGCACGGGCGCATTTTTTTCGATCAGGCGCGATTTTGTTTGCCCGGGACCGATTTTTTCGCCCGGGCGTTTTTTTCGCCCGGGCGCGATTTTTTCGCCCGGACGCAATTTTTTTCGCTCAGGCGAGTTTTTTTTCGCCCAGCCACGTTTTTTTCGCCCGAGGGCGTTTTTTTCGCCCGGGCGCGATTTTTTCGCCAGAGCGCGTTTTTTTCGCCCAGACACGTTTTTTTCACCCGATGGCGTTTTTTTCGCCCGGACGCGATTTTTTCGCCCGGGTGCGATTTTTTCGCCCGGGCGCGATTTTTTCGCCCGGGTGCGTTTTTTTTCGCCCGGGCACGATTTTTTCGCCAGAGCGCGATTTTTTTGCGCAGGCGTTTTTTTCGCCTGGGCGCGATTTTTTCGCCCGGGCGCGATTTTTTCTCTTGGGCGCACTTTTCTCGCCCGTGCGTGATTTTTTCGCCCGGGCGCGAGCGAAATTTTTTTGCCCGGGCGCGAGCGACATTTTTTCGCCCGGGCGCGATTTTTGCTCTGGCGCGTTTTTTTGCTCCCCGCCGAAAAAATCACGCTCGGGCGACAAAAATGGGCCCGAGCGACATAATCGCGCCCGAGCGAAAAAAATCACGGCCACGTAAAAAAATCCCACCCGTGAGAAAAAAAGACAACTAGGTTGAAAAATCTTGCCCAGACAAAACAATCGCGTTCGGGCAAAAATCGCGCCCGGGCAAAAATATCAAATTCCAATTCCACAATATTCTTTATTAGACGAACATTGGAATTGGAATTCGTCACCAATATTTAATTCCACAATATTCATCAATATTCAATTCCAATATCGAATTCCAATTCCGTGCAAACGAACGGACCCTAAAAGAAATGTTTTTGTTGTTGTTGTAACGTAAGTGGAATAAGAGTTTTAGGCTCTGTTTGCACGGATTTATTTTTATCGGTCAAGCGGTTACGATCGTAAGAACCGAGTCTTAATTAAGTTTTGATTCATGAGATCGTAACCGCTTGATTGGTGAAAATAAGTCCTCCCAAACAAAGCCTTAGTCGAATTCTGAATTATGAAGAGGCGGATTAGTTTAATTTGGATGTTTTATAAAACTCTTTGACTGATATATACATCTGGATCTATTATTGAAGCAAAAAAACTAACGAGCAAATCTTAATTTCATCCAATAAATTGCTTAAATTAGAAAATATGATTCAGATTTTGAGCATGTTTGGCTCGCCGTTTTTGCTGGGGTGAGTTTAGAACAAAAAGGCCATCATTGTGCAATGTGTTTGGCATAAAAACAGTTATGACCGTCACGGAGAAAAGGAGAACTAATTTTAAACATAGGCTCTGTTTGGAGTGACTTAATTTCACCGGTCAAGCGGTTACGACCGCATGAATCGGGTCTTAATTAAGCTCTGATTCATGCGGCCGTAATCGCTTGACCGGTGAAAATAAGTCCTCTCAAACAGAGCTATAATTGTCGATGGACCGCTTTAGGTGAGGTCGGCTGTTTACGAAAGAAGGTCCATGATCACCGTGGAAAATGAACCCTTCATCCACATTGAGAGTGCATGATACAATCGCTATGGACAAATTTGAGGTTTTTGCGACTGCAAGATGAAAAATGAGCGTTGATGGCGACCGCGGGTGGCGGTCAGCCGCCCCCTCTGGTGGGAGTTTTGCCGATTTTATCACCGCAAAAAGAATTCAAGTAAAGGATGCCTTTGAGAGTGCAATAAGAGTAATGGATGCAATATGTCAAATTTACACCGCACCTTTGGGGCAATCGTTATGTCGGATGCCTCGTAGAAAAAATTGACCAAAGATTGGGGTAGGGATTCGCCCTATGTTGTTTCTAGCCAGACGGTCAAGCCAAAGCGGTGTCAGGGACGAATCGATTCGGGCGAGTTTTGCCCGATACGACCGGTTTGAGTCAATCATGCATAGTCAGTTAATTTGGGCTATACATTGTCTATTTATATCACTTTTAATGTATTGATTCATTGCGGAGCTCAATGTGAAAATTTGTGTGTATTTTCAGGGTGTGATTGAGGAAAAAATTTTAGGGACGGATCCCGTTCCCAAATGTAGAAACGAATTTAAAATACAGTTGCACTTCAAGAGAGAAATACAGTTGTACTTTAAAAAATATAGTTGAAGTTCAATATTAAAGTACGACTGTATTTTAATATTGAACTTTTCAACTGTATTTTTAGGGTACAACTGTATTTTAGTATTGATTTTCAACTGTATTTTAAACCCGTTCCAACATTTGGGAAATAGATCCGTCCGTAAAAAATTTCCCTGATTGAGAATCTTATTTTCCTCTGGTGCAGTTGTATCAAATTTTACCGCTGTCCGCCTTACTGTTTATTTACCCGCCTTCCCGCCACCTTTCCCAACCGCCGCGTCCAGAGAACAACGAAGTGGCCTCGTTTCCTGCCACCGCGCCTACCTGCAGCCCGCTTCTCCGCAAGCATTTGTCTCCCTTCCCAGCAGTCGTTGGCGTCCCAAACATACCTTAAGTATTAAAAAATTATAGGCAAATTAATATATAAAATATAAATAAGGGAATTGATAATCACATGTCATATTTGACTATTTGCATCTCAAATATCTTTAATATTTTTTAAAAAAATTCTCCAAATCAAAATCCTATTCGTACCCACCTATTATTCTCCCTCCCGTGAAAACAGCGGCTCCCTCTTCCTCCGAAATCCGCTTCCAATGGACCGCTTCCGCCTGCCGATCGTGCCTCGCCCTTGCTCGGTCCTCCCCGGCCGACGTGCTCTTTTTGATGCTTTTATATGTATTTTAATAGGGCAATGTTAATAGCACCCCTCTATTGGCTAATAGCACTCCAAAAAAGCCAAAATAACACATTGAAATGGCTGCTAATAGCGACTTCAGGGGTGCTATTAACATTGCCCTTTTAATATTTTGTGGACTTAACATTTTGACAAAAATATATTAGTTTGTTAAGATGTATTTGACAAATATGTCAACATAATTTGACTATTTTTCTTAGAAACTCAATATATATACCTAGTTTAATTTATAACATTAATTTTAATAATTTCAATTTTTACTAGAGTAGAATATGAGTTTTAAACACAATTATAATTCTGTGAGATAGAAATAACCAAATATAATCTGCGAATATCAAAAGTCCCTCGACATCAGCAATAGGTCCCTACATTTTATTTGTCTCGCATTGTTCCTAAAGTTTCGGTATTTTTTTGAAATATGTTCTTAGGCAAAAACTACCCACGGATCAAAACACGAGTGTCGTAAATTAAAATGTGATTTGTTAAAAAAATGCTTTATTAATTGATCGAATAATAAAATAAAAGCGTCTTATCAATTTTGGGGAAACAAAATCCAGTTCCACAGAGACAGCTAACCTGCAGCGCGCCCGCACAAAGCAAAACCTTTTCATTGTTACCATCGGGTAAACGGAATTTAGGGAACAGTAGAAGTTAAAGCTCATGTGGGGGATATGGTGTTCCCGAGGAGCAGCCGAGCGGCGCTGGGCGGCGGGGGCTTTCGGCCTTCGGGCCCCGGCTTTTTGGCTGCCGGGGGACAAAGAAGGCGCTCAGAATGGCAACAATTCATGGCGATTCCGGCAGTCAATTTTTTGTTGTCGCCGCTGATCCTAGT
The DNA here is from genome assembly GCA_039513925.1 of Platanthera zijinensis. Taxonomy (NCBI): domain Eukaryota; kingdom Viridiplantae; phylum Streptophyta; class Magnoliopsida; order Asparagales; family Orchidaceae; genus Platanthera; species Platanthera zijinensis. The sequence goes on from CM077091.1 coordinate 158,198,561, forward strand.
GAGCTGCTGTCTGCTGGTCCGCCGGCGAGTTTTCTCTGGTTTTGGTTGCTTTCTTTTTTGACCGGTCCAACCGAACCGGCGTCAATTCGTCGTGCTCGTAAACCGAGCCCAAATGGGAGTAAAAATACCGTCGGTCATGAGGACCATTCTTTAGGTCCCACTAATAGAAAACTGTAAATTTGTGAGGTCGAGAGTGTACAGTGCAATGAGGCCGAGGGCTGACGGGAAAAAAGCCCCGAAATGGAGGGAGACGTGGGATTGTTTTTTTGTTTTGGAGGAGAAGAAAAGGAAACAATGCAATGAGGGTCGCTTTAGGAGAACCGGACCGGTTTCTAACCGGTCTATTTCTGGTCTCTTGATCTTTATCGATGACTGGGACATTTCATTCGTACGTTCCGGTCCAAGATGGGCAACGAAAGTAAAAGATTATTTAGATTTTAGGTGTAGGTTATCTTTTAATATGAGCGGTGTTATGCGCAGCTCAAAATTGACTGATCAAATCATCTAAAAAAACCAAACTTTTTTTTAATAGTTTTAAGCTTGCAACGGTGACGAACACGTCATCGGAGTTTATTGATTTTGTTGTGGCAGACTTTGCGGCCGTTCATGAAGGATTTGAGATATAATATTTTGAAAAAATTAAGAAGTCGGGAGAAATTGTAATTTAGTACGGGAGTTTGAGTATAGTCCGAAAGAGTTCTTAATCATGGATATCTTTGATACATTTCTTTTGAGTATTGAGAATTTGAGATGCATTTTTTAGGGAGAAGATTTGCTCAAGAGACTCAGGACCATATTTGTCGGGTGTACGAGTAATCCATAGTCAAGTGAGGAGTTTTTAGTCAAATTTCGTTGAGTTTGATTTAGGCTTTATTTGGTATTCAGTTTTAGGCCGCTTCGTTTCGCTAAAAAGCACAGTGGTCTGGTTCTTGCATTTATTTTTCCGACATCGTTTGGATCAGCCGCGTTTTACTCCAAGCCTGCAGATGTCGCCTCCTGAAACTCTGCCCGCACTTCCAGTTAGCTGCGTTTAGGGAGGAGGAAACATTTCCGGTTGTGTCGTCCTGCCGTCAGTCCCGTGCCCTGCGCAATGCACCGCCGGGTTGTCCGCAAAGCTTTTTTAGGGTTGCCGTCGGCAGTCTGGCGACCCTATCGGCGGGCTCCGAGCATGCCGCCGCCGGAGGAGGCGCGCGGAGCAGGGCGGAGGCAAACACCTCTTAAAATATATATATACCTTAAAAAACAACTAAAATTTTATATTATAAAAATATTTTATAATAAAAAATATTTTTAAAACCTCATCGCTGATTTGTCAAATGATTTTCTATTCCGAACAGCTCTGAAAACACAGACAACTCAAACAAATTTCAATTTCCAACAATCAGTTTCCATCAGCTCCATTTATAAAATTACATTTACAGCAACTCTTTTTATAACTGCAACCACTCTCCTAAATGAAGCCTTAATCACATGAAATGTCAAGAGCATGTCCTCCAAATGTTCAGAATAATCTAGAGTTTGTGAGGATACTGAAACTTAGTACTAAAATTCAACAAAGGAGTTCTTGCATGCTCTCTTTGATCTCCTTATGATCTTTTGAGTGTTGGGTTACATCAGAGGAGCTTCTAGGCGGCCGGCGGAGGCCAGAGCCCTCTTAAAAATTTTATAAAATAGATGATGAAGTTAGATTGCTCTCGTCGAGCCGATGAATTTTGACTACTTATATGTTAAAAATATTGTCCGAATAAGAGAGAAAAAGATCTTGAAAGGTGGAGCCGTTTAAATTTTTTTGACTAGACTCAAGATCCAGAATGAAGAATATAACAAATAGCCGAAGAAGAACACTTCACTTGGTTTAGCGTTTTTGGGCGACGTTTGTAGCAAACGTCACCGGACGGGGGGGTAACCAAACGAAACTCCGTCTCCGTTTACTTCATTTGCACCCACAACAAGGAGTAAATGCCCCACCTCCCCCCTCCGGTTCGAAAGCTCCGTTTAGACCCGCTTACTCCTCCCGCCACCGCTAAACCAAATGAAGCCGAAGTCTTTGATCCTGAAGTCAAGGAAAGAGTATGACGATAGCAAGAAGGACGAATAGGAAATTCATGAACCTGAACCTTAGATGAGGTCGGCATTCACAAACAACGGTTCTTAATCAACATATATTTTCACGACCGCCACATACGGAGCATAAAAGCCACGTGCTATATCTTTAGTTGTATAGTGTAACCCCAACAGATGTTCTTTATTTGTACATTTATTTCATAAAGTGTAATCCAGACTTATTTCTAAATAAAACATATTAAAATAATATGCAGCATACATTTAAAAAATATATATATATTTAATGAGCGTGCTTGCGCCGTAGAACAAACACAAACAATATATAATGATATTATTCTCTTAAAAAGCGTCGTCTTCTCCTTCTTCTTTTCCAATACTGCAGACACAAACAAATCACAGCCAACAAGCCGACGCGGCATTCAAAGCCAAAAAGAAGATCCGCATGCAGTGACCTCATCTCACCTCATATATCTATATAATATATAATAATAATCTCTGATAATATATATATACACTGGTATAGTGGCAGCAGGCCGGGCAGCCGGGCAGGCGGCAGCAAGTAAAAATCTCGGGAAAAGAGTTGAATGGGAAGCAAAACAGTGCCTGTCGCCTCAGGCCTTACAGGCGTAATTACGCAGCCAGAGGCCGTCTTAGTTTCAACTTTCAACCATCGCGCGCCCAAATGACTGTGAATTAAGAAATGAAATGAAATTTGAAATGAAATGAAATGGAATATTTAGGTAGGCGTGCATGGGAAGAATTACAAGGAGGAGGAGATATTTGGCCGGTTTATCCATATCACGAGTTCAAAGCGGCAATGGCCTGCTTTTTTGGCACGTACAGGAATTGGCTTTGGCAGGCGGAGGGGGAGGCCGACTGGTGGGGGCGGAGAGCTTTTTACGGCCGGGCTCCTGCGGGACCGGCAGGAGCATCATGGTGTCTCCTGGGGAGGGCACGGGGGATGCCAGTTGAGGAGAAAAGAACAAAAAACATGGGGCTGCTGAGAAAGGCTGAAATGTGAAGCCTCGGGGGCTGACAAACATTATCCCATTCCAATTCTTAAAAGTCTAACTACTTTCAGTCAGAGAGAGTAAGGGGCCGGGAAGGGCCGTTTTATTAAGGCGATTGTTATCCGCATTACAGTTTTGGTTATTCGCACATATTTTTTTTTAATTTTTCGTGCTTTTTAGAAATACGTCTTGTACATGTATTTTTACGAAAAGTGTTCAACACCAAAGTTGTAGATCTCATCGAGATCTACAACTTTCGTGTTGAACACTTTTCCTGAAAATGCATGTACAAGACGTATTTCTAAAAGGCGCGAAATCTGGGTGTATTTCCAAAGTGCGTCTTGTACATGCATTTTCAGGAAAAGTGTTCAACACGAAAGTTGTAGATCTCATTGAGATCTACAACTTTGTTGTTGAACACTTTTCTTAAAAATGTATGTACAAGACGTATTTCCAAAATGCGCAAAAAATTATGAAAAAAAACATGTGCGAATAATCAAAACTGTAGTGCGGATAACAATCGCCTTTATTAAGGCGATTATTAACCGCAACTCTTTATTGGCTAGTCGCACCCCGAAATCTCATAACTTTTCGCGTCTTTTCGAAATACGTCTTGTACATGTAATTTTAGAAAAAAGTGATCAACATGAAAGTTGTAGATCTCGTCGAGATCTATAACTTTCTTGTTGACCACTTTTCCTAAAAATGCATGTACAAGGCGTACTTTGAAAATATGTCCAGATTTTGCGACTTTCAGAAATACGCATTATACATGCAATTTCAGGAAAAGTATTCAAAACGAAAGTTGTAGATCTCGACGAGCTCTACAACTGTTGTGTTGAACACTTTTTTTAAAATTAAGAAATTTAGGGATACGACTAGCAAATAACGGGTTGCGGTTAAGCCTTTATTAATTACCGGTTTCTTCAAATATATATCATAAATCGATGCTCTTTTTGAGTTGTGGTGAGGGTCACAGAACATGAGTTAAGTTGTGATTTGTTAACGCCCATTTAAGAAATTTCATCCACGTTCAATCAGATGATATTTGTGTTACGCAAAAATGTAAGAGTTACATTATCATTTGTTAAAACCCATCTAAGAAATTTCATTTACTTTTATGTTCAAACGAATGATGTTTGTTGGGCGATCATTAACAAATGACGATTTAATTTGTATGTTTACGAACGCCGCCACCGTACCAAACGTAGCCAAAGTGTACAAATGCATTTTAATTTAAATGTGCATGCATTTGATGTGTAAAATGATATATTCATGCAAACCTTTGGAACACTAGGTGCATTATATTTTATTGTAGAGTGCATTTGTGCACTTTATCCCCCCCCCCCAAGCCTTTTCCATATGAGCAATATTTACGTCTGGACCGTGGACGATGCTCATGGTCCTGCACCAATGAGGAGCTTGCAAAGGAGGTGGGGCTCACGCAGTTGTGGCTTGTGTCATGCACTTTTGCGCGGGGTCTCATCATTTGTGATTTCTCATTGGCTGTGTGGACGATGTTTATCGTTCACGGGCCTGACCTAAAAAATTTTCATTGATTGTGTGGACAGTATACGTCATAGTGGCTTGATCTGTACAGATCTCGTCTTATCATCATATTCAAACTAAACTCACAAACTTTGCTAATTTATATATACATTTTGAGTTACATGAAAAGTAATTAAGGGTTCATTTTGCATGGTTTTTGCTTAAACATGAGCCGTGTCAAATGGACAGTAAAACAATGAGAAGTTGATGTTATGGAATCTAAGCATTCAACAAGGAATTTGTGATATCTAATGGGGAATTTGTGATATCTAATGGGAGAGCGGTGAAAGAAAGATGCCGGTTGTATGAACAATTATAAAAAATCATGCACAATATAATTAAGGTTCGATTTATGCAGTCATAATCGCTTGATCATAAAAATAAGTCCCTCAAACGGAGCTATATATAGTAAACAAATATTTGTTTTTCAAAGTGACACTTGAGTTGAAGTGTGTGCTTGAGTCTTGAGATTTAGGGTATGTTTGACAACCCGGCGGGGCGCCGTTCCGGCGGGGACGAACCGGAGTGAAGGCGTTTGGGAAACCGTCGCGAGCTTCGTTTTCGAATGGCCGGCGTGAAAGGGTGATTTTTGGCCGTTTTGGCGCTGACCATCCGAGCACCAGCGGCCGTTTCAGCCCGGCCGTTTCTCTCCCCTTCCCGGCGTGCCACCGGAGGGATTTGCAACGGGGGGCCAAACACAGCCTTAGCAATCTTCATTTACTTGGGTTTATAAATATATTTTTTTAGCCCGAGAAAAAAAAGGGAGTTTGAGTAATTATAGAGAAATATTTGATCATGAGAGCAGGAACTAAAACAAATATAGGCTATGGTTCTGATGAGTGATCAGTGTGATGTTATAGCGATGCCTGCATGGTGCAGTCGTTTGGCTGAGCGTTTATCGTCATTTAAGTTTGATTAAACGCAATTGTGCCACCTTTTTTCATTTGTTTTACCGTTATCATTTCGAACGGCGGCGTTTCATTGCAGGCGCAAAAATTGACGGACCGATCGAAATCTTTCCCGTGAGCTCCGTTTGCCAGCGTTTTGTGAGGAGAAAAATCACGAATCAAAAATATCTTCCCGCCTCTCTCCCGTCGCCGCGAGATGCCTGTGAGCTCCGTTGCCCGCAGTACCTTTTTAGGTCCGCCGCCGACGGCCTGCCCGGAGCCCACCGACAGGGTCGCCACAGTACTGTCGGTGGGCTCCGGGAAGGGCGGCGGCGGCAGAGCCGCTGGAGGCAACCCCTAAAAAGCCATTCAAAATGTAGGCGGGCACGGCGGAGACGCTCTGATATTAGAAAAAATAATTAAAAATTTTATAATAAAACATATTTTATAATAAAAAATATTTATAAAACGTCATTAATGTTTTTTTGTCAAAAGGTTATCTGTTCTTAACAACTCTGCAAATACATACTATCCAAACATATCTCCATTTCCAACAATCAGTTCCCAACAGCTCTATTTACAAACTTGCATTTACAACAACTCCTTTAACAACCGCAACCGTAGTGTTTTACCTATTTTTAAAACTCCATTCATTTATAGCATTTTGTTGTCAGACCTCTTCGCATTCATGCATGCGTGCAAACGCCCGGCACACTATTGGGTTCGGGTTCCCTCGTAGGTGGATAAAACTCGCGGCGACGGACGTCGAGAGGTCCGTAAGGGAGCGGATTGAGTCGTGAAGAAAACTTGGTGTGATCATGCTTATGATCATGAAGATCGAACTTAACGGTTTCATCGATGAACGGCTCAGATCCAAATTCTTATATATTATTATTATTATTGTATATAATAATAATAATAATAATAATATATATAAGATATATAAAAGCAAAAATTTAATTCATAAATCTACCCCTGCCCGGCTACCTAATAAATATAGAAAAAAAAGCCTAAAAGAGAATTGCTGCTCACGGTGGAGAAGAACAGAGCCGACCCCAGCAACCTTGGAGAACGCCCGATCCATCCATTCTCCTTGCCTCTCTTCTCTCTCTCGTCCCGGCCGGAATCTCTCTCTGGAGAACGTGGGGGATGGCGGCAGGCCGGAGCAATCGGAGCCTTGAGGCCGCACGGAGTCTTGTTTGACAGCGGCGTTTGTCGCGAGGGCGGAGACGCCGACGAATCCTTTTGCAGGGGTTGGACCGGTAGGCGTTGCGAAGGTCGTACTTGTGTTGCGGTGGTTGCGGTGCATGTGTGCGGGGGAGCGGAGTTGGCGGAGGCCGATTTGGGCGGAGCCGGAGCGGCGTTGGCGGAGGCCGTTTTGGGCGGAGCCGGAGCGGCATTGGCGGAGGCCAATTTCTGAGTGCGCATCTTGGTGCAAAGGACGACGGTGTGCAACCGCCGTATTTACTCATACGAGTATATTGGGTCGCATCTGCGACTAGTGGAGGTCAGCGCGGGGAGGCATTTTAGCCTCAAGTGGACTTTGGCGGCGAGGCATGTGAGCCTCGAGCGGGGCAACCTACTGACGGGTTGCGGACTGATCAGAATGCGCCAGCGACGTCGTGTGTCGACGTAGGCGAACAACTAAGCACAATATTGGAAGATCTTGGAAGACTGCAGAGAAGTTAGAGAACCAGTTTGGAGTGAGTCTCTCTAACTCGGACTTGGTCGTCTTTGTTGATATACCTGTATCTTTCTCATGTCTTTATATTTGTGCTAGTTGTAGGATCCATCTGGGGATCGCGGAAGGAAAGTCATTGTATTATTGAAAATTATTTAGTGGAGGCTTTCCGGGTTGAACTTCGACCGTCCTGTGGTTTTTACCCTGATTTGTGGGTTTTCACGTATATGCTTGTGTGTCTGTAATTGTGTTTGTTATTGTGTATTTCGTTGACGTTTTGCAGGTATCTCAACTCGCATCCTCGCGTGCACTATGGTCCGTGAGAACATGTTTCTCACAACAAGTGGTATGAGAAGGAGATTTAGTTTAGTCGATTAGATATTTTGGGTTTGTGAATAGGTGCGGTAGGTGACGACCATTGGTCCACTCCCTATCCTATTTAGTCGCATTCTTTGAAATAGTCGGCTTCAAGATCAGCGATCAGAGTTGACAGTGGACTGAGTGCAGATGGATTCGAGTTCTGAGATGAGTATGATGTTGAATGAGATCAACTATCATGAGTGACACATGATGATGGAACACTTTATCTATGTCAAGGGTTGACACTCGCCTATCTTTGAAGAGATGCCCAAAGATACAGAACCTGCAAAATGGGTGATTGAACACCGCAAGGTGTGGCTTTATCAGGCGATTCGTGGAGAGCAATGTGTACAATCATGTGGCGAGTATTGTTGATGCCAAGGAGCTATGGAAGACGTTGGAGTCTCTATATATATGCGAAGAGCACGAGTTTGAATAAACTTTTATTGCTGACGAAGATTAGTGAGTGCAAGTTTCAGGAGGACACACATATACTTGATCATTTGAATGAGTTTCAAGGAGTGTTGGATCTGTTATCTGCTATGAAGGTGACATTTGATGATGAGGTCAATGCTCTGTGGTTACTGAAATCTCTCCCTGCCTCTTGGGAGATGGTTCGAGTTTCACTGATTAACTCGCCTTCGGGAGGTGTTTTGACTATGGAAGTTGCAAAGAGTGGGATTCTTAATGAGGTGGTGAGAAGGAAATCTTAAGGTGATTCATATGAGAGTATCCTCTCCACCCACTCAGGTGCTTTGTACACTGAGTCTAAGGGAGAGATAAGGGCAGAGATGGCAGGGGATCTAACAGGAGCAAGTCCAGGCTATGAAAAGATATTGAGTGCTTTCATTGTGACAAGAAGGGGCACATTAAGAGGAAGTGCAATGCCTGGAAGAAATTACATATGAAAGAAATAAGAAAGCAGGATGATGTCACAACATCAGTAGTGATAGCATATGATGATGATGATATATCACTGTTTGCGAGTGATGAGGTGACGGTTAAACTCGCTCGTAGAGATGGTTTGAGGTTGGTGGACTCAGGGGCTTCGACACACGTTTCGAGCGATAGAGCACAGTTTGCTACCTACACCTCACAAGATTGCGGGGTGTTGAAGATGGGCAATGGGATAGTTTGCAAAGTTATCGGCATCGGTGATGTGCACATGAAGACGTGCACAGGTTTTGTTTTAGCGCTCGCATACGTTTGTCATGTACCTAACATCCAATTCAGTTTGTTGTCTGTTGGTCGATTGGATGCAGAGGATTAAGTTAGTAGATTTGGCAACGGACGATGGAGATTGACCAGAGGTTCTTTGGTCATAGGCGGTGGTAGCATGATATCTGGCCTTTATTATTTGGAGGCTAGAGGTGCAGGTGCGGGGGAGCAAGAGGTCAGGGGTCACAGAGCCACCGGTGTGTGACACGGGCAGTGCGGATTTTTAAGTGGGAAGAAATGTTACAGGCAGGTGAGACATCATGTCTCAAAGTCGATGGTGATAGGACAGGAGAGAGGTTCTCATATTGTTGTTGGCCAGCGATGTCGGATGACTTTTGATTGTCACGATCCTACATTGAGTTCGACAGTTTGCGCGGGACAGATGCATAGTTGCAGTGATGGTTCTTGCGTGGAGGTCGCCAATTTGGCGAGCTCTTTCTCCTAGTCGGGAAGGGGGAGAATTGTTGAGTTCGGGTTCCCTCCTAGGTGAATAAAACCCACGGCGACGGACGTCGGGAGGTCCGTAATGGGGCAGATTGGGTCGTGAAGAAATCTTGGTATGATCATGCTTATGATCATGAAGATCGAATGATTTCATCGATGAACTGCTCAGATCCAAGTTCTTATATACTATTATTATTATTATATAATAATATATATAAGATATATAAAAGGAAAAATTTAATTCCTAAATCACCCCCCCCCCCCCCCCCCCCCCGCCCGTCTACCTAATAAATATAGAAAAAAAACCTAAAAGAGAACTGCTGCTCATCGTGGAGAAGAACAGAGTCGATCCTGTTGGCGGAAATGGCGTTTGACCGAAGTCAATGGGAGGATTGTTTATATACATATAAAATTATAAATATATAAAATAAAATATTATATATAATGTTTTATATATTATATTAAATGGTGTCATCCAAATGGAAGTGGCAGACATAAAAAAAGGACGTTGTTATTAGCAAACCGCATTTCGTTATTAGCAAACCATTGTTATTAGCAAACCATCTATTTTAAAAATGGTTATTAGCAAACTTTTTTGTTATTAGCAAACCACCACAATTTTAAAAAAAAAGAACTTTTCCAGCATTGTTAAAGTGATTGCCAAAACATATAACATTTTTCTTGCATAAAGCTAATAACAACGTCCTTCTTTCATTTCATTGTCTTTAATAAAGCCAAAATATTACAATCATTCCTTATAAAGTCAAAACATTACAACTTTTTTTATAAAGTCAAAACATTACAAATCTTCTTCATAAAGCTAAAACATTACAATCCTTCTTTACAAACCCAAAACACTACAACCCTTCTTTATAAACCCAAAACACTACAATCGTTCTTTATAAACCCAAAATATTACAACCCTTCTTCATAAGGCCAAAACTTTAAACTCTTCTTCATAGAGTCAAAACATTACAACATTCTTCTTCTTGCCAAAAAATATTGTATGTCCTGCATAAAAAATCAATCAAAATACTTTCAAAATGAAGTAAAAAATATTAAAAATAATGAAACATTGCTTTATGACTCACCTCATTTTCTCTAGCATTGAAAACGTGAAGTGTAGGTGCTCTCCCATGAATTTGAAATTGGATGATGATATGTTCTCCAAGGATGATAGATTTGAGGTAGTGAACATTCATCTTTCATGCTTAGCCCGACAAAGTGATTGTTATTAATAAATCCGATGAAAATTATCTTATGCATTGGAGGAATCGGTGAATCCAATGGAAAAAAAGTTATACTTTGTGCCTTTGATACTAGAACAACTCCCACATTGTAGCATGATGATATAATCAAACCCATGTCCGGCATGGACATCCACTTTTCTAATGGTGCGGGTGCGGTAACACAGTCTAGTGAATGAAATAATTCTTTGCACCTTGAGTTACCTAAAATGTGACCATAAAGAAGGTCTTTCTTACTAATCTCAATAGCAAGATCTCTTCGTACTTTAATCCATCCTTCCGAGAAGTTCAAAGCATCGGCAATAACATGATATCCACAATGTCCATCGGAGGGCGCATTGAAAACATCTACCATATTGGTTGCTATGTGCGGTGGTAGTTGACGGCGCACCCGGTCAAAGAGTTTGTTTGCTTGGGTTGTTTGACCCCTTGACGACTTCTTCAAGTTTTTCAACATATCCGGAGCATCCAACAAAACATGCTCAAAGTGGGAAGGCTCACGTTTTGTGCTTTTTAAATCTTCTTTAAACTTCTTTGTACTCCCTTTAGGTCTTCCCTTAGGTTTGCTCGGCATATATGGCTCCAAAGTGAGGCTTGAACCCGGATCCATTATTTCACGTAATTTTTTCTTCATCTCCAACTGTTGATATTGAGAGGTGTTCTGATATCTTCGTATGATACCCTCAATCTCAATGTCTATGTCACATTTCTCACTATTTGTAATTGTCTCACCTTCCATGTCTTCTATACTCAATTGCCTCCAATGGTTATGAATTAACCATAATGGATATGCCTTGTTTTGAGTGATATATATACCTACCTCATGAGCACAAGGTAATCCCAATGTGTTTCGGGTTGTGTGTATGCAATCTTCTTCACGCGGATACTCTTTGCTCGAATATTTTTTTTCCTCTTCTCTAATTAAAGATAATGCATTAATTGAGACACGCCCAACAAGCCCTGAATATAATATACTCTTGTACTCAGTACTCATCTGTATTGAACTATGACCAAATGCTCTTCTAATTTCTGTATGTTGAAGTGTAATCATCTGATCGAAAGCCCTCCAAACCGTGTTCAAGCTGCCAATAGAAACTTCAAGAAATTTTTTCAAGTGATTATGTCCACCCTCTACGCGATTTGTTGTTGAGTTGCCCAAATGTAAGTATTTGTCTATCCATGCCGACACAAAAAACTCCTTATATGGTTCCACCCATGTACCACTCACATATGCCACTACTTTCGGGTAATTTCCTGAATACGATGATATAATAGCATTGTAGCGCATATAGAATTCGTTCTCAGTTCTAGCATCTACCAACCGTTGCCATACTCCCAGAAATTTTTCACATTCTTTACCTTCTTTGAAATACTTCTTACAATTTGCCAAAACATTTCTATGAATGTGCACTTGACATAAAATATGTTTACAAGTAGGAAACACAACCTTTATGGCATTCAACAAAGCCAATTCTCTATCTGTTACAAGCACAAGCGGTAGTGAGTTTTGATGTAAGATGGTTTTGAAATGCTCAAGTGCCCACTTATAACTGTCCTCAGTTTCATTTGACAAGAACACAAATGCTGAGAAAAAAGACTGCTGAGTTGATGTCATACCAACAATAGATAGCAAAGGCATTTTATATCTGTTGGTTTTATATGTGCAATCAAGCAAGAAGACATTGGAAAACATTTTGCATAATTTGATCGCGGTCGGATGTGCAAAAAACAACCTCTCCAAGGTTTCTTTTTCGTCATTCACCATACTGAAACTAACATATCCACTTTCAGTAATACATTTATATAAAAATTGTATAGGTGTACCACCTTGTAGTTCCTTCTTGTGAAATTTGAACCTCTCGTTGTATATAGTTCTCATGACCGTTTTGTTTCCAACATTTCTCTTTTTAAGTGTTGACAATATTTTCCTTGGTTTGACGTTAGAAGCATACATATCTTGGACAATTTTTTGTTCTTCGCTATCTAAACTTCCGGCATATGCATGTGCCTCTAAGTGTACCATCTGATGATTGTGTGTTCCACAATTCACTGCAAGTTTCCACCCATCACTGAAGGCTTCCTTTTGACCAATTAGCAAGAATGGACAACCACATCGTTTAGAGGTGGTCTTCCTTACATTCTTTTTGACCCAACCCTTTTTACATTGATTTTCACGATAAAATCCTGCTCTATCGCAACTCAACATAATACGTGGTCTAGCTCTAGTACCACACAGTTTATCAGAACCCTTTATAGTCACTGCAAAACTAAGACCTTTGGCCACATTCCGCACCCAATCAACTAAATCATCTCGGGATGAAAAAATGCTATCAGTTTGAAAGTGAATTCCAAAATTTTCCTGTAAACTAATAACACATGCAAATTCTACTTAGATACCAACTAAGCTACAACATTTTCAAAAAAAAAAGTATCAATATACCTTAAGTCGGTAGAGTTTATGTGTTCCATCTCATCCTCCATGATAGTATGTATCTCAATCTGCAAAAACACAAAATAATGCATGTTATAAGATATACTTAGCCCCTAAATCCATATTTACATCTCAGTTTGACATCTACAAAGTTAAGTTTAAGATCAAAACACTGGAAAGATGTAAAGCTTCAAATTATCATAACAAAGGCTGCATGTTTTGCAATGTTAATGGGAGTACACCTGATTGAGTACTCCTGATATCATAACAAAGATGTAAAGCTTCAAATTATCATACCTATGTGCAACAGGCTTAAGTACACCTGATTGATTATTCAAAAGAATGGGATTATAAACAAGGATATAATCTTTATGGTTAAGGCTGAGTGGTTAAAATAGAATAGTGCATTACGAGTATTCATAAATCCAGCCACAAATAGTTGGAATATGCTTATTGATGATGATGACAAAGCTAAACAGTTGAAATATAAGCAATGCAAAGAGATGAACTTCATCAAAATCAGCTAGAGGTAAAACAAAAACAATAAGGAATACTGAACAGCAGAGCAGTCCAATTTCCTACAAGACAAGTTACAGGACAACAGCAGCGAATAAATTCGCCTGAAGCTAGAAGTAGTAAAAGCAGAAAAAAAAATTGGAAATGGAAGCAGGGGTAACTTGGAGATTGGAAATGAAAGCAGGGGTAACTTAGAGATTGGAAATGGAAGAAACGGGGCAAACAATACCTAGTCTGCTCACTGCTCAGCAGCTATGTGTGACTATTCCAGTGCTCCGGGATGGTCGGATGGGAGAAAGGGGGAAACCGCCGCAAAAGAGTCTCAGACGGGGAGCGGTGTGCGGCAGATCGTTGCCGCAGGCGAGGTCGGCGGCGTTGCTGCAGAGCGGATCAACGGTGGAAGAAGGGCGGCGGCGTTGTTGCGGAGCGGATCATCGGGGGAAGAAGGACGGCGACATCGTGCACCAAGAAACCCTAAATCGCGATTGGGGCTTTCGCGGGGGAGAGGAAAAGCGGCTGTCGGGTGAGGAGGAGAAAGGGTTTGCTATTAGTGGGTTATGAGGATTGAAAAAAAATACTTGAAATCACTGAACCCGGTTTTTTGGGGTTTGCTAATAACGAAATGCGGTTTGCTAATAACATGCCTAGCAAGAACTGAAGAAGAAGAAGAAGAAGCATGGTTGTGGCATCACAAAATGGGTCACTTAGGCTTTAGTTGTCTGAAGCTTCTATCACATGCGAAGATGGTGGAAGGTTTGCTTATGATATTGCCACAATAGAAGATTTGTGAAGCTTGTACAAAGGGAAAGCAGAAAAGACAAAGTTTTGAAGAAGGAAAGTCTCAAAGAGCAAGGAGACAACTTGAACTTGTTCATTCAGATATTGCTGATCCGTTTGATATTGCTTCAGTTGGCGAAAGCAAATACTACATCACCTTCACTGATGATTTTAGTCGGAAGTGTTGGGTTTACTTCTTAAAGGAGAAGTCTGAGGCCCTTGACAAGTTCAAGGAGTTCAAGGCAATGGCTGAGAAGGAGAGCGGACAGTACCTGAAGGTACTTAGAACTGATCGAGCCTGTGAGTACACCTTAAAGTTATTTGATGCTTTCTACAAAGAGCATGAAATTGCTCATCAGTTAACTATAGCTTACTCACCTCAGCAGAACAGAGTTGCTAAGAGAAAGAACTTAATGATTCAGAACATGGAAGGAGTGTGATAAAGGGTAAGAAGTTGTCAAAGATGTTCTGGGCTGCAGCAGTACAATGTGCTATGTACTTGTTGAATAGATGTCTGACAAAGAGTGTGAAGTTCAAGACTCCATATGAGGCATGGAGTGGATGGAAGCCAAGTGTGCAACAGTTGAGGGTGTTTGGGTGTGTGGCTTATGCTCACGTCCCTGATCAGAAGAGGAAGAAACTTGATGACAAGAGCGAGAAGTGTATATTTGTGGGCTACACTCCGATGAGTAAGACTTACAAGTTATACAACCCAGTGACGAAGAAGACTATCATCTCAAGAGATATCATGTTCGAAGAAGATAGTTGTTAGAGCTGAGATGAGAAAGAAAGAAACATCAAGGGAATGTTTTATGATGATGATGATGAAGAAGAAGGTGGTCATGAAGCTGAAGCTGAGGATGGTGGAGCTGAACCACCGTCACCACCAAGCAGAGATTTAGGGGGAGCTTCTACTCCCTACTCAAGTGGATTAAGCACCAAAAGAAGCAATTTTAATAGAGCAAGCACTAACAGGAGCAACTCTGAATGTCCTCAACCAAGGACGAGAAGGTTGGAGGAGATCTACGAGGAGACGAAGCCGATTCTTGCTAATTTTTCTTTGTATTGCCTTTTAGTAGATTGCGAATGGTATTCATATGATGAAGCTGCTCAAGAGAAGACATGAGAGAAGGCGATAGATGAAGAGATAACATCCATCAAGAAGAATGATACTTGGGAATTAGTCACTCTGTCGGCATGTCACAAGTCCATTGGTGTGAAATGGGTGTACAAAGTGAAGAAGAACAAGGATGGAGAAGTGGAGAAGCACAAGGCAAGGCTTATCGCGAAAGGCTATAGGCAAGTCCAAGGAGTGGACTACGACGAGGTCATTGCTCTAGTGGTGGGTATTGATACTATCAGGCTGGTCATTGCACTAGCTGCTCAATATAAGTGGAAGATCTGTTAGATGGACGTCAAGTCCGCATTTTTGAATGGTTATTTGGAATAAGATGTGTATGTCCAGCAGCCGCCTGGATATGAAGTGAAAGGCTAAGATAAGAAAGTCTACAAGCTGAAGAAGGTGTTGTATGGGTTGAAGCAAGCACCTCGTATGTGGAATGAAAGAATTGATGCATACTTTCAGAAGAACGGGTACATGAAGAGACCGTATGAGTATGCACTCTACACGAAGGTGGAGAAGAATAGAGATATCATGGTCGTGTGTTTGTATGTTGACGACATGATATTCATTGGTAACAACCCTCTTATGTTTGAAGAGTTCAAGAAGAAAATGAAGAAGTTCGAGATGACTGATCTTGGTGAAGTCACTTACTTCTTGGGCATTGAGGTAGAGTAGAGTGAAGATGGGATCTTCATTTCTCATAAGAAGTATGTGGAGGAGATTCTTAAGAAGTTCCTGGATGGAGAATAGCAAAGCTATCTCAACTCCTGCAGATCCAGGAGTTAAGCTGAGGAAAGATTCGAAGGAGGAAGTAGTTGTCTAGTTGGTAGTCTACGCTACCTGACTTTAACTAGCCCCGGTATCATTTATGCAGTTGAAGTGATCAGCAGATACATGGAGGAGCCAAAACAAGATCACTTCACGGCAGCGAAGAGGATCTTGAGGTATGTGAATTGGACAAGAGATCATGGATTGATGTACTCATCTGCAGAGGAGTTGAAGCTGGTCGGGTATTCCGACGGTGACTATGGTGGTGATGTGAATGACCGGAAAAACACTTCCGGATACGCTTTTCATGTGGGAACAGTTGTGTTCTCGTGGAACTCAAAGAATCAGGCAACAATTGCTCTATCGACTTGTGAAGCTGAGTACATTGCATCGACATCTTGTACTTATCAGGCAATTTGGTTGAGAAATCTCTTACAGGAGTTGCGCCATTCACAAGATGTTTTTGTGATGGTGTATGTTGACAACATGTCTGCGATACAGCTAGCAAAGAATTATGTGCTGCATGGGCGCATCAAGCATATTGAGACAAAATATCATTTTCTTCGAGAGCAAGGTCAGCAGAAAATTGTGGAGCTAGTTTACTGCACCACAAGAGAGTAGATTGCAGATATATTCACGAAGGCGTTGAAGACGCAGACGTTCCTGAAGTGCAAGAGCAAACTCGGCATGTGTTGCCGTGTTTGAAGGGGAGATTGTTGGCGGAAATGACGTTTGACCGAAGTCAATGGGAGGATTGTTTATATACATATAAAATTATATATATATAAAATAAAATATTATATATAATGGTTTATATTAAATGGTGTCATCCAAATGGAAGTGGTAGGCATAAAAAAAACAAAACAGCATGCAGCAGGCGTCCTTTGGAAAAGCCACCTAGAGTGCTTTCATTTGATGGCAATGCCTATATATAGGCGTGAATATGGGAAGGCGGAAGTGTGCCAAGGTTGCTCCAAAATAGTAAAAGCTGCGGCCCTCTTTTCCGGTCAGAAATAAGAGAAGGGCGGAAGATTAAAATAGGGTGGTGTTAAAGGCACACCATTTTCGGCTATGTGCACACCCATCAAAAATATAATCCTTAATAATTTAGGTTTTCTAAATTCCACCCAACTAAAGCTGAAGCAGCCCGCCTCCCCTTCCCGATACACGTTTTTTGAACTGCGTCTTCTACATTCATTTTCAGGAGAAGTGTTCAACATGAAAGTTGTAGATCTCGACGATATCTACAACTTTAATGTTGAACACTTTTTGATTTAAAGCCGTTTAGGCCCCCGATTTGGCCCCCGGAAAAAATCACGCGGAACATTAATGTTCTGCGTGATTTTTTCCGGGGGCCAAATCGGGGGCCTAAACGGCTTTAAATCAAAAAGTGTTCAACATGAAAGTTGTAGATAACGTCGAGATCTACAACTTTCATGTTGAACACTTCTCCTGAAAATGAACGTAGAAGACGCAGTTTAAAAAGACGCGTATTTCATTTTAAAAAACTATGCAATCACGACAACGTCATCCTCTCCACAGCTCTTGTGGACATGTACTGCAGATGCGGGTGCGTTGAAGCAGCTTTGGAGGTGTTCCGCCGGGTTTCGAGCAAAGACGTCGTGCTTTGGAACGTGATGATCGGAGGGCTCGCGATGCACGGTCATGGCCGCCTTGCCGTCGATCTGTTTGCTCTGATGAAGGAGACGGCAACGGCGCCCAACGAGTTCACATACATTACAGCTATGTTTGCTCAGACTGTGCGCATAGTATTGGGGTGCACAAAGCCGAAGATGGTGTGCACATAAAATTCCAATGGGTGCACATAGTATTGGTGTGCACAAAGCCGAAGATGGTGTGCCTTTAACACCACCCTTAAAATATTGCGGACTGCTGCATGCGAATAGGCTATAGCAAAAGCAGCTGACAGCATCCTTGGCGGACTCAATTCCTGTGAATAGGAAAGGTTTTTTGCGGACTGTTCATGCGAAAAGCCTCACACGAACTCATTCTTGCGGACAACAGTTTTTTGAGACTTTTGCGATTAGAAGTGCTAATGTGAAGTTGTAATACCCAAGTATGGGTAGTGTGTTGTTGTGTGGTGTTGTAATTGCAGAGACAAGTCGTTGTCTTTGTGTTTGTAACCTTTTATTGATAATAGAAATACTTGTTTGCTCCTTAATTTGTGTTATGCCCACTATTTCGCTTCGAAGAGACCCCAACAATCTTGGAGAAAGCCCGATCCATCCATTCTCCTCGCCTCTCTTCTCTGTCTCGTCCCGGTTGGGATCTCTCTTTGGCGAATGTAAGGGACGGCGGCAGGCCGGAGCAAGCAGCGTTGGAGAGGTAATCAGAGCCTTGAGGCCGCACAGAGTCTTGTTTGACAGCGGCGTTTGTCGCGAGGGCGGAGACGCCGATGACTCCTTTTGCGGGGGCTGAACTGATAGGCGTTGCGAAGGCCGTACTTGTGTTGCGGTGGTTGCTGTGCACGTGTGTGGGGGAGCGGCGTTGGCGGAGGCCGATTTGGGCAGAGCCGAAGCGACATAGGTGGAGGCTGATTTGGGCGGTGCCGGAGCGGCGTTGGCCGAGACCGATTTGGGCGGAGCCGGAGCGGCGTTGGCGGAGGCCAATTTCTGAGTGCGCATCTTGGCGCAAAGGACGGCGGTGTGCAACCGCCGTATTTACTCATACGAGTATATTGGGTCGCATATGCGGCTAGTGGCTGTCAGCGCGAGGAGGCATCTTAGCCTCAAGTGGACTTTGGCGGCGAGACATATGAGCCTCGAGCGGGGCAACCTACTGACGGGTTGCGGACAGATCGGAGTGCGCCCGCGATGTCGTGTGTCGACGTAGGCGAACAACTAGACACAATATTGGAAGATATTGGAAGGCTGCAGAGGAGTCAGAGAACTAGTTTGGAGCGAGTCTCTCTGACTCGCACTTGGTCGTCTTTGTTGGTATACCTGCATCTTTCTCCTGTCTTTATATTTGTGCTAGCTGTAGGATCCATCTGGGGATCGCGGAAGGAAAACCATTGTATTTTTGAACATTATTTAGTGGAGGATTTCCGGGTTGGACTCCGATCGTCCCGTGATTTTTACCCTGGTTTGGAAGTTTTCTACGTATATGTTTGTGCGTCTGTGATTGTGTTTGTTCTTGCGTATTTCGCTGACGTTTTGCAGGTATCTCAGCTCGCGTTCTCGCGTGCACTCAGGTCCGTGAGAACATCTTTCTCACAACACACACATGCTTCATTGGTCTGAAATCTTGGCCAAAAACATCGTTTTAGGGGGAATATACGGTGTTTGTTTTAGGGCGAAATATATGGTGTTTGTGAACGCACTTATTACTAGGGCTTCGTTTGACGTGGTTGTAGTGATCGTGAACTCAGTGGTCATGAACTGTCGTTTGTGAACGTCCGACCTCACCTAAAAAATCCATGTATTGATTGTATGCTCAAAATTAGTTTATTTCTTGCTAGTGGTCTTAGCCTTTCCTTCGTCAAAACATACATTCGAAGATAATGACATTTCTGATCAACGCATACGACCAAATAAGCTATGCCAAACGAAGCCTAGAAAGTACTGGTGTGAAACCTTAGCCTAAAACATTGTTTTGGGGATGAAATTGTGTTCGTGACCGCACTTGAACGTTCTCTGCGTTTTATAATAGCGTTCAATTTCATGTCACCATGCAAATTATTTGGCAGATGCTTATAGAATATTAGCTCCAGTATGGGACAAGAGGCGAGGGCATCATCATCAATGGCCGCCACATGCAGCCACTAGAAGAGTGGAAGGGAAATGATGATCTATGTGTGTAGCCCCCCTGAAAGCTAGTATTATTAATTCTGCATGATATTTTATTTTTCAGGGAATCTGTATATTTTATTTATTTATTTTGGGGTTAATTGTTTTATTATTAACTTATAATGTAAGGTTTAGGTGGTATGTGAAAATAAATTGGCCATTCCACGATATTCTTGTTTAAATGGGTTGAAACCAAGGGTACCAGTAGTTAGGTTAAGTTCGGCTTGATTGAACTTGAAACTGAGCTGTGCAGGGTCAATCATTTTAATTTAGGGTTAGGTTGACACGATGATGGCGATCATGAACATTATGGTTACAAAACAAGATGGTTACAAACCATCGTCTGTTTGACCCGACGTTTTTGCTCTGGTGAGTTTAGACAGACTCACGAACATGTTCATAAAAAGATGGAACTTTTTATATTATTGTTGTAGATTAACTCGACGTTCTGATCGGGCCGAAATTCTTGAACCGTCTTAGCTCTAGGGACGGTATAGCGCGGACACAGCCAAAAGAGTACGATGATTGTACACAAGCAGTTTTAACGTGGAAAAACCCTTCAACTGAATAAAAAATCACGTGACCGGATCTATGCCGGTCAAAGTCCACTATTTCTTGGGGGTTACAGCTGGTAAGTCGAGGGTGACAGACCACCTCTCGTTACAATTATGGGATGAGAGAGCACTTTGCATGCAACGGACGACAGGCTGTCACGGCGAGAGTTGTTACAGATTGCGCTTTGCGCCGGTGGTCTTTGGATAGCGACTTGCTGATTCTGGATGGGAGGCGGCGCACTTGGTCTTGCAGTTGCTGAGGGCGCTTGGAACTTTGGCGATTTGGCTTCGCCGGGTGGTTGCGACTTGACCCGCTTGTGGCTCGAAGGTGGCTCGGAGGTGGCTCGTAGGAAGAAATTGGCAGAGCTCCGTCTTGGAAAAGAAGAAGACTCCGAAGAGAAAAGATCAGAAATGATCAGAAATGAGGAGCCATGTGGCTCCTTTTATAGGCTCTGAGTGATGGTTACGCGACTATCCACACACCGAAACAACCTTCATTAATGTCTTTACTGTAGTTTTTTATACGCGTATCCCGCTATTTGGAGACCGCAATGAATGAATAATAAAATATTAATTAAATTCCTCTCACTAACCTAGCGGTTAGTGAGTGGTTACAAGTGGATCGAACGGCCGAATGCGCTCCCCCTTGATCGGACTGCGGGAGCGGGCCTCCACGGGCGGCCGACGAACTTGCCGCCAAGTTAGCCGAAGAGGGAAGGCCGCTGACGACGGGCGGGGAGAGGTGGCCACTCCCTTTGGCCGCGCGTCGGTGGCCGAGGGAGGGAGCAGTCGGCCGCTCCTTTTGCCACCGGCGAGAAAGGCGAGGGGGCGGCCGGGGCAGCCTCCCCTTTGGCAACCGTCGGCCAAGGCGGGGGAGGGGGGCAGCCCGGTTGCAGCCCCTCTCGGCCGCATGGGTGGCCGGGCGAGGAGGCCGCCTCGGCCAACCCGCCTCGGCCAACCGGGCGGCCGGAGCGGCCGCCCCTTTGGCCATCGTCGGCCAAGGCGGGGGGGGGGGGGGTCGGTTGGCCACCCATCTCGGCCACACGGGTGGCCGGGCGAGGGGGCGGTTGAGGTGGCCTCCCCCTTGGTCGTCGACGGCCAAGGCGAGGGAGGGGGGCGGCCCGGTTGACCGCCCCTCTCGGCCGCACGGGCGGCCGGGTGAGGGGGAGGCCGCCCCTTTGGCCACCGACGACCAAGGAGAGGGGGGCAGCCCAGTCGGCCGCTCCCTTGGCCGCTCCTGCGGCCGGACAAGGGGCGGCCCGGGCGGCCGCCCCTTCGACAATTTGGGCGACCGAGGAGGGGGTGGCCCAAGCGGACGCCCTCCTTGGCCGCATGAACAGGAGCGGGCGGCTGGCGGCCGGGGTGGAGGTCGGCCGGCCGCCGCCGACAAGGCGTGGTGGTTTCCCCATCATGAGTAGTGGGATCGGCGAGCGGGGGATCGGGCACGGTGATCCCGCGCGCGGTCAAACCCATGATCCCACTAATTTTAGTGGAGATCAAGGGGGGTGGCTATGTGTACACCCTTTTCCTATAAAATGGGGGTTCATCCCCAACAATTGCCCCCAGATCCTTGTTGCACGAGGATGCTTTGAACGCAGAAAAACAAGGATCTAGTCTTGCTAATTTTTATGGCGACGAATGGTGACCGACTTGTGCTGTCAAGCGGTTGCGCCTTGCAAACTGGGCAAAATGTTAGTGTATATTATGATATATGAGAGAATGATAATCATGTCTGGGGGAGGAAGTTATTGCTTCCGTGGTCGTGACGGTGCGCGGGGTTGTGTACGGGCGAGCATGAGCACGCGTGCGTAGACACGTGCAAGAAGGAGCGTGGGTGCCCCCGCAGTGGTGTGGGCGGTCGCACCCGCACTGACACGTGCCCGGCTAGTCATGTTGGAAGGCACGCACCAGACCGCGCGCGCGCGCGGGGTTGCACGCCGTTGCGCGAGTGCACACGCGGGCGCGCGCCTGGTCGCGCGGGCGCACGCGTGCCTGATCCAGCGCATGCGTGTGCGCGTGCCCTATCCCGCTCATGCGTTTGCGCGCCTGGTCGCGCGGGCTTGCGCGCGCGCGCGATCTTGCGTGTGGGCCCGCGTATGCGCGCGCCCGACCCCGAGCGCGGGGAGCGCGCCTCGCCGTGCGCGGGCCAGGCCACGTTGGGGCCTGGCCGTGCGCGAGCCAGGCCGCACGCGAGCTAGGCCGTGCGCGGCCCTTGCCGTGCGTGCCATGTCGCGCACGTCTTAGCGCTCGCTCTTGGGCGTGTGTGCATGTTGGCTTGCGCGTAAGTCTGTGGCCATGCACAGACGTTCATACGGGGCTTTCCGTGCGTGTTAGAGCACGTGCATACTTTCGGGCGTGTTGCGGATGGGTTTTGGCAAGACTCTTTTAGCCTAAATTTTTATTCTTTGTGACAGGGCTCGAAACGTACTACTCGGCCGACGCGTCTTCACTCTTCTCTTATTGAAGACCAAGTTGCAATTTGGAGGAGGAGATTCGTCCTTTCTGCCGATTTTAAAGTGAGGTTACTGCGTGCTGAGGAGAGGGTGCAAAATCCTCCTCGTGGCTGGTTGACGATCTGCAAGACTACCTTGAGGTCGGGATTTCGATTCCCCCCATGCGAGGAAGTGGTTGAGATTCTTAAGTTCTGCGGCGTGCCGATTTACAAGTTTACTCCCCTGGGAGTGGTACACCTTATGGGGTTGGTCTTATTCTTTCACGAGCATGTTGGGAAACTTTCTTTGGATTGCTTCCGGGACTGGTGTGATGTTTGCTCTGACAGTGTCGAGCGGGTGGAGATTTGTAGCAACAAGATTTGACTTGATTTTGAGATCCGGACGGACCGTCGTCACAGAAATACTTTGTTTGTTTATATTAGGAATTCTTGGGGCTTGCCGGAGCTGTGGAACGCGTTGTCTGACTGTTGTTGTCACCAAAAGAGAAAGGAGCAGGAGTTCTCTCCAATACTTGGATTTTAAGAGCCTTGTGAGTTGGCTAATCGTCTGTTCTACATTTCTTCATTCGTGGAAGAGAAGCGCTTGTTGCGGTGTGACATTTCTTCGGTCTCTGGGCGGACTGCTGAGATATTTTTGGGTTGTAGTCGGAAGCGGAAGGCTATTGTAGTTTCCCGAGGTGGCAGTAGTTCAGCGCCTTGTTTGTCTTCTCCGAGTATTGACTTTCCTTCGGGTGGCCGTGGTGAATCGCCTCCCGAGGTTCAGGTGCCTGGTTTGTCTCCCCCCCCCCATTTTTCCCTATATAGGCAGCGACTCTGAGGCTATCTTCTTCTTTGAAGGAGATGAATGAAGTGGTAAGTGAGCTTGATCATTTTTGGATCTTTTTTATTGTTGTATTGCACTGACTTCTCTCCTTTCTTTTGCATATCGAGGCTCAGGTTCAGATTGTCGTCACCTGAAATGACCATTATGTGAGTTTGAAAGACGGATACCTGACCCTTCAGGAGAAGTTTCAAACCACGATGGGCTCTCTTGTCGCCTTGAAGGATGATCATGACCGGGATGTTTCTCTATTTCGTCGGATGGGATTGGAGCTGAAGGCGGAGTTGGAGGAGACTCGGGCTTATCTGGAGGTGGAGAAGTCTCTGGTGGAGAGAACTACGCAGATGCTGAAGCGCGCTCAAGAGGAGACTTCTCGTTTGGAGATGGAGCTTGGTGCGGCGAAGGCCTAGGTGGGGGCATTGTCTTCTGATAGCCGTGTGTCGGAGTTGAAGGTTGTTGGCCTTGCAGAGTATATGGAGTCTCTAGATTACATGTGAGATCAGTGCTTGATCATTGGGGAAGTTTGCGAGGAGATCTGGAGCAAGGAGGTGGAACCTCAGATGGAGGACATTCGCGAGTTGGCCCTTAGGCGTGGAGTCTCGAAGGCTTTTCGTCTTGTTGACAGGAGCTTGGGATGTGACGTATCCGACCTTAGTTTTGATTATATTTCTGGCGATGTGAGCTCTGATGTTGACGCGGCCGACGTATAGCGGCATTGTTCTTGTATTAGTGTGTGTTTGCATTTTTTGCTTTTTTAGTAGATTGTTGTTGTTTGACGGTTGTTGCCTAGCGTGTTTGCGCATGTACTTATATGTTGTTGTAATGAGATTTGTGTCATTTCCCTTGCCTGAGCACTATTTGCCTCATAATGTTGCTTTGTGGGGGGCTATAATTGTGCCTGTAGTTGGTTAGTAATTTAGTTCGCATGAGAATCGCTCGCGGCTTAGCTCGCGCGGGGATCGTCCGCAACTTAATTCACACGAGGATCGCTCGCGGCTTAGTTCGCACGGGGATCGCCCGCGACTTAGTTTGCAAGGGGATTGCCTGCAGGTTAGTTCGCACGAGAATCACTCACAGCTTGGTCGTGAGGGGGCAGGCCCCTGACGATGTCTTGGCGTAGAAATACAGGTTCGGTGAATAGCTTTTGTATTTAAACCGCATGCGCAGTCTTACCTTTCACACGAGGATCGCTCGCGGATTAGTTCGCACGGGGATTGCCCGCGGGTTAGTTTGCATGGGGATCGCCCACGACTTAGTTCTCACGGGGATCACCCGCGGCTTAATCTTACCTTAAACTATTCGGACACTGTTGAAAACAAAACATAATTGTTAAAATAATTGATTATCTATACGCGTCTGTTTTTGCGGTTCTTACTTGTCATAGAGTTTAAATATGATAAAAGCATCTTTTGAGGGAGTTCAAAATAAGGAGTCGCTGATATTCAAGGCTACGACTCCTATTGGCTGGGCTCGCTTAGAGTAGCACGTCTTGGCAACTTCTTGGTTTCTACGCATAACTCCTGTCCCTCCACTAGTGGGGAATTTCAAGGCAAGGTACGAGATCGAATGAATGGCTTTGAAGACCGACTGGATAGTCCTTTTGAAGATCGTGTTGTAGGGCGAGCTTGAGTCTATTACGACGAACTGGATTACGTGCGTAACTTGCCTTGAAAACTCTCCCATAGTGACTGGTAAAGTTATCGTCCCTTGCACTTAAACTGGATAGTTGTCGAAGCCGTAGACGGGTCCGGCTGCTGGCGTGAGATGTTGGACTGTAAGTTTCATACTTTGAAGAGTGGAGAGGAATAAGACGTCGACTGAACTTCCATTGTCGACTAGTATCCTTTCGACCTTGTTGTAGGGATCTCTGAATCCTGCACTAATCACAAGAGGGTCTTGGTGGGGTATCTAGATCTGTTCAAGGTCCTTATCCCCAAAGGCCATGGTGGAGTCTTGCTTGCGTCCTCCGTCTTCGTGAACGTCCTCTCAGACACTTATTGAAAATATCTGGGTAGAAAGAATTGGCGACCCAGCGATAGTTTCGATGTTTCCGATTATCTGTCTGCCACTGGCCCCTCCTTGTTGGGTGTCCTACTGATCTCTTGCATGTCTAGGGGGAGCTTGCTGATCCTGTTGGCGCCCTTACAAGAATCTACCTAGGAGTCCCTGGCGAACTAGGCGCTCGATTTCGTCTTTTAGTCTTGCACACTCTTCTATGGTGTGTATAGTTCCCCGATGGAACTCACAATACTTTGATTGATCGCTTCTGGGATTCGGGGCAGGTTGCTTGGGACGGTGCATAGCCGGCTCGTTCTAGATGGCTTAAAGTACATTCGTGCGAGTGGTGTTTAGCGGAGTGTATTCTCGGGATGGCTGGTCCCTCTGGAAATCACGTCGTCGCTGGCCATTTTGGCGTTCTTCCTGAAATCTTCCTTCATGGGTTTTTGAGGGTTGTTCTCTATCTCTCTTGCGCTTCTGGTCTCCGTCGAACTGTTGACGATGAGCTTTGATAGCTTCATCTGTTGCTATCTGTGCTTCCACGCGGTGCACAAGGTTTGGGTAGCTAGGGACAGTTTCTTTCATCAGCGCGGAGTAGAATCCACTAGGGCGAAGCCCTCCAAGAAATACTCCTCTTAATAGTTCTGGATCTCTACTCCAGGGATCTGACGGGCTTTCGCTGTGAACCGACGGAAAAATTCCTTCAAAGATCCCCCCCCCCATTTTGTTGGAT
The DNA here is from genome assembly GCA_039513925.1 of Platanthera zijinensis. Classification (NCBI taxonomy): domain Eukaryota; kingdom Viridiplantae; phylum Streptophyta; class Magnoliopsida; order Asparagales; family Orchidaceae; genus Platanthera; species Platanthera zijinensis. Next base: position 158,225,001 of record CM077091.1, read on the forward strand.
TCCCGACAAGTGTGAGGGGTCTCAGACGATTCTTCGATTGGCGATGAACTGGTCGGTGAACTGTCTTGTGAGTTCCGTACAGTTTGTGATAGTTCCTTCTCTTGGAGAGTGAAACCAAGTCCGAGCTTGTTCTTTGAGAGTGGCTGGGATGACTTGGCAGAGTAGCTGATCAGGTGCATTATAGATCCTCATGATCGTGGTAAAGTGGTTGACATGTTCTAGCGGGTCGTCTGTCCCGTCGAAGGTTTCGATGTTCAGCAGTTTGAAGCCACGCAGGATTGGATGAGCCAAATTCGGAGGTGTAAGCAGGAAGCCTTGGTGAAGCGGTCGACATGGGTGAATATCTTGGCGACCAACCTACCTGCATTCCTCGGCGATCACTTCCTGTATTTCCTCCCGAGTGAATCTTTCGTGTAGGGGTAAGTGGGGCTCTTCTTCCAAGATTTGGTCGCGACGACTAGCTCCGGCAGCTCTGAGGACCGGGTGAGTGGAACTAGCGGCGTCGAAGAATTCTTCCAACGCTTCTCTTAGCAGAGCCTCCCTCGGTTGTCCATGGTTTAGTGGAGTCGGGGGATTAGCTGGTGCGGGCGGCTGAGCAGGAGGTGCCCCCATGTTCCTGAGTAGAGTGAGCATCTCGGTTTGTTGCTCCTCCATCTGACGAACCCGTCCCTCCAATGTTGTTACTAGTGCAAGGACCGTTTCTGCCTCGAGAGGCACGCTTACAAGTAGATGGGAGTGGGCTGGCTCAGCGTGCCCCGTGGGACGGATACTTCCGCTGTCCGGGCGCTTCTTTTGCCATTAAAGCTATTTGTTTGAAGCTGTCAAGTTGGAGGTTCTATTGCTTCGTATCGCTGTGCCGAGGGTACGATCTTTTGAAGCTGTTGGGAACTCATTTTCCACAGACGGTGCCAAACTATTGCAGACCAACTCGACGTCTCGGTCGGGCCGGAATTCTTGGACTGTCTTAGCTCTCAGGACAGTCGAGCGCGCACACAGCCAAAATTATGGGATGATTGTACACATGCAGTTTTAATGTGGAAAACCCCTCAATTGGGTAAAAAACCACGTGACCGGATCTGTGACGGTTAAAGTCCACTATTTCTTAGGGGCTACAGTTGGTTTGTGAAGCCGAGGGTGACATGCCACCTATCGTTACAATTATGGGATGAGAGAGCACTTTGCACGCAGCGGACGACAGGCCGTCGCGCCGGGAGTTGTTACAGATTGCGCTTTGCGCCAGTGGTCTTCAGATAGCGAATTGTTGATTCTGGATGGGAGGCGGCGCACTTGGTCTTGTAGTTGCTGAGGCCGCTTGGAATTTGGGCGATTCGGCCTCGCCGGGTGGTTGCGACTTGACACGCTTGTGGCTCGGGTGTGGCTCGGAGGTGGCTCATAGGAGGAAATTGGCAGAGCTCTGTCACGAGGAAGAAGAAGACTCCGAAGAGAAAAGATCAGAAATGAGGAGCTCTGGGGCTCCTTTTATAGGCTCTGGGAGGTGGTTACGGTGGTTACGCGGCTATCCGCACACCGTTACCACCTCCATAAATGTCTTTACTGTAGTTTTTGATACGCGTATCCCACTATTTGGAGACCGCCATGAATGAATAATAAAACATTAATTAAATTTCCCCCACTACCCAGGTTATTAGCGGGTGGTTACGCGTGGATCGAACGGCCGAATGCGCTCCCCCTTGATCGGATGGCGGGAGCGAGCCTCCACGGGCGGCCAGTGAACTTGCCGCTGCCCCTTTCAGCCGCACGGCCGACCGAGCGAGGAGGCGACTGCTGCCCCTTTGGCCACCGTCGGCCAAGGCGGGGGCCGGCCAGGTTGGCCGCCCCTCTCGGTCGCACGGGTGGTCGGGCGAGGGGGCGACTGAGGCCGCCCCCTTGGTGGCTGACGGCCAAGGCGGGGGGGGGGGGGGGGGCTGGTTGACCGCCCCTAAGGCCACAGGGGGGGTGGGGGGTGGGGGGGGGGGGGGTCGGCCGCCCCCCTTGGCCGCTCCAGCGGCCGGACAAGGGGGCGGCCGACCCTTTGGCCGTTCGGGTGGTCGAGGAGGGGGCGGCCCAAGCGGTCGCCCTCCTTGGCCGCATGAACGGGAGCGGGCGGTCGGCGTCCGGTGTGGAGGCCGATCGGCCGCCGCCGGCGAGGCGTGGTGGTTTCCCCATCATGAGTAGTGGGATCGGCGTGCGGGGGATCGGGCACGGTGATCGCGCGTGCGATCAAACCCATGATCCCACTAATTTTAGTGGAGATCATGAGGGTGGCTATGTGCACTCCTTTTTCTATAAAATGGGATTCATCCCCAACAATTGTAAATTAGAAGGAGAGAACTTTGAATTATCTTTACAATATTAAAAGGAAAAAAAATGCAGGTGGTGAAACCTTTTAATCAAATCTTACATTATAATTTATTTTTAAAAAATTAAAATACAATTCTTATTCAAGTAATTACACAATATCTTCAAATAGAAAATAATAATGGAAATTCATAAAATTAAATAAGTTTTTAGTAGAGCTTCTATACCCACTATAGTAGTATGTCATTAGGCATGCCAACAATCATTTCGAGGAATACTACCATTACTCCATTAGACATGTTAGTGGTATTATATTTTTGAGTAACAATCTACCATTGAACTCGTCAACTTTCTTAAAAGTGTTTTGACATTTTTTAACGAAAATAAAAAAAGGGGCATGTAATTATTTTTTGCATTATTTAATTGATAGTACTTTATTTCTAACTGAATTTATTACTGATAGGGGCAGAACTCCATGCCTGCCGCACTCGGGGTACTAACACAATTGGTTGTATGAGGCAAAAACCCGTCTAACACTCATATATAAAAAGAAGAAGAAAAAATTGTGGCATGTGTGTAATATTTTTTGGAAAGAATAGTTTTAGGCTTCGTTTGGTTTGGCGTTTTGCTCAGGTGGCGGGAGGAGAAGAAGGGCTTTTAGAACTGGAGGGGGGAGGTTGCGGTTGGAATCCCTCCGTTTTCCTCCATTTCCCATGGTGCGGCGGGTGCAAACCGAGCAAACGCCACCACCGGCCATTTGGTTACCCGCTGTGCAGCGACGTTTGCCCCAAACGAAGAGCTCCAAACGTTGCGCTAAATAAAGCCTTTTTTTCAATCATGTTTAACGAGAAAACGAAGCATCACTACGAAAAGTGAGAGATTCTCCTAAAGCCGCCCATGAGAATGGAAGAGTGACCTAAGGGGGGTTGAGATTTTTTATTAGGGCAAAAATATGGTCAAAATGCCCTAGAGTATAAATTGCCAAGATAATCGAGGGAATTGTTATGTGCATTACACTTTTGGCTATATGCACTTTTTAGAAACATCACACCACACTAATGCTCTATTTGTTTGGGTGTTTCAGTGCTCCGTTTTGGGCAAACGTCGTCGGAAGGAGGGTAAACAAATGAACCTCCAGCGACGTTTGCTCAGTTTCCACCGGCCCGCCTTGAGAAACTCCCCAAAAGCTCTGTTTGGAGCAGTCACCTCCCCCCCTCCGGTTCGAACACTCCGTTTCCACCCGCTGGATCGACCCGCCACCGCCGAACCAAATGGAGCCTAAGTGCACACAAAACTGTTAGAAACACCACACCACGCTTGCAGGACTGCGCCCATCGCTTCTACATCAATTGCATTGATATGTGGTTCTGTTCTCACTTAACCTGCCCTACTTTGTCGTACCACGCTTGTCGGAGGAGGATGTGGGCTCTTCCTCATCAGATTACAGCTTCTACATCAGATTACAGCTTCAAGCGGACAAGAAGATCAGAATATTTTAAGGCGTGAATCGCCGTAGCAGCGGATGTCGAAGTTACCGAGCAGTCGTATGGTTCTGATCCCGTGGCTTCTGATGCGAGATCCGAGGATCCATGGGGCCAACATTTCAAACTTTAGCATGAGAGATTGATCTAGAGCACGCCGATAGGGAGTTTCATCCTAATCCTCCTCATCCTGCGATGATGACGATGAACGGCGACGGTCTGACTCGATAATGCGGCGAGAGAGTGGTTGATAAAGCACCGTGTTGTTGGTTTAGTTATAATCTGGTTCGGCTCGGATTCGGTTTTGAAATGATTTCTTAAATCATTGTCACCTAAATTAAGAGAAAAAAAAACAAGGGAAAATTTTGGCTTTTTCCTTGTTGGGGGGGGGGGGGGGGGGGGTTATCAGTGAGTTGACAAAAGAATGAGATTTGATTCTTTTTTTCTTTTTGGAAGCTTGTACGTTGGAATATAATCCCCCCCCCCCCCCCCCCACGATATGAGAAAGAGCTACCCCACCATGAGAAAAATAGGAACCGTCTGTAGCAATATTGGTGGTGCCGCCCGGAAGAGAGATTCAGTCGTCTGTGAGAGATCTCCACCCCCTCTCTCCTTTCTCTCTCTCTCGCTCGTGCACTCGGAGTGGCAGCTGCCTTGAGTGTTTGTTGTCAGCTTTGGAGGAGATATCCGTCGGCGTTGAGAGAGGGTGTTGCCGCCAGGCTTGGTAGAGTTTGTCGCCAGCGTTACATTGGACATTCTTTGGAGTTGAGAGGCATGGTGTCGACGGCGTGCGCATGTGCAGTTAGCATCGACGGTAGTTGTTCTCCGGTGGCGGCATTGTTCTCTAGTGACGGTGTTGTTATCCGAAGTTGGCGCAGTTGAACGTCGGACCTCGACGTTGAAGGTTCAGGTGAACCTTGTGCGCCAGCGAGGCAGATTGCGGTTCCGATTTCAAATTCTCACCTCGGATCGTGCGTGTCCGGAGCATCCACGTCGTACTCGTCGGACAGTCATTTTTTTTCCTATTTTCTACTGTATTTATATTTATATTTTAATATATAAATTTTGTGGTGGTTTTTTCTGTGTTCTTGTTTATCTGTGTTTTATAGTTGTGCATATGTTTATACCTGATTTTACAACAAGTGGTATCAGAGGGAGGTTCCGAGTAGGTGACTGATTGGATATTCCGATTTTAGGTTTAGGTCAACGGTAGGTGACGACATCGGTCCGCTCCCTATCTTCCCAGATCTAATTCGTGAATTAATCAGATTACTTAGAGGTACCGCAGACAACTATGTCAGCGAAGAACATGGTGTTGACCAGATATTCAGTGGAGAAGTTTGATGGTAGCGGGAACTTTCGACTATGGCAGATTCGGGTCAAGGATATACTGGTTGAGCAGGGGTTGATCCAAGTGCTGAGGGGGCGTGATTCTTTGCCTGCTCCGGTGACAGATTTCGAGTGAACGAAGATGGATGAGCGCGCCACTAGCGCTATCAGGATGTGTGTCGATGATAAGGTGATGTTCAACATCGGTATTGAAGTGTCCGTTGTCACACTATGGGAGAAGCTGAAAGGACTCTACACGAGCAAGTCATTGACCACGAGACTATTGTTGAAGTAGAGATTGTACAACCTGAAGATGCTGGGAGGTGGTAACCTGCAGGAACACTTCAATGTGTTCAATGGACTTCTTAGCCAACTTTATGTGGTTGGTGTGAAGGTGGAGGAAGAAGACAAGACCTTATTTCTTCTTACCTTGCTCCCAACATCATATAAACACAGGCATATCACTTTGTTGTATAGGAAAGTTACAATAGATGTGGAGCAGATCACGTCTGCGTTACTGTCCAGTCAGATGTTGTCGGACCCCACTCCCGAGGATGAGCATGCTTTTGTAGTAGAAAGATGACGAGAGAGGCAGTTCAAGAAGGGATCTGAGAGTGCGCGGTCCAATTCTGCATCGAGGAAGGCAGTGACATGCTACCATTGCAGACAGAGTGGTCATATCAAGAGATATTGTCCACAACGTGCACAAATTTCTGGGGACGTCCAGGGTGCAGGCAAGACGACGATAGCTACGTTAGAAGATAGTGATGTATCTCTCCTTATCACTGAGAGTCTATGTAACTCGGATAGCTGGATATTAGATTCTGGTGTCGGATGCAGGAATGTTCAATTCACCGGAGTGACGACTGGGTCGGTCTTTCCGGGTGACGGCTCATCATGTGAGGTCACAGAGATAGGGATGGTGGACATCAGGATGCTTGATGGAGCAGTGCGTAGGGCTTGAGCAGGTACACCAGGTACCCGAGGTGCGCAGGAATCTGATATCGCTGGGCAGACTAGCCTATAGAGGATGCAATTTTTTGGCGAGAGGTGGAGTTCTGACGGTGACACGAGGACGCAACATGCTCATGCGAGTTATGTAGTGTTATAGTCTTTACCGGTTGATGAGGATCACAGTGCGAGGTGGTGTGCTCTTGATTTCTGCAGATGACAGAGTTGATGGTCGAGGTGGTTCAGGGGATCATCCTTCTAGTAGTCTAACCATGCATGTCAGATTCAGCGTTCCAGTTGCGTTAACATTCAGAAGTTGAGCCCGAGCAGGGATGAGTCGACGGAAGTAGGTCGTCTGTTGTCTCAGGTCTTTGGGGGTGGTGCTTAGTGCAGTGTTGCTACGTGCAGTAGTTCCTGGTGCAGATTGTGCTTTGTGAAGGGAGTGCTTCGTGCAGGTGATGGCTCTGGATCCCGAACCAAGGTGGTTATTGTTGGTTTGGTTCGAATACGGTTCAGCTCTGATTCGGTTTTGGAATGATTTCCTCAATCATTGCCACCTAAATTAAGGGAAAAAACAAGGATAAAATTGGCTTTTTTTCTTTGGGGGGGGGGGGGGGGGGGGATTATCCATGAGTTGGCAAAAAAATGAGATTTGATTTTTTTTTTCTTTTTGGAAGTTTGTATGTAGGAATATAATCCCCCCAACATGAGAAAGAGCTACCCACCTTGAGTAAAATAGGAACCGCCTGTAGCAATATTGGAGGTGCCGCCTGAAAGAGAGATTCAACTATCTGCCAAAGATCTCCGCCCCTCCCTCTCCTCTCTCTCTCTCTCTCTCGCTCGTGCACTCAGAGTGGTCGCCGACCTTGAGTGTTTGTTGCCGAATTTGGAGGAGATATCTGTCGGCGTTGAGAGAGGGTATTGCCGTCGGGCTTGGTTGAGTTTTTCACCGGCGTTGCAGTGGACGTTCTTTGGAGTTGAGAGGCGCGGTGTCGACGGCGTGCACGGGTGCAGTTAGCCTCGAACGTTGTTGTTTTCCGATGGTGGCGTTGTTATCCAGTGGCGGCGTTGCTCTCCGGTGGTGGTGCGGTTGAACGTCGGACCTCGACATTGAAGGTTTTGGTGAACCTTGTGTGCCAGCGAGACAGATTGCAGTCTAGATCTCATATTCTCGCCATGGATCGTGCGTGTCTGGAGCATCTATGACATACTCGTCGAACTGTCATTTTTCTCATATTTTCTACCGTATTTGCTTTTATATTTGTCACGGCCCTGACCTAACTCAAGGAGTCTTAATGGGACCCGACTGGTAACAGTAAGCGCTGCAGCCCAAGTTTCTGGCATGTTTATCAGCGCAGCGCGGTGTTGACGTTGGGTCTCGAACCCACAACCCTTGATAAGGAGCCTTAATATCACTCCTCATGCGTCTCAGTTGGCGATGAGGAGTGATATTAAGGCTCCTTATCAGGGGTTGTAGGTTCAAGACCCAACGCCAACACCGCATTGTGCTGATAAATATGTCAGAAATGTGTTGGGGTCACTTCAGCTGCAGCCCTCACAGTTACCAGACGGGTCCTATTAAGACTTCTTGAGTTGGGCCTGGGTTGTGGAAAATTTGCATTTATATTTGTCACGGCCCAGGCCCGGATCAAGGAGGCTAAATGGGACCCGACTGGTTCAATCATGAGAGCTGCAGCCAAAGTGACCCCAATGCATTTCTGGCGTGTTTATCAACACAGCGCGGTGTTGGCGTTGAGTCTCGAACCCAAAACCCTTGATAAGGATCCTTAATATCACTCCTCATCACAAACTGAGCTCTGCGCTGATAAACATGCTAGAAATACGTTGGGGTCACTTGGGCTGTAGACCTCACGGTTACCTAGCCTCCATGTCTTTATTTGAAAGTCTTGTTGGGATGTGTGTCATCTGATCTTCGCCATTTTTGACCTCTTTCAGAGAATTATCGGAATGTTTCAGGACCAAACTTCTTTAGTAGGGGAGAATGTAACAAAATCATGTTTTAAAATTTAAAAAAAAACTAATGACAAATTTGTAATTAAAGAAAAAGAAATTAAAATCCCTCCTCTTAACTTAGCCGGCCAGCACCCCCCTCCCGATTTTTATTTTCATTGGTCCTAGGGCTTTCCCGAGCCCGTCTCCCGCTTTTCACGTTTCCCGCTAGTTGCCTCCAGGCCTCTCCCGCTCGACTCCAAATCCACAGGGCTCCGCTCCTGATTTTGCCTCCCCCCGACGCCCCCTCCTGCTCCAGGCGCCAATGCCCTTCCTGCTCCCGGTACTTGATGACAACTTCTTCCCCCATAGTGGGACGACCAGCATCGACTTTTCCTTCTCCTTCTCCGTCCAGCAAGGGGAAGAAATTTCTCCCCTCTTCTCAAGGACGGTCAGTGCTTCCTCCCCCGATAGCCGCTTCTTCGTTTTGGCCGTGGATTTCAAGAAAATTGCCTAGGGTTTTCTTTCCTCTCCTCTTTGAGCTCAGATTTGACTACCTTATGGTAAGAATCTTCCTTTAATACCCTTATTCAGATTTTTCTGTATCTCTATTGAATTATTCGCGTTCTAAATCTTGTATAACTTGTGTTTCATAATCCCCCCTTTGTAATTGTCTAACCCTCGTTGTGTTTTTTTTATTTCTGGCACAGCTCCTCGACACAAGTGATAGAATCTCTCTAAATCCCTCTCCGAATTAGGGTTTGCCCAAGCCTAAGCGCCGCCAAGTCTTCGTTTCCGCATGGTGTCCCCTCTCCCCTCACTTTTGAGGGAGGTAAATAGCTAAATCTCTTGTGCTTTTGTCCTTGTAAAATAATTGTCCGTGCTAGTATTGTGTTTTTATTAGATCATTGTCAATTTCATTATTCTTAAACAATTTCAAATAGGGTTTCTGTTTTTGCTTATACCGCTTAGTCGCAGCCGCCAATTTCAGCCTCGCCTTAAGGCAAGTAGAGATTCTTCTCTCTTGCAAGCATTGATTTTATTTTAATGTCTTTGTTCTTTAATTACGTGACTGCATTCTTATATTTATAGATCTGTCATTAAATTGGTATCTTAATTGCTTTGTCTGTTCTTGGTTTATATGAATCCACCTTTGGATGTTTGCCTTCTCACGTGAATTTAAATTTTGGATGCCTAGTATGACAAATTTGTTATTTATGGTCTTAACATGTTTTGAATGTCACAAATCTTAGATCATGAATGTTATATATATAGAGAAGTTTTCACTTAGATGGATGTTTTTGTGGATATTCATCTAGATGGAGGAATTTCTCATTTGATGAATAATTTGAAAATGATATAATATTGAGCACGAGCAGCACTGCCATGATACTAATTGTAACGAATTTTGATTAGCAAATATTGATTGTTATTTTTATATTATGCTCGTAACATACATATTTTACTTAAAAGATGTTTATGTCAAAAGAATGATTTAAATTTAGATAAGTACTTGATATCTCAGAATTGATTCATGTCAAACTTGCCTCTGCAATGTGCTTGAAAAGTCTTCTTGTTATTATGACCTTAACCTCTCGAACCCGTAAGATTCAAAACTCACTGTTTAGTTTCTTCTGTGTCATCAAATCTTGTTTCTTATATTTGTCTTGTACAACCCCGTATCCGGACGAGCGGGATCCTCCCCAAGTGACGGACTTGGGGCGCGCTATGAGCGTCAATGTGGCACAGCCCCGTTCGAAGACGTGCGGGTGCTCGTGTGGGCGTGCAGAGGTTTTACAGGCACAGGCTCTTTAATTTATGTATATACGTAACATAATATATACATACCATAATATATATCTTATTAAAATATATATCTTATATTATATATTATATATAATATATATTATGATAAAAAGGGGGGGCAGGCGGTGGAGCAGGAAAATGGAGGGATGGAGGAGCAGGCGGGGCAGCAAAGAAAAGACAAAAAAGAAATAAAGAAGGAAAGAAAAAAGAGGAGCAGGTGGGGGGGGGGGGGGTACGGGCAGAGGGAAAAAAAAGAAAAAGGGCAGGGAGAAAAGGGACAAGCATAGGGCTTTTCCCATGGGGTCGGCCAAGCCTGGAAAGAAAAAGCGCAGCACTCCCTCTCCGCCCCTCTCTCTCGTCGACCGGGCAAGCAGCAGCCCGGCCTCCTCTCGTCCTTCCATCGTCGACCGAGCAAGCGCCAGTCCGGCCTCCTCCTCTCCCGTCGCCGGCAAGTCCGCGCCAGCCCGGCCTCCTCCTCCTCACCCTCTCTCGGCCTGGAACGGCCAAACCCGGCCGAGCCCAAGCTCGGCCTCTCCCCTTCTCTCTCTCCGGCCGCCCGAAGCCGCTGCCCGAGCCCCTTTCCTCCTCCAGTCCCGGCCGCCATCGCCCGGAGTTGAGCCCGAGCCCTCCATCCCTCTTGTCCAGGCTGGCCGCAAGGAGGAAGCCAGCCCTAGGAGCCGCCTCCTCCACCTTCTTCCCATACATGCCGCAGGGAACAGGCCGAGCCTCCCTCCCCCTCCAGTTTTTCCTCTTCCAGGCCGCCTCCAGCGGGGCCGAGCTCCTCTCGGCCCCTCATTCTCGTCGCCGCAGGAACGTCGCCGCCTCCAGCGGGGCCGAGCTCCTCTCGGCCCCCTCTTCCCATCGCCGCCTCGAGCAAGGGCTCGGCCTAAAAGAGAGGCCGGCCACCGTCATCGCCACCTCGAGCAAGGGCTCGGTCTGGAGTGAAGATCGGCCACCGCCGCAGCTCCCAGCACCGCCGCCAAGCACGCGCCAAGGGTAACGATGTTTTTACTCGGGCAGGTGAAGCCCTCGATTTACATTCGCATGGAAGCCCCTCTCCACCAACGGGTGGGGGAAGGGAGCTCTCCGACGGGTTGACGTGTACGTCCCCGCTATTATTTGCATCTAGTATCCGGAAGTGTGAGTACGGATTTAGGCATGCTGTGTGAAGCCCATTCGGACGTACGAGCCGAATTGGTGATGTACTGTGTGAAGCCCATTCGGACGTACGAGCCGAATTGGTGATGTGCTGTGTGAAGCCCATTCGGACGTACGAGCCGAATTGGTGATGTGCTGTGTGAAGCCCATTCAGACGTACGAGCCGAATTGGTGATGTTCTGTGTGAAGCCCGTCCGGACGTATGAGCCGGATCGGTGATGTTCTGGGGTTCCCGGAGAAGACTCCGAGGAATTTGGATATTGTCTATTTGCAGGGAATGCGCACCGTAGCCCCGAAAAAGGGGTGTACGGAATATGTTTGGCCCGCTTATGTTAGCCGACTGTCGTTCAGCTGGCAGTCGTTCGTCGAGACGTTGACGTACAGGTGTTGCAGTACCAAGCGGGGAATAGCGGGCTTAAGCCCAAGCTCGTGCCGGCCCTCGAAGGCCTTTCTTTTATTTATATGGCCGGCCTGCGTGCCGATGTATGGAATTTATATTCCTGTAAATTTATAATCTGTGATGCTCTGGGAATGTGCGTTTTATTCTTTTTGCTTTGGGCGAGCGGTGTGCTCGTGAACCGCTCGTCCCGTGTGGAGCCCCGAGGTTTATGCCGGGAAACCCCTGTTGGCCTGTTGATAGCCTTTTAAGGAAGCGGAGTCGCGCTGTTTGCAGCCCAGTTGGGCAGCGTGTTATAGAATTGCTCGGCGATGCTGCGCCTTTAGAAGCGCGGGTGAGGAATATTTTGTATAGACCCAAGGAGATACATCTGGATAGGAGAGAGTTGGTCTTGAGACCCTCCTTAGATGTTCCGGTCGGCCAAGAGCGTCCTCCGAAGGTGTCTTAGCTCAGCCTTTGGCTTGGGAGGGGAAGAGTTCGTTAGTCTTCCGGGTATGCGGTGGGTCCTCCACGCTGAGACCTTGGGTCTGTCCCTTACGTTCCTAGTCTAGAGCCTAGATTGTTCATTTGAGTGTAGTAGGTGTGCGGTCACCCCTCTTTTGGGACCCCGAACTCCACGGAAGTCAATTTTGACTTCGGTCAATTTTGGCTTCAACAGTTATGGTGCGGTGAGCGTGGAGAGTGGCCAGCACGGAAGAACTCATGCGAACGTCTTGGCTATAGAAGATGAACTAAGGGACGACCATGGTCTTGTGATGAAAGAAGTCCCCTCCCACTCCTCTTTAGTCGATCTTAACCATCCTAACTTTTCTTCTCAAACATTTCTCAAATACCAAAGTTTAAAACCTCACAGTTGAAAAGTAGCACTTAAAATAATATTCCGCTGGCTAGAATTTCATGGTTAGGAAATGCACAGTCAAAGGGCCGAAGTGTTAGTATTAGCATATTGGGTTCAGACTTAGGTGAGACATCCAAGTTCTAAAAAACGTATATTAACAATTATCCTCAAATGTGTGTTTTATGATGGGAGAGGTGGGAATAAAAAGAGCAGTAAAACCAAAGAGGATCGCGACATTCACGAACCGTAACTAATTCACATGTGCTAGGGGGTTTGCTTGCGAACCTGTAAAATGAAACCCGGAGAACAAAGATGGACCAGAATCAAACTTGTAACCCTTAATTTCAAATGGATGTGCAGCACCACCAGATATATCCTGATTGTATTTAGCTAAAAGCCCAGCCTAGCCTAACACACCAATACCACTACCAATTACCACCACATCTGCTTATGACTCCTCGGAACATTTATCATGATTAAGCAAAGAGATGTTTGCTATAAGTGAAATATAAGTATAATTACTGCTTTTTTAGATTTATATAAGAAAGATTAGCAGGCAATTAATTACTAAAGGCTTAATCATTCACTCTCTCATGACAAGCATACATATGAATATGAAGCGAAGAGCACTTACTGTATCACCGCGTAACACAAGGCGGTTAAAGTGATGAGTATAATGAACCAAGCAAATATTATTTACCGTATTTCTCTTAGTTGAAATCCTACATGAGGTTGATTGTTAGCATGTTATTTATACATTTCTAATTGCAAGTATAATCATGAGAGCTCGATACACCAACAAAGTTACACGATTTTATTCTACCAAAAAATACCCGAATATGATAAAATATGAGAACAGAAAATTCAAATTATGATTTGATTTAAAATAGTGAAACAAGAAAGATATATGTAAATTGAATAGGACGTTCTATCGAGGATACCAAAGTGTGCCTTAGGGAGAATATTATATGATTGACCCCGGTTCCCAAGAGGGTGGACATAGCGGGTAGAGGTGCCTCGTGTCGAACTTTGACTTGGTTGACTCTGTCAACAGTTCTTTTGAGTTATTTGATTACCTTTATTTTTGCTTATAGTTGGTTTGGAGAGGAGACCCCCGAGAAGACCCGCTGACCAGGCTCTCATCAAGCTGGCAGGGCTGTAGGCTCACTCGGGGGTTGGAGCTGTGTTGGGGAGGAGACCCCCGAGAAGACCCGCTGACCAGGCTCTCATCAAGCTGGCAGGGCTGTAGGCTCACTCGGGGGTTGGAGTTGTGTTGGGGAGGAGACCCCCGAGAAGACCCGCTGACCAGGCTCTCATCAAGCTGGCAGGGCTGTAGGCTCACTCGGGGGTTGGAGCTGTGTTGGAGAGGAGACCCCCAGGTAGACCCGCTGCGCAGGCTCCCATCTAGCTGGCAGGTCCGTAGGCTCGCCTGTGGGGGATAGGTTTGGTTTGATCGTCATCGACACCCCGAGCCGGGCTCGGCCCCAGGTAGACCCGCTGCGCAGGCTCCCATCAAGCTGACAGGTCCGAAGGCTCGCCTGTGGGGGAAAGGTTGGCTTTTGAGATGTTCTGGTTTAGCCACGTCATCGACACCCCGAGCCGGGCTCGGCCCCAGGTAGACCCGCTGCGCAGGCTCCCATCAAGCTGGCAGGTCCGAAGGCTCGCCTGTGGGGGAAAGGTTGGCTTTTGAGATGTTCTGGTTTAGCCACGTCATCGACACCCCGAGCCGGGCTCGGCCCCAGGTAGACCCGCTGCGCAGGCTCCCATCTAGCTGGCAGGTCCGAAGGCTCGCCTGTGGGGGAAAGGTTGGCTTTTGAGATGTTCTGGTTTAACCACGTCATCGACACCCCGAGCCGGGCTCGGCCCCAGGTAGACCCGCTGCGCAGGCTCCCATCAAGCTGGCAGGTCCGAAGGCTCGCCTGTGGGGGAAAGGTTGGCTTTTGAGATGTTCTGGTTTAGCCACGTCATCGACACCCCGAGCCGGGCTCGGCCCCAGGTAGACCCGCTGCGCAGGCTCCCATCAAGCTGGCAGGTCCGAAGGCTCGCCTGTGGGGGAAAGGTTGGCTTTTGAGATGTTCTGGTTTAGCCACGTCATCGACACCCCGAGCCGGGCTCGGCCCCAGGTAGACCCGCTGCGCAGGCTCCCATCAAGCTGGCAGGTCCGAAGGCTCGCCTGTGGGGGAAAGGTTGGCTTTTGAGATGTTCTGGTTTAGCCACGTCATCGACACCCCGAGCCGGGCTCGGCCCCAGGTAGACCCGCTGCGCAGGCTCCCATCAAGCTGGCAGGTCCGAAGGCTCGCCTGTGGGGGAAAGGTTGGCTTTTGAGATGTTCTGGTTTAGCCACGTCATCGACACCCCGAGCCGGGCTCGGCCCCAGGTAGACCCGCTGCGCAGGCTCCCATCTAGCTGGCAGGTCCGAAGGCTCGCCTGTGGGGGAAAGGTTGGCTTTTGAGATGTTCTGGTTTAGCCACGTCATCGACACCCCGAGCCGGGCTCGGCCCCAGGTAGACCCGCTGCGCAGGCTCCCATCAAGCTGGCAGGTCCGAAGGCTCGCCTGTGGGGGAAAGGTTGGCTTTTGAGATGTTCTGGTTTAGCCACGTCATCGACACCCCGAGCCGGGCTCGGCCCCAGGTAGACCCGCTGCGCAGGCTCCCATCAAGCTGGCAGGTCCGAAGGCTCGCCTGTGGGGGAAAGGTTGGCTTTTGAGATGTTCTGGTTTAGCCACGTCATCGACACCCCGAGCCGGGCTCGGCCCCAGGTAGACCCGCTGCGCAGGCTCCCATCAAGCTGGCAGGTCCGAAGGCTCGCCTGTGGGGGAAAGGTTGGCTTTTGAGATGTTCTGGTTTAGCCACGTCATCGACACCCCGAGCCGGGCTCGGCCCCAGGTAGACCCGCTGCGCAGGCTCCCATCAAGCTGGCAGGTCCGAAGGCTCGCCTGTGGGGGAAAGGTTGGCTTTTGAGATGTTCTGGTTTAGCCACGTCATCGACACCCCGAGCCGGGCTCGGCCCCAGGTAGACCCGCTGCGCAGGCTCCCATCAAGCTGGCAGGTCCGAAGGCTCGCCTGTGGGGGAAAGGTTGGCTTTTGAGATGTTCTGGTTTAGCCACGTCATCGACACCCCGAGCCGGGCTCGGCCCCAGGTAGACCCGCTGCGCAGGCTCCCATCAAGCTGGCAGGTCCTAAGGCTCGCCTGTGGGGGAAAGGTTGGCTTTTGAGATGTTCTGGTTTAGCCACGTCATCGACACCCCGAGCCGGGCTCGGCCCCAGGTAGACCCGTTGTGCAGGCTCCCATCAAGCTGGCAGGTCCGAAGGCTCGCCTGTGGGGGAAAGGTTGGCTTTTGAGATGTTCTGGTTTAGCCACGTCATCGACACCCCGAGCCGGGCTCGGCCCCAGGTAGACCCGCTGCGCAGGCTCCCATCAAGCTGGCAGGTCCGAAGGCTCGCCTGTGGGGGAAAGGTTGGCTTTTGAGACACTTCGGTTTAGCTACTTCTGCGACACCCCGAGCCGGGCTCGGCCCCAGGTATACTTATTGTAAGTAAGGGTATAAGGGCAGTTCGGTAGCAGGGAGTGTTATAAGTATCAGGTGGTTCAGAATGATCGAAAGGTGCCCGGAAAGTTTAGGGTTTTGAATGCAAGATTTGGATTTTCTCAAAAATTTTCTTTTGGGTCGGCTCCCACTCGCCGGATACTTGGGATTGGACATATCTTTCCGAGCTTGTACCAACCTCGAAAAGAGCGGGGATTGTGTACAACCCCGTATCCGGACGAGCGGGATCCTCCCCAAGTGACGGACTTGGGGCGCGCTATGAGCGTCAATGTGGCACAGCCCCGTTCGAAGACGTGCGGGTGCTCGTGTGGGCGTGCAGAGGTTTTACAGGCACAGACTCTTTAATTTATGTATATACGTAACATAATATATACATACCATAATATATATCTTATTAAAATATATATCTTATATTATATATTATATATAATATATATTATGATAAAAAGGGGGGGCAGGCGGTGGAGCAGGAAAATGGAGGGATGGAGGAGCAGGCGGGGCAGCAAAGAAAAGACAAAAAAGAAATAAAGAAGGAAAGAAAAAAGAGGAGCAGGTGGGGGGGGGGGGGGGTACGGGCAGAGGGAAAAAAAAAGAAAAAGGGCAGGGAGAAAAGGGACAAGCATAGGGCTTTTCCCATGGGGTCGGCCAAGCCTGGAAAGAAAAAGCGCAGCACTCCCTCTCCGCCCCTCTCTCTCGTCGACCGGGCAAGCAGCAGCCCGACCTCCTCTCGTCCTTCCATCGTCGACCGAGCAAGCGCCAGTCCGGCCTCCTCCTCTCCCGTCGCCGGCAAGTCCGCGCCAGCCCGGCCTCCTCCTCCTCACCCTCTCTCGGCCTGGAACGGCCAAACCCGGCCGAGCCCAAGCTCGGCCTCTCCCCTTCTCTCTCTCCGGCCGCCCGAAGCCGCTGCCCGAGCCCCTTTCCTCCTCCAGTCCCGGCCGCCATCGCCCGGAGTTGAGCCCGAGCCCTCCATCCCTCTTGTCCAGGCTGGCCGCAAGGAGGAAGCCAGCCCTAGGAGCCGCCTCCTCCACCTTCTTCCCATACATGCCGCAGGGAACAGGCCGAGCCTCCCTCCCCCTCCAGTTTTTCCTCTTCCAGGCCGCCTCCAGCGGGGCCGAGCTCCTCTCGGCCCCTCATTCTCGTCGCCGCAGGAACGTCGCCGCCTCCAGCGGGGCCGAGCTCCTCTCGGCCCCCTCTTCCCATCGCCGCCTCGAGCAAGGGCTCGGCCTAAAAGAGAGGCCGGCCACCGTCATCGCCACCTCGAGCAAGGGCTCGGTCTGGAGTGAAGATCGGCCACCGCCGCAGCTCCCAGCACCGCCGCCAAGCACGCGCCAAGGGTAACGATGTTTTTACTCGGGCAGGTGAAGCCCTCGATTTACATTCGCATGGAAGCCCCTCTCCACCAACGGGTGGGGGAAGGGAGCTCTCCGACGGGTTGACGTGTACGTCCCCGCTATTATTTGCATCTAGTATCCGGAAGTGTGAGTACGGATTTAGGCATGCTGTGTGAAGCCCATTCGGACGTACGAGCCGAATTGGTGATGTGCTGTGTGAAGCCCATTCGGACGTACGAGCCGAATTGGTGATGTGCTGTGTGAAGCCCATTCGGACGTACGAGCCGAATTGGTGATGTGCTGTGTGAAGCCCATTCGGACGTACGAGCCGAATTGGTGATGTTCTGTGTGAAGCCCGTCCGGACGTATGAGCCGGATCGGTGATGTTCTGGGGTTCCCGGAGAAGACTCCGAGGAATTTGGATATTGTCTATTTGCAGGGAATGTGCACCGTAGCCCCGAAAAAGGGGTGTACGGAATATGTTTGGCCCGCTTATGTTAGCCGACTGTCGTTCAGCTGGCAGTCGTTCGTCGAGACGTTGACGTACAGGTGTTGCAGTACCAAGCGGGGAATAGCGGGCTTAAGCCCAAGCTCGTGCCGGCCCTCGAAGGCCTTTCTTTTATTTATATGGCCGGCCTGCGTGCCGATGTATGAAATTTATATTCCTGTAAATTTATAATCTGTGATGCTCTGGGAATGTGCGTTTTATTCTTTTTGCTTTGGGCGAGCGGTGTGCTCGTGAACCGCTCGTCCCGTGTGGAGCCCCGAGGTTTATGCCGGGAAACCCCTGTTGGCCTGTTGATAGCCTTTTAAGGAAGCGGAGACGCGCTGTTTGCAGCCCAGTTGGGCAGCGTGTTATAGAATTGCTCGGCGATGCTGCGCCTTTAGAAGCGCGGGTGAGGAATATTTTGTATAGACCCAAGGAGATACATCTGGATAGGAGAGAGTTGGTCTTGAGACCCTCCTTAGATGTTCCGGTCGGCCAAGAGCGCCCTCCGAAGGTGTCTTAGCTCAGCCTTTGGCTTGGGAGGGGAAGAGTTCGTTAGTCTTCCGGGTATGCGGTGGGTCCTCCACGCTGAGACCTTGGGTCTGTCCCTTACGTTCCTAGTCTAGAGCCTAGATTGTTCATTTGAGTGTAGTAGGTGTGCGGTCACCCCTCTTTTGGGACCCCGAACTCCACGGAAGTCAATTTTGACTTCGGTCAATTTTGGCTTCAACATGTCTAATTGCAAAAATTATGTAAATCTATTTCATGAGCTGATGTTTCCCCTTTAATGTGAACATGTTCCTGTTACGATCGTTAAACTATGAATCATGCAATCCATAGATGTCATGAACAATCTTTGAAAGGTAACGATTAGTTGAGGCAACTCTCTGCTTGCATGGTCTCGACAAGCAAGAACCCGTCTAATAAGAGTTGCGTCTGACCCTGAGTGTGAACCATGTGCACCCCCGTAAACACATACACACTTCATTGATTACAACTTGTGATGTTACATGATCAATTATATGTTATGCTCCAGAGTAAGCTTTATTTATGCTATTTTCTGTTTGACTTTCTTACTTGTCTGTTTTGTTAGTTTTGGATTCATGAAAATTGGTACTCATACATTTCTACTTCGCTTACTATTCTGTACTTTACTTTGCTCACTCTGTTTATTTCAATATTCAGAAGCTTTTCCCTATTGTTTTGAAATTGTCTTAGCTTTCGTGACAGCGCCACCAGGTCCTCGAGCCCGATCTGCTAGAATATTTCACACTAACATATTTGAATGTTTCCGCATAAAAAAATAAACTGTTTCCCTACAAATTAAATATTTTAAAACTATTTTCAGTTTTCTCTGCTTTCGCCTTAGCAAACATGGTTTCTTTCCGCCCATGCCTGTGACATCACGACTCGCCCCAAAACGCGCTCTGACTTTCGTTGAGACGGGTCGTGATAATATTTTAATATATAAATTCCGTGATGATTTTTTTCTGTTCTTGTTATTTGTATTTTATAGATGTGCCTGTGTTTGTACCTAATTTTACAACACATGCTTCGCGACATTCTTAAAATGCGCAGCATCCAGAGAAGCGGATGCCTGCTGTGCACTAAAGAAAAGGAGGAAGCAGTAAAAGAACCCTATTACTTTTTGCGAAAATTTTTGGTGCGTAAAACGCACAGAAGTTCTGTGCGTCTTTAAATAGGTGGGCCCATCAAGTTTTTCGGCTTTTCAATTTTTCGCAGATTTCCCGCCAACATTCGGAGCGAAGCTTCAGCTTTCTGAGCACCTTCAGCTACCTGGCCTTATTCCTCGCCAGGTCCAAGATCGAACTACTACAAACTCCATTGTCCAGCTGAAGATTTAGGTTTGGTGCTAATGCTCAGTTTTCTTGGTTCTGCCATTGTTCTTCCCTGCCATTTCCGACTTCATAAATCCTAGCTCAAGGTGCTACCATTGTCAAGCTGGGAGATCTTCTTCCCCGCCATTGCTGACTTCAGAAAGTGTAGGGCTACCCCGCCTCTCTCAGTTGCTAAGCTTCTTCGGCTTCAAACAACTCAAGTTTGCCATTTCAGATCTATACCTGAATTGAAAAGCCTTCAAGTCGAGTCGTTGATTCGTAATCAACAATAAAAACTGTAATGTTTGATTAGTCATAGTGCTCCGGTCTTGCAGTATTTTACCTGAAAAACATTCCTCCATTTTTGAAGTTAATGGACTTGACATTCTAATTTTAAACTGTAAAACAGTTCAAAAAATGAACTGTAAAATTACACGGAAAAAAGTGTAAAACAGTTCTTTTAATGAACTGTAAAATTACAAGGAAAAAATGGAACTGTAAAACAGTTCAAAAAACGGACTGGATATTTCAAAAACTGGACATTTAAAACCCTGGGATCAGTGCTGTACGCACAAAATGTATACATTACTTCAACACAGAAACGGTGGGAAGTTCATTCCTTGGCAGTCGACGACAGGATCAGAGCCTTCGGTTCCTCTCGACAGCTATGCTCGCGCCGTCGGTAAAGTTTGCAGGATTTAGAGTTTCGCTTCGGATAGGAGGGGATCGGCTGGAGGAAGGAGGAGATTACGGGTTGAATAGCGTCAATCCCGTCTTGAGGAACCGGCGAAGAAACAGCGAAGAAACGGCGAAGAACCCTCAACTTCACTCTCGCCGGCACAGACGAAACCCTCGCAGTAAAACCCTCGCAGTGAAAAAAAATGAAAGGCAGAAAAATCTGATGGACCCACCTATTTAAAGACGCACAGAACTTCTGTGCATTTCTACTTTTTAAATTTAAGATGCACATAACCAAAAATGTAATGCTCGTAACAATTCCCATAATCAAAGGTAAAAACTGCCTCATTATTTCAGCCCGCTTCATTATTTGTCAGCCTCAACTAGTTGTTTCGTCTCCACCACCATCCCGGAGACGGAGAAGGGAGGGTGGGAGTGAGGGCGGCGGTGTTCGTGGAACGATGACGAGCTCCATGCGCACAATCTCCCAGCAAGCGTTCGAGGAGATGGTGGCTGAGAACATTGAAGATCTCGGCATGGATCCAGAGGACGCCCTCCAAGATGCCCTGCAAACCCTAACCCTCCAGGGAGTCGACCTTTCCGGTCAGCAGACCTTCCCTCACCCTCTCCATTCTTCCTCCCCCCCTGAAATCTTAATTTGATCATCTCGCAGCTTGTTTCAGTCATTATCTCTCAAACTAGACGACAATACGCTGAATCGATTTGTTATTCTGAACTTATTCTTAAATTAGATGGGAAAGAGATGATCCATTGGCTCTTTTGTTTGCTTTAATCGCGAAAACTTGTTTTTATGAAATTGTAATTTGTTAAATTCACGAATGTAGTTAGATCCAATGCTTTAAAATCTGGACCGAGAATGACCGAGTTAGCTATTAGGTCTTGGGATTATTGATTTGGTAGGTCCAACAAAAACGATCATAAATGCAATGCTATACTTCAATGGAGTGCAAAAACATAGAAGACTATTAGCAATTTGATATTGACTATTTATATCTGATTAATAATTATATATCCATAAACATAGCAATCTTAAAGGCTTAAAATGCGAAAGAAATATTAGGTCTAAACCTCAATTCCTAAAGGCCTAAAGCTCTGAACCAGTTAGCACTAGTTCTTATGATATCATCGATTGAATCCGGGTTATAGGCTCCAACCCACATGTAGCCTACTCTGTCCAGACAAAGGGATCGATTCATGATCGGAATGATCTAATCAACATGTCTTGTTTGAGTTCAAAAACAATAATTTGACCCTAAAATGGTTTTCATGCTAAAAAAACATCTTTGAAATCCCATAAAAATTATGGTTTCGATTTCATTTATAAAATGAGTGAGGTTGAATTCATTGTTTTCCAAAAATAATTTTGTATCTAATATCTTCCATGAGCCCGAAGAAAAGTTTGATGAAGGCCTTATTTGGGAGAGCTTATTTGCTCCTTTTCAGTGGCTAAAGTTGGCGTGGAAGTGAAGCTAGTTTTCAATCGATCCAATCGAGCCCAATCTAATCCAATTTTGACTAGTTTTTGATCGAACTTCATGAGATGTCCCATAATTGAGCTGAACAAGATCCAAGTCTTCCAGTATTTCTGATAAAAACAAAGCTCTTTCTCTTCACCACAACCATAGCTTTACTTTTGAACAAATGACTGCAACCATTTATTACTTTACGTATGCCGATTACCCCAATTTGAAAAGAACAACGACCATTTTTTTACGAAATAGTTCACTATTAATATTTTTTGAACAACTCTGCAGACAGTTTTAATCCAAACAATTCTTTCCACATACCCCATTTCTCACAGACGCTTATATAAATTTCATTTCAGACAACATCTTCTCTCATAACATAAGCTCTCCCACACATAGACTAATTCTCATCAGAACTTTTTCAATCAGCAGGATTTAGGCTCTGTTTGGGGGGGGCTTATTTTCACCGGTCAAGCGGTTACGATCGCATGAACCGGGCTTTAATTAAGTCCCGGTTCATGTGGTCGTAACCGCTTGACCGGTGAAAATAAGTCCCCCCAAACGGAGCCTTAATGTATATAAAAATGCACAAATTAGAAAGTAAATAAGATTAGTGTCAAAGGATTAGGTGGGAGAACAAGTGAACCAAACGTAACATGAATGAAAGTTTAACATGATTTTTGTAATTTAAATTTAACACCTCGGACATTACTAAAAAAGAACGTATGAAAAATGAGGATTCATAATGCCGTCCCCGTTCGAAGTTGAGAGTTTAAGAATGAAAAGTATTATTTAAAAGAAACCAAAAGTTTAAAGAAAACTGCCTGTACAGTAAGAAACTATTGGCCTGTCACCCTTATTATTACCTCTAACTCATAATATGAATAGTCACGAATTTGAAAGAAAAGAATGAAAGATAAAAAGTTACCACTCCTCTCCAAAAGTAGGAGGATCAATCACAGAGTCTTTCAAAAAAAGCATGACTTTGTACATTGTGAGCTTTGGAAAGAAATCAATTATCTGTAACTGAGATAAAATGTGCTGTGGTAAGTTACAACTGATGTTGTTGCAATATAAAAGAGTATCCAAAAACAGTCATGCCCATAACAATAAGAAGCTAATGAGCTCAAGTGATCTCAATAGTTGTAGTTGTCATAGCTCTATACTCTTCACTAGATGGAGATATTACATTTTGCTTTGTCGATTGCCAAAAAAATCAAAGATTCATAAAAGAATACACAATACTCAGTAGTGGAGTGACGATCAATGGCATATCCTGCCCAATCAACATCAAAATAGATGGGAAAGTACCAAAGATGATCAACATATTTCATCTCAAACTGAACACATAAGTGTTGTTTCACTTACCTAAGGCACATAAAATTTCCTCCATTACTAATCATGTCATTATCATACAATAAAAGGAGAGTTTATGAATGGCGTGTGAACATAGTAGGATCATAGGAGCTAGCAGTGAAACCATCATCATCCATGACAATATTGAATCTTAAAAACCATGCTCGAGGAGCTTGCTTAAGGTCATAAATAGTTTTTTTAAGATGATAAATCTCCCTAGCAGAATGTGCCACTGATAGGAAGAAGAAAGGGGAGAGAGAGATATCTAGGGAGGAACTAGAGAATTAGGGTTTGAGGAGGAGAGGGAAGAGAGATACCTTGAAATGATCTTGCATGATGCTCCTAAGAGAATAGCCTGGGTATAAATACCCGGGCTAAGGAGGGGCCGGCCGACCCCTCCAAAAGGGGCTGAACCCGTTGGTTCAGCCCCGGCCGGCTGGTTCACTGAGAGGTGGCTGAACCAGATGGTTCAGCCCCGTCACCGCTTGTCGACTCCTTGCGCCTACGAACATACTGTCGTCCTGAGAAGCGTAATGGCGGCATAACATTCCCCTCCCCATCAATAACCAACTTGTCCCCAAGGTGGTAGTCAGGGTAAAACTCCTTGAAGTCCAGCAAATCCACCCCGGAGTTGTGCGCCGCCGAGAGATTTTTCCACTTGACCAAGAGCTCCGAGCGGTACTCAGCGCCGCGTAGTTTCCACTTGAGTAGCACAATATCCTCCGAAAGAGGGCGAAGCTCGCCCGCACTGGTAGTCTCGGGCAACTGAACACTTGGTTGGACATTGGCTCCCACCTTCCGCTTGAGCAAGGATACATGAAAAGTTGGATGAATGCGGGACCCCGCCGACAATGCCAACTTGTATGCCACCGGCCCCACCCTGTTGAGTATACGAAAGGGGCCGTAATACCTGGGAGATAACTTCTGATATTGACGACGAGCGACGGACAACTGGTAGTGCGACCGTAGCTTGAGAAACACCTCATCACCCACTGCAAATTCCCTCTCCTTGCGATGCTTGTCTGCATGAACCTTCATACGATCCTGGGCGAGGCGAAGGTTCTCACGCAGGGTTGCTAACATGCGATCCCTGTCCCGAAGGGCCCAATCAACTGCCGGCATGGCTGTGCTGCCCGGCTCATAGCTGCTCAAAGTAGGAGGAAGGCGGCCGTAAACAACCTCAAACGGGGTCATCCTGCTGGCCGAGTGGTAGGAAGTGTTGTAACAATATTCGGCCCAGTGCAACCACCCCGGCCAAGTCCGGGGTTCATCCATAACAAAACAACGAAGGTACGTCTCCACCCCCGATTTAAGACCTCTGTCTGGCCGTCCGTCTGGGGATGATGTGCGGTGCTGAAACGTAGATATGTCCCCTGCAGCCGGAATAGTTCGTGCCAAAAGTTGCTCACGAAGGTGGGGTCCCGGTCGGAGATGATAGCTCGTGGTAGGCCGTGCATGCGGATGATCTCCCGGGCGAACAGGGCGACGACAGATTCGGCCGTATATGGGTGACTCAAGGCCAGGAAGTGGCCGTACTTGGAAAGTTTGTCAACTACCACCATAATAACGAATTTCCCTTGAGATTTGGGCAACCCGTCAATGAAATCCATTGACACCGTATCCCAAATCTGCTGCGGAATCTCGAGGGGAACTAACAGCCCTGCTGGCGAGGTCGTCTCGTACTTCTGTCGCTGGCAAATCTCATACTGCCGCACAAATTGCTGTATGTCCCGGCGCATGCCGGGCCAAAAAATATTTGCTCGTGCCCGCTAAAGGGTCCGGAGCACTCCTGCGTGGCCGCTTGTCGGGGATGAATGAAACTCGTGCATCATCACAGTTTTTCAGGCCGAGTCTGGAGGGAGAACCACGCAGCCATGATGGTAGAGACGACCATTCTGAAGATGATAGCCGGAGGCCACGATCTCGCCGCGCTGTAAAACCTCCACCATGGTGCGTAAATCGGGCGTTCGCATCACCTCCTCCTGTATCTCATCCATGGAGTCCACTAGTGGCCCCGAGATGTGAGCGACCGTATTCTCTGGTAGACGAGAGAGAGCGTCAGCCACCACATTTTCTTTGCTGCTCCGATAGGAAATCTCATAATCATAACCCAAAAGCTTGGTCACCCACTTTTGTTGAAGAGGGGAAGAAACCCGCTGGTCCAAGAAATGCTTCAAGCTCTGGTGGTCGGTGCGAATCGTAAAATGCCGGCCTAGAAGGTACGACCGCCACACAGCTACCGCGTGGATGATAGCCAACATCTCCTTCTCATAGGTGGACAACCCCAGCGTGCGAGGGGCGAGTGCCTTGCTGTAGAAGGCTAGGGGTCGTCCCTCCTGCATCAACACCGCACCAATGCCCACCCCAGAGGCGTCAGTCTCCAACACAAACTCCTTGGTGAAATTTGGGAGCGTCAGGACTGGTGTCGACGTGATGGCCCGCTTAAGTGCCTGGAACGCTGCCTCTGCCTCGTCCTGCCAAACAAAGACATTTTTCTGTAACAACTGGGTGAGAGGTCGGGCAATCTTGCCGTAGTCTTTCACAAAGCGGCGGTAGTAGCCTGTGAGGCCCAAGAATCCCCTCAATGCTCGTATAGTCTGAGGGCGTGGCCAGGATAACATGCTGTCAATCTTTTGAGGATCCGTCTTGACGCTGTCGACCGACACCAAATGGCCCAAGTACTCGACCTCCTCCTGCCCAAAAGAGCATTTGGACTGCTTGGCATACAGTTGGTGTTGGCGAAGAATGACGAAGATCTGCTCCACATGACGAAGATGATCCTCCCAGCTGGCACTGTAGATAAGAATATCATCAAAAAATATCAGCACGGATTGGCGGAGGAGGGGGCGAAATATCTCGTTCATGACTGCCTGGAATGTGAAGGGGGCGTTGGTGAGCCCGAACGACATCACCAAAAACTCATAATGCCCGTCATGTGTGCGGAAAGAGGTCTTGTGGACATCCACTTCATTCATGCGAATTTGGTGGTAACCCGACTTGAGGTCGAGTTTGGTGAAACGGGAAGCACCGTGTAACTCATCCAGTAGTTCTTCAATCAACGGTATCAGAAACTTGTCTTTGACCGTGGAATTATTTAGGCCGCGACAATCCACGTAAAAACGCCATGAGCCGTCCTTCTTCTTAACCAAGATTATGGGGGACGAGAATGCACTGGTACTAGGACGAATGAGTCCCGCTGTGAGCATTTCCCGAATGCTACGCTCGATCTCAGCCTTTTGGCTGTACGGATATCGGTACAGACGAATATTGATGGGCTCCGTACCGGTCTTCAACTGAATCTGGTGATCATGGAACCGCGATGGTGGAAGTGTCCCGGGCGTCTGAAATATTTCAGCATACTGAGCGAGCAGCGCCTGCATCTGCTCGGGAACTGCCGGAGAGGCCTCGGGGGCCTCCATAATCGCCATAATCATCGCCATCGGGCTGCCCTGCTCCCCCAATTGCTGCAGACTGCGGAGGGATATCTCCTTCAGCGGGGAAGATTTGAGGCCCCCCAGACAGTATGGCCTCCCCTGCTGGAGGAACTCCATGGTCATCTGTTCCCAATCAAAGGTCACCCGCCGTAGTTGTTGTAGCCACTGCACCCCAAGCACTATATCCGACCCTCTGATGGGTAGAAGATAGACGTCTATGCGTCCCGAATACCCCTGAATCTTTAGCTCCACGCCCTTCATGACCCCTTCGCACCGGAGTTTGCTCCCATCCGCCACCATAATGTGAAAAGCAGCAGCTCGGTCAATCTCGTGCCCCACCCTCTGCGCCACTTCCGGGTGGATGAAGTTGTGCGTACTCCCACTGTCAACCAGGATAGTCACCTTCTCCTGGCGGACTTGCCCGACCATCCGCATAGTGAGTGGAGCATTGCATCCCTCCATTGCTTGAAGGGACACACCGAACTCAGTCAGATCCACGTCTCCTTCCCACCCTGAGGTGGGCGTGTCCTCTTCCTCCGTGTCCTCACGTAGCAGAAAGATCTGTATCTTTTGACATTTGTGTCCGGGAGCGAATTTTTCATCACAATTATAACACAGTCCCTTTTCCTTCTGCGCCTGGAGTTCCGCCCAAGTCAGCCGAGTGACGTCCGGCTTGCCCGGCCCTGGAGAGTCTTTCTTTGCCACTGGCATCGTGGTAGTAGAACGGGAGTAGTGTTTTCTCCTCCCATTGCTCTCGGTTAGCCAGCTTTTCAAACTCGGTTCGGTACTCCATCACCGTACCCTTCTGCTACAGTTTCTGTAAGAGCGGCTCAAAGTCTTTGTACTCAAGAGGTCCAAAACGAGCGGTGAATCCATCCACAAAGTCGGTCCAGGGTACGTAGTCCCTGCCTCTCAGGAACCACTGCACCCACTGGAAAGCATCATCTTCTAAATGAAAAGAGGCCAACTGCACCCATTGCCTCTTGGGGATCTCCTGATAGTTGAAAACAGTTCCGCCTTTTGCAGCCACTCCAGGGCATCTCCGCCATTAAACTTGGGAAAATTCATCCGCGTCAATTTTGGTGGCATGTACGGCCGGTGTCCGGCTTGTCCTCGCCACCCCGTCTCCTGTCCATAATCCGCTGGTCTTCTAGGTTCCCCGGTTTCAAAAGGCATGCTGGGGACCCCTTGACGAAACGGCCCCGTTGCTGGAGCTCCACCCCACTGCCTGCCACCTCTCACCGGAGGGGGCAACAAGCCTTCTCTTGTGCCATATTGGGGAAACAGCCAACCGCCGCCTCTGGGTCCAAATCCACGTGAGCCATTCCCATCAAGGTCGAAACCAGCGGTACCGAACCCGTCGGAACCCCAGCCCGTTGCACCGTGCCCGCCGGAGCCACCCCCGCCTGCGCCGACCCCGTTCGGCCCGTTTCCGCCTGCGCCGACCCCGCCGGAGCCCAAGCCGCTTGCGCCGATCCCTCCGGCTGCTGTTCCGCCCGCACTGGAGCCCCCCGTGCCGAATCCGCTTTTCGGGGTCGATCCGGAGCCCGGGATGAACCCCGCACCTCTTCCTGTCCCGATCGGGACCCCGTTGGGTCCGATCCTGTGCGGATCGAGTCGTGCGGTTGTAGATCCGCCCGGTTCCTCTTCCGTCACGGCTTTGCCCTTCAGATTCTGCGTTAACAACGCCATGATCTCCTCCATTCGGGAGTCGATCCGCTCTTCTAGCCTTTGCGTAGATGTTTTCATGTTTTCCTCGATGGCGGCCACGGAATCCGTCAACCCCATCAGATTTTCTTCTAGGGTTTCCAATCGGCCGATTTCCTCTTGCGTTCGTGTCGTCACCATGGTGGAGAAAGGAGCCTCTGATACCAAATGATAGGAAGAAGAAGGGGGAGAGAGAGATATCTAGGGAGGAACTAGAAAATTAGGGTTTGAGGAGGAGAGGGAAGAGAGATACCTTGAAATGATCTTGCATGATGCTCCCAAGAGAATAGCCCGGGTATAAATAACCGGGCCAAGGAGGGGCCGGCCGGCCCCTCCAAAAGGGGCTGAACCCGTTGGTTCAGCCCCGGCCGGCCGGTTCACTGAGAGGGGGCTGAACCAGATGGTTCAGCCCCGTCACCGCTTGTCGACTCCTTGCGCCTACGAACAATACTGTCGTCCTGAGAAGCGTAATGACGGCGTAACAGCCACCCTAGGAGGAGGTGTCATGTAGACATCATCAGACAATTCACCATGAAGAAAAGTATTACGTACATTTATATGAGAAATAGGTCAAAAATGAACGGAGACACGACAAACATGGAATGCACAATTATCATTTTTTTTACCAAGGACATATGTCTGATCATAATCAACTCCATAATGCTAAAAAAACCTTCACGCAACTAATCTGACCTTGTATATTTGTCAATGATGCTGTCAGCTAGAATTTTGTATATTTACAACCATTTGAATTGATGGGACGTGCGCTGGTGGGAAAGTGCACAAGATCCGCATGTGAGTATGCTACAAAGCTCTCAACTCCTCATCCACGGTTGTTTGCTCTCAAGTGTAGCAACTACTTCCTCATATGTTTGACTGCAGCTCTCATTGACTGGAGGTAGTGACAAGAAATGGCTAAAGAGCAGAAGCCATTGCGGTGAACAAGTTTAATTGAGTAGGAGGGTGCTGCTGATAAGTGGAATGGTGTCGAGGTTGAGCACTGGCTGTAACAAGATCGACATGAATAGGTGGATCTGTGGAAGTCATAGTAGAGTGTTGATAATCACTACGACAGAATGGGTATGAAAGAGTTGCTCGAGAATAAGAAGGAACGGTGGAATTAAACCGATGTGGATCTAAAAAGGTATGAGGAACAAGTAAACTATGAGGAGTATGTGAAGTGGAGCATGTGTCCTAATGTCAAAAAAACAATGTGGATGGAGGTTAGGGAACATGAGGCAAGGTAAACCATAATAAGGCATGCTTTTTTTGAAAAAGCAACATGACAAGATATACAAAGACATTTGGCTACATGATCATACCATCTACATTCTGTATACTGGAAGCTATAATCAAGAATGACACATAATAAATCTAAGTGATAACTTGTCTTTAGGTAACTAGACAAGAGTGGGCACACCATTGTGAACTTGGGTCAAATTTTGTTTATCAAAACACCTAGTCAGAACAACTTATGTTGGAAATTGAGGATTAGAAGTTGACAAAAGAAAAGATCTAATAGCATCAAGAATGTGGCGATGACGGCGCTCAATGACCCCATTCTACTAACGAGCATTAAGACAATAAAAGAGAGGGCATGCCGCCTGAGAGACGAGAAAACCACGAAATAGATATGAAGTTTACTGTCCCCTGAATCGTAGTAAGTATTCTGTTTTGGCATGAGAATTGGGTTTCAATTATCCTTGCAAACTCAATGTACTCCAGAAAGAACTTTTGTTTTCTTGGAAATCAAATCCATTTCAAGTGATAAATATCAACAAAAATGATATAATATATGTTTTATCATCTGTAAATTGAGGAGAAGGCATATGAATGGGCTCAAAAGGAGCACCAGATTTGGACTTCTTAGTAAGAAAAATGACTAGCATCGCATTTATGACCAACCTTTACAATGTTCCTCACATGGTAAAAGAGATACTATGAAACATGCCGGTCAACTGAGAACAGAAAGAAGCTCATAGTTAAATGATGAATATGATAGACACCAAAAATGATGAAGTGGAGTAAGACAACAAGATTATCACGACCAACTATTAATAGTAAGATTCCATCAGCTGTGCGAATGGATGCAAAAGACCGGATTTGAGTAGGTCTATCAAAAAAGGATGTTCACTAGTCATATAATAAGAAGCCCATGGCCAAGGATCCATGAGGAAATTATATATGGAGAGGCAGATGAACTCATAGAGGTAGCAAACGATTGACAAGATTTCTGAAGCGTGCTCGTGAACTTCTTTGTTAATCACGAAATGTAGGATATGTCCTGGTTTTTCAGAGTCAAGGACACATAAAATATGCTTGATGATGCAACTTTTTGAGCCTTGCATTTAGCAAGCTACTCTTGAGTAAATTTTTAGTGGGAGAATACATAACGAATATGATTGAGAACTGAGAAGCCATATGAGCCCCAAACTTAAAAGAACGATCGTACACAAATCTAACACCTAACACAATCATTGACAAAGTGGTCCAAAATAGTTGATAGGACTGAAGATGACTTCTACGACAAAGACTCAGTGAAGGCGAGGAATTATGAACTTAATAGATAACAACAAACCCCACAAAACTCAAACTTTTGGGATTTACTTCACTGACTGAAAAAGTCATTTACAAGACGAATCCTAAGCGAGAAATCACCCTTCCCCAAGGCATCACCAACGACAAAAATTTAGGTCCTTAAAGGATGTATTGATGGTGGACAATGGAGGCTTTGATGATAGCATAGGCTTCAATAGTTTCGATTGGCAGCAATTACTTTAGCAGTTGAACAGAAGGAGATGGGTTCACCGATGGTAGTAAAGGATTCCGACGATGTCTGGAGTTGCGTCCGTCGGTGCTAGAGATGCATCTTCTTTTGTGTCAATACGACTTTGGATGGAGCAAATCGTTCAAGTCGGTGCTGGATGGAGCATGAAGTTGAATGAGCGA
Organism: Platanthera zijinensis; assembly: GCA_039513925.1. Taxonomy (NCBI): domain Eukaryota; kingdom Viridiplantae; phylum Streptophyta; class Magnoliopsida; order Asparagales; family Orchidaceae; genus Platanthera; species Platanthera zijinensis. The sequence goes on from CM077091.1 coordinate 158,256,023, forward strand.
GTAAGATTTTTTCAAAGAAAACAAAAGATTGACAATCAGCCAAATCCGTCGAAAACTGAGTCGCTAGAAGTTGATGACATTGATGACAGATCTATTGCATAGATTGACGAGGTCGATATGGGGAGGGCGAGCGAGTTGGAATGAATCAAGTTCCTAGCTTTGATACCTTGCTAGAAGTTGAGTGGAAAATACGTATTGTTATTCATTCCTTCAAAAAAAGTATATAAGTGAGGGATTTAGAGCGAAACCTTTACACTTAAAGAGAGGAGCAGGTGCAAGAGGAGGCGTGGGGGTGGGGTGATGGTAGCCGGTGGGGGTGCGAGACATAACGAGAACAAAAAGAGGGAGAGCGGTAGGGGAAGATGGAGGGGGCGGGGTCTAGGGGGCGAGGGAGGGAGAAAAACCACATGATGATGGGAGGAAGGCGAGGGATTGTTTTAATGCATGAATGACCATACTTATAATAGTTCTATCAAATCTAGGAGGGGAGATGTGGCTATTCATGTTGACTATTTAATCAATTTTAAAAAGTTATCATGGTGTTCCATTTCTCATTATAACTAAAATATGATCATATTATCATAACACCCATTGTATTACTCAATAACTAAAAAAGAACTACATGCCTCGTTAAGAAAATATTTTAATACTTAATGTCATCCATAATGTTGTTATAGGTGATAGAGGGAGAGATGAGATTCAATATTTTCTTACTTTTTTAAATTTATAACATCGATGAACTTCATTGAAATGTGTCTTGTAATAAAATAAAAACTAACATGCAAAGCCTAGATCATACAAACACAAGAAAGACACCCAGGGAATGCCAATGCGTAGATGGACGACCACGTGACGATGGGAGGGAGATGAGGCGTTGTGGCACAATATAAAGTGAAGGCCGTGGTGTGAATATGCACTAAGAGAACTCTAACCAATGAATGCGCGCATAGTGGTGTAGGAAGACCTAGATGAATGTGATGCTCATACGGTAGTCCAACATTCCCTTGCAATAATTCAAAAATTATAAAGGGAATGAAAAACACTCACAATCAAGATTAAATTTTAAGACAAGAAAGATCAAGTTATAATTAAAATAAGAGCGCGGTAATTAAATACTAGGCGAACACACTCTTCAAATATGAAAAACGATTAAACAAATTTCTACAAGATTGTAATCCCAAATCGTATGTTTTCCAACAAATCATTCAATATCATGTGGATAAACTTCCAAATAAGAACTTGCATAAGTAAATAAAGTCCAACAAAGATGTATATTACTGATTTCAGGCTGGGGAAACGATGTTGATCTTGTTCGAGCATTGAAATGACATATATTTGTGGTAATTGGGACCTTCAGAGGGACTGCTGTTGTTGGCAAGGAGTGAGGGTGGTCTGGAAGATGCTTGGATGCAAACTCTAGAACCTAACCGCCAAATTCCTGTATAGTTTGAGTTTCACAATCTGTAGGAGTTCCGACTAACGCACATGGGCACGATAAGTCGCTGGCTGTTGGAGGATGAATGTGGAGGCAGACGAGGAGCTTGGGTGGTGGGTTGAGGTCAGGTGGTGGACAACGAGTGGGATTACAAAGGTCATTCCCAATTCCAGTTGCAGACACCTCTGTAGGAAGAAGATCAGGGCAGTTCTCTGTATCCAGTTGCTGGCTCGAGCTCATTTCAGTCAAGAACAGGGAACGGAATTGCTGGAATGTCAATTGGAGGGATTTTAGTTGTTACATGATGAAGTAGTTGTGATTAACTGCTTGTTCTAGTAATTATCTCCCTATTTTTAGATAGTTGTGGGCTCGTTTTATGAAATATAGTGGGGTATCAACATTTACTGTGGGTTGGGGGGGGGGGAATAGTCGGCTAGTTGATAGAGGGGTATTGTCTAACTTTCACACCTAGCGTTGCACGACATCGACACCACAAAATGATCACAAGAATCTGAACATCTCAATATTCTTTAATGTTCGCAAATGAACTTCACAAACAAATTTATGGGTTAGAGTCACTCAATGGACAACCTTGATTGGCCGTTGCAATACACACAAAACATTCAAAAAACAACGTGCAAAAAATAAAACCAACACATAAAAAAATATTCTGCCGACGCTTTGAACGCGACGATGGGCTCAATGTCCATATGGAGGTCCTAACCCCTCCTTTTGCGAGTGTACACCCGAATGAGATCCGATGTGGGTCGACCCGCCCGTGGACTACGATCCCCATCAATTCCCTCTCGACTGGAGAACATTCTTCTCCGTAGAATACGAATGGTCATATTCCTGACGAAGATCAGGTACAAGTGAGTCAAGCTCCTGTGATGACATCCATGTATCATCAATAGTCAACCACCCCCTCCAATGAACTAGGTAATAGATAATGTGTCTATCTGATGTCGTGGATACGTTGTGTCTGACAATATCAGCTTTAATCCCAGATGCCGAAGTAGGTGTATGTGGATCCATGGTTGTTGGGTAGTGGGCAAAGGCTCTGTAGTGGGATTAGAGAATGAGTTTAAATACTCACGAGGTTCCTAAGTGTTCGTGGGAGTTCATGCACGAGATTCACTACCACAAATATGAAATCATGTTTCCTAAGTGTTCCTGGGAGTCCAAGCACGAAATCTATTCTAATATCCAAAGTTGTAAATATCAGACGTCGGCGACACGCCAAATTGAGTTTTTAAATATCGGATGTTAGAAGTCGGAGACATGTCAGAGATATTTAAGATATCTTATAAATAAATAAATAAAAAATTGTTTATATATACTAAATATAATTATATGTTAGAAGAGTGAAAAATTAACATAACAAGTAAACAAACAATGAGTCATGTATATCCCAGAATACGACAACAACACTCAAGCCTTTATCCCACTATAGTGGGGTCGGCTATATGGATCCTTTGTCGCCATTGTGCCCTATCTTTTGTCATAATCTCACTAATGCCTAAGTACATCATGTCTTTCCTTACAGTTTCATTCCAAGTCTTTATTGGTCTACCCCTCCCTCATTTAACATGCTTGGTGACTAGACTCTCATAACGCCTAATAGGTGCCCCTAATGGTCTCCTTTGTACGTGTCCAAACCATCTTAGACGAGCTTCTCGCATCTTCTCTGTAATTGGTGCTACCCCTGTCTTATCCCTGATACTTTCATTCCTAATTTTATCCAATCTCGTGTGTCCACACATTCACCTAAGCATTCTCATCTCCGCAACTCCCATTTTTTGCTCATGTACACAATTCACTGCCCAACACTAAGAACCATAGAGCATCACAAGTCTAATTGCAGTACGATAAAACTTGCCCTTGTTTTAGTGGTACTTTGCGATCACATAAGATCCCTGATGCGCCTCTCCACTTCAACCAACCCGCTTGGATTCTATGTGTCACATCTTTATCAATACCTTCGTCTTTTTGAACTATCGATCCATGATATTTAAAATACTCATTACGGGAAATATCTTGATCACCCAACTTAATAACAAAGTCATCTGTCCTTCTTGTACTGCTAAATTTAAGCTCCATATACTCTGTCTTTGCCCTGCTCAACCTAAAACCTTTCTTTTCTAAAGTATCTCGCCAAGATTCAAGTTTTGCGTTTACACCCTCGCGCTTCTCATCAACCAAAACGATATCATCCGTAAACAATAAACACCAAGGCTCAAGGCATATGCGCATGCCTGATGAAGGCAAGACGCAACCACATTCATTTTAAATAATCAGCATAAAACATCATTTCATCTTCTCGATCTAATTCTTCATCTATTCTACTGATTAATCATTCATTACTATCGTTTATGTCTCTTAAAAAATAGAATTAATGTGGTCACTTGCATCACATCTAAGTCCCAACACACAATTATCTTTCATAAACACTAAATCAATAAAAAATTATTGAGTTTTTACATTATTGTTTTCTTTTTTTTTTGAAAATTTTTTACAACAAAGATCCCACGCAGATGCACCTTTTATGTTTCCAAAAACGGAAATAAGGCGCATGAAGACGCAAACCTCTGAGTCTGGTGAAGCTTGTGCCCGAGGCGCGCCTTTAACAATATAGATAATAAGTACAAATCAATACAATGTAAAATATATTTAATATTATATAAAAAATTATTTTGTTAGTGCTCAGTTTATAACATATAAAGAAGATTTAAAAACTATATATTTTTGATTGATTACAAGTGTTTTCATATTTTTTTGTAATATGAAATAAAATTTTGTGAAATATTTATACAAAATCGATTATAAGACTAACATATTAAAAGAACGAAATAATAAGTCTAATTGATTTAAACATACATAATTATATATATGTATATGTGTGTGTGATTTAGATATATATTGCTAAATTGGTAACATAACATAAAATAAGGGATGATATATTCAAAAGTCGTGTCAGTCGATATATCTGGTAAGATCAGATATATTGACATATATTTTACAAAAGGAGATAATCAAATTTTTTAGAAAGAAAATGTCATTTCCCCCTAAAAAACATCATGTCGGAGGACATTTAAAACATTGTTAATATCCTTCTAAGGTTGATGGGGAATGGGGAGGGGAGTGTATAAATAAACCAGTGTTCTGTCGAGTGCCTTTGGCTATTTAACAGATGTGACAATAATGGACAACACATGTGACATTTTTCTTTTGGTTAAGCCAAAAAAACGATCCTCTAGAAGGATGATCATCCTATGTCTCTCAAAATGTCTCGTGACACCCCTAACCTACATCTCCCATATTAAATAATCACGTAAGGAAGTACTTGGGATGTACAGTAGTGACCTATAAAGTAAATACCCATCCATCAAAAGAAATCCGCTAATAATATCTAGTGGATCTCTAGATAGAGAGCGATACGTCTCAGTAAAATCGAAACACGTAGGATAGTATTGAATGAGATGCTCAAAACCCTCCTCTTGGGTACTCATCATGTGTAGCAGGCTAACTCTCCTACCGAGGGCATTTGCCGGTTTGTTTTAAACATCGGATTTGTGCGTAAGAACGTAATGAAATTCTTGTATATATTACACCCATTTAGCATGACGATGATTTAATTTCTTCTGCGAATTGAGATATCATAGGGCCTAATTGTCAAAATACAATATAAACTATTTGGACACGAGATAATGTCACCAATGTCTTAATGCTTGGATGATCGCATAGAACTCCCGATCATTGTTAGAATACTTCTGACGGGCTTCATTTAACTTCTCATTAAAGTAGGCGAAGAGATGCCTTTTTTGGCTCAATGCGCCGCCAATGCACGCTGGACGCATCACAATACACCTTAAAGACTTTACTGAAGTCGAGTAGTCGAAGAACTGGGGCTGAGGATTACTTGTCCTTAATCTCATTGAATACTTTAGTAGACAAATTGTGAAGGGTGCCATAATCATTCTAAAACATTCGATAGAAGGTGGCTAGTCCGCAAAAGCTAGGTGCTTCATGAATGTTAATGAGAGTCAGCCATTCACGGATAGATCTAACTTTGTCAGGGTTTATTGAAATACCTGTGGCAGACAAGGTGTATCCTAGAAAGTGTATAGACGTGGATAAAACATGCACTTCTTCCTAGAAAGTGTATAGACGTGGATAAAACATGCACTTCTTCATATTGATATATATATATCTATGAAGCACCGATACTTCCCCGAAGGCAGCGTACCCGTACCGGATACGTATCCGGTACCAGTACGTACCCGATACTCGACGGATACACCTATGTGGACACACTTGGACTTAGCACATCATTTTGCATATTGTGATAGGAGTCTCTTTTTCTAGAGTAAACAAAAGTTGGCTCTATGCTAGGAAGTGTTGGTACGTCCAATTAAGTAGTGTGTCTGTACCAAGTATGTTCCTGGTACTGGTATGCTTTTGTTACAAGTACGTGTATTGAACGTGTTGAAACGACGCATGTTATTAACAGAACGACTAACTTGTCTCTAGACTAACCGGAGGTTGAAGATGTTGATCTCTAACAATGAAGTTGATCTCCAACAATGAAGAAAAAAAAAGACTGATGTGTACACTTAAGTTTAATTTTATCTCTTTTGGTTAAACATATAAGACGTTAAATTTTGTAATATTTATGAATGCTTAATGTTTGAAAACTTCATGTTATTTAGCATTGATTTGTGGACTTGTACTTCAAGTTATGATTTATGTTTGATGTTTTGAGAACTATTTATTGCACTTATAATTTATATAAATTATATTTGTTATAACGTATCATGCCGTACCCGTATCCTTGTTTTTAAATTTTGGCGTACCGTCGTACCGAATATGTATCGTACCTGGTACCCGTACCCGTACTGGTGCTTCATATATATATATATGCTCCTTTCAAAGGACTTCACGTACGAGTCTAATATGAAAAAGATGATTTGTGTGCATCTGACTGTAGATGAGAATATCATTGAATTAAATCACAAATAATTTGTCCAGATAGAATGGTAGGACTTGGGTCATAACCTTCATAAAAGTTTTAGGAGCCTTCGATAATCTGAATGACATTACTAGCCATTCATACATGTCATCCTTTGTTTTGAAAGGTGTTTTTCACTCATCTCCCTCACGTACTCTAATCTGGTGGTACCCATTACATAAATTAATTATAATGAAGACTTGGGCACCAATCATAACGTCCAATAGATCATCTAGTCGAGGAATGGGAAAACGGTACTTCATCGTAATTTTATTGAAGACGCGACTGTCAGTGCACAGATGCTAACTCCAGTTCTTTTTAGGAGTAAGAAGGGTTGGGACGACATAAGGAATCAAACTCTCGAATGAATTTTCTTTGAGAAGTGTATCGAATTGCCGTGTCAGCTCGACATGTTCGATATGGTTCATACGGTAATGTGGTAGATTGAGCAAGGATGCTTCAGGTACTAAGTCAATGACATGCTGAATGTCTCTCAGGGGAGTCAACTTATCTGAAAGTTCATCTGGTGTAATATCAAAGAACTCATCTAGAATGTGTCGAACATCCGGGTGGACCTCTGCAGTCTCATTAGGGCTCTCAAATGCCTGTGTGGCGGATATTCTAATATGATGCCATGCTCATGGCTCTCTTGTAGGAAGTCAATCTTTTCTCATGATATGTAAAGGCTTTGTGGAGCCTGTACCAACGGAAGAGTCAACTCTACACGCGGAAGACTCCTTGGCTTAAGTTGGAGATAAAGTGATCTTGCGCCCTCTGTCAAGAAACACACATGTGTTGATCTTACCGTAACACATGGTATCCCTATCATAAAGCCTATGCCTACTTAAAAATACGCATGCAACGTTCCTGGGAATATTATCACACCAAATTTTGTCCTCAGATGAGCCTAGGATAAAAGGAATGAGGCATCGTTGAGTAACTTGAATACCAGTCTTATCCACCCAAATAACTCGGTAGGGGTACGAGTGGGGTTCAGGTTTCACTCTCATATGATCTAGCCCCTCCCGAGTAACTTTATTTACTCAAATCCTGCTATCTATGACGAGCTTGCAGACATCACTTGCACCAGATAAATAAGTATAAAAAATGGTGGTGCGTCTCCAATCCTTATCAGTGCTTGGAGTATGCAGCAAACGACTGATAACGCCCATCTTAACTGCATGATTTGTCTCATCCTACCAACCCTCTTCTACGACCACAATAATATCTTCTTTTGGTAGCTCCACTGACTCAGTACTAAGGTTATGATCCTCAATAAGTAGATTTTGTGTGAAACACTGCCCCACCACATAAACTTTACCCTGACATCGGTAGCACCGGATGCCCTTGGGCTTTGAGGGCCTAGTTATAATGGATTTCTCTTTTGCATCACAGGAGCATGCCGTGGCATGAATGGACTGGATCCCTGCTGTGGAGGCCTACTGATGACGATCGACGACCCACACACGTTTATTCCCATAGGAGGCGGTGATCGGCGGCCCATTTGGGTAATCCGAGTCCGCGGATGCGCCCGGATGGTCGCTCAGAATCTTTTAACTATATTATTTTAGTTATTTTGTGCTGTATTTGGCCCCGATCGGCCCGATCATTATGGGCCGTCCAACGGGATGCCCTATCTTTCTACTATATATACTCATGCTTGTGGACTGTTTTAGGGATCGGTGGTTGCTCATTTGCAGCCGGCTGGTCCATTTCGTGGATTCCGACCGTGCTTCGCTTTCTCGGCTTCTGCCCGCTCGCCGCTCGACACCTTTCAGCCCCGATAACACCCATGCCTCTCCCCGCCCTCCTCCCTTTGTCCTCGGCTCTAACAAATAGCCGCAACCCTCCCGGCCTTCCCCCCTCATTTCCCCTGCTTCCCGCAACCCACTCCTGCCGCTCCCTGTAACCAGGTACCCACCCCGCCTCCCCTCTACCCCGTCCCCTGGCCGGAAACCCTTGCCAGTGTCCAGATCCACCACCGGAATCTCCAACATCCTCCTCATCCCCCACCGACCCCAGTCAGTGGCCGCAAACCCCTCCCCCCTTCCACTCCTGTACCCGCACTCCTCCCTTACATTGGAACCATCCCCGATCCATCCACCGACAGCCCTTTACCCCCCAGGTCTCCTCACCTCTTCCCCCATTCAGCCCCGTCGCGGAGCCACTAGCGTGCCAGGGTTAAGTTCCGACGCCCCTTCCCCATCCCTACGCTAGCCGCCACAAGCACGAGTAAATCTAGGTATGTATGTTGTGTCTTTTCATTGATTGCTTTGGTGTTGAACTCTTGTTCTGGGATTTGATTATTATAAGTATTTGTTTTGTTAATTGTGCTGTAATTTGCGGAGCGCATTCAACGCAATTGAACGGAATTGCGGCTCATTTCGTTGGTTGATCATAACTTCTTTCTATTCTTCATTGCCTATTAAACAATTGTGTAATTGGTACTTAGTTGCTTTATAATTTTAATTACTTGTTGGATGATCTTAATTTGGCACGGTTGTCTCCTGTTCACACGTGCATGACATTTAGACTGCATCTTCATTTAGCGCACTTTCTGTCCGGCTACCACTGCATCACCTACTAAGCATAGAACCGTTGGACTGCGGGTTAGGTCGCCTTATACCAGAAGTACGTAGGTATTGCTCATATTCTTAGGTGAGCTGGAAAACCCGCTCAACCGGTGGTGAGGAATAAGTTCCCTACAAATGTCGGCCCTTTATCCGACCCAAAATTGGGATGCTATCACTATATACTCTTCGGTGATATCGTTCATAATGATAAGCTTGCCAAAGTGGGTTATATACTCTGCTACAGAATGGGTCCCCTGCCGTAAAGCTTGGATTTGATCTAGAAGTTGATGTCGATATGTAGTTGAGAGATATTTTTCTTTTAGCTTTGCTTCATGTCATCCTATCAAGTGATAGGATAATAACCCTCTCTGTCAAGGAGCGCTTAAGATTCGTCCAATGAATTTTTGCTTGCACATGCTATTTCATCTTGGTAAACTGAACTCATCTTTTGTTAGTCATCTCGTAACATTCAAAATAATTTGTCCATGTCTAAATGTCAATCACAGAAGGCTTTTAGATCTAACTGAACATCGTAGGATGGGGCATCGATATGAATGCATCGCGTGATATCATCCCCCCAATATGGTCTCTTTAGGGCTCTTGATAATCGAAATAATCATCTTTACCATGACCGAACAGGGCGTGAGGGACAATACGATCTCTATGAAAGGGATACCAGGGTTGAGGTCGTTCTTCTTGATACGGTGGTGTAGACCAATTGTAGGATTTCTACGATGCTCATAAGTTGGCTCAAGTCCCTCTTGGAAGGGCGGAGGAGTGTGGGCCATAAGGTTTTTACGAACATATGATCAGGATCTCCCTCTATGTCACGATGTCCCTCGAAATGAATAACTTGCGGCCTAATGATTTCCCGAGAATGAGGGTTCCTAAGGGGATATAGACTATCCACTCTAGTGCTGAGGCCTCCAAATTATTTCGTAAGGTCATCCCCTACTGCTTCCTCACCTGCTTACGGGCAATTACCATCGGCTACCACAACAGTCTGCACTCCTTCTCGATCCTTCAGCTCTTGCGGCTTCTGCACACGCCCTTCTGACGAGTGGACTTCTCCCCCTCCTGTGTTTCATCCGCGCCCTTCGTATTCACCTCGGTCTATGCCCTCTTCTTCTTATGCCAAAGGGCCTTCAATCGATGGAATCCCGCGCGGAGGCCCTCAAACAAGCCATTTGATGAGTCCGATTTATGTAGGGTTTTTCAGACTCATCTGAGCTCGTTTTCATACGGAAGCACTTCACTTTTAGTATGTTATCACTCATATTTCACTTGTTATGTAATTTCACTCGAAGTGCACTTATAGCCCGTTGTGGTGTAGAATTGTGCACTTACTCGCTGAGGGTAAGCACATGGTGCTCCCCAATTCTTTATTTCTTAGTGTGACATGTGCCTGTGCTTGTCGGTGGCTTGTGGCCCCGATGTTGTGGTTTTGGACACGCAGGGGCAGAGCCCAATCCGTTTGATGAATTCTGTGTATTTCGCACGGTCATGCGTTTTCCCTTCGTGCACTGGTATTTTGCCCATGCGTTTCCTCGTCTTGGATGAGATGCCCGATCTTCATGATTGCACGATCATGTGAATTTTCTTCGCGCATAGAACTTTTTGCCCGTGCACAACCATTATGTTGAAAAGTGGGGTTCTGTCGCCGCTCGTGCGTTTTGTTCGCACACAGGTCGATTTCGACCGTGCGAGAGTAAATTGCACGAGCTGCCTATTTTGTTTAAAATTTTTATGATTTATGTTAATCGTGCGTTTTCTTTGCTCACGGTTGATTTCAACCGTGCGAGAAGAAAATCGCACGAGCTGCTCCTTGGCCGGAATTTATGTGATCTATCCCGGCCCGTGTTTTTTTGTTAGCGCACAGTTGTTTCAACCGTGCGTGAGTAAAAATCGCACGGGCGGATCCTAGGCCTGTTTGGAATGTTGACGTATTAATATCGCACAGTTTCGCACACACGATCGTGCGTGACCAATTTCTGACAAATTTGTTATTTAAGTGCATGATTTCGCCCTAATCTAGATTTCGACTTCAATTCGTCGTTTTCCCGCTCCAGTTCTGCCCAGATTCGCCGCCCACCGTAGGGCAGAGCTCCGCCTTCGGTTCTTCCTCCTCCATCCATTAGGGCTTCGCCCTAGGCCGACTCCATCATTCAAAGACTTCAAGGAGAAGATTGGTGCTTCATTCTCATCACAAAGGGTGGAGAGAATTGCAAGAGATGTGGCCGGATTGTTGTTCAACCGGAGAAGACGGGTCAAATAGGAGGTGGTTACAGCTCTCTCGTACCTCGGACAGTAGTCGACGACCGACTGAGGACGCAGAGTGACGACCCGACGACTCCTCTCGAGAATCTTCGCCGAGTCTCCAGATTCGGTTGTATCTCTCTCTTTTTCTCTATTCTTGTTGAAGTTTGTAGTTCCTCTCTTTATTATTTTGATGATGTACACTGTTAGACCGTATTTCTAATTATTATTTATGATGTATTTTTCCCCTATATATAGGGAACCCATCTATTGAATAAGATGATTTGAAGCCCTACTTAACATGATATCAGAGGTAGTCACGGTCCGCTAACCCTTCGGCAGCCGTCTTCCGCAAAACAACTCCTGATCGGCGTCTTCCCCTCCACTTCCCGTCGTCGGGCTTCCGCACCGCTCTCCCCCTCCCTTCTCTCTTTCTTTTCCTGCGACCCGCAGACCCTCTACAACGCTGATCGGTACACAACAATATGTCGGCCGATCCGCGCTGATGCCTCCCCGGACGGGTTTTTGGCGGTCCGATTGACCTCAAACTTTGGTAAAAGTTTTGCTTTGCCTTCCTTATCCTCCCTCTCAAGTTTTGTGAAATTCTAACGGTTGGATGTCTCCAAATCTTCGATCTAGGGTTTTCATTATGGCCGTGGATCGTGATTCCTAATCCTCCATTGATGCTTGTTCGCTCTTCTTCTCTTTGACTGAGTGCTCTTCTCTACGATACTCAATCTTCTTGGCGGTTTGGCTGTTTTTGTTTCCATGTCGGATATTAGCAATTCCGGTACTCCCATGACCCTCGCTGGATCTACCCGGGCTGGTCAAGATCATCTCTATTTGTAGCTTACCACAGTCCACCTTGATGACACCAATTATTTTACTTGGTCTCGCTCTATTACCCTTTCCCTGAAGAGTCGACATCTCTTTGGCTACGTCAATGACACCACCACTTCTCCGGCTTTGACTTCTACTGCTTGGCCTAAATAGGACTATAAGAGTCAAAAAACTCGCTTGTCATGTCATGGCTTATTAACTCCATGTATGAATCGATTGCACAAAATTATCTCTTTTTGGATACGGCTGCAAACATATGGAGGCGCGCTGAGTCTACCCTATTCCCACAAGGGGAATGCGGCCCAAATCTTCCAGCTTTGCCGCAAGATAGGAAATCTCCGTCAGGGGATCGTCCTCCTTCAGCCTATTACCTTGAGTTTACCCAGCTCTATCAGGAGTACGATCATTTTGACTCTCTCGTCATGGTGTGCAATGCGGATGCACTGTTGCTGAAGAATTGCGAAGATCAAAATCGGGTATTTGAGTTCCTCCATGGCTTGCACAAATATTTTGATCAGATTACGGTCCAGATCTTGGGGTGTGCCCCTATTCCCCCACTTCTTGAGGTTTATAATATTGTTCAACAAGAGTTTGATCGATGACGGTCCTAGACCACCTCCAACCTTCCAGAGAGATCTGCGCTAGTGGCTCATCTGCCCCAGTTTGGCAGCCGCGCTCCTCGTGGTTTCAAGCCCAAGTCGACAGATCGAGATCACCTCACATATGACTATTGTGTCAAGCCTCGTCATACTCGAGATACTTGTTATAGCCTCCATGACTTTCCTCCTCGAGATGGATCGACTTCTCGTGTTGGTCGCGGTCGTGGTCGGACTCCAGGCCGCTCTCCTCACTTTACTCACCTGATCGAGACTTTTGATGGTGGTTCCTCTCAGTCATCCTCTTTCTTTGCTGAAGAGATGCAAACCCTTTGTCGTTTGATGTACGACCTTACTACTGAGCTTGTCGATGCCCCTATGCCATAACCTGCCCTTTCCCACACTGGTGCCTCGAATGCCAACTCCGCTTCTACTGGTCCTACTCAATGGATTATCGATTCAGGCGCCATCGATCACATGACTGGTTCTGCTTCAGGTTGTGTATCTTATTCCCCTCTTTCAGGCAGGGATAAAGCAAACATTGCTGATGGGTCCTTCTCTTCCATTGCTGGGAAGGGCTCTATTTCTTGCTCTTCCCACACTTTATCCTATGTTCTTCGTGTTCCAAAGTTCACCCGTAGTCTACTTTCTATTATTCATTTGACTAATTCTCTTCACTGCTCCGTTACCTTTTTTCCTTCTCATTGTGTATTTCAGTATCTGAAGACGGGGCATGTGATTAGCTCTGGTAGCATGAATGATGGCTTGACTCCACTTTCGAGGCTCCGCCACCGCAAACTCTCCACTCGTCGCAGACCACCTTGCTTACTTGGCATCGTCGTCTTGACCACCCTTCTGTTGCGACCATGCAACGTTTATTTCCTGTTTTTTTCTTCGTGTTTTAAAAATTTTATTTGTGACATCTGTGTTGTTGCAAAACATCATCATACTTCTGTTAATCATGTGTCTTTACCTAGTATAACTCCTTTTCATATTATTCATTCTGATGTGTGGGGGTCATGCTCTATTGCCTCTATTTTTGGATGTTTTTGGTTTGTTACATTTATTGATTGTTTCTTCTGCACAACATGAGTTTATCTGATGAAAACTAAAAATAAAGTGATTTCTATCTTCCAAAATTTTCATGCCATGGTTTCTTCTCAATTTTCTGCGCATATTAAAATCCTTCGTAGTGATATTGGTCGGGAGCATGTCAACGCTCCATTGCAGGACTATCTTGCTGCTCATAATATTTGCATCAAATCTCGTGTGTCTACTCTCCATCTCAAAATGGAGTTGCGGAATGCAAGAACCGTCACCTCTTAGAGGTGATTCGTTGCTTACTCTTTACTATGAATCTCCCAAAATAATACTGGGGGGTGCTGTTATCACGACTGCCTATCTCATAAATCGCATGCCCTCTTCAGTACCGAGACATCAAACCCCTCTTACTACGTTAGGGGTGACTCCGACCTCTTTACCACCTAAAACTTTTGGTTGTCTGCTTCTCTCATATACACTCTCCAGGCAGGTCCAAGCTAGACCCTCAGGCTCTTAAATGTGTTTCATTGACTATTCTCCCACTCAGAAAGGGTATAAATGTTATCATCCCCCAACTAAAAGGATTTTTGTCACGATGGATATCTCATTCTGTGAATATGAACCTTATTACGTGCTCTCACTTCAGGGGGAACACACATGTACGGGTGAAGTGAGCTCACCTGTTTTACCTTTGCCGATTCCTACTTCACATTCTTTACCTACTACTGAGATTCCAAATCAGGGGGAGCCTCCCTATAAATAAAAGGAGTTACAGGTGTACACCAGACGGAGTAGAGATATCACACATGCTCATCCTACACCATCTACGCCAATGCCATCTCAGTCAACGGATTGTTCTGAAATTCTCATCGCCCTTCGAAAAGGTACCAGATCTTGCACCCAACATCCACTATCTCATTATATTTCCTATGAAGCTCTAACTTCTTCCTACAAAGCTTTCGTCTCCTCTCTAGCTTCTGTCTCCATCCCATCCACATGGCAGGAGGCTCTTGGACATCAACAGTGGAAAGAGGCGATGATTGAGGAAATTAATGCTTTGGAAAAGAATTGTACCTGAGACCTAACACATCTCCCGCCTGATAAGAAAGTTGTCGGTTGTAAGTGGGTGTTTACTATGAAGCAGAACTCTGAATGTTTGGTTGAACGATTCAAAGAGAGGTTGGTTGCAAGTGGGTATACTCAAACTTTTGGAATTAATTATCAAGACACGTTTGCCCGCGTTGCAAAAATGAACTCCATACGAGTTTTGCTATCATGCACTGCGTGCAAGGGTTGGGAACTTTAACCAATTGGGCGTAAATAATGCATTCATTCATGAAAATTTAGATGAAGAGGTATATTTGTCTATACCTCCCGGTTTTTCTCCTTCCAGATCTGAGGGAAAAGTGTGTCGTTTAAAAAAGGCACTTTACGGGTTGAAGCAATCTCTGCGGGCTTGGTTTGGTCGATTCCACGAGGTCATGATTTCTCTTGGGTACAAACAAAGTCATGCTGATCATACTTTGTTTATTAAACGAAGAACAAATCTAATAAGTGCTCTCATTGTCTATGTTGATGATATCGTCATAATAGGAGATGATATTGAAGAAGTAAAAGCTTTAAAAGTGAATTTGGTAAGACAGTTTGAAGTAAAAGATCTAGGGAAACTGAAATATTTCTTGAGAATTTAGGTAGCTCGATCCAAACAGAGTATCTTCATCTCCCAGAGAAAATACACCATTTATTTCCTGGAACAATTTGGTATGAGTGGGTGTAGACTTGCTGATACACCTATGGAGGTGATTCATAATCTTGGAAGAGATGATTGTGATCCTGTTGAAGACGTGACTGACTATCAACGCCTTGTTGGAAAGTTAATCTACCTATCCCACACTCGTCCCGACATAGCTTATGCAATTCGAGTTGTCAGTCAATATATGCATGCCCCAAAGACGAGACATTTGAATGTTGTTCATCGAATCTTGATGTATTTAAAGACTTCACTAGGAAGGGGGATCCTGTTCACTCCTAATACAGACTTGAAGATTGAAGTTTTTACCGATGCTGATTGGGCCGGGTCTGTTGAAGACAATCGATCTATATCAGGGTATTGCTCATTCGGTAGTGGAAATTTAGTCACTTGGAGAAGTAAAAAACAATCTGTCGTCTCAAGGTCTAGCACTGAAGCTGAGTTTAGAGCAATGACATATGTCATATGCGAAGTATGGATACGCTCTTTGATATGTGACCTGAGTTTGAATGAGTCTAGTCCTATCCGGTTTTATGGTGACAACAAGGTTGTAATCATCATTGCTAACAACCCCGTCCAGCATGACCGCACCAAGCATATCGAGGTGGACAGATACTTCATTATGGAGAACATTGGGAAGAAGATTATCTGCATACCGTTTGTTCCCTCAGAGGGACAATTAGCTGATATCCTAACTAAGAGTATTGAGAGAAATATTTTTTGTGCTTGTATTGCTAAGTTGGTTATGGAAAATATAGCATGCCCAACTTGAGGGGGAGTGTTAGACCGTATTTCTATTTATTATTATTTACGATATATTTTTCCCCTATATATAGGGGACCCATCTATTGAATAAGATGATTTGAAGCCCTAATTAACATACACTATAAACTATGTTTCTAATTTCTATTTTATTGCTATGAGTGCAATTGTGGTTTTATGCGTTTGAGGTGCGCCTCCATCTTCCATCTCCGCTGCGTTGAGAAGTTTGCCACACTAGCAATTGCTAGTTGTTTGTTGTGCGAAGAGGTGAACTCGACCCTCATTTTTGCCATCATTGCCACTCCATACGCAAGCCTTCTCTTCCACTCGCCAAGCAAAGCAGTGCTAACGACCCGCATAATTCCCCATGCCTTGCGAAATGGTGATTGCGACCCACATAATTTTAGTTTATTTTGTTCTTACACTCATCACCACCAACAAATCAACCCCAAATCATTGTTTTCAAATCTTTATAAATAATTTTCTAAACAATCGAATCATAAACCTCAACTGCATTCCTCTGAGGTCGATACTTGGGGACATATTTCCCATTTTATATTATTTGAGTGACCGATGCACTTTTCGTTTGCACATCACCCTCACCACCATCAATTCTCGTCTTGAGGCCCAAGTTGAGCAGTTCACTTTGATTATGATCATGCTCCCCAACACATTCCCCCCAAAGAACCTACATTGGCGTGATTGCCTCGTCTGCAATTTCCACACCTCGACATTCCCACATTCAACGGGGCTGACCCCCAGGATTGGATTGCTCGCATTGAGCAGTATTTTAATATTGACCAGACTCATCAGACGCAACAGGTCTCGACAACTCTTATTGGCATGGAAGGGTCCACCCTCCATTGGGTCCGCTGGTTCCGCCAGTCCTTTCCCAGCCTCACCTGGACAACTTTCACTGAGATACTCATTCAACGGTATGACTATTGCTACTTCGACACTATGATCAAGTGCCTTTGCGGGGTTCGTCAGACCGGCTCCATTGACTTGTATGTTGATGAATTTATCAAGTTGGTCACCCATGTTCCTGGTCTCTCACCCGATCATTATTTGAGCTACTTCATGCACGACTTACAACCCCATATCTGAGCTCACCTCCGCACCCGTCAACCGTCAATCAAGCCATGGACCTCTCCCTACTATTGGAGGCCGAATTCCTGGCGGCGTACGGGAACCTTCTTTCCCCATCGCCTCCTTCCAAACCTCCCTACCAACCATACTTTGCCCCATGTTTAAACCTCCACCACCTCCACCTCCTCTACCTCGCCCAACCATTATGGGCCCACACAACAACCGTCATATCGCTACTCACCACCTTTCCAACCAGGAGTATAATGACTTACGGAGTAAGGGCCTGAGCTACCACTGCAAGCAACCTTACTCGCCTACTTATTATTGTCCCATCAAGGAGTTTTGGGCCCCCATTGGGGATGACTTAGGGTAGATTGGTATTGTTGTCTTTGACGCCCTTATGATCATGGATGTACCGCTGGACGGAGCCCCAGACACCTCCGCGGCAGCCCCCTCACGAGCATATCACTACTAGACGTCGGGCGGCACCTCGATCTTGAGGTCAATGTCGATTTTCTGGAGAGATGTATTGTTACGCTTGCTCTCGGGACATCTTATTGTCTTTTTATCTTTAATTTGTAGGACATCAGAGTAAATTGTATGTGATCCCCCCTTCCTATATAAGGAGGTGACTTGGGGAGTTTTACTTATCTTGGATGTTAGGGTTTTGAGATCTCTCATTTTGAGAGAGGGACTTCTAGGAGGAGACAACTTCCTGAGGTTAGACACGGGCATACCTCGTGATTGTATCCAAGTTTATCACGTTTATTGCAAGTGTCTTCTATTTGGTAACAGAGGGACATATGAGATTCAATATTTTTTTACTTGCAATTTTAAATTTATAACATTGATGAACTTCATTGAATGGGAGCCTTGGCGCACCGGTTGAGATGTTGCCGTGTGACCTTAAGGTCACGAGTTCGAGTCCTAGAAGCAGCCTCTTGCAAAAATGCAAGGTAAGGTTTGCCTACATTTCACCCTTGTGGTGGGACTCTTCCCCGGATCCTCGCTTCGCGGGGATGCCTTGTGCACCGGGCCCTTTTTTTGATGGACTTCATTGAATTTGTGTCCCATAATAACAAAACTAGCCTGCAAACCTTAGATCAGACGCACAAAAAAAGACACCCGTAGAAGGCCATTGCATGGATGAACAGCCACATGATGTTGAGATGGATGTGCAGGGTCGTTTTAGTGCATGAAATATATGCTAATGAGGTGGTCCTAACCAAATGTGAGAGGGAGATGTGGTTGGTAACGTGGCATAGTGAGGTGGCTATTCATGTTGACTGTTTAATCAACTTGAAAAACTTAACATGATGTTCCTTTTCTGGTTATAACTAAAACATGATTCATGTTATCATAACACCCATTGCATTATTCAATAACTAGGAAGAACTGCATGCCTGGTTAAGAAAATACATTAATACTTGATGTCATCCATAATATTGTTGGAGGTTGTAGAGAAAAACTCAACCTTATATATATTTTTTGAATGATGAAATACAATGTATGAATACACATTTATAGGAGAGAGAAAGAGAGCAGAGAGTCCTATACAAGATGTGGGACTAAAGAGGAGAAAAGAAGAAATACAAATAAATGAGCCTATTTACATGGGCTTTTCCAACACTCTCCCGCAAGCTGGAGCGTACAAGTCGTATGCACCAAGCTTGGACAGACACTGGTAGAATAGGGTGCTAGGTAGAGGCGTAGAGCCTTTGTGAGGATATCAACCACTTGTTCAGTACCAGGAACATGCTTCAATTCTATCTTCTTCATTTGGACTTTCGCCCGGATAAAGTGACAGTTGCTTCAATATGTTTCGTTCTTTCATGAAAGACTGGATTTTTCGCAATATGTATAGCCGCTTGGCTATCACATAATAGGATGGCAGGTTAGGGAAGTTTTACCCCTAGATCGGCCAGGAGACTTTCAAGCCAGGTAAGCTCAGAGACAACAAACGCCATTGATCGGTATTCTGCTTCAGCTGATGATCGAGCAATCACTTCTTGTTTCTTACTCCGCCAGGTAACGAGATGTCCTCCAAAATAGGTACAAAAACCACTGGTTGACCGGCGATCATCCAAGGAATCATCATAGTCTGCATCAGAGTACGCAACCAATATTGGAGTAAAGGATGAGGTTTTGTATACCAAACCTTGACCCGGGGCTGTTTTAAGGTATCTAAGAATACGTTCAATAGCTTGAAGGTGAGATGTTCGCGGAGCATGCATAAATTTGCTGACCACCCCAACAACGAAGGAAATATCCGGTCTTGTGACCGTTAGACAGATCAATTTTCCAACCAGTCGTCGATAGTATTCCGGATTTTGAAGAGGAAGGTCTGTATCAGAAGAATGAGCACACAACTTATGATTCGCGTCCATCAGAGTAGTAGTAGGCTTGCATCCCGAGTAACCAGCATCCTGAAGGAGATCCAAGCAGTATTTCCTTTGAGAGATGATGAGCCCATCTGGTCGTCTTGCGACCTCAATACCAAGGAAGTAACGAAGATGTCCCAGATCCTTGGTTTGAAAGACGGAGCTGAGGTGCTGTTTGACTGCTTGGATGCCCTTTGAATCGTCTCCAGTGATCAAGATATCATCAACATAAACCAACAAAAGAACATTTCTCGTTGCCTGATGACGTGTGAATAGTGAGAAGTCAGCTGAACTTCGAGTGAAGCCGACTTGCCGGATGACCTTACTGAACTTGTCAAACCATGCCCTAGGGGATTGTTTGAGACCATAGATGGACTTCTTGAGATGACAAACTCGGGACTCCCCCGTGGTCTCAAACCCGGGCGGTTGCTGCATGAAAATCGTTTCCTGGAGGTCGCCGTTGAGGAAGGCATTTTTGATGTCCAGTGGGTGTAATGGCCATTGTCGATGCACAACTACCGAGAGAAGAACCCGAATGGTGTTCAGTTGGCCACATGTGAGAATGTCTCCTCATAATCGAGGTCTTGCTGCTGTGTGAAGCCACGAGCCACCAGGCGGGCCTTCAGACGGTCAATCGTTCCATCAGGAACATGCTTGATCACAAAGACCCATTTACACCAAACAGGTGTCTGACCGGTAGGTAATGATACCAAGGTCCAAAAATCGAGGATAATGAAGTGACAAAAGTCTGAAGTTGTGGAGTAAGGCGATGTAAGGATACATAATTCGCCATGGGATGAGCTGTAGATTCCGGTGTCGGATCAGCGGGACTCGGAGCATCAGAGGGCGAGGCAAACTGCAGTGGGGCACTGGAGGCAGGATGGCAACGAGTGTAGACCTGAATAACAGGAGGTTTGGCAACAGGGGGGTCTGGGCTGTAGGTCTTGGCGATGGAGGAGTGGTAACGGGAATAACATGACGTAAGACAGTTGGTGGTGGAGGTGTAGGATCTGAAGCAAAGAAGAAAGGGAGATCCTCCCGAAAGACAACATCAGCAGAAACTGTCACCTTTCGGGTAGCCGGTGAGTAGCAGACGTAGCCTTTCTGTGTCCGCGAGTAACCAACAAAGACGTGTTTGGCAGCCCGGGGGTCCAATTTGTCCAAAGTTGGACCAAAGTTGTGAACGTAACAAGTGCACCCAAAGATGCGGGGTGTGAGAGAGAATGCCGGAGTTGATGAGAACATGAGGCTGAATGGAGTGGCATTGTGGAGGATAGGGGAAGGAAGACAGTTAATAAGATAGCAAGCCGTCAAAAGAGCAAAGTTCCAATAAATTTTGGGAACGTGCATTTGGAGCATGATGGAGCGGGCCACATCGAGAAGGTGTCGATTCTTCCGCTCAGCGACTCCGTTTTGTTGGGAGGTATAGGCACATGAAGTTTGGTGAATAACCCCAAAGTCAGAGCAAAGAGTTGTAAATTCGTGGCTAGTGTATTCACGAGCATTGTCCGTGCGAAGAGTTTTGATGTTGGTGGAGAATTGCGTTTGGGTCTCAAGAAGGAACGTCCGAAAAACACGAGGAAGCTCAGAGCGATCACGAAGTAGATATAGCCATGTCATTCGCGAATAATCATCAATAAACGTCAGAAAATATCGATAACCATAAATGCTAGTAACTTTGTACGGACCCCAAATATTAGAGTGTACCAAAATAAAGGGAGCAGTGTTCCGAGTACATTTAGATAAAAAAGATGAACGAGGCTGCTTGCCTAATACACATGATTCACACTGAAAAGAAGGTAAAGATACATCAGGTAGAGCCTTCTGGAGGACTGGTAAAGGGGCATGCCAAGACGCCGATGCCAATCGACGGAGGAGACTGAAGAGAGGATAGCGGGAGATTCATCAAGGAGGTAGATCCCGTTCTGCAGTCATCCCTTACCAATGATAGTCCACGTCCTGTGATCCTGTATCAAAAAATAAGAATAGGTAAATGTTACAGAGCAGTTCAAATCATTAGTCAAGCGACCAAAAGAAAACAAATTGAACGGGGAGCCCGGAACATGTAGAGCCGAGCGTAGAGAGAGATAAGAAGTGAGAGGGATGTCAGCCGATCCAGAGACAGGAACAATGTCCCCATTGGCCACTGTGATGCACTTAGGATGAGGAGAATTCAGGTATTGATGTGGCCGCAGGGAGATGATGTGATGGGTGACACCCGAGTCCACTATCCATCGCGGACTAGTGGAGAGACAAGTGATACCTTCTTGGGAGATGGAGGCAGCAGAGGCAACGAAGGCAGGTGGGCGACTGAGCAGACCCTGGAGCTGTTGGAGCTGAAGGCAGATCTCTTCAAGGTCAGTACGAGCAGAGGAGTCGGTAGCAACAACAGTAGCCTGTGGACGAGATGGAAGCCCATGCTTGCGATAGCAGGTGTCTTCAAGGTGGCCGTCCTTCCCGCAAAAGGAACACTTTGGGCGAGGCCGACCTCCCCATCCGCGGCCCCGAGAGCCAGAACGCCCCCCGCGGGAAGGAGGGTAAGACAGCAGGGGTGCAGAAGTCTGTTGCAGGAGAGCCGGGGACGGAGGAGCAGGACTATCAGGGGGCGGTGAGACCTTGAGCAGCATAGAACACACGTCTGATAGTGAGGGAGTAGCCAATGAGGAGAGGATCTGGGCCCGAACACTGTGAAGATGAGGTGGAACACGAGCCATCATCATGGCCACATGGACGACTTCTTTCCGAGTCTGTTGTGCAGCAAGATCTAACGTAGGAGGTTGATGTTGGATCCATGCTTCGACTAAAGTCTTGGCCCGAGCAACAAAATAGGTGAGGTCGGTGGCCCCGCCAGCATCAAGGGACTGGAGATCAGTGATAATGTCATCGTTGCGCTTGGGTTAAGTGATGGAGAAAACCTTTGGATTGTAGTACGCGGCGAACGGAATGTACCCACTCCACGAAGTTCTTCTTCCCCGCTAGTGAAATGGTAGTGATCCGCAACTCATCACGGAGTTCAGGGGCAGAGACCGGGCGGTCTGCCGAGGAAGAGGCCGTCTGTCCGGTTGACTCTGGAGAGGTTGCCATGGTTAGGCTAGTAGGAGGCTAGGCCGACGGATAGGGAGAACTGCGACCAGACAGGAGACCGCACGGTCTGAGTGACCAGCGACAAGACAAAGTGGCCGCTACGACCAGAAAGCAGAACGGATAGCTGGTAGAAGCCGCACGGTCACTGTGATAACACACCAGCGACAATGAGGATGCCACGACCAGTATGCGGAGCCCGCAAAGGATAGGAGAGACCGCTAGCGACAAGATAGGTCGCATCGACTAGTTGGTGAAGAGGTTCGAAGAGAAGCCCGCACGGTCAAGGTGAGTCCACCAGCGGCAAGGAGAGATGCCACGACCTAGATGCAGACTTTGCCGAGAATAGAAGAAACTGCAGCGAGAAGGGAAAAAGAACTCGGCGGATATACTAGAAAACCGCAACGAGCAAGAGGCGCAGCTTACGTCTAGAAGAGAGACCGTGGCGAGAAGAGAGACCGCGGCGACAAAGTCAAGCCGCGGCGACTTTAGACAAGTCGCGACAGAGTAAGAGGCGCAACTTGTGGCGAGAAGAGAGACCGCGACGACTTTAAAGAAGTCGCGACAAGCGGGAAGAGAAAGAAACACGAGAGGAAGGCCGCGCGGATAGCAAGGGAGATCGCGCGGGCAGAGAAAGAAACAAGAGAGGGTGGACCTCACGTGTAAGAGAGGTTATAAAAGAGAGGTAGGAGGAGGAGGAGACGTGGAAGCCACGAGAGATACATAGTAAGAGAAGCGGTTAGAAGGACATTGTCCGCACGGGAAGCCGCGGTTACGGAGGCAGCGGCTAGAAATAGACAGGCCGCACGACACTGCGGCTAAGCTGGAGAAGGGGAAGCCGCGCGGCCAGCCGGTAGAACATGCGGTTTCCAAACAGACAGGCCGGACCGTTTCGCTCTGATACCATGTAGAGAAAAACTCAACCTTGTATATATTTTCTCAATGATGAAATACAATGTATGAATACACATTTATAAGAGGGAGAAAGAGAGAAGAGAGTCCTATACAAGATGTGGGACTAAAGAGGAGAAAAGAAGAAATACAAATAAATGGGTCTATTTACATGGGCTTTTCAAACAGAGGTGATGGATAATCTATCCTATATCATCTTAAGATAGAATTTTCATTATTATGGAGTATAGAATCTCCATATTATTTACCAAACAAGAACAAATATTCATAAATGCTCATAATATAATAAAACCAAATGCACTTAAGCTTTATTTCCTTATTTGATTTCATTAAAATATGAGCATTTATGAGTATTTATTCTGATTTGATAAATAATATGGAGATTATTTATGGTATATATATATATGTATATGTATGTATGTTTCTATGTCATAGTGTTTTAAGGTAGGATAGATTCTCCATCATCTCCAACAGTATTATGGATACTTGATAATAAAGCATTTGATCATAATGTTTTTGTACCAATGAATGAACACCCACTGATTGGGTGGTAAATTGGCCGAATGTTTCTACATCATAGCCTCCGGATTTCCCTAATAATACAATCATCCAAAATGGATTACTTTGTAATGGTTTTCTTTCTTCTGCAAATATTCAGGGATTGTTAAGTGTATTCCTGGCGTAACTAGTGCAGAAAATGACCCTATAGTTCAAACTTTGGATGGGCTAAAAAACATTTTTTCATTTAAGTTTGAAGGCAGAATGACTGATGTGCACGGCGCGACATTGGAACTCGCGGAACTGGCAGGGCTGCTTGACAAGCTGTATGAGCTATGCTGTGTAGAGGGATCTAACAATGCTTCCATTGCAACTAAGAATGGAGGTGTGGAACTCCTAACTTCATTATGTGACTTCCTTCATGGTAGATCATCGAAGCCTCTGGTTTCAGCCTTGAGGACTCTGAGTTCTATTATTCATGGTGAGTAGTCTTTATCTTAAATTACTCTTTCTTAGAAATCTCGCTCCATTTTTAATAATTTGCATTATGCTCATTGATTTATGGTTTCTGTTACTTGTTTGTTATTAAATTTTTGTGTGTGTGTTTGTCTGAGCTGAAACTTCATGTTAAGAAGATGATTTTTCTTTAAGGAACGCAACCATGATCTGAATCAAAATTAATGTATGTTGCAAATATAATGCTTTTTCCCCCCGAAAACAAGTGCTTATTTGTTGACCTTGCAGGATAGTAGGGGAGCTGTGCTTCCCTCTATAATGCCTACAATACTAGTTACTATCAATACCACTGAGTTCTATGCTTAACTAAATGTATTTCATCATACAGATGTTCAAAGTACTCACACATTCGGTCAAAGTGATGGACCAAAGATTGTTGTGGATATTCTTAAAGATGGCTTTCAGAATGCCGCCGTACTAGAAAATGGATTTTCTGTCATTGCTGCTGCTTCTACTGCTAATGAAGTCCTCAAGGAGTCATTCATGGACCTAAAACTTGATGAGATTCTTGTAAAGGTTTTGAGAGAACATGCTAAAAGTTGTCCACAAAGCTTATATGATGCCATACGCATTCTTTTAACTCCTGATGATAACAGAGTCGTGGCTTCTCAAGTATGTTCATGCAACTATACACAACCTCTGGGGAATTTGTGATTTATTTTTCCATATGAATTCTGTTAATTCCCGACAATAGTCGAATTGTGGATTTTCAAGTATGTAATATCATTTATTTTCTCTTCACAAATGAATGCTTTTCTATTGCTTACTAATCTAACATGAAATTCATTTCTTAATGCAATTTCTGATATGTTATCAAAATACCCTGTTAATATGTTCCATATGCATCATATCTATGTAATTAACTTTTCAAGATAATTATACACAAGCATGCATATTTTATTAAGATAGCCCGCAAAGGAGATGTTGCCGCGTGACCTTGAGGTCACGGGCTCGAGTCCTGGAAGCAACCTCTTACAAAAATACAAGGTAAGGTTTGGCTACATTTCACCCTTGTGGTGGGACCCTTCGATGGAATAGGGTTGGGGTTACTGGTATGTAGACTTGTAGCGTACCCACAGTAAACCGGGACGTTATACATAGTAACATAGAAATAATGGATCTTAGAATATAATACCATATTTTGTGTACAAGGAAAAAGTCAGAGGAGGGGATACTTATGAAGTCATTACACTGTGCGAGAGAAAAAACTCAATCCATCAATATGGAAAAGATATCAATGATTAATAACGGGAATTTTAGTTATTTGAATAAGATGAATACAAGAGCTTAGTTGTCAAACTTCTTTCCAATAGGTCATTTGAATTGTTGTGCTGGTTGAACAAATGCCTCAAAAACAATCAACCGATTTTGTTTCAATCAACTTTGAATGCATTATCTCTGGCCCCAGTTAATGTGCAACTTCTTTAACGATGGCCATGTGCCTTTGAGCCGTTGAATGCTCTTGTAAGTTTTTTGGATTCAAGAATAAATTGTTCCTAAGATACTCATCTACTATGTTCCAAGTCCTCCAATATGATGTGCTATTTTGTGAAGATACATCTGGTCATCCATTATCCAAGTTATGACTTAAGTCGATTGTTGAGTGGTAGCTCTTGGGGCAGACCAAAGCTTATTTTGGGATTTTGCTATTCTTAGTTACAATATGAGAAAGCACATACCAAGTTTTGATCGGAGATTTGAGGTATGGTGATTTGGGGGTTTACATCAGCTCTCCATGCTCTTAAGCTAAAAATAGCATGATAACATCTACGGTGATGAAATTCAACTACTTTCTTTTTGTTGATTAAGGCTAAGACTGAAGAATGACCTGTAGATGGTTGCTTTGTATGTTACACTAGGGCTGATATCGAGTCGAGTTCGAGCGATTTTGGCTCGGCTCGAAATCGAAATTTTCGATTCGAACTCGGCTCGAAATTGATTTCGAGTCGAGTCGGCTCGACTAGAAATGGCTCGATTCCGAGTCGGCTCGAAATCGAATCGAGTCGGCTCGAAATCGAATCGAGTCGGCTCGACTAGAAATGGCTCGATTCCGAGTCGGCTCGAAATCGAATCGAGTCGGCTCGAAATTTAGCAATTTTTCGTTTTATTCCTAGTTTACTCAAAATAAAATTGGGCAACCTATAAATTTAGCAAATGAAACACTTAAATCCTTCATTCTTTTTATTTGTGTTTAAATTTTGTTATTTTTAATCTTAAAATAAGAATATATTAATAAATACATAATTATTTTAATTAAATCGAGTTGATTCGAATCATATTTCGAGCGATTCAGGGCTGGCTCGAAATCGACTCGAAATCAGATTCGAGTCAAATTGAATCGACTAAAATTGAGTCGAATCAATTTTAACCGATTCCGATTCGGCTCAATTTTCGAATGATTTTCGAGCAATTTTCGAGTTTCGAATAATATGCTCAGCCCTATGTTACACTATCGACCTATTCAATCCCTACGTTGGTGCTCTGGAGCCTGGAGGCCATCAAAACATCTCCATTTATGAAAGGGAAGATTTATAAGACATAGGGTACAACTGTAGCTCTTCCACCCTCAATGGTCCATCTTTATCACATGTTCCTCCACGAATTTCTCATAAGTGGAAAAACCAACAACGGTGATGAAGGAGTCATTGATGGAGTTCTTAGTCCACTTTGCTTTGTACGTCACTGTTATTGGCCATATTTTGACCAAAGTCCAATGACGTCACCGTCGGTTATTCTGACAATGAGTTTTCATAAAAAAGGAGTACAATGTCAATGATAACTTCAATTGCTATTTTTCCGAAGTAAATTGATGGGGTTAAATCACCTCCTTCAAAAGGGACTTTCACATATGAGATCTTCTCTTTAGACATGGACTTACAGCTTAGAGGGTTGATTCAATGAAGGCAATCATCACTAGCATTATGACAACTATTTGGATCAGGTTTATTCAAAATTTTCAGGCTGAGTGCTTCTCATTCTGTTCATTCAAGTTGAGTGCTTCTTGATGCCTCTAACTTATTCATCACAAATCATTCAAAATATAACTTTTAATCATCTTTCACTAAGTCTACGTCACCTTCCTAAATGTGCAAACCACCTGCTACACATTGGTTTTAATACACCATTTCGACATGGTTTTGATTTTATAAATGTATGTTGAAATCTTCATGTTATCGTCTCATCACATGGTATTCCTCAAACAGTTCTCCATTGTAACTACTTGGTTTTAACTCTATAAGTTACCATTTATATACCAGACATCATTTTGTATAATAATTGAACTCAATATCAGGTCGTGGAATCAGATCTATCCAACGAGAGATCAACCAACAAAAGCAATGAACCTAGGCATTTGATCATCAGAATCTGACAATTGAGATAACGGGGAATTTCTAAAATGATTGGGGATGAGTTGGATCATTGATAAGGCTATTGGATGATCAAGATAAAGTAGCTGATATGGTTATTTTGTTTTATTTATCTTAACAAGCTCTTGTTTTAGCTTTTAATTTGAATTTCAGATAACAAGAGGAGTGTTCAAGTACCGTTAGAACTTCCTCCTTGTTGTGAGGAGGGGGTCACTCCAGCTAATTAGAGGAGGGAAGAATCCCTCTTGGGTTCCAGTGGTATTAATGGAACAGAAAACATCAGCAATACATTCCTTAAGACAACATACACATTAATTGGAGAAATGAAGGACAAAGAGCCTAGAAAGAATAGTCTCTACTAATGTGATTCAAAGGCTTTTTGATGCAATGGAAGAGTAAAAAGGAAGCCTTACCATGAGGATTCTTTGAAAGGAGGAAGAAAATATGTTATCACAATGGATCTTCAGAAGAATACATGTTTAATACTAGAAACAATTTTGATCAGGAGTTACAGACGAGATATAGGGGGGGGGGTGCGTTTTATAGTTTCAAACCCTAAATACAAAAAATAAATGCAAATAATGGTCTGCTTGACTTGGACCGAGTCTCCAATTGGGCATTGGGGGTCCTAATACAACTTACTCCACCATGCCTCCAGCTCTTTATAATTTAATCGGGACTCTATAGTCTATCAAGGTCCCAACATTGCCAATTGTGGAGGACAGTGCTTTTAAAAGCTCCTGCATTAGTCTTCTTCACTTGAAAAGGACTCTAGTCTACATCATCATACAACCAGACATCAAAAATCTTCAATCATCGCTTCGTGATTTCTCTGATCTTCGAAATGCCCACTTGATCCTTTGTTATGTCAGCCATGTACATTGTGCCAATGTGTAGCATATGTCTCGAGACAGTTAAAGGTTCATGAGAGGAACTATCCAGTACATGACTTGGAGCTTGCAGCAGTCATTCATGCTCTAAAGATATGGAGACACTACCTCTATGGAGTGCGTTGTGAGATCTTCACTGATCATAAGAGCCTCAATTATATCTTTGATTAGCGAGAACTCAATTTGAGACAACGCAGATGGTTGGAGTTTCTAGCAGACTACGATGTAGACATTCAGTACCACCCAGGAAAGGCGAACGTGGTAGCTGATGCTCTTAGCCGTAGAGGCTCGTGTTTTTATCTTCTCACTCAGCAGGAGGAGTTAGTACGAGAGCTGGAGAGACTGGATATTGTCGTTGTGCCCCGTTGCAGTTTTGGTTCAGCTTGGTTGAGTTGGATGGAGATTTCGTGCGATATTAGAGATAGGATCAGGACAGCTATACCGTTGGATCCAAAGATGGCAGAGATCTGGATATCAGTGCAGTCAGGTTAGAAAGAGAGGTTCTCTATTCAGGATGAGTTACTATTGCATGATGGCAGAGTGTGCATCCCAGACGTTAGTCACCTTCGTGAGGACATTTTGTTCGAGGCACACAATTCCAGATATTCCATACATCCTGGTAGCACGAAGATGTATGCAGATCTTAAGAAGGTAGTCTGGTGGCCAGGTTTGAAGAGTGATGTTGCAGTTTATGTAGGGAAGTGTGAGACTTACAAATTGGTATCAGAGGCAGGTTTAGGATCTCTGGACCCTAGAAAGAATTCACAGAGCCATAGGAGCGTATAAGAGTAAACTCGTGTTAGTAAAATATTTTAAGTGCGATTAAGCCCTAGTGTTCGCTAGAGTACGAAATAAGTTGCTAAGCCAGATTTCTTAGATGCTCGATAAATAATCAGTTTTCCTTTTTATATTCTATCAGGCACCACGAGTTAGTGAACCAGGTGAATCTTCACGCCAGAACTCGGTTCCTAGTGTAACAATGGGAGACGCTGCCATGCCACAGGTACCACCAGTTCCAGCAGCTCCAGAGGGCACTGACATAGCGTCTCAGATTGCCAAGGCGGTTACTGTTGGCTTGATGGAGTTTCAGAGAGGACTGGCTGTAGGGTTTCCAGCTCCAGTACAAGTGCCAGTCCCTGCACCAGCTCCTGCAGCAGCACCTGTGGAGATGACCCTGGAGCGCTATTTGAGAAATTTTAGAGAACTTCAGCCTTCAAACTACAGTGGGGATGAGACCCCGATGGATACTGATGATTGGATAACTAACACCAGAGACCTGCTGAACGTTTTGGAGTGCCCGGAGAATAAGAAAGTTCCTCTGGCAGCTTTCCTCCTCCGAGGAGAGGCAAAAGTCTGGTGGGATAAATACCGGGCAGATGATCCTGCAGGTAAAATGTTATGATCAATTCCTTTAGTTTAGAAAGTAATGTGTTAATTTTTATAAAAGTATGACCATACTTTTGGCCAGGTCGTACACCAGACATGTTCACTTGGGGCGAGTTCTCTAGAGCTCTTGCTAGTTGGTTCGTGCCTCCTTCCGCACGACGAGGTCTCCAGGAGAATTATCTGAGGCTTTTCCAGGGGGACAGGACAGTTACTGAGTACGAGCGAGAGCTGACTCATCTGGCTCGTTATGCGGGCGTGATGCAGGGGGATCAGACTGAGAAGTGCAGTCGCTTTGTGGATGGCCTGCGTGACTCGTTGAGGCAGCCGCTGATGACTATGGTCAACGCTGATTACAGGAGCTTAGTGGATACAGCTCGCAGACTGGAGGCTGAGCAGCAGAAAGTTCAGAAGCGAAGTAGTTTCCGTGCGAAGCGATCTCAGGATTCGCATCAGCCGCAGCAGAGCAGAAACGATCAAGGAAAGAACTGGAACAAGAAGCCGAAGCCTGATGCTAAGAAGAATGGTCAATCTGGTGACCGGAGCAAGGACTATCCCTCGTGTCCCAAGTGTCAGCGTCGCCATCCAGGAGAGTGTTTGGCCAGTGCAGGTGTATGTTACAAGTGCCGACAACCTGGACATATAGCTCGCTTCTGTCAGGAAGCTGGGACAAATCAGGTAATCAAGGTCCTTTTGTATTGGTTACATTTATGTAATTACGATAGATTTTTAATGTAATTTATTCCTGCAGTCGAAGTACGAGATTTGTGGCTCTAGCAGGGTAGATAAGGGCAAAGCGTTGATGATTAATGATGGGAGACCACAGCAGGGTCGAGATTTAGTGCAGCCCAGAGCTTATGGGTTGGGTCAGCAGGAGGCGAAGGATCAGGAGGATGTTGTGACTGGTAAGTGTCGTTTTGCTTAACAAGTTAGTTTTAAAATCCTCCGTAGTGACACATTAAATTTTTCATTCTTCATAAATCATTCATGTAGGCATCCTTATGATTCGTAACTTACCCTCTAAGATTCTGTTTGATACGGGTGCCTCGCACTCGTTTATCGCGGAATCTCTAGTGCGTAAGTTGGATTTAGAAGTCTTCCCGGAGTCAGTACCGCTGGAAGTCATGATGCCGAATGGATCCCTTCTGCAGACCAGAGACAAGTGCAGGGTACCAGTGCAGTTTAGTGATGTTGAGATTATCGTGGAAGCTTTGCTTCTACCTATAGCAGGATTTGACTTGATCTTTGGAATGGACTGGCTTTCAGCAGTCAACGCCAAGATTGAATGTAGGGCGAAGCAGATTCAGTTCGATGGCCCCAACCAGACATCTTTTTCTTTTTAGGGCTTGAAGGGAGTAGTGAAGATGATCATATCTGCAGTCCAAGCGAGAAAGTGCATTAGTCAGGGTTGTGAAACCTTCGTAGTACTGATGAGCGCGGAGTCTAAGGCTGATTTGTTAGAGGTACCTGTGGTGCAGGAGAATCCAGATATCAGGTATGTGGTTACCCTTAGTTTACTTTATTCAAACTTCCGCTGTAAGTCTTAAATTGCTTAGTATAGATTTTATTACCTGCTGCTACTAGTTAAGAACAGGTACCTGTGGTGCACTCTTAGAGAACACCAAAATATCATCTATGAAGACGATGACAAAACGATCCAAGTACTCCCGAAAAACCCTATTCATCAGGTCCATAAATACTGAAGGGGCATTGGTCAGCCCGAACGGCATGACCACGAACTCGAAGTGTCCATATCTGGTACTGAATGCAGTCTTCTGTATATCCGCGTCACGAATCCTCAGCTGATGATAGCCCGACCTCAGATCTAACTTGGAGAAGGTGCTCGCTCCCACCAACTGGTCGAACAAATCATCAATCCTAGGAATCGGGTACTTGTTCTTAACTGTCAGCTTATTCAATTCACGGTAGTCTATGCACAATCTCAGACTACCCTCCTTTTTCTTCACAAAAAGCACTGGAGCACTCCAAGGCGAAGTACTAGGGCGTATAAAACCCAAATCAAGCAGCTCCTGCAACTGGCTCTTCAACTCTGCTAGTTCCCTTGGAGCCATCCGATAGGGAGATTTGGCTACCGGTGTAGCCCCAGGCTGCAAGTCTATCGGGAACTCAATCTCTCTATCTGGAGGGGCACCAGGGAGCTCTTCCGGGAAAACATCTGGGATTTCTCGAAGATAGCCTTACCACTGACTTCCCTCACTAGGAAGGGAAAGGGCTTGGATTGGACAGTTGAGTGTGAGTTAGCCTTTGAGGACT
Source organism: Platanthera zijinensis (assembly GCA_039513925.1). Classification (NCBI taxonomy): domain Eukaryota; kingdom Viridiplantae; phylum Streptophyta; class Magnoliopsida; order Asparagales; family Orchidaceae; genus Platanthera; species Platanthera zijinensis. The sequence goes on from CM077091.1 coordinate 158,288,676, forward strand.
TGAAGGACAGATTGATGACCTCACCGATTTTGAGTTTACCTTCAGGACCAGACGGATTTCAGATCTATAGTGATGCTTCAGGTCAGGGTTTGAGTTGTGTTCTCATGCAGCATGGAAAGGTTGTAGCATATGCCTCGAGACAGTTAAAGGTTCATGAGAGGAACTATCCAGTACATGACTTGGAGCTTGCAGCAGTCATTCATGCTCTGAAGATATGGAGACACTACCTCTATGGAGTGCGTTGTGAGATCTTCACTGATCATAAGAGCCTCAAGTATATCTTTGATCAGCGAGAGCTCAATTTGAGACAACGCAGATGGTTGGAGTTTCTAGCAGACTACGATGTAGACATTCAGTACCACCCAGGAAAGACGAACGTGGTAGCTGATGCTCTTAGCCGTAGAGGCTCGTGTTTTTATCTTCTCACTTAGCAGGAGGAGTTAGTACGAGAGCTGGAGAGACTGGATATTGTCGTTGTGCCCCGTTGCAGTTTTGGTTCAGCTTGGTTGAGTTGGATGGAGATTTCGTGCGATATTAGAGATAGGATCAGGACAGCTATACCGTTGGATCCAAAGATGCCAGAGATCTGGATATCAGTGCAGTCAGGTCAGAAAGAGAGGTTCTCTATTCAGGATGAGTTACTATTGCATGATGGCAGAGTGTGCATCCCAGACATTAGTCACCTTCGTGAGGACATTTTGTTCGAGGCACACAATTCCAGATATTCCATACATCCTGGTAGCACGAAGATGTATGCAGATCTTAAGAAGGTAGTCTGGTGGCCAGGTTTGAAGAGTGATGTTACAGTTTATGTAGGGAAGTGTGAGACTTACAAATTGGTATCAGAGGCAGGTTTAGGATCCCTGGACCCTAGAAAGAATTCACAGAGCCATAGGAGCGTATAAGAGTAAACTCATGTTAGTAAAATATTTTAAGTGCGATTAAGCCCTAGTGTTCGCTAGAGTACGAAATAAGTTGCTAAGCCAGATTTCTTAGATGCTCGATAAATAATCAGTTTTCCTTTTTATATTCTATCAGACACCACGAGTTAGTGAACCAGGTGAATCTTCACGCCAGAACTCGGTTCCTAGTGCAACCATGGGAGACGCTGCCGTGCCACAGGTACCACCAGTTCCAGCAGCTCCAGAGGGCACTGACATAGCGTCTCAGATTGCCAAGGCGGTTACTGTTGCCTTGATGGAGTTTCAGAGAGGACTGGCTGCAGGGTTTCCAGCTCCAGTACAAGTGCCAGTCCCTGCACCAGCTCCTGCAGCAGCACCTGTGGAGATGACCCTGGAGCGCTATTTGAGAAATTTTAGAGAACTTCAGCCTTCGAACTACAGTGGGGATGAGACCCCGATGGATACTGATGATTGGATAGCTAACACCAGAGACCTGCTGAACGTTTTGGAGTGCCCGGAGAATAAGAAAGTTCCTCTGGCAGCTTTCCTCCTCCGAGGAGAGGCAAAAGTCTGGTGGGATAAATACCGGGCAGATGATCCTGCAGGTAAAATGTTATGATCAATTCCTTTAGTTTAGAAAGTAATGTGTTAATTTTTATAAAAGTATGACCATACTTTTGGCCAGGTCGTACACCAGACATGTTCACTTGGGGCGAGTTCTCTAGAGCTCTTGCTAGTTGGTTCGTGCCTCCTTCCGCACGACGAGGTCTCCAGGAGAAGTATCTGAGGCTTTTCCAGGGGGACATGACAGTTACTGAGTACGAGCGAGAGCTGACTCATCTGGCTCGTTATGCGGGCGTGATGCAGGGGGATCAGACTGAGAAGTGCAGTCGCTTTGTGGATGGCCTACGTGACTCGTTGAGGCAGCCGCTGATGACTATGGTCAACGCTGATTACAGGAGCTTAGTGGATACAGCTCGCAGACTGGAGGCTGACCAGCAGAAAGTTCAGAAGCGAAGTAGTTTCCGTGCGAAGCGATCTCAGGATTCGCATCAGCCGCAGCAGGGCAGAAACGATCAAGGAAAGAACTGGAACAAGAAGCCGAAGCCTGATGCTAAGAAGAATGGTCAATCTGGTGACCGGAACAAGGACTATCCCTCGTGTCCCAAGTGTCAGCGTCGCCATCCAGGAGAGTGTTTGGCCAGTGCAGGTGTATGTTACAAGTGCCGACAACCTGGACACATAGTTCGCTTCTGTCAGGAAGCTGGGACAAATCAGGTAATCAAGGTCCTTTTGTATTGGTTACATTTATGTAATTACGATAGATTTTTAATGTAATTTATTCCTGCAGTCGAAGTACGAGGTTGGTGGCTCTAGCAGGGTAGATAAGGGCAAAGCGTTGATGATTACTGATGGGAGACCACAACAGGGTCGAGATTTAGGCTCTGTTTGGTTGAGCTGTTGCTGATGGAAAGCTGCTGATGAACTGTTGCTGATAGGAAAAGTGCTGATTCTGGAAAACAGAGTTTTGTTAAAAAACTGTTTGGGTGAAACAGAGTTTACAAAACGGAGTTTTCAAAAAATTGTTTGGATACAAAACGAAATTTGTAATAAATTTTTTTTTCTAAATTATTAATTACCAACCATTTAAATTATGATAAAAAAAATCTTTTTTCAATAATATAACATAACACAAAATAAATGTTCATTTATACATTTTTTTCCAATAAGATTTTTTCCAATCATAAACCTATATTAAACACACACACATACAACCCCATCAAACATACAAAAACATAAACAAAATCAAAGAATAAAGCAAATATTTTCCAGCAGCAAAGAAGAACAACTAGAGATTTTTGAGATTGTGGATTAAGAAAAACACAAGTATTTTCTAACAATAAACAAAGCACAACCCATGATTTCAATGTCCTTTTTCTCATGTTTTTATCTATCTGGCAGATTAGCAAAGAACAAGGAAGAACTACACAGAGATTTTAGTGCCTCGGAGAGGAGGCACGGCCCAGGAAACGGAAATGGATTTCTGGAACTTTGGTGCTCTTCCTCTAATGGGTGAAGGATCATATGAACAAATCAATAAGTAGATTTTCTCCTTGGACCATAGTTCTCCTATAATGAAAAGGGAAAAATCCTCTAGGTCACAGAGCTGCAAACTTGTTGAACGATTCCTCCAAGAAAAAAAGACGAACGCTCCTCTATTGCCGACAAAACTGAAGTGGAGATGTGGATCTCCTTTACCGGCGAGATGATGTCGTTCAGAGAAATGACGAGAACAAGGCTATTAGAAGGAGGCACGGCAGGCATGAGTGAATAGAACAAACCCGCGGCCATGGAGGAGGTCTTTTCCGTCGGAGCTTTGGAGAAGAGCTGTGGAGGAGTTGTGGACCTCGGCGCTTGGATCCGTCGGCCATGGCGGTGGGGCTCGTCGGACAAGGATATTGGCGTGCCATGGAGGAGAACTTCGCCGTCAGAGCTTTGGAGGAGGGAAGAGGTAGGTGCTTTGCACTGGAGTAGAAGAAGATCGCGCTGGAGAAGAAAAGTCGCACGGGAGAAGAAGAACGAGGCGGGAATGTCGCGCGGGAGAAGTGTTGCGCAGAATAGTCGAACTGTTGCTGGAGACCGGAGAAATTTGCTGCGGATGGGTAATAGAAGAAAAGTGCGGCTGCTAATAAAAGGAGGTTTCAAAATAATTTGAACCAAACACCGCTTTTTAACAAAACTCCGGTGCGGCTGAGAAGCACCGCAGCCTAACAACCGAACCAAACGCCACCTTAGTGCAGCCCAGAGCTTATGGGTTGGGTCAGCAGGAGGCGAAGGATCAGGAGGATGTTGTGACTGGTAAGTGTCGTTTTGCTTAACAAGTTAGTTTTAAAATCCTCCGTAGTGACACATTAAATTTTTCATCCTTCATAAATCATTCATGTAGGCATCCTTATGATTCGTAACTTACCCTCTAAGATTCTGTTTGATACGGGTGCCTCGCACTCGTTTATCGCGGAATCTCTAGTGCGTAAGTTGGATTTAGAAGTCTTCCCGGAGTCAGTACCGCTGGAAGTCATGATGCCGAATGGATCCCTTCTGCAGACCAGAGACAAGTGCAGGGTACCAGTGCAGTTTAGTGATGTTGAGATTATCGTGGAAGCTTTGCTTCTACCTATAACAGGATTTGACTTGATCTTTGGAATGGACTGGCTTTCAGCAGTCAACGCCAAGATTGACTGTAGGGCGAAGCAGATTCAGTTCGATGGCCCCAACCAGACATCTTTTTCTTTTCAGGGCTTGAAGGGAGTAGTGAAGATGATCATATCTGCAGTCCAAGCGAGAAAGTGCATTAGTCAGGGTTGTGAAACCTTCGTAGTACTGATGAGCGCGGAGTCTAAGGCTGATTTGTTAGAGGTACCTGTGGTGCAGGAGAATCCAGATATCAGATATGTGGTTACCCTTAGTTTACTTTATTCAAACTTCCGCTGTAAGTCTTAAATTGCTTAGTATAGATTTTATTACCTGCTGCTACTAGTTTTAATACTGTTTCCTAGTTTTCTTTATATCGCTGACCCGGCCGGACGGCTGATTTCTGAAATACTGGGAAGGGGTGTTACACAATGACTGTCACAATTAAATCATTCTTCCCTTTTTGTGATTTAATCACCATTAGAAAGACTATTTCCCATTCCATCGTGTCCTCTTTCATCTCTTTTGGATTGTGAGTTTGATCATATTTTGATGGGGATCGGTGACCCACACACGCTTATTCCCGTAGAAGGTGGTGATCCATTGTTCATCCGGACGATCCGAGTCCACGAATTCATCCAGATGATCATTTCGAGTCGATTTTGTTTATTTACTTTTGCATTTTGAGTTATATTTGACACTTGATTGTGACGCATGACAAATATTTAGACGGCGGATAAACGGTGACCTAACCCTACATTCCATGCAAATCTGACGGTGTGCATCCACATTAGATAACAAATAATTAAATCACAAGAGATAATTTAAGCAAGATCAAAATAATTCTTTTAGGCGAGGCAAGCTTAGGCTTTCCTACACGTGCAGGGACAAAACACAAGCGCACGACGAATCGGTCCTTCCTGTAGTTAGAGATTTTTCAAGGAGCAAATATCATAATAAATTATAATCCCACACAAGCATCAAATAACCAAACCATAACAATGTTCACATCCAAATACCAATACAATAACACGACACAAAAATAAGGGTTGTTGTAAATAAAAGATTTGAGCGTTGGAGGGCTCAAAGAGGGATTCCGGCGGTTGGTGGACCGGATCGGGTAAGGGTAAGGTTGGATCTGGGCTTGAATTCCCAGATTTGGACAGATTTAGCGATGATCGGGTGTTGGGAGGTGGATCCACGGGTGGGGACTGGCGGCAGCCTGATTTGGAGAGTGCTGGGGGGGGGGGGGGAATCTGAAGGGACTAGGGTTGGCGGCCTGTAAGGAAAAAAAGGGCGGCTGGAGGGTTGTGGGGCGGCAACCTGATATGGAGGGTGCTGGGGGGAGATTTGGAGGGGCTTGGGCTGGCTGCCTGTAGGGGAAAATAGGTGTTGGCGGGCTGGATCTGTTGGAGAAAAGAGTGGCCAGCTGGATCTGAGAAGAGATGGATGCCCGGCCAGTTTGGGAGGTTAAGTGAATGTGGTGGTGGCTGCTGGACAACCAGGGAAGGCTGTTTTGAGGAGGGTGGCTGCTGGACAGAGGGCTGGGAAGGCTGTGTTGAGGAGGGCGGTGGCTGGACAGAGCCAGGGAAGGCTGTTTTCTGAAGTGGCGGTTGCTGGACAACAAGGAGGAGGGGGGGTGATGCAGTGGTAGACTAGGGGTGAAGAAAACTTGATACACCAAAGGGACCCGAGAAGTAGTTTGTCAAACACGAGTAGAGCACTAATGAAGCCAACCGTTTTAAGTGTATTAAAAGTGCATTTATAGCATATGCAAATATACGGGAGGGGATTACGCAACGAAAGTAAGCCACGAGAGCGGTTCACACTCGGAGAGTGCAATTAGTCGAACTACCGTTCAAATGTCCCTGCAAATTAGTACGATCTCAAGCAACCAACACAATAATAGACGGAATCACCATAAACATATAACATCAACTAGCATACTCAATGTTCAAGATACGAAAGCAAATAATGACTTACAAACACGTGCGAACCCAAATCTGAGAGGAAGTAGGAATCGACGAGAGAGACTCTTGCTGAATCTGACGGCTGTGAGGAGGTCGGGGAATGGTGAGGTGGTTTCGGGGAGCTTGGTGGTTGTGGTGGCTGTAGGAGGGAGGCGAGTGGCCGGCGAGGCTGTTGGAGGGAAAACGACGGGTTGCTGATGGTGGTAGGTAGATGTCGGGGCTCGACGAGGCTGCTGGAGAGGGGAGCGGGGCACGGTGAGGTTGCTGGAGAGGGGACGGCAGGGTTGCTGATGATGGTAGGTGGCGGCGGGGCTCGGCGAGGCTGCTGGAGAGGAGAGCGGGCACGGTGAGGTCGCTGGAGGTAGAAGAAGGTCGGGGGGGGGGGGTTTGGTGAAGTTGCTGGAGGAGGCGGTGGGGCTGGGGGAGACCGGGGTGGTCGGCGGAGGCAGGGATGAGGGGAATCGCGAGAATGGGAGGGATAACCAGGAGTCGCACCTGAAGGTTGGCGTCGCACCAAATGACCGGCTGCTGGAAAGCTCTCAAAACATCGGTCCTCTCCTCTTAGATTTAGGGTTTATTTATAGGAAAATAAGAGGGCATCCGGAAGCTTCCAAAATGGACGGCTATGATTGGCCGAATCTTCCGGGTGCCAAAACTATCAAAATGAATGACCGAAATAAGTAACGCAAAATACAAAAATAATGGGCGTCGACTTTCCGCACGCATCCGTGGAGTCGGATCGTTCGCAAAGGAAGGCCCAACTAATGAAGAAGATCAAAACCGCCTCCGGCGGGAATAAACGCGCGTGAGCCCGCGCCTTTTGTCCGTCTGGTCTCCATCAACTCCCCCTGGCTTAAAAGCATTCATCTCCGAAGAATGGAGACGATTGTACTCCTGACGTAGCTCGGGGGCGAGTCTCTCAAGCTCAGCTGGGGCGATCCACGTATCATCAAGACTTGGACGACCTCTCCAATGAACCAGGTACCGCAGTGTACGTGGATCCGCCGTTGTCACATAGTCGTGGGCCAAGATGCCCTCAATGATATCCGAGTCCGCTGTCACTGCTGCTGACGGTGTCTCACACTCAAGTGGGCTCACAGGTGGTACTGCCGGTGGTGCTGCCAAGTCCTCGAGTTGAGTCTCGGTTGGCTGAGGCTGGGGAGGTGAGGGTGGTACGTGTGGGAGTGTTGGCTCAAGTGGTGGCTCCACGGGAAGGGACTCAAATGGATCCTCATATGCTTGTTCCTCAAAGTATGCAGTCAAATCTTCAACGTTGAATACCCGGCTGATGCCCATATGGTTTGGGATATCAATCTCATAAGCATTAGTTCCAATCCTTCGCACTATCGTATAGGGGCCCATTCGTCGGGCGTTCAACTTCCTTGCGGTCCCCGAAGGGAACCTCTCAGGACGAATGCGAACCAAAACCTGTGCGCCAATCTCAAAGTTTCTCTCCCTTCTGCGTATGTCTGCATATGCCTTATAATTTTCATTACTTGTTGCGATTTTTTTGCCGGATGGATTCGTGAAGCTCATGCAAGTGCTCGACAAACGACTCAGCTGACGCACTAGGTCGAGACTCTAGGGGAAGGGGTATCAGGTCTACAGGCTTTCTAGGCTCGTATCCTAATAGAATATGGAAGGGACTGAGACCCGTGGTCCTATTCACCAAACTGTTGTATGCAAACTCGGCCGATGGCAACACAGAATCCCAAGTAGACACGTGCTCGCCAACAAGGCACCGAAGGAGGGCTCCCAAACTCCTATTGACCACCTCGGTCTGACCGTCGGTTTGTGGGTGATAGGCAGTGGAAAATTTCAGTGTGGTGCCCGTCTTCATCCATAACGTCTTCCAGAAATAGCTCATGAATCGGACGTCACGATCAGACACGATAGAGGATGGTAGTCCGTGGTACTTGAACACTTCCCTAAAAAATAAGGTGGCTACCGAGGAGGCGTCGGCCGTCTTGCGGCAGGGAATAAAATGGGCCATCTTGGAGTGTGAACCGCTTTAAGTGTATTAAAAGTGCATTTATAGCATATGCAAATATACGGGAGGGGATTACGCAACGAAAGTAAGCCACGAGAGCGGTTCACACTCGGAGAGTGCAATTAGTCGAACTACCGTTCAAATGTCCCTGCAAATTAGTACGATCTCAAGCAACCAACGCAATAATAGACGGAATCACCATAAACATATAACATCAACTAGCATACTCAATGTTCAAGATACGAAAGCAAATAATGACTTACAAACACGTGCGAACCCAAATCTGAGAGGAAGTAGGAATCGACGAGAGAGACTCTTGCTGAATCTGACGGCTGTGAGGAGGTCGGGGAATGGTGAGGTGGTTGTCGGGGAGCTTGGTGGTTGTGGTGGCTGTAGGAGGGAGGCGAGTGGCCGGCGAGGCTGTTGGAGGGAAAACGGCGGGTTGCTGATGGTGGTAGGTAGATGTCGGGGCTCGGCGAGGCTGCTGGAGAGGGGAGCGGGGCACGGTGAGGTTGCTGGAGAGGGGACGGCAGGGTTGCTGATGATGGTAGGTGGCGGCGGGGCTCGGCGAGGCTGCTGGAGAGGAGAGCGGGCACGGTGAGGTCGCTGGAGGTAGAAGAAGGTCGGGGGGGGGGTTGGTGAAGTTGCTGGAGGAGGCGGTGGGGCTGGGGGAGACCGGGGTGGTCGGCGGAGGCAGGGATGAGGGGAATCGCGGGAATGGGAGGGATAACCAGGAGTCGCACCTGAAGGTTGGCGTCGCACCAAATGACCGGCTGCTGGAAAGCTCTCAAAACATCGGTCCTCTCCTCTTAGATTTAGGGTTTATTTATAGGAAAATAAGAGTGCATCCGGAAGCTTCCAAAATGGACGGCTATGATTGGCCGAATCTTCCGGGTGCCAAAACTATCAAAATGAATGACCGAAATAAGTAACGCAAAATACAAAAATAATGGGCGTCGACTTTCCGCACGCATCCGTGGAGTCGGATCGTTCGCAAAGGAAGGCCCAACTAATGAAGAAGATCAAAACCGCCTCCGGCGGGAATAAACGCGCGTGAGCCCGCGCCTTTTGTCCGTCTGGTCTCCATCAGGGGGGGTAGGGGCTGGAAAATAAGAAGGATACACACTTACCCAAGGAGTCGTCACCAAGGGGGCTCCACAGAGTCTGCACCGCGGAGGGGATCACCGGAATGAAGGAAGAAAGCTCTACACACATTCGGCAATAAGAAAATTGCAGCCCTAAACATCATATTTATAATAATCTGAAATTAGGGCACCCGGAATCAATGACTATGATTGACCGTCGTTGGTTGCGGGGCCAAAACTACATGAAATAATAACCGAAAAATACAAAGCTATATATGAAATTTATTCGCAACGCGAATCCGGACGCATCCGTGGAGTCGGATCATCGATTCGGACACACCATATATGGTAAGTCGCTAATCAGCCCCAAACGAGCCCAAAACTCGTCCTCCGTTGCAGGTCTACGTCTCCGCTCCGCATCAGATTGGTTCGGTCATTATGAGACCCTCTTTTTTTAAATGTGCAGGCAACAATTTTGGGGAATCAATTTTTTGGTTCAGAAAATTGAAACCTTTCACTTCTCTTCTTCCGCAGCCCTAGCCACTACCCCGACCCGCCCCAGTCTGCTATCCGCAACTGCCTCCCGCTTCTCCATCGCAAATTGCGGCTTCTTCCGGCCACGCCATCACAAACTGCTGCTTCCTCCGGTTTCTTTATCACAACCCGCCTCTTCCTATGACCTCTCCATCGCAACTTGCCGCTTCCTGCGACCTCTCCATCGCAACTCGCCGCTTCCTACGACCTCTCCTTAGAAAACCATTGCCTCCTTCACCCTCTCCATCACAGGACACAACCTCCTCCGACTTCCCCATCGCAAATCGACGCCGCTCCAGTTTTATCTGTCGCGTCCTCCACTTCTCCCTTCCCGTCTCCCGGGTCCCCACTGACGATTCACCTCCGACCACACTCATGTACCCGCAGCACCCGCCAACCCCTCTCTACCTTACTTCACCCACTCAACACCAAGCCCAGACCACCTCAAATTTATCCTAATAGCCGTCTCCCACAACTAGGGGTGCAAGTTGAGTTGAGCCGGCTCGTGAGTTCGATGAGCCGACTCGTGAGTTCGATGAGCCGGCTCGAAAAAAGCTCAACTCGAGCTCGAGACAGTTGAGCTCGAGCTCGCCTGCTCTTGTTCATGAGCTCGCGAGCCGGCTCGCGAGCTTTCTTTTTGATTTTTTTAAAAAAAATATAAATATGAAGAAAAATGACTAATGAGCTGAAAAGCTCGAGCTCAACTCGAGCTCGTTAGCTCGAAAGCTCGAGCTCGAGCTCAATATATTGGTCTCGAGATCTAGCTCGAGCCATGCAAAATGTGCTCGTCGAGCTCGAGCTCGAAATGTTTAGCTCGAGCTCGAGTTTGTGAATTTTATCAAGCTCGATTCGAGCTCGACTCATTTACACCCCTACCCACAACTGCCCTACTGCATTCCCCCTCCCCAACAGACACGAATCCAGTCCATGCCACCTCGAACCCACAACCACATCAACTCCAACCCTCTTCCTCCCTCCAACAACGTCGGATATTGCCTATGCCTACGCGTGTAAGTAGTTGTTTGGTGTTTTGTTTGCTATTATTGCGCACTTGGACTATATGTTGTTGGATTCTATGTTATATGTTTTATTTCCTTGAAATCGTATAATTTGCAAGGTTTATTTGTTGCATGCTTGAAAATAACTGTGCTCAAGTGTGTATGAAGTACCGCTTGTTATTCCATTTAATTCATTTCCTGCTAATGAACATGCTCCTGAATATACTCTTTTTAATCAATTAATTATTGTTAATTTTATCCGGGCCACCTCAATTGCATTTGCATCATCATTAAGCCATTTAATTGTCATTCGACACTCCTTCTAGGGTTGTATCTTAGAGCTCCATACTCACGACCTACCACGCATCAAATTGGTATTTTATTCATTGGATTAAGTGCATGCTTTCACGTCATTTTGGGATTTGTCGTGAAATTTTACATTTATTTGTGATGGCTCGCATTGCATCTAAGACTAAGGCCACACGAGTTCTCCACCTATAGACTCGTCATGTGTCAAATTGACATCAAAGCTAGATTTGAGATTTATTTTCATACGCAATCATGAAATCTATAGGTTCCTTCATGGCTAGTTATCATCGTCATCTCTCTCGTATATTCGAGTATTCCGGGCCCGTTTATACCCGATTCCATAGAACCCCTTCAGAAAGATCGACATATTATTACGATGATTATCCTCATTTTCGACCAATTACTCCGAGAGATCATATAGATCCTTCGATACAACTTGATTATGGTAGGAGCGAGCACTACGATGATCATCGTTTTGAAGAGAGTCTTGAGTATAGATTTTGTAGAGTTGACCCACTGTTTAATGATTTGCGAATCTTAAGGTCTTTAGCCATTAACTTATGGACATGAGATATTATGTAGATCACTTTGAGTTATTCAATGAGCGTCGTGTCAGATTTGTGAAGCTTAGGGCTGCTAGGTTAGACGAGAAAGTATTGGGATATCATTAAGGGGACTCTTGCGCGAGATTGTCTTTGCGCCATCACTAGTTGGGTGGAGATAAAGCAAAGATTGTGTCATAGGAATTTGCCGACGCCATATAAGTGTCGCCTCCTCGAGCAAGTATTTTGCGTCCAACAAGGTTCCATGTCTGTTGCTGAGTATAATGATTATTTTGACGAGTTAGTGGTGAGGAGCGACATTCATGATGAACAAGTCATAACTACTGTTAGATATCATTTTAGAATTTTGTCTGCGATCTGCATAACACTTAGATTTCATCAGTTAGATTCTAGACAGCAGACATTTCAGCTGTCCCTCCACTACTAGCAGTCCTTGAGATCTGCTGGAGTTACTCGAGTAGACTCGCATGCTGACCGCGCCATCATAAAGAGTCCTCTACATCTCCATGCTACCACCATACCTACTCGTGCCCTTATGGATATGAAAGATGAGACACTTGATAATGAGCTCTCTCACCCCAGTGAGGTATGTTATCTGATGAGTGAATGACAATTTAGCGATGAGATTGAATTTGATCTTGACCTTGTACTACTGACAGAGAGCTATCAGGAGCAAACTAGCACGCCCGGGGTAGTGGCATACACTCTTCTTACTCCATGCTTAGGACTTGTTAGTGCCCCTACCATGGACTCATTCATTGACATTCTACTGATAGATTCATTCCTGTGTATATGCTCTTTCCACCCTTCCCTTTGTTGTACTGAATCTCATCACAACCGAGAGCCGAGAGCATAATGTTGACCTCGTAGTGGCTGCCTCACTCGTTTATGAGGACACTACCCCATGTGATAGTACTCATCTGGAGGATCATGATCCTATTGATGGATTCTTTGACGAGCCCCTTGATGAGCCATCTTATGAGCTACCATTTCCTTGTGAGGATGAGATTCAGATGAGCTACTCATTTACAAGTATTGGTTTATTGATAACTCTTTAAATCATACCCTCGGAGAGTGAACCTTGCACTTAACATTGAGTTTCTAGAGATCTTTTCACATGCACATGAGCATATTCTTACCGAGTCAAGCCATAAGTGTCACCTCATACCATCGATGGTACCAACAACATAGATGCCAGATAGAGGTACATGTTATCCTAAAACTCTAGCCCATATAGTTGTCCATGACTTCCTTACCACTAAGGGACGAGATACATTGATGCATTTCATTCGTTGGAGCGTCGGCTTGATTTCAGATGACAGTTGGAACTCCCAGCAGAGCTCAAGCGGCTCGCCCCTGGGCTACATCGGGAGTATGACTATCTTCATTCACCAAAGATGAATACTTCAAGCCGAGGGAAGTTGATGGGCATCGATGACCCACACATTTATTCCTACATGATACATTGATTTGTTGTTCGTCCGGACGATTGAGTCCACAGATGCATTCTTATGATCATTTCGAGTTGATTTTGTATATTTACTTTTGCATTTTGAGTTGTATTTGACACCTGATCGGCTCAGACATTATGAGTTGCGTGAGTCGTGTGCCCTAGTAGTTACCCTCTTTTTATAGATGTGCAAGCATCGGTTTTGGGGTCTCCCTTCAGTACGAATCCATGAGGCCCCATTGGTTCACTTCTCTTCTTCCGTAGCCCTAGCCGCTGCGTCGACCCTGTTCCAATCTGCTTGCTGCTGCCTCGACAACGCTCCAGTTCCCTAGCCACAACCCCCTTTGGCTTGTCCATTGCAAACCGCAGTTTCTATTGGCCACGCCATTTCAAACTACCGCTTCCTCTGACCTCTCCATCGCAACCCGCTGCTTCCTCGACATCTCCTTCGCAATACGTTGCCTTCTTCGCCTAGGGTCGAGCAAATTATTCGAAATTCGAAAGTCACTCGAAAATCGCTCCGATATTGAGTTGGACCGGAATCGATTATAGTTGATTCAACTCAATTGGAATCAATTCAATTTGACTCGAATCAAATTTCGAGCCTGCACCAAATCGCTCGAAATATGATTTGAATTAGCTCGAATTGATTAAAATATTATGTACTAATTAATATATTATTATTTTAAATTAAAAACACTAAAGTCGAAACCTAAACTAAATGATTAATGTCTTAAAACACTTTATTTACTCAATTTCGAGCCAACTCAATTTAATTTCGTGCTGACTAAGAATAAAGAGAAAAATGCTCATTTTCGAGTAGATTCGGTTCCATTTCGAGCTGTCTCGACTCGAAATAATTTCAATTTTGAGTCGATTTCGCACCAAGTTCAATTCAAAAATTTTGATTTCGGGTAGACCATGACCTCCTTTGAGTTCCTCATCGCAAACCGACACCGCTCCACATTTCTTTGCAGCATCTGCCACTTCTCTCCTCCTGTTTCCTTGTTTCCCCACCGCCGATTCACCTTCAGCCACACTCCTGTACCTGCAGCCCCACTCTGGCCCCTTTCTACTTCACTTCCCTCGCTCAACACCAAGCCCAGGCCACCTCAAACTTATCCTAACAGACACCTCCCGCAACTGCCCTGCTGCAGCCAACCCAACATCCACAAATTCGGCACAAGCCATCTCAAACTTGCAGCCACAGCCCTCCTCCCTCCAACAACGCCGGGTTTCGCCTACTCCTATAAGTAGTAGTTTGATGTTTTCTTTTCCTACTATTGTGTACTTGGATTATATGTGGTTTGATGCTATCGTATATGTTTTTGTTCCTTGAAATCGTATAATTTGCAAGGTTTATTTGCTGTGTGCTTGAAAATACATGCACTCCAGCGTGTGTGAATTAATGTTTGTTTTTCCTTGTAATTCCTGCTAGTGAATGTACTCCTGAATAGACTCTTTTTAATCAATTAACTATTGTTAGTTTTATTCAATTGCATTCACATCATCATTAGGTCATTCAGTAGTCATCTAACACTTCACTTAGGGCTGCATCTTAGAGCCCCTCCCACACGACCTACCCCGCAACAAAGTGGCATTTTATTCACTAGATTGAGCGCATTCTTTCACCTCATTTTAGGGTTTTCCGGGTCCTTTGCATTTGTTTGTGATTGCTCGCATTGCATTTTGGACTTGGGCATCACGAGTTCTCCAACTATAGATCGTCCTACATCATAAACTATTGATGGTTCCTTGTCTAGGAGGCATATCAACTGTTCCTTGTCAAAATCAACATGCTTTTTGGCAGGCTGCATGGAACCTTTAGAAGCACCATTAGCTAGTGCAATGAATTGATGAGAGGGATTGCGGGTGGTGTCTATGGTTTTGCAATCAAACAGTCAAATGTTCCTTTTGCCTTTTGGATCTCACTGTAGCGTGATGAGGAGTCCGATGACGGCTGGAGTTGGCTGGAGTGTGGTGTAAGTGAAGAGTCGTCTGGAACAAAGATCTGATGAATGAGTTGCTGATTCGAGATGAACTCATTGCATGGATCGAAACCAATAGGTGTTCTTATTGTTTGAACTGAATCCATAATAATCCTAAATGGAGGCAATCTTAAATTTGTCTCCCCTTCTACAGGACTTCCACAAGAATCTGTTACTGGTCTAGGGTTTAGCCTAACTTTCACAGCTTCCATTATCTTAGCATGTCAGAACCAAGACTCCTCATGTAGATGTTGCATCTTCTCTTGCATCATCAAGAGGGTTTGAACAAGGGCATAGTTGGAAATGGGGTCGGAGTTGTTACCGATCTTTGGAATGAGGAAGAGAAAACTTGTCTCTGATATCAGTTGATTCAACCGAAGAATATATCGGATAAGCCTTATCATGAGGATTATTCGAAAGGAGAAAGAAGACACCTTACCACGAGAGATCTAGAAAGAATACACGCCAAAAGGAGGCTATGGTTTCAATATGAATATAATCTTGAACAATGATTACAAACAAGATAAAAGGGGTATTTATAGCCCTAAAACCTAAAAGTGAAAAATAAATGTAAATCCAGAAGATCTGACCGACTCGTATCGCGATTCTAAATGGGAATTGAGATCCAGATACAACTAACTCTACTGGACCTAAATTCTCCGTTCTTTATCAAGACTCTTATAGGCAATTAGAGGTCCCAATATCAACAATTATGGAGCTTGATGCTTTCAAAGCTATTGCATCATCCTTGAATGTCACTTTTGGCACATAAGGTTTGGCACCAGATGTTCTATGGAATCCTCTATGGAATCCTCTAACAAACTTAATTACTTGAAGGAATTTATCATTGATGATCTGCCATTGACTAAAGCTCTTTGGAATGGAAATAATTTTATAATGAAGTTACCAAAGAAGCAACCTTGTAAATATCAGATGTTAGCGACATATCAGATTGAGTATTTAAATGTCGGATGTCGGAAGTCGGAGACATCTCGGAGATATTTTAAAATATTTGATTTTCATATCTTATAAATATTTTTTTACGTATACTAACTATAATTATATGTTTTAAAAATAAAAAAAATAATATAACAAATAGATAAAAAAATGAGCCATTTATATTACAAAAGAAAATCGGATAGTATTTAAGATAAAATATTATTAACAAATAAAAAATGATACATTGTAAAATATATTTAATAGTATATAATAATTTTATTTTGTTAAAATAAATTTATTGCAAATAAAGAAGATTTAAAAATTAAAAATCGTTGATTGATTATTAGTCTTTTCAAACTTATAAATTTATATTAGAAACATGCCATTTAAATTATGAGTCTTTTCAAATTATTATGGTAAGAAGAGTAAGAGGACACTTAGTATGAGAGAGCAAGAGAGAGGAAGACTAAACTATTGTGCTTGAATTGCTACAAATGAGGGGCCCTTCTCCTTATTTAGGCCCCACAAGAATTTCTTTCCAAAGGTTGAAGGGTCTAGATTACACTTTTCTAGATTATTCTATATACAACCTTCTTGAATTCTCTAGGTGTTTGTCTAGATTGTTCTCATGATACTATTCTATTATACTCTTTGTCATATATTTTCTATGTGCAACCTTTTCCAAGTTCCCAGAATTCTCTACAAACTTTTCAAGAGTGACATGAAAAACTGTCACAGGCGGGCCAAGAATGGGCGAGCTGTGACAAAGTGCTCTAAGGCATATATATTTTCATATCCTTCCCTCTCTTTCAAGATACTTCTCCTTCTTTTTCGTTCTCTTTCTTTTTTGTAACTTGTACTTAGAAGCTATGACAATTAATACATGAGAGGGAGTTCCAATCTACTGCTCTTTACTATTGAATGCCATTTTTACTGCTTCTCTGCCTTCATGTTCTGTTCTGCATCTTTTCCCGTGTCTATTTGTTTTTAATTGAGCTTGTATAGAGAGCTCAAATCTTGTATGTATGTCTTGTGTATTTAAAATACAATAAGATAATACAAATATATAAGAGAGAGAAGGTGAGAAGAAATCCTATACAAGATGTGAGACTAAGGATTGAAGAAGGAAAAATAATAAAAAGGGACCCAATAATGGGCCCATTACATGGGCTTTTCTAATACTCCCCCGCAAGCTGGAGCGTACAAGTCGTATGTGCCAAGCTTGGATATGCACTGATAAAAGAGGGTACTAGGTAGAGTCTTCGTGAGGACATCCACAACTTGTTCAGTACCCGGAACATGCTTTAGTTCAATCTTCTTCATGTGAACTTTCTCCCGGATGAAATGACAATCCACTTCAATATGCTTTGTTCTTTCGTGAAAGACCGGGTTCTTGGCTATATGTATGGCAGCTTGACTGTCACAAAGGAGGAGAGCCGGTGAAGAAAGTTTTACCCCAAGGTCAGCAAGAAGACTCAAACCACGTGAGTTCCGAAACCACAGATGCCATTGCCCGATATTCTGCTTCAGCTGACGATCGAGCAACCACCACTTGTTTCTTGCTTCGCCAGGTGATCAGATGCCCTCCAAAATATGTGCAAAAACCGCTGGTTGATCGTCGATCATCGAGGGAACCCGCATAATCAGCATCAGCATATGCCACCAATGTTGGGGTTGAAGATGAGGTTTTGTATACTAATCCTTGGCCAGGAGCTGTTTTAAGGTATCAGAGAATCTGTTTAACGGCCTGGAGATGAGAGCTTCGAGGAGAATGCATATACTGACTGATGATACCAACATCAAAGGATATATCTGGTCATGTTACCGTTAGGTAGATCAGTTTCCCAACAAGACGACGATAGTATTCCGGATTTTGAAGCAGAATATCAGAATCTGAGGCCTGAGCACATAGCTTGTGATTTACATCCATTAGAGTGTTAACAGGCTTACAGCCGGAGTAGCCTGCATCATGAAGGAGATCGAGGCAGTACTTTCGCTGAGAGAGGACAAGGCCATCTGGTCGTCTGACAACGTCCAGACCCAAGAAGTACCGAAGGTTCCCCAGATCTTTTGTTTGAAATACGGAGCTCAGATGTTGTTTGACCGTCTGTATTCCGTTCGAGTCGTTTCCAGTAATGATGATGTCGTCAACGTAAACCAATAGGAGAACCGTTTCCGTTGCCTGGTGGCGAGTGAATAACGAGAAATCTGCCGAGCTCCGAGTAAAGCCAATTTCCCGTAGGGCCTTACTAAACTTTTCAAACCATGCCTGAGGGAATTGTTTGAGACCATAGAGTGACTTCAAAAGACGACAAACCCGAGACTCCCCCGTGGTCGCAAACCCGTGAGGTTGCTATATGTAAATCGTTTCCTGGAGATCTCCATTCAGAAAGACATTCTTTATATCGAGTTGAAGTAAGGGACACTGATGATGCACAACCACGGAGATGAGGACACGAACTGTGTTGAGCTTTGCCACAAGAGAAAATGTTTCGTCATAGTCGAGACCTTGTTGTTGGGTGAAGTCGCGAGCCACCAGACGAGCTTTGAGTCTGTCAATGGTCCCATCAGGAGCATGCTTGATGACAAAGATCCATTTGCACCCAACCGGTTTCTGACCAGGAGGAAGGGGTACCAAGGTCCAAGTCTGGTTTGCCCAGAGAGCAGCCATTTTTTCGTCCATGGCGGCGCGCCATCCAGGATGTTGGAGAGCCTCTTGCACAGAGTTAGGAACAGAAACCGAGGACAATGAAGTAGCAAATGTCCGAAGGTGGGGAGAGAGGCGATGCAGGGAGACAAAGTTCGCCATCGGATAGCAGTAGCGGGCACCAGATTAGTAGGGCTCGGAGAAACCGAGGGCGAGGCCGACTGCAGAAGGGGAACGGAACGAGGAGGGCGGCGATTGTAGACACGGATAACATGCGGCTTGGAAGGAGCAGGAGCTGGGTCAGGAAGAACCCGTGGAAGAGGCGCAGTAACGGGGATGACATATCGTGGAAGGGATGGTGGTAGAGGTGTCAGTGGTAGAGGGGTGGGTAGAGGAGGAGAGAAGAAAAGTTGATCCTCCCGGAAGGTAACATCAACGGACACAGAGATCTTCCGGGTAACCGGAGAATAACACACATAGCCCTTCTGAGTACGGGAATAGCCGACGAAAATATGTTTAGCCGCCCGGGGATCCAACTTGTCCGTGGACGGACCCAGAAGATGGACGAAGTAGGTGCAGCCAAAGACCCTGGTGTGAGAGGGAAGGCCGGAGCGGAGGGAAATGGGAGGTTGAACGGAGTGGTGTGGTGGAGAACAGAGGAAGGGAGATAGTTGATAAGAAAACAAGCAGTGGAGACCGCAAAGTTCCAGTAGACTTTGGGAACATGCATGTGAATCATGAGGGAACGGACAACGTCGAGCAAGTGTCGATTCTTCCGTTCGACAATGCCGTTTTGTTGGGGGGTGTAGACACATGATGTCTAATGAATAATACCGAACTCCACGCACAGATTTGCAAATTCATGGCTAGTGTACTCGCGAGCATTATCGGTGTGCAACGTTTTTATGGTAGTGGAGAATTGCATACGAGTCTCTAGTACAAAAGCCCGAAACACGCGAGGGAGATCGGAGCGATCACAAAGTAAGTAAAGTCACGTTGTGCGAGAGCAATCATCAATAAAAGTGATAAAGTAGCGATAACCAGATATACTAGTAATTTTGAAAGGACCCCAAACATCGGAGTGCAGTAAATCAAGAGGAGCCGAGCTCCGAGTACAATGTGCGGGAAAGGAAGAACGCGTCTGCTTGCCGAAAATACAGGACTCACACTGAAAGGGAGAAAGAGATACATCAGGAAGCGCCTTCTGGAGGACCGGATGAGGGGCATGCCCAAGACGGCGATGCCAATCCTCGGAGGAGACCGAGGAGAGGACGGTCGGAGAGGCATCTAGAAGGTAGAGCCCGTTTTGCAGTCGACCCCTACCAATGGTAATCCGCGTTTGCCGATCCTGTATCAAAAAACAGAAGAGATGAATGTGACAGAGCAATCCATATCAGTAGTAAGACGACCAACAGACAGTAAATTAAACTGGGAGCCCGGAACATGAAGAGCCGAGCGAAGAGAGATGGAGAGGTTGGGGGATAGGTCAGCGCAGCCAAAGACCGGAACATTCGCCCCATTAGCCACGACGATACACTTCGGATGAGGAGCATCAGAGTACTTGGGCGGCCGCTGCGAGGTGATGTGATGAGTGACACTCGAGTCCAAGATCTAGCGCGGACTGGAGGAAAAACAAGCAGTACCTGCAGTGGAGGTGGAGGCAACAGAAGCCGATGGAGGGCTGAGCAGCCCATGGAGTTGCTGTAGCTGTAGGCGAACGGCCTTAAGGTCGACACTTGTGGCAGAAGAGCCGTCAGCTGCAACAGCAGCAGTCGGACGAGGAGGGTAGCCATGTTTCTTGTAGCAAACTGCCTCAGTGTGGTCGTCCAGGCCGCAATAGGAACACTTTGGGCGGCCCCGACCACCACGCCCCCTTCCGCGGGAGCCCGAACGTCCACCACGAGCAGAAGACGGCAGGGGAAGTAAGGGGGGGGGGAGGGTCTGCTGGATAAGGGCTGGAGAGGAGGGTGCAGGAGTATCCGGGGGCGGTGACACTCGAAGGAGCATAGAGCAAACATCATATCAGGAAGGAGTAGTAGCCGAAGCCAGAACCTGAGCCCGGATACTCTGAAGGTGTGGCGGGACACGAGCCATCATCATGGCGATGCAGACGACCTCTTTTTGGGTTCGCTGAGCAGCAAGATCAGTGGTAGATGGCTGATGCTGGATTTAGGCCTCTGCAAGAGTCTTAGCACGAACAACAAACGAGGTCATGCCCGCAGTCCCGCCAGCGTCGAGAGCCTGAAGATCGGTAATAATGTCATAAAGGTGCTTGAGACTGTCCTTGCCCGAGTATAATGAGTGAAGCTCATCCCACATAGCTTTGGCCGTCTCATGATACATGACCATCTGGTAGGGCTCACCCTCCAGGGAGTTGAGGAACCACGTATGAACGCGACCGTCGTTTCACAGCCAGTCGTCGGTAGAAGGAGGAGGTCCCTGAGTGAGATGAAGCACAAGACCCTTGGCCTGAAGAATTCGGCGAACCGAGTGCACCCATGGGATGAAATTCTTCTTTCCGGACAAGGAAATTGTGGTGATCCGCAGCTCATCGCGGAGGTCAGGAGGAGTCGGGCGGTATGCAGAGGGGTTAGCCGCTTGGCCGGTGGAGTCAACGGAGGAGCTCATAGAGACCGGAGAGGCCGCAACGAGCAGGAAAGGGCGTTGCGGTTTGAATAGGTCGTCGTGGGTTGACGAGGTCACCACGGGTTGTCAAGGTCGCCGCGGGAGAGCACTCTTACACGACAAGCCCGCGCGGTTATATGAGAGGCCACATCGGGTAGTCAAAGCGACAAGAGCAGGAAAGGGCGCTGCGGTTTGAGGAGGCCACCGCGGGAGAGCACTCTTGCACGACAAGCCCGCGCGGTTATATGAGAAGCCGCGGCGGGTAGTCAAAGCGACAAGAGCAGCGAAGAGCAAGAGGGAGAAAGGGAGGCAGCGACCTGAGTGCGGAGAAGCAAACCGCACGGTCACAGAGAATACACTAGCGGACAGAGCGATAAGAGAAGTTGACTTGAACAGAGAAAGAGAGAGGTCGCAACGGTGAAGGAGAGACCGCGCGGGAAGGAGAGGCCGCGGGTAGATCGAGCTGCAAAGAGACAACAATGGCTAGGAGAAGCCGCGAGAAGAATAGGCCACGCGGGAAGGAGAGGCCGCGGGTATACCGAGCGGCAAAGAGACAACAACGGCTAGGAGAAGCTGCGAGAAGAATAGGCAGCGGCTAGCGCGGGTAGAGCGGGTAGGAGAACTCGAGCGGCAAGACCATGCAGCGGCTAGCGCGTGTAGACCGGGCGACTAGCGAGAGAAGGAGGGGTCCACCTGGTAGAGGGTGGAGAGTTATAAAAGGGGAGAGCCAGAGGGATGGAGGGAGGGAGGACAGGAGACAAGAGCGGTTAGAAGAGAGAAGACCGCAGGGAGACCGACAAGGAGACCGCAGGGAGACCGACAAGGAGACCGCAGGGAGAGTCCGCAGAAGCGGACTGGAGAGGGAGGCGGTCTGTGGGCGGGTAAAAATAGGGAAACCGCCGGTACCGGAACCTGCCTCTGATACCATGTAGAGAGAGCTCAAATCTTGTATGTATGTCTTGTGTATTTAAAATACAATGAGAGAATACAAATATATAGGAGAGAGAAGGTGAGAAAAGAAATCCTATACAAGATGTGGGACTAAGGACAGAAGAAGGAAAAATAATAAAAAGGGGCCCAATAATGAGCCCATTACATGGGCTTTTCTAACATAGCTCAACTAAGCTCTCACCCGCAAATGGGATTCAACAATTAATATCCTCATTTATTTGTTTATTCTTAAATATTCTTGATGAGCTTTATCACAACATAAAGGCAATTGAAAATGTAGATCTGCCATTTTTCTGTTACGTGTACTGGTTTCATGCTTAGACCTCTAGCGAGAAACCTTCATACGTATGTATCCCCTTTATTGCTAACTTTATGTAATTTAGTTTTGGACGTCTACATCAGTCTTTGGTGGTGAAAGAAGATTGGCCAAAGCCCAAAGCACTGTTATAGACTTATAGTTGGTGGGGTTTGGTTATCATTCATTTTTAGTGCCAATATGATTATACAGATGTTTTATGTTAGTGGAAATTCTCACTTTGTGTCTTTGCCATTCAAACTCCCGTGGGGACATGTATTTTAGCTCAATTGAAATCTTAAAACAGATTGATGGATTTTTTTAATAATCAAACCAGGTTTATGGATATGCTAGAAGGTTTGCTAAAGTTGGAATTGCAGATGCTCTTGTTGAAGCAATTCATGACGGGCTGGATTCAGCTAGTTTTGTATCAGCATGCATTGCTCTAAAGGCTGTTGCTGTCAATGTGAGTTCATTCGACAATACTTCCTTTTATTGGAAGTTTTACTGTTTTACACTTGGTTGTTCTATCTTAAAAATGAAAACAAGTACATGATTGATTACTCAAATTCTCACTCTGATATTTGATAATTAGATTGTTCTCTTGATCCTTTTGCATTCTATATAATATTTTTACATTCTTATATCCACATTTGGAAATAAAATATTTTGCGGACTTAAGCTGGAAAGATGAGATATAAGTATGTGGAAGATTTGTATATTATAAACTCAACTGACTGATGTAAACTTGGCGCTATTTAGGCATTATAGACATGTTACAGAAATTTACTTGAGTAGGCATTATTAGAAGGAAATTTAATTTGCTATTTGTTCAAATAGGTTTTTCTTGTAATATTCCTCGATATTGAAACTAAGGGTTTGTTAAAATAGGGATGATGAGCTATTTAAGTTGAAATTTCTTGATTTTATCCTAATTTTTATTATCTTGACAAATTTTGAGGTAGTGGTGACGTTAGTCAATTTTCAGATATTATGTATATCCTTTGTGAAGGAACTGAAAACAAGATATGATTTGAGGTCGCCGCACACATCGACCGAGACATTTGATGAAGAATCCTGCCGACCATTGCGTGCGATCGCTGATGTCAGGTGGCACTGTTAATGCTCTAGCAAGCTAGTGTTAGTTTGTATGGTTCACAATGGCCTGGCTTTGGTGATTGATGAATAAATCAAAAGAGAGCGAGAGAAAATAAAAAGAATGTTTTAGTTAAAATTAATTTAAGGGAGTATGGAACATTCGTTTTGACAGATAAAAAGTCTTGTTGTTCATGATATTTAGGTAAGTTTTGGATGGATAAGTTTTAGTACTTGTTTTATTCTCTTTCCACTCGGGCTTTTGTAAGCTGTTGGATCTCCATGAATTTCAAAGTTGATAACTTGGGAGCCGGATTTGATCTTAGTGTTTGACAATGGTTATCAATGTTCATGAATTATATCGGAGATATCTGAGTTTCCTTTGTTCATAGGAGAAGAGTACTCAAATTTTGGGAAGGGCTGGCTATCTCATTTTATTGTACATCATTTTTATGAAATATAGTTCTAGTGGATCATCTTCTTTCTCTTTTCTTGGGGATGTAAAATTCAAAAAGGTTGAAACTTATAAATCTTTGTGTTCTTTGCTATTCTTGATATAATTCTTTTACTTTATGTTAATCACATTTTGTTAGTGGAGGCTTGGAGCTGCAATGGAGCATGTGATGGGTATCCATCACTAAGAACTTGCATAAAAACCTATCATGAACTGGATTATAGAGATTTGAGCTATGTAAGAACAAATGGTTCGCAATTTCTATGATGCAGTTGAAGAAGGAGAAGGATTTTATTATATGTGATCTAGTTATATTTATTGGAAAATCAAGAACCGAACAATCATTGGGAAGTTGTATTTTGTGATGATGCATCATAATCGTGAAGAAGCGTGAAAGCTTTTAAGGTGCATATTATTTTTGCACAATAATGGTGGGCATGAAATGCAATGACATTTGAGTATGATCAAATTTTGGTTGAACGGTCAATAGCTAGGAGATTGTCACTTTGGAAGAATTTTTTCTTGGAGGATCACAAATTTTATCATTCATGTTTATTGTGCAACATTTGTACGTCGGAAGCTTAATGTTTAGTCATCATTAAAGACGGTGGCGAAACTATGATTCTGACTTAGCACTGGCACCTAGTAAAATATTAAAATTTTGTTTGATAATAACGTTCACATGTGTAAGTAGGAGTACACAATTTTAAAATAACCCAATAATATTTTTAATGTGAAAAGTTTATAAATTGAAAAAAAAACGAAGGGTCAGACCCATTGCTGAAAACTGTTGTGTATGTGTATATATATGCATATATAGTAAATATCGTAACTTTCATTATTAGATGTAAGTTCCATTACATCGTTCTCTAAGCCAATTTATATGTAAAAAATATCTGAAAACTCATTGTAAGATGTGTCAAGTTTTTGGAAAATATCATTTATAATTATTGTTGATTGAGACAAAATCTTAGAAAATGTTTGACTAGTTTTCATGAGTCTGATAATGGTGATGATTATTTGATCTAATTAACGAATTTTTGGCAATTAGCTATAAAATGTTAAATTTGTAAAATTGGTAGTCGTTTCAAATCTCCATGAAAACATTTGATTGAAGGGTCTATGTTGCGTATTTTTTCGATACAATGATTGAAGGGTCTATGTTGCATATTTTTTCGATACAAGTTCGGATTTGAATTTCGTTGAGTGATTGAGGAGAAATCAACTATTAAAATTTATAAGTTCGTATGGGCCAAAAAACTTTTATTTTTTCCCCCGAAAATTGAACTGTGCCCGTGAATAGTTCCACCCTTGATCAGAGTTTAAGAGTTATCCTTAAGTCTGATTATGATATGCTTAGCCCATTGGAGGCTTTTGAAGTGATTTAAAAAATATAAAATTTGAGATGAGTTGAAATATGTCTCAATATTAAAATAAGTGTTTGTTATTCAGATGTCTAAGTTTTAAATATTCTTTTATCCTATTTTTTTGTATTATCTTGCTGACAAATTTTGTGGATTATATGGAGGAGGCTTGTTATTTATATAGAATTAGTTTTACATTTTTGAGGAATAAAATATAAGATCTGATATGTGGGCGTCACTCAAATTTGAAAACTTATTGAAGAATATTGCTGATAATGGCCGTTGATGGTCGACAGTTATTGACAACAAAAGCATGTGACTGTAAAATAACGAGGTTTGCGTTTTCTAATTATATTTCACTATTTTTTAAGAATAAATTTATAGAGAGGAGAGAAAAAGAGAATGAAAAAGTTTTTAGTAGAAGCCAACTTATAGGAATGCTGGGCGTCGAAATTACAAAAGGAAAATACCATTGCACAAGTTATTTAAATTTATTAGTGCTTGTTTTATTCTGTGTTCTGGCCCAAATGTTGGTCTTGAATATGTATCAAATTTTTGGTTGGTTATCGGCTGAAGGAGTCTATTTAATCTTGGTATTCATCAGTCATATTTAGTAACTGTGTTGTTTTGGATATATTTGGATTTCCTTCTTTTGTATAAGAGATGAGTATAGTCGGAATTTGGAAGGTAGATTATAGCCAATTTATTGTACATTATTTGTATGGATTCTAATTCGAATGGATCGACTGATATCTCGTCTGTCACTAAAGGTTGAACCACATAAATATTTGTATTCTTTGGTGTGTTTGATTTGATTGGTGCTTATTTTATGTTTATCATTTTTCTCTCTTGATGTGCTTCCACATATGTGCGAGTACCAAAAGTGACGCGGATCAGTCGCATGATCGTGATCGATGGAGATCGGGCCACCATTCGGTGGGACCTATTTTTGCATATTTACCTAGGTTGCATTGATCAGATCGGTGATCCGAGACTGCGAGCGCGTCCGGACTGTCATTTTACATTTTATATGTATTTTGTTTTAATTTTTTGGTGTTGTATTTATTTTTTTAAGATACCGAGCATAACAGACAATCATAGGCGTTCACGCCGGGTGCCCACCGCTCCCTCTCGTTATAAATAGGAGCGGATGTTCTCATTTTCATATTGATTATTGAATTTGTGAGCGAATCCAGATCCGACAATCATTCGTGGTGCGACGCCGCGAGCCCCGGGGTGCGACGCCTCAGTTATTTTCGGTTATTCCTTTTCTTATTTTGTTTCTATTCACTTTTATCGTCCTCTTTTCCTGTGAACCAGCCCACTACCCACGATATCTTCGTCCACGAAGAAGAAAACCACTGTTCATCATCAGTTCTATGCTAGTAACAGCCAAGCCACTCGCCTCTTCATCCAGACCACTACCTCGTTCACAATACCGCCACCTGCCGCTCCTATTCATTCCTGAACCGCTCGGTTCCGACGTTATTCATCCTCCTCGCAAATCGATGGAAGCCAAATTCCGTACTCCTCCGTACTTCTCGAAACCACGACTACGGTCGCCCACTTCATCGTGGAGCCACTTCTAACCGCTCGACAACCTCATCTTAGCCGTGCATCTCCCTCGCCGTCCTCGTTTCTCATCCAAAAAACTGCCGTCGATTTCATCTGGGTCTGAACTTTCCAGCCTAGTTCTGTTTTCTCCCGGGGAAGCCATCCCACAACATCCTAGAGAAGCCCTTCCTCCACCTTGCCGAGTCCCACTCTTCACATCCAGGATCGATTTTCCTTGACCCAATCAGCAATCCCCCAACTTATCCAAAGTCAAGTCAGCACCCATGGGATTCCTAACTGCGTTTCCTTGTCTACACTCATCATCGCGAGATCTCCTTTGTGAGTATTTTTTGTTTTTGTTATATTTTTCTGTGTTAAACTGTAGATGAACATGTTGTATTAGTATGTATATAACTCGTAATTCATTGATATCAGAAATGCCTAAGGAGACGCCTATTCACAGACCTCACCCGACGAGCATGGGCGAGCATGGGGAAGCATGGGCGAGTAGCTCTCGTAACTCGCTAGTTTGGGCGAGTATCCAAAGCTACCAGAGGTATTCTCTCACCCCCTTAGGATTTGTCTATAAATAGACCCCCATGGGTATCAAGAGGGCACGTTGGAAGAGGCTGAGACCCCCCAAGTTTGATACTCGCCAAGTCCGTGCCTTCCTCGTACCTCGCCCAGCCTTTTGGTTGTGGAGGGGAAGTTTCTCCCAAACTTTCGGGTACGCGGTGAGACCTCCCTGCTGAGGCGCCTGGGGTGTGCTTGTAGACTTTTCTCTCTCATGCTCTAGCCATCAGAATTGTGTCATTCAACCGCATAATCAGTAACCTTAGGCTATAGCTAGGTCCGAACAGTTGGAGTAGAGATTTTCCCGGCTTCAACAGTATGAGTATTGAGATTGTCAGTGTTGTTCAATTTCTATAAAACTTATTCGTGCAAATTGCGGTTGGCGATCCTTCGCGCGAGGAAAACTTGTCATATTGTAACTTGTCATATTATTCGTAGGCTGGCTTAAACAAAATGTTGACTGAGCTGCGAGTATCGATGAGGATCTTGGCCACATTGAATTCACCTAGGATTGCCTTGATTACCACTACATTGTGGTATGGATTGATGGTCCGAGGGAGGTCTTCTTCTTTGAAAGTAATTGGCCCCCAAAGAGGGGAGCAAGTGAAGCTGAGGAGACTTCCCCCTCTCAGAGGCGCTTCAAACTCACTTTTCTTGAAGTCTCAGTACCTTTCCGTCATGGATATAGTTAATATATCCCAGCAGACAAATACCCTTTACTTCCATGCAGTCGTCTTCTTCGGCACCCTGACCAACATGATCGCCATTGTCGATGTTGCCGCACCTTTGTGTGCTTGGGCCCGCATCCGTTTCTTTCCATGCCCTTCAAAGTAAGGGCTTCCCCGATGCTGCTAGTAACAAGGCACTTCAATTTTCCATCTTTCAGTAGCTTTTCTACTAAGTTGCGGAGAACCTGACACTTCTCCGTGTCGTGACTGACATCACGTTGGAACTTACAGTAAAGATTTTGGTTTCTGTTTCAAGACCCTATCTTCAGAGGCCCGGGAGACATGAAATCTGACTGCCTCTGCAGGATCTTGACAACCTCTTTCATTAGGATGTCGATGTACTTCTATTACGCATTCCCCCGGCAGGCCGTTAAGAGAAACAAAGGGTTGTTACTGTTCTCTTGCCATTGCTACTAAGGTTTTATGAGCCTCATCTGCTGAAAGTGCCGAGGACGATGGGTGGCCCGTCTTATCATAGTAGTCGTCACTACGCTAATCCTCTATTTGAGGAACCACAATTCGTGTACGCTCGACCCCATAGAGTGCCTTCAGAGTGGTCTTCACATTATTATGATTATTATCGTCATTCTTATCCCCGCACTCGAGGGAATCATGTTGATCATTCAACATGACTTGATGGTAGAATTGAGTATCGTTCAGGTCATCGTCATTACATCTTCTCTATTTGAGGAATTCGAGTCAGGTCATCGTCGCTACACAAATTTCTTAAAAAGAAAGCCTAAGAATTTAGGTCATGCCACCGATACGTCGAGTAGAGCTCCCACTGACATGAGTGACCCGACACCTGAGTTTGATTCATCTCACCTTAAAGAAACTCAGTGCCCACTTGATTTTGGAGTTAACTTCGACCTTGATAGTACGATACGGGTGGAGAGCGATGCTATTATGATTAGTGAGTGCGGTCACGAGAGCGAGGATGAGCGACCCATCGACACTGAGATGATATGTCCATCACGCCTCACTTAGACCTAGTGTCCCTTTTGGCTAGAGTCTGTCATCGACACTATAACTATTAGCCTACTATTGCGTATAGACTTTTCTCGCACTTCATCCGATGACATCCTGGGCCACATCACGACTGAGAGCCGAGTGCCTAGTGTTGATCACGTGGTGTCCGCTTTACTCCTTTGTGGAAACACTGCCTCTTCTGATGGTCTGCATCTGAAGGACCATCACCCAATTGATGGGTTTTTGACACACCTACTGGTGAGTCCCCTGATGTGTCACATTCTCTGAGGGACATTCATCTCTCTAAAGTTTAGCAACACAATACTGATGTCTCAAAGAGTTTATTTAGATATTTGTCGTACAGTTGGGAATATTTCTATGTTCCACCCAAGGATCCTTCTGACAGGTCATCCCATTTTAGAAATATTCAGTCTGTTCTCAGACTTCCCACTTGAGGACTTGTCATATTTGTTGCAATTCAATTGTATCATCGTTTGTATGAGAACACTCTAGATATTTTTGAACCTATGTTGGTGCTCGTCACATTTGTGACGACTTTATTATACCCCCTCGATGAACTCCCTGATGAGTCACATGTTGGATCACTGCTCATCTGGGATGTATCTGTTATTAGAAGCACAGTCGAGTTTGAGAGTTCACTTGATGACTCACGGATCTTGTCTTACTACTCGCACTTATAGAGACAGTCCACACAATATATTGGCACATCTTCTTATTGATGCCTCTGATGTTCATTGGAGTGTTCATTGCACCCACGATGAGTTCTTCTATGACCCCACCTTTTGAACCTCCTGATGATGTACCTATCTTAGGAGTTTCTTTTAGTACCCAAATCACTGGTTTACAGAGTTATTCGTATTAGTGGTTCATCTTTTACATGCGTTGTTTGTTCATTTACATTTAGTCCATGACTCATCTATTGTTGCATGAATCACACATGTTGTATGTTTTGCATCATTTGCATAAAATGCATGAATTAATACAGAAGAAAACTACTAGCAATTTTGAATTATATAAGTATGGGTAGATTTGCACAGATGTGACTTCAGGTGTGCGAGCATGCCATGGTCAGACTTTGCAAAGAGTGGCTCCCAAAATGAGCCGCTACTAAACTACAACTTAAGCGAATGAGTTCTTATATAGTTACTAAAAAAGTTGGGACAAATGCCTACGAGATCGCTTTCCCTGCAGATATGAATATTCATATCGTATTTAATACGAAAATTTGACATAGTACTTTGAGCCTCTCGAGCATACCTTGAGCCTCTTCTGACACCCTCCCAGTTACAGCTTTACACTTTCCCTGTTCACCTTTGACGAGCACCCACGAATTTGCCTGCACCTTCTATGATTCCACCGGTTTTTCTGAATCCACCATCACGAGAGGTTAGCTGAGAGCATTACTGGTACTGTGATGAACGAGTGCACCACCACTACAGATTGTCCTTCTTACTGTTACTTGCAGTGGGGTTGACACCTCACCTTTGATGATGCTTGGATATTGGCGACGGAGCTTGATAGACTTACCCCCAATCTTCGACTACAATTCAGTCATCTTCATTCCTCGGAGATGAATCTTTTTCTATCGGGGGGAGTTGATGGTGATCAGTCGCGTGATTGTGATCGATGGAGGAGATAGGGCCACCACTCGGTGAGACCCGTTTTTGCATATTTACCTGAGATGCATTGATCGGATCGGCGATCTGCCGATCCGAGATCGCGAGTGTGGCCAGAGCGTTATTTTACATTTTATATGTATTTTGTTTTATTTTTTTGGAGTTGTATTTAGTGTTTTATGACACCAGGTGTATTGAACAATCATTGATATTCAAGTCAGGTACCCAACCTCCTCTCTCGTTATAAATAGGTGAAGATGTTCTCATTTTCATATTGTTTGTTGAATTTGTAAGCGAATCCAGATCCGATAATCATTCGTTGTGCGACGCTGCAAGCCCCAGGGTGCGACACTGCTAGCCCCGGGGTGCGACGCCTCAATTATTTTCAGTTATTCCTTTTCTTTTCTATTCACTATTACCATCCTCTTTTCTCGTGAACCAACCCGCTACCCACTATCTCTTCATCCACGAAGAAGAAAACCGTTGTTGATCATCTCTTCTATGCTGGTAACAACTAAGTTACTCGCCCCTTCGTCCAGACCCCTGCCTCGTTCACGATACCGCCGTCTGTCGCTTCTGATCATCCCTAAACCGCTCGGTTCCGGCGTTGTTCATCCTCCTCGTAAATTGACAGAAGCCAAATCCCGTACTCCTACGTACCTCTCAAAACCATGACTACAACCACCCATTTCATCGTGGAGCCACTACTAATTGCTTGACTACCTCATCTCAATCGTGCATATCCCTCGCCATCCTAGTTTCTCATCCAAAAAACCATTGTTGATCCCGTCTGGGTCTGGACTTTCTAAGCTAGTTCTGTTTCTTCCCGGGGAAGCCATCCTGCCCTGGTCCAGAGAAGCCCTTCCTCCACCTTTCTTAGTCCCACTCTTCACGTCCAGGATCGGTTTTCCTTGGCTCAATCAACAACCCCCAACTTATCCAGAGCCATATTTAGCACTCCTGGGATACCTAGCTGTGGCTCCTTGTCTACACTCGTCACCGTGGGGCCTCCTTTTCTTTGTGAGTATCATCGTTTGTGTTTTTTGGAATCTGTGAAGACCAGGCGGTCTACCTGACAGGACTAGCGGACAGGACTTGCGGAAATGTTAGGCGGTCTGGCGGATAACAGTGGCGGGCAGGTTTGGTGGATAGCAGTGACGGACAAGTTGATAATACTAGCAGTGTTATCGCACGAGAGGTTAAATAGTAGTCTTGGCGGTCTGGCGAACTGGCTTGGCAGTCTGGCGAACTGGCTTGGCGGTCTAGTAGTTGTCCATTATAAACCACACCAGTTAATTGCAGTGCGGTCTAATGATCAAGAGTTGTGGCAGTACAGTCTGCTGAGATCAGATACAGTTGATGGTCATGCGGTTAGTACCTGCCTAACCGCCTGTGGTGCTCCTATGTTCTTCCCGCAGCTGTGCCGTTTGATGATCAGCAGAGGCTTGACCGCAGTTGGAGTTCGTCAGTTCTCAAGAACAATCACTGGTGCGGTCTTGCGGTTAGACTTAGTCTAACCGCAAATATTTCTCCTAGAGCTGTTCGCTGGACACTGTCGGATACAGACTAGAGTAACCCTGTTGGTGACATTTCTAGCGCTGTATAGTCGTGCAGTTAGCTTGTCTAACCACATAGCCCGCATAGCTAGTTTTTATCTATCCGCCTAGTCGCATGTGACAGACGTTGTATATTCTCTCTCCCCTCTTTTTCTATAAATAAGGGGACATACTCATGTATTATGTAACTTTTTGAAGCAATAAAATTCTGTTATTTAGCTCTTTTCGCACATGGTATCAGAGCTAATCGGTCATTTTCTCCGGTTTCTGCTTTCTCAGCCGTCGCACAGTGCTAGCGGTCTCCAATTTTTTAACCGCCCTCTCTTCTTTTACTGCGGTTTTCTTCCTTAACCCCGCGTCTTCCCTTCTCTTTTCCGCGGTCTCTCTCTTTTCTGCGGTCTTCTCTTCTTCAACGGTTTCTTTTTTTCCACCATTTCTTGCCGCCCTCCCGCCCTCCCTTTACTCTTCGCACTTCCTGCAAATAACTCTCTTCTTGCAACCTCATCTTTGTTCCCGCGGTTTCTTCCTTAACCACTGTTTTTTTCCGCTGTTTCTTGCGGTCCCTGTTCGCGCGGTTTCTCTCTGTTCGCGTGGGTAGCCTACGGGGACTCCGACTTCTTCTTCCTCCATTCTATCCGCACAACCGGTTCCTACCGTTGCCTTAAAACAAGTTAGTTCGCCGGAGACAGTGTCAGCCATGGCTCGCCGCCACCAAACCCTCCGCCAAGCGCGGCTACAGGTCCGTTTCTCCTCCCCTCCCTCGGTGCTGGCCGTCTAGTTTTTTAGGAGAGATATCGGGCTCAATTGAGCCCGATGCCACGAGAGGAAGAGGGAGAAATACCGAGCTTTTCTTCTTGCTCTGGTTCGCCGGAGGAGCCGCCTCCGGCAGCCATGTCGCCGGGAAACGCTAGCTACCACCTCAATGGAGGTGGTGGCGATATTCGCCGGCGGGGCGGCGGCCCACTGGCCGGAAAATAGGAGATCAAGGTGCTTCAGATCGGGATGATCTGGGCCGACGACTGGTTGGGGAAGATGAATGGATGCCGTCCATTTAATGTGTATTTAACTATAGGTTATTTAATTATTGTCACATTTTATACAACATTTTTTCATGCCTAACTCAGGCTTTGTAGAGACATATTCAGAGAAAACCATCAACATGAAAAAGGTAGATCTAGGTCTCTGTTATGTGTTATGTGTCGGTTATATGTTATGAGTTATGGGTTGGAATGTTGTCATTATTATTTATCATTAAGTGGGAGCCTTGAGCCCCGAGTCTAGTTTTAGGTTTCATCATGAGTCTAGTTTTATGTTTCATCATGAGTGTTGTCCTTTTATAAGTTGTAATCCTATATAAAGGCAGGAATATTGTATGTGTTGGTTATGAAATGAAGTTCTAGTTTCTTGCCCCTTCTAGTGAGATAACTGGTGGCTCTCTCCTCCGACGAGCAACCCCGCTTAGGCAGCCGCGGTCACGGCTCCGTAGTATCCCGTCATCATCACCACCACCAACATCTCTACATCCGGCCACCTACGATCACCTCCGTCGACCTCTCCTCCGGGCAACAGTAGAAGGTCCATAACAGTCTCACCTTTAATTTGACACCATAAACTCGTAATTTGGAGCACTGTAGCTCCCTGTGGTACATTTCTCCGAGGACTACTCCTAGGCTTGGGCAGAATTTTAAATGGATGCCTAAGTCAAATCCTAAGTCCACATGCAGTGAAATTTAGGCCATGCATGTGTCTATGTTAGAGTTAGTCCCTGCCCAAAAATCAGAATTTTGGGGGGTGTTTTCTATAGTTTATATCAATGTTGTAGATATCGGATATCGGGGACACGTCGGTTTAGGTTTTTCATATCGGTTTTACTATGTCGGGGGATATATCGGGGATATTTCATATATCGGGTTTTAATATTTAATTATTTATATGTGTAATTATTTATAAATTTAATCATTTTTTCATTTTTATATATTAATAATTTGATATTTATTGAACTTCTAAATTTATTAAACTAATATAAACATTTTGTGTTATACAAGTAATAACGGTATAATGCATTAAATAAAACAAGAGAAAGTAGAATGTCGGGAAGTTGTCTGTAACAATGAAAGAAAAGAAATCTTTAGTCCATAATTCAAAGGCATAATTGACATCGATGATACACTTGGGCAAGGAAGAAAACCAAAGGAAAAAAAGAACCTAAACAATGAAACAATTTTGGTTTATTATCTATTAGACCATAGACACTAATTAAAATAAGTTGAAAAAACCAATCGATTATCAGGATATATCGGCCGACGGCGATTTGGAATAATAGACCTATATTTCAAAAGGATATTTTGCAAAATAATATCGGAAACGTTGTTTTGAGACATGTCGGACATCCAACATGGTTTATATAGAAATTTAAATAAAGGGAATATAGGAGGATTCATGCCCCCGAATGGAGGTAGATTGTAAATGGTGTGCCACTAGTAAAATTTGGAAAGTGGGAAGTTAACCCATTTGGCCCAATGCATGTCCATGAGATTTTGGACAGAGGCTTTAGGGATGAATTACACCTCCCATAGAAAGATTGAGATTTTTGGGATAAAAAATCTCATTATTTTGAATTATTGAAAAATAGGCTCTTTTAGAAATAAAAATGAGATATAGGTCTACTGACCTTGTAAAATTCTAAAATTTTGATACAAGCCCTAATAAGACATTTTACATCTCTGGAAAAAGTTATGAGTCTGTTTGAGGATTATATCTTGTGTATTTAGTAGATTTACAATTTTACCCTTTTGAGATTTAAATTAAATATAGGGGTAATACTATTTGGAAAATTGTGGAAAAATGTATACAGTCTTGTTTTTGTGATATAAACCTCTGTGGAGTTATTTAAGAATTTTGGATGATTGAGTTTGCTGAAAACCATGATAGTGGCATTTTTGTAGTAATGTTCACCTGTAATTATTTTAGGTCAAATCACTGGTTAGGAGTATGAATTTCTGTTTGGAGTTTTTTTTATGACAATGTTAATCACCAGTAATTTTCTATGAATTTTCAGTTGAATATTTTAGGTACTTCATTTGAAATATGGAATAATTGTTATTATAATCATAAATGGAAAATGAATGGTAAATCAAGTGGAAAAATTAGTATCTTTGGTGAACAATTATTTTTAACCTAGATGAACTCCGAGTAAATTATCTAGACATAATGGACCGTCAGGATATAGTAGCTCATGTATAAAGTGACCTCAGTCAGCTAATTAAATGATTTAATTTATGGTCCTAAATAATTAGAAAAATGATGAAATTCTAAATGGTCAACTTCATACACATGACAAACCCGTGATAAATATTTAGGGGCCTTTGACCCAAGGAATTGGAAGTCATCTCATTTGAGTTAGAATTAGGTCATGAGCTGCGCTTAGCAAAGTGACGTGTAACATTAGGACCCACAGGGAAAATGGTTGGATTGAGAGGTGTATTGGGGAGTTGAAACCCTGCTTGGTTTCTCAAGTATGTCGCTACATAGTAATGAGTGTTAGAGTGCAAGTCACACGGAGAACAATTATAACGAGGGCCGACGAAAGATCGTCGTCCTTCCCAATAAGTACTTTAAACCATTAGGTCTACTCAAGAGCAATAACGAGATGGGGGTATTAATAATGGGTAGACACCAATAAAAGTAAGTATCCTTGAGAATGTGAGCTTTGAGCTTCAGCCCATCGTAGTTCCTAGTGCCCCCGAGAGCCCTTCACCGGGTATGCCCTGGGCAGTCCAAGGACTAACCCTAAATTGTTATGTGTAACAAGAATTAGACAAGAGTAGTCTAATAAGTTAAGGGAATGATATGACAAACTCACCCGCATAGGGTTGAAGGGATACATGACGAGTTTTAGTTCTGCGAGCTGGACGGCTCGGATGTTTGGTACAGGACGGGTTTTAGTCCTGCAAGCTGATGACTCGGATGTTTGGTTACAGGACGGGTTTTGGTCCTGCGAGCTAGAGGCTCGAATTGGAAATAACTTACATGTGCATAAACATATTAGTGGCGGGTCATGCGTTACTGGACCAATCGTCACATCGGTGACAGTACGGTGACTCTGGTGAGGTGTGAAGGTTTGAGGGGCCAGTAGGTTGTTTATACTGCGGTCTGGAGGGCAATCCCCGAAAACGCACACCCGACTTAAAAGACTGGCGGGTTTTTTAACATTAGTACGTGTGACTCTGGTGTGTCCTTCAGAGGCGTACGAAGGGTCTAGGCCTGGTAGTGTGTATACCCGCCTAGGATGCGGAGATGCCCGCTCCGCTGCTGCGGTAGCCACAACGGTGGTACCCGAGAGTTAAGCTAACTCCAAAAAATGGGAACTAAAGGTCTGTGAGTGAGTTGCACTTGCATGAAACATAACCCACATAACATAGCATACATATATACTTAGGACATACGCACCATAGATCTTTATCATATAAATTAGTATGAGCTCTTTTTATATAATAAGTTACATTTGTGAAACCATAACTTATAAGTTTGTATGAACATTCATATAAGTTAAAGTAATTCTGTGATATTGTGAACTTGTTAGTTGATTTACTACTTGTTATACTTCTTCTCTCGATTGACCAAACAGGTTCAATGATCGTACTAGCCGGCATGATCAGCGTCTTGTGGTGTCGACTAGCCTGTGTGTTAGTGTCACCATAAGTCGGCGGTTCTGGGCATAAGACCGGGTAACCTCCTTGGTAAGGGGGAGGGGGGGTCTTACAATGATTATATAGGGATCCATTCGCCTAACACTCAAGCTTTTAGCAAACCTCTCATGGAGCCTCACAACGCAGATTCTCACCATCACATGCTCGCCTTCATGAAGTGCATGCACTTGCCAATGAACATTCGCATGTGATTTACAACTTTTATTACCAATATGGATTATTCGTCAGACCGACTTATGACACATACAAATGATGAACAGACAACACAACAGACTCATGCAAATGATGATAAAATGACTCGACAAACTCATGCAAATGATGCAGATGACATATGACCGACACAACATGCTCTCTATGAGAGAATCTAATGACCTGAAAATTTATCAAAGGAGGCAGCCTATCAAGAGGCTCTCTCGGGGGAGTGTAGAAAAACTCATCCAGTGTGTGCCGAGTGCTCAGGTGACCGTGCGGAACATCTACACTCAAGGCGAGCTCATGAAGAGCAAAAAGTCTCTCAGAGAGTGTAACACATCAGGGGGCTCACCAGGAGGTGTGTACGAAAATTCATCACAACTGCGACGACCACCTGAATTAAAATCGTGTATCCTGACTAAAAGACATGACTCTCGAGTTTGGTGCGTGTCCCCGAAAAGAAAGAGATCTTCTGGTGGGTCAGTAGGTGGTGCGACCCAAAACTCATTGAGGGTGCGATGTGTCAGCAGGTGGTGCTCTAAATACTTGATGCTCCACACAATATCCATCCTCTGGGGCAAGGCCAAAGACGATAATGGAAGAAACGCCACTAACCCAAAACTCGTAAACAAGCGACTCACCTGAATCACATCCTCACTAGGATGTGGTGGCTCATCAGGAGGCTCAACAGGGGGATCATCATAGAACTCGTCACTAGGGTCAAGGTTCTCCAGATAAGTACCAACATAATGGGTAGGGTCCCCGTGAATGAATGACATGGCCACTACGAGATCAACATCAGACTCGGGCTCTCGGTTGTGATATGACTCAGAGCAATGAATTGGGAGGGGGGCATAGAGCTACTCTCAAGAACGGGTCTGTCAGTGCAGTGTCAAGACAAGAGTCTAGGGTAGGGGTGCTAATCAACCCATGACACGTCACAAGTAGAGGTGTGTGTGAGGGACACAGTACTATATACTCAATAGGTCGCTTTGGCTCACTCTCAGTCGGGGTCACTGGAGGAGCGTCAGTAATAAAAGATAGGTCACTCGCTGGGCTAAGTACCTCACTGGGGTGAGAGCAATCCGCATCAGGTGTCACTTCAGTCATGTCTGACGGAATAATGAGAGGCAAAGTGGTGTCCTCGGTGTAGGAGGAGCTTGTACTGTTGAGGTCAAGGTGAGAATCCCATCGACCGGCTCTTGTTGATCTCAATGATTGTTCATAATGAAAGACGAGCTGATATGTCTGCTCAAGGGACTTCGAGTTATGATAAACCACTTTGGTACGTATGTCAGACCGAAGTCCAGACCGAAATTGGGGAGTGGTCATGGCTGGGTGCTCTCGGATGTCACTCATCACAACTAACTAATCAAAGTGATCCCTGTACTCGGCGACAGACATGGATCCTTGATGAAGGGAAAATAATTGGTCGAGCAAGCAACTCCGATACGACA
Organism: Platanthera zijinensis; assembly: GCA_039513925.1. Classification (NCBI taxonomy): domain Eukaryota; kingdom Viridiplantae; phylum Streptophyta; class Magnoliopsida; order Asparagales; family Orchidaceae; genus Platanthera; species Platanthera zijinensis. Next base: position 158,327,402 of record CM077091.1, read on the forward strand.
AAGACAAATACCTCTGACACAATATACGCTTCATGTTCACCAAATTGGTAATGCGATGTAGACGGTCCCGCTCGCTGATCCTCTCAACGTTAGCCCAATATGTCCTCGCCTGATCTAAAAGTCAAAGTTTAGTAAATTTGATGCGACGCTCACCGAATAACTCAAAATGATCGAGATAATACTCCATATCCACGAGCCAATAACTGAAAGACTCGAGACTCGATGAGCCGTCAAAGGAAGGGGCAGCAGTACAAAACTGACTCTTAAGATCTCTCTCAGAACGAATATCTTCATTATAATCATTCCTAAGGTAACCGAGTCGTGTCGAAGGATCAACACGATCCGCTCGTGTCTACGGATAAAAACGATGACAATCATCATACTGATCGTCTCTAGCATAGTGGGGTTGTGTCGATGGGTCAACACGATCTCTGGAAGTGGTGTGCTGCGATCGAGGATAACTGTCATAGTAATGTGAGGGTCTCCCTGACGGGGCTCTGTGAGAGCGGGTGCAAGTGGACTCGAGACCTCCAAATTGAGGAGAGGAATAATCGTGGTACATAGACATAATTAAAAATCTATAGACTCTACGACTGCGTATCGAAAAGTGTGTGCAACCTTGCCTCTGATACCAATTGACGCAGAGCGAATCTATAGGCGGCGGGAAATGCGGTGACCTAACCCTACATGCTATGCAAATCCGACGGTTAGATCATAATTGGATAATAAATAAAATATCCCACGTAAATTAAATCCACGACAAGACAATATTTTATTAGGGCAAAAACAAGCTTAGGCTTTCCTTCGCGTGGAGGGCCAAAGCAAGAGCACGCGGCAAATAAACTCTGCAAATCATAATATTTATCTAACAAACTACTACAATACGAGATATCCAATATGACGTCCAATCCGATAAATAAATGCTGAAAATAATAATCCAATACAACAATACTCACTAAATAGCGTGCTGACCAAGGCAATGAAGATATCGGAGCCGGATTCATTTTGACGGCGATCCAATGTGGAATCGGAGGCGTGGAAGTATCGTAGGTGGTTGTCCCCGACGGTGGAGGGTGGAATCGGACCGGAAATGGATAGATCCGGCCACGTCTAGATAGATCCGGGCGGGGAATGGTAGATCCAATAATTTGAAATCGGATCCGGGCTGAAATTTCCAGATCGGGGCTGATCCGGAAGGGGGACGGCTTTGGGAAGGTGGTTCCACGGAAGGAGGGGCTGTGGGGGTTGGGAATAGTGGTGGAGAGGGGTGCTCGGTGGTTGTTGGTGAGGCAGGGGTGGCTGGTGGGGATGCACAAGGAGGGCTCGACCTGTAGCCTCCTGGAGGTGGGAGAATAGCCGCACAGGCTCTGGAAGGGGGCGGCAGCAGGGAGGGAAACGGCGAGGGAGTGGGCTGAGGGTGGCGGTTTAGCAGGAGGGCAGCTGCCTGGCCGGTGGCTAAAGGGAGGCAGCCGGATGTAGACGGGAGCCTAGAGGTAGCGGCCAGGTTTGTGGGGATTTACTGTTGAAACTATAGAAGTGGAATAGTAAATTTCATAAATGAACAATGAACCTCAAGGGAAAGAAGAATTCTGGACAGCTGTTAGGCCGGCTGTTTTGGGGGTTGTAGGGGCTGTGGATGAGGGTTTCAGAGTGGGAAGAAGGAGCTTATGGTTAGGGGGTACCTTGGGGAGGGAGATACAAGACTAGGAGTTGTCACCTAGGGTTCCACGCAGTCGGCACCGTGGGATGATCGTGGGAATCCGGAAATAGCTTTCTCCAAATTTTGCAATGCCTTAGATCAGCCCCTAAGAAGTCTATTTATAATAAAGAGAAGATTAGGGCATCCCCATCAGCCGCTATGATTGGCCGGAGGTGAGACTACCCAAACACAACCAAATAAATGCAAACATAGTGAAAACGATTCGCAATGCGAATCCGGACACATCTGCGGAGTCCGATCGTCGATCTGGGCATGTCATATATGGTAAGTCGCCAAATTGGTCTCAAACGGGCCCAAAACTCGTCTTCGTCTCTGCTCCGCATCATAATGCCACCGAGTTCTATTTCATTTTTTCCCACCATTAGTAGAGTTCTTTGGCCTATTGCCACCATGCTTCATTTGTTTATCTATTTATAGTAAGGTCAATTTGTTTCACTATAATTGTTTCTAGGTGCTTAGATTTAGTTCCCAAAGTTGGTCACCCTGAAGGGATATTTGCTTGTTCTGTCGGAACTAACTTCTTGTTAACCAATTCTTATGGCTACAATATGTTCCACTTTTAAATTATTTTTCCATTATTTTATTTTATTATAATAATTAGGTAAGGGGAGCTAAAAAGATATTTGCATTAAAGATTATGAAATCATATGCTCATACATATACTTGAGTAAGGGGAGTTAAAATGACCTAAATAACCCGGTTGGGTAAAACAGAATAAAAACACGACTTGAAGAATCTGTATAACTATGTTAAATATAACTCCCCCTCAAGTCGGATGAAAGATATCAGTTATTCTGAGTTTATGAATGTCATCAGTAAACACATCTCATCCCAAGCTTTTGATGAAGGCATCGGCCAATTTATTTTTAAACTGAACGAAAGGAGTGACCAAATTTCCTTTATCTAGGTGGTGATAAAATTTCGATCCACCTCAACCTGCTTAGTCCTGTCATGTTGAACTGAGTTGTGAGCAATACAAATAACTGCCTTGTTGTCACAATATAAGGAGAGGGAAACATTCTCCTGAAGTTTAGATCTTGTAACACAGTACGCAGCTGTAGATATTCTGCTTCTGCACTAGATTTGGCCACCACATTCTGCTTCACAAAGACTTTGAGACATTGACTGGTACTCAGCTTCGACACTAGATTTGTCCATCACATTCTGCTTCTTGCTATGCCATGTCACCAAATTTTCGCCAATAAAGGTGCAATACCCCGTTGTGGATTTCCTGTCATCACGACTTCCAGTCCAATCAACATCAGTGTAGAACTCGATCTTTAAGTGGTTGTTCTTGGAGAACATAAGCCCACAATCAGAGGCTTTCTTTAAGTATCGTAGTACACGATAAGCTGCGTTCTGATGTATGATCCTGGGAGCATGCATATATCTACTGAAGATACCAACATCATATGTATTGTCAGTACGAGTGTGAGATAGGTATAAGAGTCTCCCAAACGATAAATTGAAGCATCAGCACGATCACCATCACTGTTTTCATCAATCCTATGATTCTCCTCCATAGGAGTGTTAGCTGGAACACAAGTACACAACCAAGCATCCCAGTCTCTTTTAACAGATCCAAAACATACATTGGTTGAGAGACGAAGATACCTTAATTTGATCAGGTCACTTCAATTCCCAAGAAGTAACGCAATCTGCTTAAGCCATTTACTTCAAACTCAACAGACAAGAGTGCCTTGAGATTTGTGATTTCCTCTGTGTCATCTCCAGTGCTCACAATGTTATCCACGTAGACAATAAGAACTACAGTTTTTTGTTTACGTTTTTGGATAAACATAGTGTGATCAGAATGTCTCTATTTGCAGCCAAATTTGAGCGGATCTTAGGAAAGCTGCCAAATCAAGCCCTGAAAGATTGCTTCAGGCCATAAAACGACTTCCTTAAGTGGCAAACAAGCTATTCTTGTCCCTTTATCACAAATGCAGGAGTGAATGTCCTATACACTTCTTCATCAAGCTCTCGGTGCAGGAAGACATTTTTTACATTCAGTTGGTGAAGATCTCGTCCCAAGCAATCAACACAAGACAGAAGAACACAAATGAAGTCTATCTTCGCTACTAGAGCAAAGGTCTTTTACTAGTCCTCTCCCCGAGTCTGGGTGTATTCACGAGCCACTAGGCAGACCTTGTAACACTCAAACTTACCATCCTGGTCTTGTTTAATAGAGAAACCCACCTTGGACCAATGATTTTCTTCTTAGGAGGAAGGGGAGAAACATCCTATGTGTGATTCTTGTTCAAAGCAGACATTTCCTCCATCGCTCGGACCTATACGAGAATACTCAAAGCTTCCTGACATGTCTTTGGAATAGTAATCAAGGGCAAAGAAGATATAAAGCCCCGATGAGCATGAAAAGGGTGATGATAAGCAACATGGTTGGAAATAGGGTGTTGCGTACACATAGCTTTACCTTTTAACAATGCAAGAGAAACATGTGGATCATCATCAAAATCTTAGTCCAAAGCAAACACAGGTAGTGATGGAACGATGGTGTCTTGTTTATTTGTTTAACAACGGTGGTAACATGAAGAAGGGGAGAAATCAGAGACGGGCACAAATGAAACTGAATAGGAGACGTAGGGGGCGTATGAGGCATATGAGACGTAGAACCATAGGTCAGCCCCCTACTTTTGATCACATGGGCAAGGTGATCACAAGGAGTAAAGAAGAAATTACTCCTTTTGATCACCCGATGCGAAAGCCGGAAATCCAGGTTCCGAAGCTCGGAATTTACCCCTCCCCATATAGCCTGTCATCCCCCTCCCATAGCTGACCAGCCCTCTACCACCCCAAACCTCCTCCACATGCTCCTCCCAAAACCAGCCACGAACACCTTCTCATTTCCCTCCACTTTGAGTTTTCCGTCGATCTATGGAAATGACCGGCGACTCCCCCCCCCCCCCCCCCCAAACCACCGCCACCCCGCAAAATTCCCTTCAATCTCAGTTTTCCGGCGATCGCCAAAAAACACCTCTTGCCGCCGCCACCACCTCTAGTGATCTTCTCCGGCCACCTATGGTTTGCCACCTCCCCACTATTCCACTACCCCCACTAACTCCACCTTCCTAAAGTTTTAGACCACCATCTTATTTTTTTCTTTCTCCACCCATTTATCAACTTCCCCACTTCTCCATCATCTCACGAAGTTTCAGCCCCTAACTGAACCCCTACCCCTCCCATTCAGCAGCCCCTACCCCTCTCACGTGGGTCCACAATCTCAGCCCCCATCCGAGCTTCGCTCACACACACCCAATTTCCAGCCCCCACTCCACACCCAAACTGCGCCCCTCTATCCTCCCAAATAGAGGACAACTACCTGGGATCAGCCCTCCGACTGCCACCCAGCTGCTGTTCAGGATAGTTAAGGATTTCTCACAGCCACTGGAATCACCACTAGCCTGCTGATGTTCATGCTCCACTGACCCTGATACTCCAACCAAACCCTCCCAGCCTCACCTGCCTCCAGAACTCCACGGGTATTAATTTTCCTGGGCATTCCCCTCCCAGCTTTATATTCTAGCATGCTGGAATTAATTCCAGCCACCTGAAACGCCCATTTCTGAACCCATTCCCTGTTCTGGAGCCTGTCCAGCACCTGGGCACCTTCATTTCTCATCATGCCCAGTTCCCCCAACTCAGTTATCAACCCATCCAGCCCCTGCAAACCCATGCAGGGGCTGTTTCTTCTTTTCCAACTCTGTCACAGCCCTACCCTATAGTCAGAGTTCATCTTGGAGGCTGAAACAGTCCTTGGTCTCCTTCCCGGCTACTAGAGACTTGTCAGATGCCCCCCAAGCCCTCTACTTCCTAGTTGTGTGTTTTTTTTTACTGCGGTCCTTTATTTTATGTTGAATTAGTGTTAGTTCTCTTCTTGAGGCATATTATTTTGTAATCATTGTTTCCAATCTTTTGTGACTTTGCATGTCCTTTTTCATTTGTGCAATTTAATTACTTACTCTCTCACATCTATACAACTCTTGTTTTCCTTCTTAGTTTTACCACCGTGAGTATGTGATTTAGTTAGCATCAATTTTTGTAAAAACTAATCACTGTGAGATACACAAGTGTTTTACTGTTCGATTGTTGCATTTAAGGTTCATACATTACCCCTCTTTATTGGACCGTCCTGCATGACCCTAGGTCCCCCATTCAAAGTTGGTCTATTTGGTCGAGTCAGTACATGCCATGCACGTGCTTGGGTCGGATAGACCTCATCTAGGCCTTTTTATTTTTTAACTACTAGCCTGCTCTTGTACTTGTTAAATAATAATAAATAATACTATTATTTTTTTAATAAAATATAATAACTTAATTAAATCACCCTAAGTTGGTTCCTAAACTAAGTTATCTTTCCCCTCTAAACATCCAATTATTAAGTTCTTTAACTAATTAAAACACAAACAGAATTATAAAATAGCCCATAATGCCGTCATACTGTTATGTTGGTTGGGCAAAGTTAAAGCTGCCGTCAATCCAGTTGGGGCCAGGTTGGAATGCTAGCTGGTGCCTGCCAATATTGCAGGCAGGGCTTGCAGCCCTGCAGGCGGAGCAACCTTCAATCCTCGTGACAGAAATTAGGCTTTGTGTCAGCCTCATTTGGGCATGGCAATATTGTGCCTGTTAGGGCCCCTATGCCTGAACCAGGCTTGATCGGCCTGACTCAGGTGGGCTTTCTGAGACCAGGTCTTATTGACAGGCCTAATAACAAGAGTTATTATTTTAACTCATCATCCAATTTATGTAACATTCTTCGAAGGAAAAAAATGAAGATGACTTTCTAGCATCTCAATCTTGAATTTCACTTCCATCTTTGAATGTGATTTCAAGAACGAGAACCTAGTTTTTTTTAATCTATTTTCATCCAGTTTCAACCAATTGGTTGAACTCATTTTTGTAAATGAATCATTGCTGACGCACAAACAAATTAGCCTTAAATTTACTTTCGGCAGTGATGACCTAAGCCAAGACAAGATCAACGCCTCAAGCAGCAAACCACACGCAGCCATGACAAAGGAGGAGGATAAACCCAGTAAAAGCCCTCGCAACAACACCTGCAGAGAAAGGAAATCAAAGAGAAGAAGACAGTGGCATGTAAAATTAAAGGATACAGGTTGTCATTCGTAAAGCTGTACTTATCTTGTAAAATGAGTTGACTATGTCAACTATAGCCTGTTTATAAATATATGTTACGGGCCTTTGTAAAAAGTGTAAGACTTGAAATATAAAACAGTGAAACTCTTTTGCCTACTAAGCTTGTTTGTAATTCAAGTACTCCTGAGATCTTTGTTAATATCAGTGGTATCAGAGCTAGGTTAAGTTGGTGGTCAATCTTGCCGTGGAGACTTGGAGCATCTCAAAGTTCATCGAGTTTATGTCGAAAAGAGGGGCCAGAAAAGACGGATTCCCCGGTAGCTCGTATGGGCTTTGTCTCACATGTTCTACCTAGCGAGGTCACGCGTAGGTTGTTTCGTTATGCCGTGAAGATGTCTTTGGAGTGCAGATTCAAGCAAGACCGACGGGAGGGACCGGAAAAAAGCATAATATCCCTGGTGGCTCGTACGAGATTTGTCCCACTTCGCCTACCCGGCAACGTCCTCCTACCTCCTCCAACAAGATCCATCAAGAGCCAAGGAGAAACTAAGCTTAATCAAAATCATGAAATGAAGAAGAAAGAAGTGGGTCAATTCAAATATGGGATTGGTTTGGGAGGGGGTGTTAGAATACAAACCAAATCCCCTCTTCAAGCAACATGCGACAGAAGATAGGCATGAAAATAAACAATCAAAGGGAAAGCTTCTCTTGGCTACACCTAAGTCCTGAACAAAATCAAAGCCACCTGTAATAGGTATCAGAATAAAAAAACATATATCTGAAGGGCCCTGCGGCAACACCTGTAATATATAATTATTAGGATGTTTAGTATTAGAGCTTATCAAGGAAAGAGATATGTAAAACCAGGAAATTGGGTTACAAGTTACCTGCACTGGATATGCTATAATATGTTATAAATAGCCATGTACCTGTACAATTATAGTGTGTGAAATATATAAGGAGCAAGAGAGAAAATCATAGAGCATCAATGTAATCCTCATCAGGTTCTTTGCTTTGTTCTTTATTCTGCTTGTATATATATATTTTATTTTTCAACAGGTAGTTTCGTCAATCACTCTTCCATTACATGATAATGTTTGGACTTATCTTGTAGCCCATCCACTAGTGTACCTGAAATTCCCTGAAAATTTTTAGTGTATTTCTAGAAAATTGTCTGCCTCTGAGCTTATAATTTCTGATACCATGTGTTTTTGTTTATCATTTGAAGAATGTAATTCTAAAGCATGAACCTAACTTGTTCGTGGCTTAAGTAGGATAAAATATAATTGTCTACAGGATGTAATTTGCCGCTCAATAGCTGGAAATGGTGGCATTGACATCATTCTCAAGTATATAGATGACTGTGATGAAGCTGGCGATAAAACGGTTCCAAGAGCCTGCTGTTCTTTGTTATCTAAGGTATTATTATATACTTGAGCAAAACTTCATTTCCTAAATAGATAGGCACATTGAATTATTATAAACGGCTGTGTTTCAAGTTGGCAGGGAGTGATGAGAATAAGGGCATTATTGTACAGAGAGGTGGCTTCGATATACTAATAAGATTGTCTTTTAGATTTTCTGAAGATCCTTCTGTTTTGCTAGAGGTATTTTGGCATAAGAATACTATGGTGTTTGACTACATGAGAGTTACTTCTGTTAGAGTTATTAATGAATTGTGATTATATTTAATCCATGTTGCAGGTCATGTCAATTATTACTGTGCTCTGTTTAAGATCCCCTGATAATGCAGCTCGTGCAGTTGAAGCAGGGGCCGGGGATCTGGCTATCCAAGCAATGCAAAAGTTCCCTTCTGTGCATCAATTGCAAAGGCAATCATGCTCCATGATCCGTAATATCGTGGCTAGGAACCCAGAGAATCGGTACTATAATGTTATTTACATACTAATCTATGTGGGTGTTTTCTTATGGAATAGAGGGCAGCTCAGGCTCTGAATTCAACAAGAATTTCTCTAGATATGATATAAGTACAGTTAGTGGATTCATGAATTAAGGGATAAGATGCAAATATGTGGGATTGTAATTCAACAGGTATTGGTAGGACTTATACTTACTAGCACTCCATTATAAGATGTAGCATATAAACTTAACTCAAGTTTGCTGACAGTATAGATCGCAACTCAGATTATCATTGTACATGGCCGTAAGCTGAGTGAAAAAAAGGAATCATGCTATTATAAAAGAATTTTTCGCCCACTTCATTTGGCAAGAAGAATGGGGTTTAGCTTTATTATTCAACCTCCACATCGGATCAAGCTACAACTATTTACTTTTGCTTTTCCAGATGACCAGATTGCCCACAATAAAGATACTATATCCCAATTTGGACATTATTATCATCAACCAAATATGTAGTTTGCATTTGAGAAGACCTATACATCCAAGTGCCTAGTCATGGTATACAATAGTTCTTTTTCAGGAGACTCTTGATATACTTAAGAATGCATATAATTGCTTCTCAGCTTTTGCTTTTAGGTGTTTATATGAGTTGATTTGCAACCACAATTAAAGAGATGCCTGGTCTAAATAACCATCAGATTGACCAATTTCTTGCCAAGTCTCTCAGATGTATATCCATGGGATTAAAGCAGGTTGCCAGTAAATTTTTTTTGGGCAATCAATAACACATTTTGTCTGAGAAAGAGAGATGCTTCGTTATGAATTCAACTCCAAGTATTTGCAACATCCTATATTTTTATTAACAAAGCACTCGTGTCATTTATTGCTAGAAACACCTTATTGGTTGCTCCAAGTAATTAATATATCATACAAATATACACCTAGGATAATGGAGTGATCCCTTGTTCTACTGGAGAGACTAATTTTGGTCAGTACTATGCAAAACTTGCCAAATTAGTTATGAGGGGTCTGATTCACAACATATATAACTCACTATGAGGACTATGCACCAAGTTATGAGGACCGTGGACACCCATTGTCAGACACTAAGTTCAATGCATGGAGTTTGACCTAGATTTGCTTCTCCACATCCATGTGTTTTTGTTTAAGAGGATTCTGTTGTTACACCTCCATCCACATTATCTGATTTAATTGATCATCCTATTGTCGGCATGCCTACAGATTTCCTCTTACTCGGTTCACTACATAAATGAAAACTTCAGTCTAAGCAGATGGCGGTGTATAAAGAAGTGGAGGCGAGTGTTAAGGGAAAGGGAGCAGTGGTGGGAGTGTTGCGAGGGGACGATGTCTGGAAGCGAGGGTTTGTGTGAATCAACATGAGTAGGGTATGTTACATATGGTTGAAATCGGGTTGGGGAAGAGAATCCAAAATCCTCTTCATTACCACGCTGTGGGAAAAATCTTATTTGAGAATGATATATGAGAATGCAATATGACGGCTACCACTGGAAAAAAGTTTGACAGTTTAATGCAGGCTTGCTATTTGGTCTCACTTCACTATAACTTTCTCCAATCTGTTACGAATTTACCTTTTGTGATTAAACACTGGCAAGCTAACTTGTAAGGCAATATGTTGAAAAGATTTTGCTTACTATATTTGTGTCATTTGCTGGATGAAATGTAGACACATTTGGGAAGCTGAGCTTCAACAGCCTTTTCACCTTACCATGTTTCATTGGAAACCGAAACACATTGGACTCTGCTGAAGTCTTTATCATCTAGAGTATGGAGTCAGCTTGGAAAATAATTATTCTATTAGTTTCTATTCATCTATTGTAATATTAAGTGTTAGGTGTAGGCTATATATAGCCAAGTCATTTTCTCTAATAAGATTATGAGATTCATTTGCAACTTGGTATCAGAGCGAGAAAAAACCGAGCGGTGCTTTCCCATCTGCGAACGACGAACGACGCCGACCCTTCTGCGACTAGCGCCGCAAGAATGACACTTCAGCACCCGCATCTAGCGGTTGCCGCCGTCTCTGGCTGCGTCTAGGCCGGCCGCAGTGGGAACCTAGCAATTTTCAGCGCCGCATGATCGCACCGCAGCAGGTCTTTAGCGTTGCACGCCACATGACTGTACCTTAGTGGGTCTTCACTGCACTTCAGCGGGTCTTCAACAGGTATTCAGGACCGCACCCTTGCCGATCTCAGGATGTCGTGATCAAATCTAGGGCAGGAGGTATTGCTTGATACCGTACGGGATGTGGTGATCGATGTGGAAGTTGATCCATGACACTGAAGGAAGGTACGGTGGAGGATGTCTTCAAGATGTCGGGCCCGTATGAGTTGACCACATTGTTGAGGGTGTTGGGTTCATCACACTGGACGACGAAGTTGGAACTTCCACCGATTGATTTAAAGCTTGATGGACCGATGACCTACCTTAGTTGGTCACGCCGTGTGATGAAAATCCTTACATCGAAATAAGTTGGGAGCTTCTTGAGAGGGGCTTTGAAGAAACCAGAGAACATGGCTGGAGATGAGTGGGAGTCAACCCATATGACGGTGTTTATGTGGCTTCTCAGCTCAGTTGTCTCATCGATTGTCACCACAGTAGGTGGTCTAGAGACGATCATGGAGGTTTGGGACAAGTTGAAAAATACATATGATGGCGTGGGAAATACTTTGCGGATCTTTCAGGTGAAAAGAGAAATTGATGACACTGATCAGGGAGAGAAAACGGTGCAGAAGTACACCCCTTCGAGTTGGAACGTCTATGTGTGGATTACGATGACACCTCCGGTGGGATGTGTTTCAACGACTCACAGTGTTGGGCCTCCAAGATCATCGTGGAGGAGAGGACAATAAAGTTCCTGAAGGGATTATATGACAAGTTTGATCAGCGGAGTGCCCTACTTCTATCCGGTACGACGATTCCTACACTTTCCGTGGTCATCTCTGCTATGATCCAGGAGGAGACACGTCTCAAATTTCAGGCAGGGACAAGAGAGTCCTCTACTGTGAAGTCAAAACTAGCGGTTGCTGCCCTTGGTGTTATAAGATAGAGGGAAGAAACCTGACAGTACTACAACTATGGGGAGGTGGCATCTGAGGCAAGCCTGCTCCAAGCCGCCCAAGGAGAGAGATTTGGGGGGTGGACGGGGACGTGGTCGTGGACGTGGTCGGTCTTGTGGTGACCGAGGAGGCTATCGAGCCAATTTGGGCATGACTGACATTGCAGAGGAAGTCAACATTATTTATACAGAGGAGGAGCAAACCCTACTGAGCATGATGGAGGACATCAAGAGAAAACAGACGGGCGAGGGGAGCATGGATGGAGCTGGGGGGGGGTCTCTATGTATGCCCACCCATCTAATGGATCTCTCGATCTTGCATTCATATCTTTCTCCAGGGAATCAGATTGGATCATTGACTCAGGCGCATCACATCACGTGACAGGAATTGCAGGTGAGTTCTCCTCCTATACTCGCCTAGGTATTGCAGATATCATTCAGAGTTCCAGACGACGGACGGTACGTTCCAACCAGTAGTTGGTAAGAGTATTGTTAATTGTTCAAGTTCAGTAAAATTATCCAATGTTTTGCATGCTCCTTATTTTTTAGTTAGTCTCTTATCCGTTAGTGGGATAAAGGCTTCCTGAGAGGGCCGTTGAAGAAACCAGAGAACTTGGCTGGAGATGAGTGAGAGTCAACCCATATGACAGTGTTTATGTGACTTCTTAGATCGGTTGTCTATCCATTGTGACAAAAGATAGGGCACAATGGTGACAAAGGATCCATATAGCCGACTCCACTATAGCGGGATAAAAGCTTGAGTGTTATTGTTGTGGTCTCATATCCATTAGTTCCATGATCATTCAACTGAGATGTATTGCTTCTTTTGATATTCCCAAGATGACTTTTTCAGGAGAAAGGGACGAGGTGGATACTTGGGACTGGTACTTGACATAACGAGTTGTGGTATCTGGATCGGGAAGGATTGAATCCAGCTCTTATATCTGTGGTAGAGAAGACACAGGTTAGAGAATAAAAGATGAGTGCAGAGGCTATGCTGATATTCCATCACAAGCGGTTGGGGCACCCTTCTTTTAACACTGTAACTTGGTTATTCCCTACTATTTTTGAAAGAGCAAATAAAACCAAATTGGTGTGTGATGCTTGTGATTTAGACAAGCTTACTAGGAGTTCGTATGTTAATATGAGCCGGAGAAGCTCTTCTTTTTTTGATGTAGTTCATTCCGATGTATGAGGGCCTTTCGCTGTAAGCTTTTTGAATGATTTTAAGTACTTTGTAACCTTATTGATTGTGCTTCCCGTGTTATTTAGTTATATTTGATGAAAAATAAGAGTGAAGTACTTACCTGATTCTGAGATTTCCATAAGCTTGTCCCGACACAATACACTGCGGTGATTAAGGTACTAAGATCGGATTATGAGACTGGATATACTCATAGGGCAATAGAGGAGTACTTATCAGCCCATGAGATATTGCACCAGACCACTTGTACAACACACTGACACGAAACGAAGCGGAGGAAAGGAAGAACAGACACCTTCTGAAGGTGACAAGGAGTATGATACTCAACATGAATGTTCCTCAGAGTTTGTGGGGATATGCGGTGTTGACAACGACACAACTAATCAACATGATGCCAGATCCAGTGTCTGTGCCCAGTCTAGCTCCTAGTCCCTTGGCTATGTCGCTCCCTACTCCTGGAGCACCTACATCACCAGAAGCCTCATGTGATATCCTTTCCCCTACTTCTCATTCTCCAACTGTCATATTACAGAAGACAACTCGCGACAATGTGAGAAATCCTCCTGATGGATATGGTTGGGACCTTGCTTCTTTTGTCTCTTACGGTCATATCTCTTCTTCTCACGCAACATTCATTGCATCGTTGAATAGTATTATTGTATCTAGCAATTGACATGTTGCCAAAGACGATCCGAATTGAAAGACAGCGATGAAGGAGGAGATGGAAGAACACGGCTTTGGAGCTGGCACAACTGCCAAAGGATAAGAAGGTTGTTGGGTGCAAATGGGTGTTCACTGTGAAGCAGAACCTAGATGGACAGGTCAAGCGCTACAAGGCTCGATTGGTTGCTAAGGGGTACATCCAGACCTATGACATCGACTACGACAAGACATTTGCACCTGTTGCGAAGATGGGCACTGTTAGGACTCTGATCGGCTTGGCGGTGAATGGTGGATGAATGCTGCATCAACTAGATGTGAAGAATACATTTATTCATGGAGATCTAGCAGAGGTGTACATGGAGATACCACTAGGGTTTCGCACGGCCAAGGCAGAAGGCAGAGTCTGTAGGTTGAAGAAGTCCCTCTATAAGCTGAAGTTGTCACCTTGCGCGTAGTTCGACAGGTTCAGGAAGGCGATGATTGAGATGAGATATTACCAGTTAAATGCGGATCACACAGTGTTTTTCGGGAATAATGAATGTCACATCACCATGCTTGCGGTATATGTGGACGACAAATCATCACAAGAGATGATGGGCAGGAGATTGACCGCCTCAATGAGGGCTCTGAGCAAATAATTTGAGGTGAAGGATCTGAGTCTCTTTAGGTATTTACTTGGGATTGAGATTGCTTATAAGATAGGGGATAGTCCTTTCCCGAAGGAATTACACTTTAAATATCCTCACAGAAACGGGGATGTTGGGGGGTGCAAACCTGCTGCGACACCAATCGATCAGAAGTGCAAACTGGGTGCTGAGGCCGGGGAACCAATGGATCGTGAGATATATCAAAGGCTAGTTGAGAAGTTGATTTACTTGAGCCACACTCACCCGAACATCTCTTTTTCTGTGAGCGTGGTGAGCCGCTACATGCATGACCCAAGGAAGGGTCATATGGATGCGGTGTACCAGATTATGCGGTACTTGAAGAATGCTCCTAGAAAGGGGCTGACATTCAAAAGGAACGAACACGTGAAGATTGAGGGCTAATGCGACTCTGACTGGGCAAGATGTGCGGATGACAAGAGACTCACTTCAGGTTATTACATATTTGTGGGAGGCAGTCTGGTCTCCTGGAGGAGCAAGAAATTGTTTGTAGTGACTAGATCGATAGCAGATGCAGAATATAGAATCTTGATATTAAGGTTTGCAGAGCTCCTGTGGTTGGAAGGAATGCTTGGAGTTGAAGTTGGATCAAAGAGATAAGATGAAGCTGTGGTGTGACAGTCAGTCAGCCATCAGTATTGCAAATAATCCAGTCCAACATGATCGAACCAAACCTATAGCGATTGATAGGTTTTTCATAAAGGAGAAATTTGATAGTGAGTTACTGAAGTTGAGTCACGTCTTGACCAAAGGTCAGGTTGCAGATTGTTTGACCAAGTGACTCAATTCAAAGGATATGATTAGGGGTTGTGACAAGATGAGCTTATTGAATATCTTTCGTCAATCTTGAGAGTGTTGTAATATTAAGTTTAGGTGTAGGCTATATATAGCCAATTCATTTGCCCTAATAAGATTATGAGATTCATTTGCAACTTAAGCTAGTATTATACTTGCTCAGACGTAACAACCTTCTCTTTCAAATTTAGAACGCACTCCTTTTGTTCCAAACACTTATTATGCATTTTGAGAATCAATGCAACTTTCTTAAGGCCACATGAACTCTGTATAGTCGAAACAGTGCCATTTGGTCCAAATGCGACGGCATGCCTCTAATTCCTCAAATGCCCTTGCTTATCCAGCTTTGATGAGGTTAATATTGGAATTTGAGGCATTTCTTGACCAAATAACATAATCCATTTTGCCTTGCTTCGAATTTGAGCCCTAATTCTCACTGTAGCACATTGGCAGGACCATTCTTCTCAGCCGCGGCATTGAGAAGCTGATAAGGAAAGCCAGGGGAATTCACGAGAGCTGCCGGAATGCTGCCACTGATGCACTGAGGGACCTGGGCTTGGATGATTACAGTACATAGCATCGTGCTACCATCATGAGCGGAAACTACGTGCGGATTGATGAGCGGAAACTACGAGCATCATGAGAGCGGAAACTACGTGCTACCATCATGAGCGGAAACTCTATCAGAAAGGTTGTTTACTGGGGTTTGGCAAATTTTGATTATATTTTCCTGTTTTTTATTGTTATGTTTGATGGATATTTTATTTGTAAACTGATTGAAATTTTTTGAATGAGAGTTTACTTCAAGAATGGTAATGCCAGCTTATGAGTTTGTCTTCAAAAATGTCATTTTCTTGTTTTGTAGGAAAATTTTCCTATAATATATTATATGAGAAAAAAACAAATAGGGGATTTATGTACCTAAAAATATAATGTTTAAATAAAAAAAGCTAAAATAAAGGCCAATAACAATTAAATTGGCCAACATAACACAGTTAGCCCTTCTTGTGCATATAAGAATATAAACATGCAATCATCATGTAGGCTTGTTTTGGCGCAGCGTGGCGTCCGTGAATGCGGCGATTATGAATCATTGTGTGTGAACGCTTAACCTCACCTAGGAAAGCTCATCTACTTTTTTATTCGAAGCTAATTTTCTTTGATTGGTGGTGGTCATAACCATTGTCATGCCAAACATACATTTTATGACTGCGGCGTTTTTGTCTCAACTCACCGGTTCAAAGAAAAATATTAACTATAAATATTTCTAAACTAAAACAAAGAAGATGACTGATTACAGGAAGCTAGAGTGCATGCCAAGGGGATTGTAATCTTGTATATGTGCAAGACTTTCCTATAATATCGAATTAATCTGTATATTTTCTAGTCTAATTTATGTAATGTCTCATTCATCAACTCATTTTATATTTCTATTATTTACTCAAACATTAATCAAAGATATGTGTATAAATTCAATGACAAGGGTGAGAACATTTGGACATTTGGAGGATTAATACATGAATTCTCTATCAATCTTGACTTGCATCAAGATTCAGCTTTAAGCCCTTATCTCTTTACCCTTATTTTAGAATAGCTCATCGGACATATCCGACAAGCAATACCTTGATGTTTATTATTTGCGGATGATACCATTTTGATCGATGAGACGTGCGAGCGTGTAAATGCAAAATTTGAATCTTGGAGAGACAGTTTAGATAAAAAGAGAATATTTACATTGATATATATTTTTTATGTTTTTTTTTATTTACTAGTTAATTATTAATCATATAAAAAATGAAGAGTTAAATATTGACTAGAATATTTACATTTTTATAATAGTCATTGATAGAAGTTAGGCTTTGTTTTTTTTTTGAGCGGGAGGAGACGGGACAGGAGGAGATGATCCGGCCGATCGAAATCGAGTAGGGAGGCGGCGGATCGAAAAGGAAGGTTTTCCGCCGTTTTTGATGGCGCGGAGGTTCCAAACGCCGCAAACGTCGCCGCAAACGGCGGGTCCAAACGCCGCGCCAAACAAAGCCTAAGACTCCTTTTATAAGAATTTCGGGGTGCGGATAACCCACTCCTCATGCCCCCACTATCTTAGGAGGGGGGGACATGGGTTTAATGGCTGCCCGCGATCCGCACTTGTAATCGTGCACGATCCGCACGCGCGGGATCCCCCGCCCGACGGCCGTCTGGGGCTGGCTCAACGGCCGGCCATCATTTCCACTCCTCTCCGCCGGCCTAAGCCGACCCAGCTTCTGGCCGGCGAAGTGGCCTCGCCTTGCGCCCTCATCTTTGCGGCCGCATGGCACAACCAGCCTGTCGGGCGCCCCCACCGGCGAGGGACCCCTGCCAATAATAATTTTAAAATGTGATGTGACAAAAAGTTGACGCAAAAATAAAATAATTTGATATTTTAATATCTTCACCGGTCAGACTGCTTGACCAGTGAAAATAAGTCCTCCCAAAGAGCCAAAAAAAGTGATATACCTTTTTTTTTACTTTTTACATTGTTCACTTGTTCTTCATTTTTTTGTCTAGAAATGTTATTTGCAATTTTGCAGCAGCAATACTTGCACAAGTTGAGATTTTGCGGAAAGAAACCAGAAAGGAATAGTGGCCCTGTGAAAGAAGAACTGAAGGAGCGGGAGAAAAAAAGGCGGGAGATTGATGAGCGTCTTCGGCGGCGATAGCTGGGTGCCAGAGGCGCAACACAGGAAGAGGAGGGTGGACGATCTCATGCTCTCCTCTTCATCCTCGTCTTATAAGAAGCTCGCCAATGGCAAATTCGCCTGCCTCGTCTGCCCCCATAACCCCGTCCTCGATTCCCCTCTCATCCTCTCTGTAAGCCATTTATATCTCCTTCCAATCCGCCCTAATACTGCCCGGCCCTGCAACTGTTATTATTCTTATAAACCCTAACTTCGAGTTTTTTTGCCAATTTTGATTCCCGTGATTCTTTTCGCGATCTGTTTGAATCATCTTCGTTCAAACGTTTTTGATTTTGCAATATCATACTGGTTACATGAGCGTATGTTTATCTGTCAATTCTGCTTGCCCTTTTTACTCGAGTGTAAGCTTGCCTAATGTATGCATTGATATATTTTTTTTAATTCCAACGCATTAATTACTTATTAGTTCATCCCTTTGTTTTATATTGATTATGTTTTATTTAATTGTGTTGATTCATTATTTGTTCATCCCTTTGCTAATTATTATTTACCTGGATCACAGAAAGTTGTGTTCATTATCTTATCTTCAGGAGATGCTACTCCGTAGTTTAGTTTTAACTTAGTTTTGCAGCATATTCTTCTTAGAATTCTCATTTAAGAAACAATAAAAACTTTAAACTTGGTGGGAGCGACTAGTCCAACTCTCTGAATGACATATCACAATCGCTTTTGATGCAAATTTAAAATGTTTCCAATTTATATTGTGTGTGTTTGAATGGACATGTGCTTTTGCTTCAAAGTTTGTTCTTTTCCATTCCGTTGTTTCTGTAAGGTCCTGTTTGGCCGTGCGTCACCGACAGAGGCGGGACGTGCTACCCTCAATCAGCGTGGAATGCTGAAGGTCAATTTTTCAGTGTTCCGCGCTCCGTCTCCGAGTGGACAGCGCGCTGGCTCCATTTGTTGTTCTCCGACTCACCTCAACTGAGTGAGCTAAAGTAGCATAAATCCAATCCATCAACGAACTTGTGTTTATATCATAAGTTTGCCCCATCTCTCATTATCTAATAGCTCTATTATGTATATAGATGCATATGAAAGGCTCTCGGCACACTGCAGCAGAAACCAAGCTGAAGGGAAAGGAATTATCTATGCATGAGGAGTTAAATAAAAGAATAGCCCTCTCCGGTGATTCAAAAAAATTTTCAAACTCCAGTGTTTCATTCTCAAAGCTTCTGGACTCCACGATGCAAACTAAACCATTGATCGCGAAAACAAGGCAGGCCATACTGGAGGCGCAGTGTCATTGGATCAATGAACATAATGTAAAAGATTTCAGCACTCGTTCTCAGCAATTTCAACCAACAAGTTCTGTTGTGCCTGCCAACTACAATGAGAGCATCAGTGAGAGGATTGCTGTAGCAGACTCTACTGTTTCAAACTGGAATACTGAAATTCAAAAGAAGCTGGAGAAGGAACTCCAATTTACGGCTGCTGGTTGGAAGCGGGACGGTCATGGGAAGTGGTACAGGGATAAAAATGTCAGTTATCTTCCTTTCATCTACTTATTCTTTCACCTTCATGAAATTGTAACTTTAGAACAAACAGAGACAAAGGGGTAAAGTCATTGAAGGAATGCTATGTGCACATTTCCTAGCACTTATGGTGTTAGCCACCATTATCAAGAAGATTATATCATTGATGCTATTTCAGGACGATCCATATTTGGCTATAAGTTAGCTCGATCTGATTATGTTTCAAGCTTGCCACTTTTTCCAATCTAATCCAATCAAACCATTACTTTGATTCTAGAGAAAAATGATCTGAGTTTTGTAATTTTTATCTCTTAAGACGAATTTTGTCCTACATATCTGCGCGGATGCGTATCTAATTGCCTTGAGCATTGATGCATGTATACAATAGTTCAAATCAGAATAATGCATGACTTACATATATGCATTCATATTTACATGCATATGCATTTAGATTAGGTGTTGAGCTTGTTTGATTCGATTCAGGCTCACCTCAGTTCAAGCTTTATTTGTTCTTTCCTCGAAATATAATAGAAACTTGAGACTTCGGCTTATAGGGATAGGGGGAGATTATATTAGAATGACTTGAGTTATGCTTGATCACTTGTCCAACCATTGATTAAATTGATCTTCAATCGTCAAGCCAAATTCAGCTACTTTCACTTAATTGTACTATTTTTGCTGACATGAGGGAGCAGTGAACTTTAGTCATAGGTTTTGGTTACTAACAGTATTCTACCCGTTATTAGTTATTACTCAGGGAATAACTGTTTTACTTCAATTGTTCAAAAATTATCATTCATCACAGTTATTTCCTTTTTTTCACCTGAAATTCTTGCAGGAGAAATTTCCATAAAAGTCATTTAACCTGTCAAAATCTTGCCAAATAGGACAAAATTTCGATATAAATAGCTCTCTCTCTTTCTCTCTCTAATTTTGCTAAATTACAGGTCACAACCTCTTACTTTTGAAATTACAAAAATCTCTCATGTAAGTTTATATTTCATAACATCCATGCACATAAACCCCTCTTAATATTTACTCCAAGGGGATTTTTTTGTGCATGGATGTTATGAAATGTAAGGGGAACTTTTTGTAATTTCAAAAATAAAAGAGGTGCAACATGTAACTATGCTAACTTCCGGGGGAAGTTTTGGTATATTTATATATAGGGGTAAAGCAAAACAACGCAAAACTCAACCACAGCAAGATTTCTCAAAATTTGCTAGAGGAAGTAGTTTTTTCAATGTTACAATTTGTTATTTCAACTCCGGCCTTCACTTCCTTTGAGTGACGTGGAATTGTTGTTTCATTATGCTTTTATTTGATTTGATCTATAAAATTATTTGTTTATATAATGAGCTCATCTAGCTTATTCATGTATTCAAACCATTTTAACATTAGTTTTAAGACTTTTATTGTAACTTATGAGATTCTTCGTCGTGATCAAGTATCTATTACATTTTTCTGTTACTAAATGATGTTCTTTTCAAATTTTCTAGGTTGAATTTGATTCTGATGAAGAGGATCCAAATTTCTGCTTTAGTTAAAAGATACTTCTTTTTTCCTTCAGGTCAGCTCCTTGAACAAGACTGCTATGTATAGTGTTATGTTTAAAAATATTTTTTTCATTTGAATTTCCTATTCCTGTCTACTATGAAGCTTGGAAAGAAAACTTGCCCATTTTTTGAATCAGTAAATAGTTTCTCTTTTTTTAACCTTTAAGGGTGTTTCTAAGGAGCAAATTCAATTGGGTGTGTCAAAATCCCAAGAAGTGATAATGTAAATGATTACTCCAATGCTTAGTTTCCTTGTTTTTGGACGAAAGTATAGACAAAATATTTGGGATGATGCCATTTTCATTGTTTTTCATCTTGTCATGGTATGCCAATCTCTCTTGAAGGAAGCAATTGCAATCTATATTTTATTTTACACCTTTGTTCTCTCTTCCTTTTCGGGTTTTTAATTGTACTTATTTTTTCCATAATCTTGAGCCTGAATTATGAAAAAACAGGTTCCAGTGTTATAAAAAAAATTGATACTTTCCATCTGCTAATGCGACTTTTTGTGAAATTATGGCTTTGTCGGAACTACTGTAATCAATGGATATGCACACAAATTTTGGTTTAGGGCCTTAGGGTATTTACTACAAACATCAGAGTGATCAGTACTATCGATGTTGCACACTGCGATTGAGAGTCCCACAATTGCTAGCATATATAAATAAAGCCACATGAGGAGAAAAATGAATGGAATTCATTTATGATATCCATGTTGTAATTGATAATTCTTCATGGTTGTTTGGGTCAAGATCTCGACCCTTAAGGAGCCCATGTCTCGGCTCGCAAAGTTCAAACAATTTTATCACCGAAGGTAACTTGTTTGCCAACTATCATGAAAGCAGGAGGTGAAGAAGCTATGGAAGAAGAAATGCTAGTAGTTGTTTGTAAATTTGTTATATACAATAAAGTTTAATCATGATAGCATATTTACTGGTTTGAAGTTTAGACTTGTTGCCAAGGTCTATTCACAGACTTATGGATGATACTTTTTCTTCTCATGCGGCAAAAATAAAGTTTGTACATATATTATTATCACTCACAACAATATATATGATTAGCCTCCTTATCAACTTGATGTGAAAAATTATTATCTTCATATCAATTTCAATGAGCACGTATATGGAGTAACCACCCTGTTTTGTTGCTCAAGTGAGTTTGGCATGAGTCTGCAAATTTATGGGATCTTTATATGGTCCCAAAATACCCCACATGCTTAGTTTAGGTCACTAACTAGTTTTATTCTAAGCTATTGGGTTATGTTCATATAGAGTACTGATGACTCAGTTTTCTTTAGAAATTGTTGCGATTAACATTTTGATTGTCATTTATGTTGATGATATTGTGATATAACGTATATTGAGATAGAATATTATATTTAAAAGAAAATTTAGCTATAAGACAGTTGAACACTAAGGGTTGGGAGGTTGCAACTCATAGATGCTCATCTCTTGTTATAGTAGAGTGATGTACACTCGTAGAAGCTCAGTCAGTTGTTTCAGGAATTCGGAGAAAGGAATTGATTTTAGTTGAAAATCAAAAACTCATATGAATCGATCCATCGGCTCCTATTCAACATGGAAGAGATTGATAATCAAGGTTGACGTCATTGTACAGGCCATCATAGTCCTTGCCGTCGCCATAAAATTGTTCCTCGTCTTGCACTGCGATGATTGCCTTGTTGCACGGGTTTCATAGAAAACCAATTCCGCTCGGAAAATGGTGAAAACGAACGTAGAAATTTGAATTAGGCCTCCCAATTCCAACTCCTTTCTGCGAAAATCTACCAAACGAATGGGTCCTTGGGATTGGCGAGATTTAGCTTGTCTCATCATTTCTTTTGGCACTTGCAAGCTGAGTGATGGCTAATGTTTGAGCTTGATTTGTAAGTGAAAATATGGAAAATTATCACAGTGTTGTCTTTTTGAGGGTGATGAAAAGAAAGCTGTGCTGACAGCCATGGTCAAATTATGCGGCGTAAGCAGTTGATTCAGGCTGAGGCGAAATCCTGGCAAGATCATTTTTCTGTAAGTATCCAAGTTCGAGTCCTTAAATTTATTAGAATTTGCTCGGTCATAGTTTTAGGGAGGGAAGACCAGAAGAAAATTCTTCCACAAAAATTTGATCTTGGCTCAATCTCTATAGAATAGTCTACAATAAAGTGTTCAGGTTGGATGAATGATGAGAGGCTGTTGAGTGAGGTGTGTCTACCCAAAAAGTGCAGCCTTACCTGGATTTTAGAGCACACAAGGAGGATTGTTAGAGAGGCATCAGGCCGAGGACAACAGGTCAGCCAGAGAGCTCTGGCATAGGCTCAGCAGAACTCTCTCAGCATGTAGGAGATGTTTCTTTGAGTACTCAGCAGCTCTCTTGAAGCCTTTGGAGTACTTCACATGTTGCAAGATTGAACATTGGGTGTCGCGGCATTAGATTACGATAGTGGCACTCATTTATTGGCTTCTTGTAGCTCTCTGTGTAATCTGTATGGGTTTTTGTATAGCCGGGCAGATAGTTGTGTAGCCTGCCCACAAGGACGGGCCTTGAGAGATATAGGTAGGAGTGAGTTGCAGAAGGAGGGCACACCTGGGCTCCGTTTGGCATGGCAGCGGCGGTCATGAACCCGGTGGTTATGAAATGCCATTTGTGAACTCCCGGCCTTACATATGAAACTTCATCCACTTTTATTTCAAAACTAGTTTTATTTTCTTATTGTCTTGTCGAACATGTATTTTATGATGGTGACTTTTTTGTCCAAACTCACTAGAGCATGTTGCAGTATGGAGACCGAGCGGTCTGGCGGTTTGGAGACCGGGCGGTCTGGCGGTTTCACTCTGGCGGCTTGGTAGTCGGGCGGTCTGGCGGCTTCTCTCCAGCGGCTTGGTAGCCGAGATGTTGCTGATTAGAGACCGGGCGGTCTGGCAGTTTGACGCAGACGACTTGATGTTCAGGCGGTCTAGCGGTCTCTCCTAGCGGCTTCACTTCTCTTTATAGTAGTTGTCGGGCGGTTAGCCTATTCGTCTAACCGTGCGGTTTGTGCGGTCTGATTTTGTGTATAGTCAATTGTAACATTGTTTTTTGTCCCACATTGCTTATTTGTAATCTCTCCCCTCTCCTCAATTCTATAAAAGGGAGGTTATATCTTTGTAATACGTACTTTTTTGGATAATAAAAATTTTGTTATTACAAATTTCAGTCTGTTTCTTTCTTGTTCGCACATTGTATTAGAGGACTCGATTTTTTCCTCCTGATTCTATTCACACGATCTGTCTCCTCTTTGTTCGTGTGACCCGTCTTTGTTCGCGCGACCTGTCTTTGTTCGCGCAACCTGTCTTCGCGCGACCTGTCTTCGAGCGGTTTTCTCTTCTATTCGCGCGGCCTGCCTGCGCGCGATCTATCTTGGCGCGGCCTATCTCTGTTCGCACGACCTGTCTCGGTGCGACCTGTCTCGGTGCGACCTGTCTCGGCGCGACCTGTCTTCGCGACCTTGTCCCTTCTATTTGTTCGCGCGGCTTGTATTCTGTTCGCGCGGTCTCTTCTCCTTGCTCGCGCGACCTGCCTTCGCGGCCTTGTTTCTGCTCTCTTCTCTTCTATGGCCCTCTCTGATACCTCTACCACTACTACTCCCTTGACCCACCCTCCTCCTCCTCCTTCGGGCAACCTTGGCACCGTTTCCAAACTCATCGGTTCCAACTACCCAGACTGGAGTGTCTCCTTCACCTTTCTTCTTCGCTCACAACGCAAACGCCATCATCTCGTCGATGACCCTCCTCCTCTAGAGTCCGATCTATTTGATGATTGGGATGCTAGCGACGCTCTAGTTCGCACTTGGATGGCGAACAATCTTTCTGATGAGTGCATCCCTATCATCCGTCATGATGAAACAGTTAAGGCTGCGTGACTTCATCTTGTCGCTCTCTACTCAAAAGGGGATCAGACGTCTCGCATCTATACTCTGTATGCGGACCTCTTTGCCCGTCCCTCCATGTCTCCTGCTGCTGCATACCAACAGGTTCAGGCTCTCGGAGCCGAGATTCTCCAGAATTGCCCCTTCTCTTCGGATCTGGTTGAGCAACACAAGCACTTCCAGGAGCTTCTGGCTTTTTGTTATCTTCTACGACTTCCTGAGTCTTATGACATGATCCCTCAACAGATCCTTGGCGAAGTGGACTCTCCTACCTTGGATGCCACTGCTGTCTGCATCGCCACGGTAACCTCTCTGCTTCAACGGCCGTTGTTATCCTCCCCTCCTCAATCGGACAATTTTGCTCACCAGACTCAGCGGAGTGGCTCTGGTGGCCGCAACCACCAATCCGACGGGCGTGGTCCTTCCCGCTTTCTCTGCTCTCACTGTGGCCGCACCAGCCATACAGTTGATTGCTGATGGATGAAACATCTACATCTTCGCTTCCTCTTCAAAGCAGTCCGCCTTCAGGTAGTGCCCACGTCGTTACTCAAGGTAAATGGTTGATCGACTCTGACGCTACCAATCATATGACCGACAATCCTCAGTGTTTTTCTCTCCTAGAAACACATGATCGGTTGTCCCCTATCTATATTGCGGACGACTCTCCCTCACCGGTCAATGAGACGGGAGTGATTCAAGTCACTCCGTCTCTTCGCTTGACGGATACTCTCTACGTGTCAAAGTTTCCTTGCAATTTATTATTTGTAACTTATCTTTGCAAGCAACTTCAGTGTTCCGTCACATTCACTCCTACTTCGTGTTCTTTTCAGGATCCGGGCTCCCAACAGACGAT
Source organism: Platanthera zijinensis (assembly GCA_039513925.1). Taxonomy (NCBI): domain Eukaryota; kingdom Viridiplantae; phylum Streptophyta; class Magnoliopsida; order Asparagales; family Orchidaceae; genus Platanthera; species Platanthera zijinensis. The sequence goes on from CM077091.1 coordinate 158,353,041, forward strand.
TGCTACTGGGACTGAGAGTGTCGGCCTCTACTTCCTCGACAATGTTTCCGCTCTGTTCGACTTCTCCTCCTATTCTACAGACCTTCTGCAATGACATATTCGTCTTGGTCATCCTCCTCCATGGCTTCTTCGTCAGCGTCTGCCCCACCTCCCTCCGCACAGTCCTCCTCTCAACTGTGACGCATGTCAGCTTGGCAAGCATCACCGCTCCTCCTTCCCACCAAAGCAAGGTCGTGGATCTTCCCGTCCGTTTGACCTTATTCACTTTGATGTCTGGGTCCTGCTCCTACCCTCACAATAGGTCGGGGTAGTTTATATTATAACGACCCGGGATTTGGCCCATAGCCCCCCCATGGCATCGCTACCAGGCTGCAGCTCAAGCACCCCAACCCCTCTCTAGCCCACTGGCGGGTTGTTGGTGGCCTCAGCCTCCCTTTGATGAACGAACTCGACAGTTAAGTTGGGTCGTACGGGGACTTCCCAGGAGGTCACCCATCCCAGAACTATTCCATCCCGAGCACGCTTAACTATGAAATTCTTTCAACTCTCATCACCACTTGGACATGTAAAGTCCTCCTTTATGCATAAGCATGAGATCCTCTATCAAAAGGTAGAAGAGTAAGTGATCCACGTGGGTTGATAGTTGTTATCCCCAAGTGATTTTGCATTTAGACTCGGAAATGTGTAGTACGGGATAAGCATGTTGTGTGAAGCTGATACGCGAAAAATGATCTATGCGTATTGCCGCAAGTGCACGCGTCGTAACAAGTAATAAAGTGTGAGTGAGATCGTTCCCTCGGAGAAGTGGTTAACCTAAAGCTTGCAATTACTAGCTACACCGTTCTTCAAATCCAAACAAGTCGAAAGAGATGATTCTTTTACAAACTAATCAAGATTTTTAACTAAGAATTAGACTAAGTAGACTAATTGAAAGCTTGAAAAATATCTTTATCAAATTGGGAATGAATAGTCTTGTATTTAGATTTCCTATGTGCGTCTAAATGGTGCGTTGAAATGATATTAGTCAAGAGTGTTGAATGAAATCTCATGCGGCGATTTTTATAGAAGAAATCCTCCTCTCTCGAATCTCGAAAATCCCAACATCCTAAATTCTCTTAGTTATCTCTAACTTAAGAGTAATGAAGAATATCGCTTAACATAAAAATCGGATCGCTAGCAAAAGAAGGGAGTCTCCTCCTCTCCTCTAAACTAAAGTGAACGAATGAGCGATTGCACTTCTCCTCTCTCGAATCTCGAAATACAACGCAAAAGTAGAAATCTTTGATTAAGCGTTTTACACCACTCGTCTCTCGATTCTTGTGATACAATAAAATAGCCGTCAAACCAATATTACGTCGCTCTTCTCTCGATTCTCGCAACGAAATATTAGATGAAGACAAAGACCAAAAATCTCATAAATAAATTCATAAGTTCACAATATGATAAATCATCAAATAACTCGCAACAACCAAGAGAATTCCACCATAAAAATACATATAGTACTCTCCTTATACAAGACTTGGAGAGATTAGTTCATAGCGAGAAAAGGAACACACAAAACTATAAAGATCTTACAGTTCATGCCTTCAAAAGTTCAGATCTATCCTTTTTCACGGCCGGAATCCGCTTCTCCACCGCCAAGAACCCTAAACTTGGCCTCCTTCTCTCCAAAATGACAAAAGATACAAAAGATCTAAAAATCCCCTCTTATATGGTAATGGAGTCTCAAAGGATTTCCAGCAATTATGAAAGGAAGCCTCCTTTCATATTTAAAACTTCCAAATTTGAATTATTTTCGGAATTTGAAAATTCAAATTCGCAGGTTTGTTGCAACAAATTTTTATTTGTTGCAACAAATTCTGTTTTCTGCTTCCTGCACTCAAAAACTGCTTCCAATGAACTGCAGACTGATTTTAATAGGTTCCTGGATGTTGCTTATGCTTTCTTTTGGCCATGCAAGTGATTTCATCATCGCTCCCTATCATAAAATAAGTTAAAATATTAATAATATGTAAATTCTCGCACAAAAGATAATCTACTCATTTACACATGCTTTTGATTGGGATTTTGGAAATAAATTGGTCAAAATGAGGCGAATTGACGCACACGATAACTTCATTTTGTGAAGTTATCACACCCTCACACCTGAACCTTTGCTAGTCCCTAGCAAAGATAAAACATTACACACCATTGAGTGAGTGAACACCTGCCACAAATATGTTCTAAATGACCTTACTCTTGAAAATTTTTTATAGATTAGTGAAAGTGTCAATTACCTAAAATTTCAAACTTGCAAAGATTCATTAGTTTGATAACGAATAAAGCTCCATAACAATTTCCTAGTGTTGTGTGTGATATTCCTTAAAATTATCTACTTCCAAACAACTTGATTCATTAAATTTTCACATAGATGGGGGATGATGACAATAAATCAAGACATTGAGATGACTTAAACAAGAGTTTAGCAGTGTAGGATAAATTGTAAGGGTAGGCAAAGTGATGAGTTTTGGTTTGGCTATAAATTTGATTTTTGATGGTAGCAAGACACCTTCCTAGTTAAAATTCTTAACTATGCTCCATACACTGGGGTCTACCTCTCATGTACAAGTATAATTTTTATGTTCATAGTTGGGATCATTCCGAGTGGGTGTACACACTCTTAGGCCGCATATCACTATAACCTATACATAATTTTTTTCTCATTTTTTTTGTGCGCATAGTTGGGATCATTCCAGATATGTGTATACATACCTAGGCCGCATGTCACTAAGGCATCTTAACCAAATTTTTTTTTTTACTTAAGGTCATAATTGGGATCATTCCAAGTGGGTGTACACATACTCGGGCCACATATCACTATGACATTTTTTTTCAATGAATTGTTTGTATAAGAAAAACACCCAGAGTAGGAACATTTATTAAGAAATGACTAGTATCGGTGTAAGAGATTATTTTCATGAGTAAGCTGAATCGCAAAAGGCTAAACTCAAACACAAAGATATATCAGTGATATTTTCAAATAACTACTTAGACTCCATGTTTAAGCCTATATCATCGACTCAGGTCTTGTTCATCTCTCCCCCTCTATATTCAGATATAATGAAATTCTTTTGTAGGACACAAATTTTCTTAAGGAATGATGTGCATAGGGAAAATACAAAACGGAACTATAACATATCTTACTAATTTCAATAGCAGAAAGTAAGAAATTTTAAGGTTTGACAGGTCTACCAATCATATAGAAATACATATTGTTAACCAAGAGTAAAAGTCCTTTAATGAAATCCAATAAGCTATTCGTCACTCAAACGGTGAAGGTTACTTCACACGTCACCCTCACACCTAGGCCTTTGCTAGTCCCTTAGCAAATAGGAGTCATGAATTATGTCCTAATTCGAGTGAAGTCTACAATATGACGAATGAGATAAGATATATGTAAATAAGAGTTATAGAAATAAAGCACTCCCCTGAAGTATGCCAGCTATTTGAAGTATCCCACATTGATCTTGCCCAACAGTTTTTCTGATGGTATGGAGTGATAGAAAAGCCCATTGCGGTGGTTAATCCACGAGGGATCTGCATAACACAATACAACACTCCAAAACCAACTAGTTGCATAGTTTAGATCGCATCATTAAATTTAATCAAATCTTTGATGGAAACATTTAACATAAAGAAGAAAAATTTAACTGGTTCGTCGTAGGATACATCACAAAGAAATATCACTCTATTCTCATTAGTCATGTAACTGGTGGAGATAAAATGACAAAAGTGATTACCTTACAAACATGAATATGGTGGTAATGATTACGTATTATACGAGAGTCCATAACAAAACATATAGTTCATGATTACTAGCAAGAGTAACCACCCAGGATTATAAATATTCACACTCCCAGTTCATAATCGGAAGACGCACCAGAACATGCAGGCAAAGCGAACAAATGCTTTTGATTTAACAAAAATAAGCCGTTAACATCCAGTCCAATAATAACCACCATTTATCTAAATTGTTCAATAACATCTACCAATGTCCAACACTACAAGGTTGCAAGTCATGACGAAGTAAACATCATCACACAAAATAGAGCACGTCTTAGCTAAAACATAAATAAAAAAAATGTCTACCCATAGTTAATATCCGGATAATCCGTGCATCTAAACATCAAAGATGACCGTCATGAATATAAACCAAAACGATAAAAGGAACTAGTCGCCAAGCTGGAGAATAGAAATAACAAATTCAATGTAATAAGGGTTAATCCAGGTCCAACAAACAAGAAAAGAGTAGAGGCAATTATCATTATGTAGAATAAAGGATTATCCATTGCCACAGTACTACAGTTCAGAAAATGCAACAGTTGAATGATAAAAACTATAATCCAAGTCACAGGTTATATTAAAGTAAACCAACAGTAGCAAGGTATTTGCATGTCAGGCCATATATTAGTAAAATATTAGCAGAATATTAGCTAGTCAAACAAAAGTTAAACCAAAGGATGCATATCTGTCCAAAATCATAATAAAGTACTAGCAAAACTACTAAGCCAACATGGCGACACAAAATATGAAGTCAAACAACCCAAATGGCTTCTCACTCGTCATCCTCTCCGTCCTCGTCGTCATCAATGCTGTCATCACTTCCCATCTCCTCATCACTTTCCTCGCCTTCTTCGGACGTCGCCATGTCTTCGGCCACAGCTTCAACTGAGGGATCCGCTCGTTTGCCGCGAGCATTAAGCATGTACCCATCCGCATCGAATGGTGAAAGAAATGGAAGTGATTGGTCTCCGATCAGGAGTTGCGCATGTCGCAATAATTTTTGTTGATTGCTGTTCAGGGTTTTTAATTGCGCAGAGACGACATTATGATGACATCGCTGGTACTCCGTGATATGCCTCAAATAGTCCAGGATTTTTGTTATGCCCGGCTGCAAATCCGCTGAGTGTTGTGTAGGCTGTGCTCGATTTGTTGTAGAAGTGGATGGCGGCAGTTTAGATGCATCTTTGCCAACATTGCGTTCCAAAGAGGTTTTTATATTTGTGGAGATGACGGTGTGGGTAATATGATGCCTCACTGGCGTGACGCTAATATCCTGCTCGCTCACGCCGGCATTTCGACAAAGGGTTGTTATAAGGGTTGGGAACCACAGCTGGCGACCGACCTTTGTCTTCCCCTTTTCACGAATTTGGTCCGCAATCATCCGTCCGACATTTATCTTTATTCCTCGTATAATGCAGTAAATGAGCAGTGCCCGATGGAATGCTACCTGATTCAAATGCTTGGTTGGCAGAATACTGGCATTAACGAACAATAACCAGACCTTGGCTTCCCGTTTAAAACAATTGGAGTGGAGTACAGTCTTGGCTTTGTTAGCCCAGTCAATGTGTGACTTGATTGATAACGTTGCTGCAACCTCAAGCGGAGAAATTGTCTTTTTCAGAATCTCATACCTATCTTCCTCCACATTTTGAATATCAAAATATCTGTTGAGTACTTCTGCAGAAAAGTCGATCTCCTTGCCCCTAACCAACACCCTATCATTGTTCTGGAATGGTGCATTCGCATAAAACTCATGAACCCATGGTAAAACGGCTTCGCACCTAGGGTGGCAGAACGTTTCCCAACCTTGAGTGCGGATTTGCTCAATGTAGGTTATGCTCCATCCCCGAACTTCGATTTGGAAACCTCGCTCCAATATTGCAGGTAGAGTCTTGAGAAGCTCATAGCGTTCTAGGGCTTTATCATTGATAAGCCGAACTCCCTTAGTGACCACCATTTTTCCATTGTCTTTCTTCTTTGAAGCCATACCCTAAAACAGCAACATCTATGCTAAACGAAATCCTAAAACAAGGATGAAGAAGGATGGAGACCAGCCACTAACCAGATTTTGAGACCACAAATCGCCGCCGCACTCTTGGTGGTTTGCTTGGAATGCCGCCGGTTTCCAGGTGATCGCCGCGCCTCTCCAGAAACACCGCGTAAGCGAGAGCGCCGCGCTTCTCCGAAATCGCCGTGCGAACGATGCGCCGCTCCAGAACGGCGGATAGGGTTTAGAATGGGCAACTCGGGATTTTAGATTTAGGGGAAGGAGGTGAACCGGCTTAACCTTATGTATAAAGTCGCTGAACCGGGAAGAAGCCGAACAAAGATGAACCGGCCAACACATTTGAAACGCCAAATTTAACAAGATCGAGTCAGTAAAAATATTGTTGCGACAACATTGGAATATGTTGCAACAATATTTTTACTGACTAGCATACTACAGGCGGCCCCCTTTTTCACGAATTTTACATTTTTTTTTTAAAATTTTGATTTTATTATTAATATGCATATATATATATATATAGCTTTTGAAATTCATTTCTCTTCAAATAAAAACATAAATAAATGAAAATAAAATAAAATAAAATAAAAAAGAAATTATAAAAATAATCAAAAATGCAACTAAAAATTGGTTTGCCTCCCAAGCAGCGCCTGATTTCGAGTCCCGGCAGGACTTTGCCGACTCCACGATTTTATTATTTCAACGTAATGAACGACACTAGTCGTTCATTGTCATCGCATCGAAAGATTTTCAAGCGTTCTCCACTAACTTTAAATTCAGAACCATCCTATTCATTTTCTATGGTGATCGCGCCGTACGGATGAACTTCCTTGACTCGAAATGGTCCCGACCAACGACTCTTAAGTTTTCCGGGAAAAATTTTCAGATGGGAGTTAAATAGTAATACCAATTGCCCGGGTTCGAATTGTTTGCCGCTCAAACGTTGGTCATGCCATTTCTTGGTCCGTTCCTTATAAATCCGCGCACTCTCATACGCATTCATCCTTAATTCCTCTAGCTCATTGAGTTGTAGAAGTCTCTTCTCACTTGCATTTTTAAAATCATAATTTAACTTTTTAATGGCCCAAAACGCTCGATGTTCTAATTCAAGGGGTAGATGACAAGCTTTCCCATATACTAGCCTATAAGGGGTCAAACCAATATGAGTCTTATATGCAGTCCGATAAGCCCATAAGACATCGTTAAGCTTTTGAGACCAATCCTTACAATTAAAGCTAACCGTCCTTGCAAGAATTGCTTTTATCTCCCGGTTAGACACTTCCGCTAGACCATTTGTTTTAGGATGATACGCTAACGCTACTTTGTGAGTGACGCCATATTTTCTCAATAACGTAGCGAATGAATTGTTACAGAAATGACTACCTCCATCACTAATGATAGCTCTAGGTGTGCCGAAACGATTGAATATATAATTCTTTAGAAAGTGTAACACCACTTTGACATCGTTCTTAATGGTGGCTATGGCTTCAACCCACTTAGAAACGTAGTCTACTGCAAGAAGGATAAACATATTACCGTTCGAGTTCACGAAAGGTCCCATGAAGTCTAATCCCCAAACATCAAAAAGTTCAACTTCTAAGATTGTGTTCATTGGCATGGAGTCGTTCTTCTTAATATTTTCATTTTTTTGGCACCGGTCACATTGACTTACAAATCTTTTAGCATCTCGGAATAGAGTCGGCCAATAGAACCCCGCTCCTAAGACCTTCATTGCCGTTCTATCCCCCTTAAAATGACCTCCATAAGGAGAGTTGTGACATTTATTCAATATGTCTTTCATTTCCTCCTCCGGAATGCAACGTCTAATAACCCCATCTGCCCCAATTCTAAACAAGAATGGCTCATCCCATAAATACGAGCGTATTTGATGTAAAACCCTCTTCTTTTGTTGATATGATAAGTCGGGTGGAAAGACTCTACTAACAAGATAATTCACGTAGTCTGCATACCAAGGTATGCATTGTTCGGTCACGGCCAATACCCACTCGTCAGGAAACCTTTCATCAATTTCTGAACGCAATAACGAATTAGAACATTCAATCCTAGAAAGATGATCCGCCACCGGATTATCTACTCCCTTCCGATCTTTAATTTCCAGATCAAACTCCTGCAGCAGCAACACCCATCGAATCAATCGAGGCTTAGCATCCTTCTTTTCCATAAGATAACGGATAGCTGCGTGGTCTGTGAATGCTATCACTTTCGTGCAAAGAAGATAAGACCTAAACTTCTCAAAAGCAAACACTATAGCTAGAAGCTCCTTTTCAGTCGTAGTATAATTTATTTGCGCCTCTATTAAAGTCTTACTAGCGTAGGCTATAGTATGAAAGACCTTCTCCCGTATTTGCCCCAAAATAGCCCCAACGGCGTAGTCGCTTGCATCGCACATCAATACAAAGGGTTTTTCCCAATCGGGAGCCACTATAATCGGTGTCGTAATCAGTCGTGTCTTTAATTGATTGAACGCATTCAAACACTCCTTATTAAAATCAAACTTCACGTCATTTCCTAATAACTCACTTAAAGGCTTGGCGATTTTTGCAAAGTCTTTAACGAACCTTCGGTAGAATCCGCATGGCCTAAAAAGCTCCTCAATGCTTTTACATTTTTGGGAGGAGGTAATTTTTCAATCACCTCAACCTTTGCCCTATCCACTTCCAATCCGTCTCTAGATACACGGTGTCCAAGAACAATGCCTTCCTGCACCATAAATTGACATTTTTCTCAGTTCAACACTAGGTTGATCTCCACACACCGGGCAAGCACTCTCTCCAAACACACCAAGCAAGCATTGAATGTTCTTCCAAAGATGGAAAAAATCATCCATAAAGACCTCTATGCCATATTCCATAGGATCCATGCCTTGTTCTAGAAGATCCGTCATTATTGCAATTATGCAACGTTGGAACGTGGCTGGCGCATTGCATAGCCCAAATGGCATCCTCCTAAATGCGGATATACCGAAAGGACACGTGAACGCTGTCTTTTCTTGATCGTCCGGATCAACCGTTATTTGATTGTAGCCGGAATATCCATCTAGAAAACAGTAAAACTCATTTCCGGCTAGTCTATCTAGAATCTAATCTATGAATGGTAACGGGTAGTGATCCTTCCTAGTCGCCTTATTTAATCTACGGTAGTCGATACAGATACGCCATCCTGTGATTGTTCTTGTGGGGACTAATTCGTTCTTGTCATTCCTAACTACGGTCGTCCCTCCTTTCTTAGGTACACAGTGGATGAGTGACACCCATGAACTATCAGATATAGGGTAAATTATTCCTGCATCCAACCACTTAATGATCTCTTTTCTCACCACCTCCTTCATAGGAGGGTTAAGGCGGCGCTGAGGCTCGATGGATCCTTTGCAAGCTTCCTCTAAAAGGATCTTGTGCATACACAAGGAAGGACTAATGCCTCAGATATCGGCTATTGTCCACCCTATGGCTAACTTATATCTCTTTAAAATGCCCAATAGTCTGTCATGCTGCTCTGGTAACAGTCTAGAGTTCACTATTACCGGTAGTGTATCATTTTCTCCTAGATATGCGTAAGACAAATGCTCGGGGAGCGGTTTTAACTCTAATACAGGCGGGCAAACCGTGGAGGGTTTGTCCGCTAAAGGCCGATCAATCATATCTAGGGGCTCCGACCTATGAAGCGACCCCAATCGATTCTCACACACTTGAAAACACTCTTCACTCTTTCTTTTAGTAGATTCTACTTCTTCATTCCCAACCTCATCGGATTCCACTTCCTCAACTTCTACCTTGTCCATCAAAATTCCTATCTCCTCTTCTATATTTGAATCATGCCACCCACTCTCTTGCTCATAGTCATAGAGTGAAATACTGTTAACCACCTCCATCACATCTTCCTTTTCACTAGGGAATTTCATGGCTTTAAGAATGGTGAAGGTTACCTGTTCATCGTTGACTCTCATGGTCAACTCACTTTTGTGGACATCTATTAAAGTTTTTCCAGTTGCTAAAAAGGGTCTCCCTACAATTAGTGGGATCTCCTTGTCTTCCTCCATATCCAAAACTACAAAGTCCGCCGGAAAAATAAACTTGTCCACCTTGACAAGAACATCCTCCACTATACCCTTAGGAAAAGTAAGCGATTTGTCGGCTAGCTGTAATGTTAACGAAGTTTTAGAAACGTTCCCCAAGCCTAACTTCCGATAAATTGAAAGTGGCATCAAATTTATACTCGCTCCAAGATCACACAAAGCTTTTCCTTCAAATTGGTATCCGATAGAGCAAGGAATCGTGAAACTTCCTGGATCTTTCAGTTTGGGTGGAAGTTTCTTTTGAAGGATTGCGCTACACTCATGAGTTAATGCCACAGTTTCATTCGTGCCAAATTTTCTCTTTTTATTTAAAATATCTTTCATAAATTTGACGTAACTGGGCATTTGCTCTAAGGCTTCGGCAAATGGGATATTAATTTGAAGTTTCTTAAAAATTTCTATGAATTTCTGGAATTGGTGATCTAGCTTGCTCTTCCTAAGTCTTTGAGGAAATGGTGGTGGTGGGTATGTAATTATTTTCTTATCCATTCCCTCTACGTTCTTCTCTTTCTTATTCACTTCTACTTCTTCTAACTCTTCCTCCACACTCTTAGTAGGTTCAAAATTCAACTCTCTAGCGGGTTCATGAATTTTATCACTCTCTACTTCAATTTGTGCAGTGCCAGTTTCCATTGGATTATTGTTATAACCACTCGCCAACTCCTTACCACTCCGCAATGTAATAGCCTTACAGTGTTGGTTATCACCCTTAGGATTAGGCGTTATATCGGTTGGTAATGTCCCTAGCGCTCTAGTATTAAGTGCGGATGCAATTTGCCCCAATTGTGTTTCAATTAAGCGCATGGATCCTTCTAAACTAGAAAAACGTGCTTCGTTATTCTTTATGGACTCTAAGATGATTTCATCAGATAATTTCCGCGAAGGCCCCGTTTGGTTAGGATTGTGATGTTGGTGAGGGTGATTGGAATTGTGGTTGGAATTGTGGTTGAATAAGTGCGAAGGAGTAGACCCAGAATTATTCTTCCATGATAGATTGAGATGGTTTCTCCACTCCGGATTATAATTATTCGAGTAGGTGTTATGACCCTGTTTGTACTGTCCTCCTATATAGTTAGCATCTTCGTTATGTCCTATAAGTTGTTCAATGGTTAAAGTAGGACTAGCGGTGGACGGGGGAGTAACAATACTATTAACTTGTGGGAGAAATTGACTTTGGTTTAACGTCAAGGCGTCTAACCTCTTATTTATTGAATTAAATTGCGAAGTCATTTCAGCCGCAAACGAGGTTAATTGGTCCACTTGGTATAACCCAGCAGTAGAAGAAGAGGGCCCTTGCCGATCAACAAGTTGATAATTATTAGAGGATAAATCCTCTAATATTGCATAGGCATCTTCTGGGTATTTATTCATGAGTGACCCTCCCGCGGCTCCATCAACTTGAATCATGGTGGACGTTTGGAGACCATTGTAGAAGGTCCAAACTTGTTGGTGGATGGCTAAGTCATGGTGGGGGCACTTACGTAGTAGCTCTTTGAAACGTTCCCAAGCATCGTATAAGGTCTCTCCATTTCCTTGCATAAACGTTGATATATCTCGCTTCAACTTAGCCGTTTTAGATGGGGGGAAGTATTTGGCTAAAAAATTTTCCATCAAGAATGCCCAAGTGGTAATAGATCCATTGGGTAGAGAATTTAGCCAATCCTTTGCCCTCCCCTCTAGCGAGAAAGGAAACAGACGCAATTTAATGGCTTCTTCTGAAACTCCATTAATCTTGAACGTATCACAGATTTCTATGAACGTTCTCAAATGAGAATTGGGATCTTCATGATTAAGGCCACCAAATTTACTATTTTGAACGAGTTGCATGACAACAGAATCGATTTTAAAATTGTTGGCCTCGATTGCAGGCCTAGCGATACTAAATTGCAACCCTCCCTGTAGAGGCATGTTGTAATCACGACATGTTCTCCTTTGCTCAACAGGGTGTCCATTATGTTCTACCTGACCTCCTAAATCCTGACCTTCCTGATGATTATCGTTTGGATTCATGGTTGAAGATTGGATTTGTTCTAAACGAAAAGTCTTACGATTTCTCCTACACGTCCTTTCAATCTCTAAGTTTAATGGCAATAACTCAATGGATCGAAATCTGGACATGCACTAACAGAACAACAATATCAATTAAAAAAAAACTACAAACAACTTAAAATACAACAAAATTAAAGTTTGACCTCCAAATACTAGGGTTTACTAATATTGCAAGAAAATAAACAATAGATTAATAGCACGTTCCCCGGAAACGGCGCCAAAAACTTGATACGCGGAAAATGATCTATGCGTATTGCCACAAGTGCACGCGTCGTAACAAGTAATAAAGTGTGAGTGAGATCGTTCCCTCGGAGAAGTGGTTAACCTAAAGCTTGCAATTACTAGCTACACCGTTCTTCAAATCCAAACAAGTCGAAAGAGATGATTCTTTTACAAACTAATCAAGATTTTTAACTAAGAATTAGACTAAGTAGACTAATTGAAAGCTTGAAAAATATCTTTATCAAATTGGGAATGAATAGTCTTGTATTTAGATTTCCTATGTGCGTCTAAATGGTGCGTTGAAATGATATTAGTCAAGAGTGTTGAATGAAATATCATGCGGCGATTTTTATAGAAGAAATCCTCCTCTCTCGAATCTCGGAAATCCCAACATCCTAAATTCTCTTAGTTATCTCTAACTTAAGAGGAATGAAGAATATCGCTTAACATAAAAATCGGATCGCTAGCAAAAGGAGGGAGTCTCCTCCTCTCCTCTAAACTAAAGTGAACGATGAGCGATTGCACTTCTCCTCTCTCGAATCTCGAAATACAACGCAAAAGTAGAAATCTTTGATTAAGCGTTTTACACCACTCGTCTCTCGATTCTTGTGATGCAATAAAATAGCCGTCAAACCAATATTACGTCGCTCTTCTCTCGATTCTCGCAACGAAATATTAGATGAAGACAAAGACCAAAAATCTCATAAATAAATTCATAAGTTCACAATATGATAAATCATCAAACAACTCGCAACAACCAAGAGAATTCCACCATAAAAATACACATAGTACTCTCTTTATACAAGGCTTGGAGAGATTAGTTCATAGCGAGAAAAGGAACACACAAAACTATAAAGATCTTACAGTTCATGCCTTCAAAAGTTCAGATCTATCCTTTTTCACGGCCGAAATCCGCTTCTCCACCGCCAAGAACCCTAAACTTGGCCTCCTTCTCTCCAAAATGACAAAAGATACAAAAGATCTAAAAATCCCCTCTTATATGGTAATGGAGTCTCAAAGGATTTCCAGCAATTATGAAAGGAAGCCTCCTTTCATATTTAAAACTTCCAAATTTGAATTATTTTCGGAATTTGAAAATTCAAATTCGCAGGTTTGTTGCAACAAATTTTTATTTGTTGCAATAAATTCTGTTTTCTGCTTCCTGCACTCAAAAACTGCTCCCAATGAACTGCAGACTGATTTTAATAGGTTCCTGGATGTTGCTTATGCTTCCTTTTGGTCATGCAAGTGATTTTATCATCGCTCCCTATCATAAAATAAGTTAAAATATTAATAATATGTAAATTCTCGCACAAAAGATAATCTACTCATTTACACATGCTTTTGATTGGGATTTTGGAAATAAATTGGTCAAAATGAGGCGAATTGACGCACACGATAACTTCATTTTGTGAAGTTATCAGAAGCCCATTTGGACAGGTTGGTCTGGATTGGTGATGTTGCATATTGCGTACCGGAGAAGACTCCGCGTATAAACGTGTGGTTTGTGGAGTTAAAGGGTTGTGTCTGTGAAGGGGAGTAGCAGGAAGTACTGGAATGAGGAGTTACAGGAAATACCCTTGTATTGCTTGTGCTGCGGCCAGTCCTTTGTGGGCAGTGTGGCCATTGTGAAGTCAGTCCTTGGTGGACGTTATGGCTATTGTGAGCCGAATGCTCTTATTAAGGCTTCGTGTCGAACAGGAAAGGTGAAACCGACCCGCGCCTTTGGTTATAGTCGCGAGTACGTCGTACTCGGTGATGGCAAGGCGACTTGAGCAACAGGGGGTGGCTGATCCGTACCTGCGTTATGTTGATTGTACAAGAGAGCGTCAAGGCATTGAGCTTTCGTCAGTGGCATAATGAGAGTCTTAGGCCTGCACGCCAGTAAGACTAAATTCTCAATATCGTGTAAACGGTAGTGTTGACCATAGTTCGCCGGTGCACCAAAAATGTGCCCTGAGTGCACGAATCGTCGGGCCGTGTGGCTGACGGTTGTGATGGATTGCTTGTGCGTGAGAGCACAATATATATGATATCTTTTTATGCATTGTTATGCCTGCAGGGAAGGAATGTCACTGCTCCGGGAAAGGGGTAGGATTGTTATAAATTGGTCAGCTGAATGCTGATCGTTGCCTTGTTTACCACCTTCTGGGTGGGCTGTCCTTGTGCAGGTGCTGGTGAGCCGAGTGGGAAGTGAAAGGGCTGAAGTCCCTGCTGCTGCTGCTGCTAGCCCTTGAAGGCTGCTTTCTCTTGTATTTTGTTCATGTGTGGCCGGCCTGCGCGCCGATGTATGTAATTCACACTTTGAAAAAAGGAACTGTAAGGCCTTAAAGCCAACTTGTGTGTATTTGCTTTACACTCTTTCATGAGGTGATATATAAATGTGGTTTATATATTTATAGTGGACATTTCTGGTATGAGTTCATCGCTGTTGTTAAAATCTTCCGCTAGCATGCTCTGAGTTAGGATGCGATGGTGTAGTGGTATTAACCGGTGATCTCGCCGTTTATTTGTGGCATATAGTGTCGGGCCCCGGCCAGACCTTCTATTATATGTTGTTTTACGGGTGTAGTCGTTACATTTTTGTATCAGCTTGTCTCGGTCTTCCTCTTTCGAATTCGTGGTCGAATTCTTTTGTGGGGTGGCGAGCACGTGTCTGTGTGAACCGCTTTAACACTAATGAATTCTTGAATGTCCACTAAGTAATGCAAATACACTTGTTTGAGGGACCTGCACATTCTTATATTGTTGTTATTGCTTGTGTGAGGTCGCTAATGTGTGTCTTGTCCACCTATAGGTGACTCGTAGTGGTGCTGGGCAGTCTGAGCCCCAGTGTTCTGATGAGAGTACGACACCAGCTGAGGTGCCTACACCTCCTCCTTCTGCGGAAACTGCCCGCTTAGTTGCTGAGGCTCTCTTTGCAATGTTTCAAGCTCAGCCTGTTGGGCAAGCACAACCGGCAGTGGTGCTAGAACGAGTTGCTGAAAGGCCAGAACCTGTTGCGGCTGTTGACCCTCGAGCAGCTGAACGACAGTTAAAGCAGTTTATGAGCTTTAATCCACCTACATTCGTGGGCATGGGATCCCCAATGCAGGCCGAGGATTGGTTATCGCGCGTCAAGCGTATTTTGACGGTGATCAGGACGGAGGAAGATCAGAAGGTCACCTTGGTCACCTTCTTGTTGGAAGGAGAGGCTCGGTTATGGTGGGACGAGGTTGAGTTACACCATTTAGCGGGCAGGTCGTTAACTCAAGTTTCGATGGAGGAATTCTCTCGAATGTTTTTGGCAAAGCATTTGTCAGTGGCACAACACATTGCTATGGAGAACGAGTTCCAACGGTTAACGCAATGAGAAAGTAGCGTTGATACGTACTTGCATGAGTTTACCAGATTGGGACGGTATGCGGGGTCAATCTTCGCGGATGAACAAAGCAAAACCAATCGGTTCTACGAAGGGTTGCGGGACGAGTTGATGTTCTTGCTCTCCAGTTCGGTGAACCAAGGGTCCCAAGCATTGGTTGATACTGCATTTTCGCTGGAAAAGGATATGAAGTGGGTGCAAGGAAAAAGGGACTTGACTGTGAGAAAGCCATAGTTCAAAGCACCCTGCCCTGGAAAATCACACTACCAGAAGAAGTGGGGCAAGAAGTCCAAGCCTTCTGTGCAAACTTCTGCGACTGTGACGTCGGGAGCAACTTCAAGGCAGGAGCCTCGTACCTGCTTTACCTGTGGCAAAGTGGGTCATATAGCCCGTGATTGTAGGGTTGCTCAGCCAAAGGGGGAAAAGAAGACGGTCGCGTCTTATGCTGAGAAGGGCAAAGCAGTGGTAGAGTCCTCTGCATCCCAAGCGCAACCCAGAGTTTATAATCTTGGTCAACATGAGGCTATAAAGCAGAGTGACGTCGTCACATGTATGATTTAAGATATTTCTTGCTTTGGTTTTATTGCATAAATTGTTTGTAGCTTGTGCATGATGTGTGTGCTACAGGCTTTGTCCTGATTCGGAACAATCCGGCGAGAGCTCTGTTTGATACGGGTGCTTCACATTCTTTTCTGTCTAAGGACTTTGTGTCGTGAATTGGAGTACCAAGTCGTGTGACGACAGATAGTATAAAGGCATTATTGCCGAATGGTTGTGTGATGATTGCGGATAGAGCTTGCAATGTTGAAGTTCAAATAGGATGTCGGGATTTCGATTTGAGTGCATCTGTGTTACCGATATCGGAGTTTGATGTGATCTTTGGCATGGATTGACTCTCGGAGCAGCTGCCTGTATTGATTGCAATTCAAAGGAGATCACACTGGGCCAGAATACCGAGCTTGAGACTAAGTTCGCTGGTATGTGAGGAGTGAGCGGGACCTTGATGTCTGCACTCCAAGTCGTCAATGTTGTTCGGAAGGGCGCAGAGTTATTCTTCACGCTTGTTCAGGCTGTTGAGCCAAAGGCCAGTGTGCATGAGGTTCCGATTGTATCAGAGTTTGCTGATGTATTTCCTAAGGATCTTCTTGGGTTACCACCCCAGCGGGAGATTGACTTCTCTATCAAGTTGGTGCCAGGTGCGAAACCTGTGGCCCGCTCGCCATATCGCGTCGCGCCAAAGGAGATGGCGGAGTTAAAGGTCCAACTACAAGAGTTGCTGGAACAGGGATACATGCGCCCAAGTATGTCACCTTGGAGCGCGCCTGTTCTGTTTGTGAAAAAGAAAGACGGCAGTTTACGGTTATGTATTGACTATTGTGAGTTGAATAAGCTGACGGAGAAAAACAAGTATCTGATTCCACGGATAGACGACTTGTTCGATCAGTTAGTGGGGTCAACCGTCTATTCGAAGTTGGATTTGAAATCGGGATATTACCAATTGCGGATTTGGGAAGGTGACATTCCCAAGACAGTGTTTGGAACACGCTATGGTTATTATGAGTTCACGGTAATGTCGTTTGGGCTATGTAATGCGCCTTAGGTATTCATGGATCTAATGCACCGAACGTTCCGAGAGTACTTGGATCTCTTTGTGATCGTGTTCATTGATGATATATTGGTATACTCTCAGTCGGAAGTTGATCATGCGAATCATTTGCGGATGGTGTTGCACACCTTGCGGAGGAACAAGCTTTATGCAAAGTTCTCAAAGTGTGAGTTCTGGCTATCGTCAGTGGTTTTTCTTGGCCACGTGGTAAGTGGAGAGAGCATAACAGTGGATTCGTCAAAGATAAGCGCCATACATGAGTGGCCGGTGTTGTCCTCAGTGGCTGAAGTTAGAAGTTTCCTTGGTTTGGCAGGGTACTACAAGCGGTTTGTAGAAAACTTCTCCCGGATCGCTTTGCCTCTTACCACATTGACGAGAAAGGATCAGAAGTTCGTTTGGACACCGGAGTGCGCGCGAGGGTTTGAAGAGCTGAAGAGTCGTTTGACCACGACGCCTGTGTTGATATCGCCATGTGGTACAGACGGCTAAGAGATCTATAGTGATGCGTCAAGGA
Organism: Platanthera zijinensis; assembly: GCA_039513925.1. Lineage (NCBI taxonomy): Eukaryota > Viridiplantae > Streptophyta > Magnoliopsida > Asparagales > Orchidaceae > Platanthera > Platanthera zijinensis. The sequence continues at coordinate 158,370,713 of CM077091.1, forward strand.
GCGGCTTAGGCTGCGTTCTTCTGCAGTTTGGGAAAGTGATTGCTTATGGCTCACGCCAGTTAAAAGTGCATGAGCGGAATTATCCCGTCCATGACTTGGAGTTGGCGGCGGTGATCTTTGTGCTTAAATTGTGGCGGCACTATCTTTAGCTTGTGCGTGAGAGCACAATATATATGATATCTTTCTATGCATTGTTATGCCTGCAGGGAAGGAATGTCACTGCCCCGGGAAAGGGGTAGGATTGTTATAAATTGGTCAGCTGAATGCTGACCGTTTGCCTTGTTTACCACCTTCTGGGTTGGTTGTCCATGTGCAGGTGCTGGTGAGCCGAGTGGGAAGTGAAAGGGCTGAAGTCTCTGCTATTGCTGCTGCTTCTGCTGCTAGCCCTTGAAGGCTGCTTTCTCTTGTATTTTGTTCATGTGTGGCTGATGACTTGTTTTAGTCATCGTTTTTGGGTAATTTAGTAGCATAAATGTCTAAGTTTATTTATAATTTATGCTTGTCATTTCATGTTTTAATGCCTTTTTATAAAATCCTAGTTTTATTATAGTTATTTTATGTTTTGATATAAAAATCAATATAATCTTATTATTTGTATTATGCTACTATATGTATTAGATTATATTATGTTTAGTAATTATAATTAATGTTATGTTTTATGTTAATGTTTTAATTTTAACGTTTTAATGTTTTTATATTATGTTGTTTTAATTTTGTTATTTTATGTTGATTCATTACATGTTTATTTTGTCTCTTTCTTGTAGGTTCAAGCTCCCACAATGAAGACTAGCCGAGCCCTCCTCCATTGGTGCAGCCCACATGACCAAACAGCCCCTCTACCCGAGCCCATGGTTCAGCCCAACATGAAGCAACCCGAGCCCATCACCACTATTGGCCGGCCACATGCATGCATGCACCTTGCCACCTCATTCATCTCTCTCTCTCTCTCTCCATTTTATTATTATTTTCTCCCCACTTTATTCCTCATCCATCCCCCCTCTCTTATGTTTAATTTTCTTTTCATTTTCCTAAAATAAAATGCATGAATCTAGCCATTCTCTCTCCCCTTCATCAATGGCATGCATGAACCATCTCCACCACCTATGGCCGGCCCCCCTTGTCTCCCCTCATTCTAGATCCTTCTCCCTCTCCTATAAAAGGAACCCCCTCCCTCTTGTTTTAAAAAATAGTTTTTGGTTCCAAGTAGTTTTAGTTGGAAGTAGATTTTGTAGAGAGCAAGTGAGAGTTCTTTTCTTATTTCCTTGTTGTAGTTTTCATTGTAATCTCTTTTTAGTAGATTAGTTTTGTCTTGTTATAATTTTTGTGTATCTTTCTTCTTTCTTAAGCAATGCAATTGAATTTTCATCTCTTCTATTTTATTTTCCTCTTTCCTACTATGCGTAGCTAATTTTATTTTGTGCTCGATCGCGATAAGCTTTACGTTGAAATAACGCACCTTTTATTTTATGTTTGCATTTATATTTTTCTATTTTTGATCCTTCCTTGATTTATTTCGTATCGACTCCGTATTTCTAGTATACGGTAGTAGATTCCGATCTCATATTTGAGTAGCCGAGAGACTCGTGAATATGAAAGATCACTCAAGGAAGGAAGAAGTTGAACGCAACCCTAGAGATAAGATGACGTAAATCCTCCGGATTGGAGTCAAATCCAATAGTACGGGTTACTTCGGTAATGCGACTTTAGGCCTTTTTGACTTAAAAGAGATTTCGGTCAAAACGTCTATAAGTTAGGGGATTTAATGCTCTAGCGAGATTACTTCCTAATATCGGATCCGTCACGGTCTTAATAAGATTGCAAATGTTAAACTAATTTATTTCGTTATTTTATTTCAAAGTGAATCGTCGATCGAGCACTCGTTTGCAATAGTTTATTTCTCTTTTAATTAAGCTTAGTTTATTTTATTTTATTTTCAAAATCACCAATCGTTCGGTAGGATAATAGAGTCGTTGAGAGTAATAGTACTTGCCTGCCCCGAGTTTTAATACGACCTTGATACTACGATTCGACAGGTACACTTGCCTGTTCGGGTTTTAGCCCATCAGTGGCCGGCCTGCGCGCCGATGTATGTAATCCACATTTTGAAAAGAGGAGCTGTAAGGCCTTAAGACCAACTTGTGTGTATTTGTTGTACACTCTTTCATGAGGTGATATATAAATGTGGTTTATATATTTATAGTGGACGTTTCTGGTATGAGTTCATCGTTGTTGTTAAAATCTTCCGCTAGCATGCTCTGAGTTAGGATGTGATGGTGTAATGGTATTAACCTGTGACCTCGTCGTCTGTTTGTGGAATATAGTGTGGGGCCCCGGCCGGGCCTTCTATTATATGTTGTTTAACGGGTGGAGTCGTTACATATATTTTGTAACTTTTATTGATGATTTCTCACGTTGTACTTGAGTGTACCTTTTAAAAGATCGCTCCGAGTTATTCTCTATATGAACATCCTTTTGTTTTATGATTAAAACTCAATTTGATGTCTCTATTAAAACTTTTTGCTCTGATAATGCCAAAGAATATCTTAGTCATGATTTTTCTTCTTTCTGTATGCAAAATGAGATTATTTATCAAACTAGCTGTGTCTATACCTCACAGCAAAATGGTGTGGCGGAACACAAAAACCGTCACCTCCTTGATGTCGCTCGCACTCTGATGACACAGATGCAAGTTCCTCGCTCCTATTGGGGTTATGTCGTTCTCATCTCCTGATATCTCATCAATCACATTCCCTCCACAGTTCTCCACGGTCAAACCCTATTCTCCATTCTCTATCCGGGCAATGACCCGTTTCCTCTCCCTCTGCGTATCTTTGGTTGCACGCTCCATCCGCCACTTGTGACACACTATCCCCACGTGCCACCAAATGTGTCTTTCTGGGTTACTCTACCACTCAGAAAGGCTATTGTTGTTTTGACCCCGTTCTTCGCAAGCAGTTCGTCTCCGCAGACGTAACCTTCTTCGAAAATGCATACTATTTCTCTCATGACTGCTCCTTTCCTCCTGATGTTCCTGCTCCTCCTACCGTCCCCTCCGTCCCGTATACACCTACCGAGATATCTCCTCCTCTGCTATATCCACCGTCTCCTCCTCTCTCTCCGCCTCCGCTGTCTTCCTCCTCTTCGCAGACGTCTCTCTCTACTCCCTCGCCAGCTCTCTCCGCCACGGATGCACCAGATACTGAGGAACACGCCGACCTGGATCTTCTCATTGCTCTTCACAAAGGGGTGCGGACATGTACCTAGCACTCGCTTGCTGCTGTTGTTTCATATGCTCGTCTTACTCCTTCTCGCATGACTTTTGCGCTGGCTATCTCGACCACCACCACTCCCCGCACCTACCAGGAAGCTCTTGCTGTTCCTCATTGGAAGGCAGCCATGGATGAGGAAATTGCCACCCTCACTGAGCGGGGTACATGGACCCTTGTTTCTCCTCCATTGGGCACCGATGTTGTTGGCTGTCGCTGGGTCTTTGTTGTGAAGTTCAGTCCGGACGACAGTGTGGATCGTTACAAGGCTCGACTTGTCACCAAAGGCTTCACTCAGACTTATGGTGTTGATTATTTTGACACATTCTCTCATGTTGTTCGTCTTAACACTATTCGGGTACTCCTCTCTGTGGCCGTCAATAGGGATTGACTCATTTCCCAACTGGATGTCAAGAATGTCATTTTCTATGGTGATCTTCAGGAGGATGTCTACATGGAGCAACCTCCTGGGTATGCTGCTCAAGGGGAGACATAGGTATACAGGCTGAAGATCCAGCTTGTGTAACCTTGACAAAGAAACATCTCCGTCAACACCTGATCACGATGGATATGGGCTTCCCAAAATACTTTCTGAAGATAGAAATCTCTCGAAAGTCCAATTCCTTGGTCCTCTCCCAATGTAAGTATATTTTTGATCTTCTAAAGGAAACATGGTTGACTGGGGCTAAACTTGCCTGATGCCCCATGACCACTAGAGAAGATAAAACCTGGACAGATGACTCGCCTCCTCTATCAGATGTTACGAGGTACAGACGTCTGGTCGGCAAACTCATTTATCTCACGACAACCAGACCTGATATCTCCTACGTTGTAAGCATGGTTAGCTAGTTCATGAAAGCTCCTAGGGAGTGTCATCTACAATCTGCCCTGAGGATATTGAAATATATTAAAGCAGCGACAGGTAAAGGACTACTGTTTTAGAAGAATGGTCATTTAAAGATTGAAGCGTACTCGAATTCTAGCTATGCTGATGACAAAGGAGATTGCAAGCCCACATCGGGCTTTTGCACATTTGTGGGGGGAAAACTTGTGAGCTGGAAGAGCAAGAAACAGTCTGTCGTCTCCAGGTCTAGTGCAGAGACGGAATAACGAAGTATGACGTCAACCACGTGTGAATTTAAGTGGTTACGGACTCTCATGCTTGACTTAGGAGAGGTATACAACCATCCTCTGCCTATGTTCTGCGACAATAAGACCGCTATATATATCTCCAAAAATCCGGTCTTTCATGAGAGAACAAAGCACATCGAAGCGGACTGTCATTTCATTAGAGAAGAGATCTTAAAGAAACAGATTTGCACTTCGTTCGTTACTTCAGACAACGAGTTGGCAGATATCTTCACCAAGCCTGTGTCCGCTTCCTTTTTTCACATTTACGACAAGCTGAGCATGATTGATATATATGTTCCAGCTTGAGGGGAAGTGTTACAGTATGGAGACCGGACGGTCTGATGGCTTGAGTCTAGCGGTTTGGAGACCGGGCGGTCTGGCGGCTTGCTGATAGCCGGGCGGTCTGGCGGCTTCTCTCCAGCGGCTTGGTAGCCGAGATGTTCCTGATTGGAGACCGGGCAGTCTGGCGGTTTGACACAGACGACTTGATGTCCGGGAGGTCTAGCGACTTCACTTCTCTTTATAGTAGTTGCCGGACGGTTAGCCTATTCGTCTAATCGCATGGCTTGTGAGATCTGATTTTGTGTATAGCTTGTTGCAACATTTTTTTTGTCTCACATTGCTTATTTGTAATCTCTCATCTCTCCTCCATTCTATAAAAGAGAGGTTATACTTTTACAATACTTATTTTTTTGGATAATAAAAATTCTGTTATTCCAAATTTCGATTTGTTTCTTTCTTGTTCGCACAGAGCAAAAAAACCTCAATCATTCTGAGACCATGAATCTTAATGTGAAAAATACTATTTTGATTTGCAGTGGGGCGGAAACTACTCCTTTGTTAGTAGCTTTTTTTCAGCACTCTATGTATGCCCTCTAGTGGGACCTTTGTTTTTTCAAGTGTGCAATATTTTGTCGACAGGAGCTTTTTTTTTTGCTGCTGTATTTATTTTATGCTCATTGTAACCGGTGTTGAGATCTTTTACTCAATGCACATTTTTTTTATGTGAAATTATTATTTTTATTTTTTATATTTATATTTAATTTATTGTGTATATTTTGTATTTTCTATTTTTTCTTATTTGTTTTCTTTCTTTTTCATTTATTATTTAGTTTTTTTTTAAAAAAAATTCTTTATTTTATCTACTTTTTTATTTATATATTTTTTACTTTTTTTTCTATCTCATTATATTATTTTAGTATTATATTGTTATTTGATTTAGGATTAGACTCCGCTTGGCACCTTGGTGGCGGTCATAAACGCATGGATTAAACCGTCATTTGTTAGTGGTACCTAACAAACATCATCTATTTGAACATAAAAATGGATAAAAAAATTTAGATGAGTGTTAACGAATGACAATTTAATCCTCATGTTCCCGAACGTCATCCGTGCCAAACGGAGCCTTAGTTTTTCATGATGGTGGCTATTGTGATTGCTATGGTTACGAACTTTCCTCTGTGAACTTACAATCTTTCCTAAAGAACTTCATCAACATTATGTTCAAAACTCGCTTTTTTTTTATAGTGGTCATAACTATTATGCCAAATATATCGGAGCATATATATTGTGTCAACCGGAGTCATAGTTATTTTGATGTGCAGTAAAAGAAGTTCAAATGGATTTATATTTTTAATAAAAAATGAAATGAGTTTAAATTTATGTGTATAAATGATTCCAAGAGGAAAATTAAGGCTCCATTTGTTACGGTGGTAACGGTTGTGAATGCGGTGAGTATGAACCGTTGTTTGTGATCGCCCGCCCTCACTTAAGAAATTTCAACTAATTTTATGTTCATAATTAGTTTTCTTTTCTTGTTGGCGGTCATAAACATTGTCATGTCAAACATACCTTCTTTGAAGGTGGTGTTTTTGTTTAAACTGATCGGAGCATATATTAATGAAGCCATACTAATTGATAATTCTTCTTGGTTGATTTAGTTGAGAAATGGACCCTCAAGGAGCTCAGGTCTTGGCTCGCAAAGTTCGGACAATAGCATGACTGAATGTTATTTGCTTGTGAGCGATCATGAAAGCAAAAGGCGAAGAAGAGAACAAAAGATCATTTTACTATTTGACGAGGTAATCGTGTTACATTATGAAGGTTCTGCCGTAATACTCAGGAGTGTACAAATACTCCTCCCGAACGAAGTGTTGTACGAGTAAAGGGTTGGCATGATAGGTTATCAAATCTTCAAATGGGCGACCATCGCGGGGTCTAAACTACGTCTCACCCATTAGAAGGAGGCGTTGTCTGAAGGTGGGACCCACCCCCATGAACAATGAGAGCTCGCCCATATGATTTGGAGGACAATGAGAGCTCACCGGGATGACATGTTGATCTCACCTAGTTGACCTGCTGAGGTTATTGACTCACTGGGCTGCCCTTAACGGCAAGGCCTTTTTACCTAAGTTTTGCTCATACTGACTTACATCTCCTGTCAAAGCCCGCGTAGTTTCTCCCCTTTAATGTCCAAAAGCCGTCTCCCCCGAGTCAAGCTTCCCCTTCGCCGCCCACCAAACTCCCCATTGCCCGATTCCCGACTCCGCAGACTCGCCGCTGCCATCGCAGAAATCCTTCGCACTCGCGATTCTAATCCCCAATGGGAAGATTCCCTCGCCGACGTTTTGCCGCCCGACGAGGATATCGCGCCCGTTGTCGCCCGCCTCCCCAACCCGGACTATGCCCTCACCTTCTTCTCCTGGGCTCGCCGGCGGCCGTTCAAAGACTTACCGGACGCCGCGTCATACTCAGAGCTGCTGCGTCTCCTTGCCCGATTTCGTTGCTTCGAAGAATCCCAGCTCGTGCTCGAAACCATGATAACCGAAGGAAAGACTCCTACCCACGATGCCTTCAGTACTCTCATCGGCTCATACGCCCGTTCTGGTCTGCAAGATAAGGCCTTGAGCGCTTATTCTACCATGAGAGAGTTGTTAAGCTCTTTGCCGAATGTCCCTGACTGCAACTCTTTATTGCGTTTGTTAGTAAAGAGTGGTCGTCTTGAAACCGCTCAACAGGTGTATGATGAAATGCTTAACAGAGATGGCTGTGCCGATAACTTCAGTACTGGTATAATGGTGAAAGGATTGTGCATGCAAGGAAGGATGGAAGATGCCAGGAAGTTGATGGATAGATGGGGGCATGGCTGTGTTCCTGATGTTGTTTTCTATAACATGCTTATCGACGGGTACATCAACTGCGGGAATGTTAAGATGGGACATACCCTCCTGAGGGAGATGCTGTTGAAGGGTTTTCTACCTACATTATCCACTTTTGGTTCTATCATTAATGGTTTTTGCAAGAAGGGAGATTTTGGGAAGATAGATACGATTATGACGGAAATGAAAGCACGTGGATTGAACCCAAGTGTGCGGATTTACAACAACATCATTGATGCTAGATGTAAGCATGGATCGATCATCGAAGCAAAGGCGGTTTTGAAGAAGATGATTGTAAGTGGCTGTCAGCCTGATGTCATAACTTATAATATTTTGATTTCAGGTTATTGTCGGTGTAGGAGGGTTGGGGAAGCTGAGAATCTCCTCAGGGGGGCTATTGGGAGGAGCTTGATTCCAACTAAGTTAAGCTATACGCCTCTCATTCATGGCTATTGTCAGGAAGGAAGTTTTGGATTGGCATCAAGTTTGCTCACTGAAATGTTTGAAATGGGGCAAAAGCCTGATTTGATAACTCATGGAGCTCTGATACATGGCCTTGTTGTCGCAGGAGACATCCATGAGGCATTATCTGTTAAAGAGAAGATGGAAGAAAGGGGAATGGTCCCAGATGCAGCAATCTATAATACTTTGTTAAACGGTTTTTTTAAGAAAAGTATGCTTCCCTCTGCGAGAAAGCTGCTTGCTGACATGCTTGATCAGAATGTTATTCTGGATGAATTTGTTTGCGCGACATTAATAGATGGTTTTTCAAGGAACGGGGATTTGGAAAGTGCTTCAAAAATCTTTCATTTCATGGGAGAAAAGGGTGTCGGGCGTTGCACAGTTGTCTATAATGCTCTGATCAAAGGCTATACCAAAGCTGGAATGATGAGTGAAGCTGTAATTTGTATCAGTAGAATGAAGAAGGAAGGATATTTGCCAGATGCATTCACTTATTCCACCATAATTGATGGTTATGTGAGACAATGCGATATGGATGGAGCTTTAAGGATGTTCGGTGACATGGCTAAGCATAAATATAATCCTAATATAGTTGTTTACTCTACATTAATTAATGGTTTTTGTAAAAGTGGTGATCTTGATGGTGCTACATCTCTCTTTAGGGAGATGCAGTCGCATGGTCTTGTTCCTAATGTTGTAACATACAGCATTCTCATTGGCGGATTTTGCAAAATGAGGAAAATTGTGAGTGCTGCAGCCCTTTTTGAAGAGATGTTGCGCTCTAAATGTTTTCCTAACAACTTCACATTTCGTTACTTGGTCGAAGGTCTCCTTGGTTACAGGCATGATATTGATTCTCTCCCGGTAAAAGTTGAGTTCTCGATGACAGAAATGTTTAAGAATATGATCTCAGATGGATGGTATTACAAGACTGCTGCATATAATGCTATCATATTCTGCCTTTGCAAACACCATATGCTCCGGGCGGCGCTAGATGTGAGAGATCAGATGTTAAAACAAGGCTGTTTTCCTGATTCTGTCACAGTTCTTTTCCTTCTCCATGTAATTTGTGCTCAAGGAAAATCACGTGAATGCAAGAACATTTTGTCTTTTGATTTTGAACAGAAGGAAGCTGAGGTTGTGCACAAGTACATGAGTCTGTTAGACCGCAACCTAAATGAAGGAAAACCATCTGAAGCATCATGCACTTTGCAATCCTTATTCGATGTCAACTGTGCTTCCCAGATTCTAACTGCATGATTAGTGCTACTCGACATTTCTAACTTCGACTTTATTAACAACTGTTTATAAATCATTTTTTGTCCTACACCATATTTCTTAAGTTCTGGAGCGAACCAAGTTGTTGGCACAAATTGTTCCTGGGCGAAATGGACTTACGCTTAACATATGCAAGTCGAATCTCTGATCGTGTCAAGAGAAATGTGAGATTCCGTCACCCATGCTTTCGACAGGTCCTTGTTGATCTCTATTGGGTGCTGGAAGAATTGATAGCGAGCTCCTTTGGCTTTGTTCTATCTCTCATGTCAGCAGCATTTTACAGAAGGGCAACTCCTTGTTTGAAGTGGGCTTCAACTCTAAACCCCAACGAAGTAGGATGGAGATTTAACCTACACTTTTTTGGTAGCAGAAAGCACTTCAGATTAGGAAAGGATTAGTTGGAAGTTAAAAAGCATGATGATCCATATTCCCTTATAAATTTATCCTTCACACGAATGCAACCTTCAGATTGTAACAACATGTATGTATCCCTCTATATTGTTACACTTAGGCTTTATTATTCTTCTTTTTACCTTTTTAATGATCTCTGTTTCTAAGCCTTTCAAAGATTGATTAACGGTGTCTTCACTGACAACAATTTTTTAAAGTTTTATGGAATTATTGGTTTGAAATTCTTTTACAGGTGGGCCAGATGGTTGGAAGCTGCAAAGCAATGTGGTTATGATGAGTAAGTGTACAAATGTTGCTTGTTTGTTTATCGATCTGCTGCCATGCTACTAGATTTTTCATTTAGCTTAAGTGAGCATTTATTTTAAAATTTTGAAATATATGTTTTTTTTACAGATTACTAAGGCTCCGTTTGGGGGAACTTGTTTTCACCCGGTTCATGCGGTCGTAACCGCTTGACCGGTGAAAATAAGTTTCACCAAACGGAGCCTAATTCCTCCCCGAATTAGGAATTGTTATTTGCATGAGGTAAATTGCAATACTCACTATTGCTTTGTTTTGTCTATCAAAATTATGTAGCTGAAGAAATTGAGATTAGATGCCTTTCCATTTTTATGATCAACACTGATGCAGTGGAGGCTGGACAGAACTTATATTAAATAAAAATGCAGTCTAAATACAGTGCACGTGTGAACATGAGATAAAAGTCTAAATTAAGATCATCAAGCAAGTAATAAAATTTAGCAAAGCCCTAAACAACAATTTTGCACAATTGAAAACAAGCGTTGATATATAAAGAACAATTATAATTAACCAACGAGATGAGGCGCAATTCCGTTCAAGTGCACTGAATGCGCCCCCCGCAAGTCAAACGATGAATAAGGATTACAATCACTTAAGAAAATTAAATCTCACAGCAATAGTTCATTATCGAAGCAAACAACGCAGAACATAAAACAACCATACCTCAGTTTGCTCGCGTGTGTGGCGACGAGATTAGGGATGAGAAGTCGATGTTGATTCCGGCCTTGACACGTTGGTGGCGCCACGAAATGGCTGCGGGAATAGCTGGTGGAGGTAGATCTGAAAATCTGGAGAGAGGAAAGGGCTGCAGATGGCCGGATTTGGGCCGAGAAGGATTGCGGGGAAGTTCAAAAGCATCATCCGGTAGTATGAGGCGGCGAGGGCGTCGCCAGGTTAGGTGGGGGAGGATGTCACGACCTTGCACCTATGGGGTTAACTTCTGGAGATTTCTAGAGAAATCTAGAATTTTGGAGGACATTCTTGTACATAGAGATTAGCTTAAAATATTCTTGAAAGATGTAGATACATAGATGATGGTAGAGTAGTCTAGACTCTTCCATCCTTTGGAGGGAAACCCTTTGGGGGCCTATATAAGTGGAAAACCCTCTCATTTGTAAGACACCAAGCAATTCAAACAATAAAGCTCTCTTACTCACCCGTGCTCTCTTGTTCTCTCGTTCACTCTTTCTAAAAATGTTCTCTTACTTATCTTTTCACGATCAAGTGTTGACGGAAGCTAACTTAGCTAGCTGCAAAGGGACGCGGGAAGGAGCTAAGGTTGCACGCGACGTTGTTTATGGGACAAATCCGTGACAGATGGCAGTGGAACGAGAGGAGTTACAAAACAGTTTTTTTTAGCAATGGAGCAAAAACTCTCAAGCAAACAGACCCGAATTCGTCTGTGAGTTGAAGAACAGTCTGCGCGGATCTATCTGAAAAGATAAAGCCAGAAGTTTCCATCTCGTCGCATGGCCTGATGGCCATAATGATTTTTTAAAAAATGCAACATATTTTAATATTATTAGCATCGGGGCTTCCCTCATGCGCAGTTGATTTGAACAGCTTTTCGGTTTAGATTGATGGTTGTGTTAGAATGTCATATGTATGTGTACTTGAAATTATTATCATTTAAATATATATCAAAAATATTATAGTGAATAATATTATTTGAAACGGAGCCTCTAGTATTTCTTAAAACGCCCTCCCTTAAGTTATACATAACACCTTTCATTTGTCAAACAATGGAATGAAAGTGTTTTTGCCGTCGGATATTGCACAATACACTTTTGTGTGCTTTCTTTAGGTTGGCATGCAGATTTTGGCTCCGTTTGGGGGACTTATTTTCACCGGTCAAGCGGTCACAGACGCATGAACTGGACCTTAATTATAGTCCGATTCATGTGGTCGTGACCGCTTGACCGGTGAAAATAAGCCCCCTCCCCCCCCCCCCCCCCCCCCCAAACGGAGCCTTTATCTTGCCCACTCAAATCTTGTTTATTCGGCTTTCGTAGGTTGACTCAACGGAATCGAACCGATCCTTGCATAAAAGTGAGTTTTAATGTTGTGAAATCGGATCGAGTACCGCGGTAGCGCAACGGAATTCAAATCTGAGCAAAACGATCGCGCAAAATAAAAATAACAGAACGAGATTCCAGGCACACAGACGACAAAGAGATTTTACGTGGTTCGGAGAGAAGCTCCTACTCCACGGGGAGAGCGCGCCGGAGAAGATCCACTAAAAATCACGGAGGTTACAATATTACAAAAGATCAGAAATTGGAAGAACAAAAAAACAATTCCTGGAGCTGTCGCCGGAGCTGTCGCCGGAGCTGTCGCCGGCGATATCGCCGGGCGATATCGCGTCTGCACCAAAGCCGACCCTGTTGCTGCCGCCTGACTCCCTGCTGCCGCCGCCGCCGCTGCCTCGCCGATCCCGCCTGATGTCACCTCTGGACAACCGCACGCCGCCGCTTGCCACCGGGACCAAGTCCCGCCGCCGCCGTGTGCCTGGATCGCCGGTCGAAGCCGCCTACTGCAGCCTCTGCAGCCTGGACGGGAGAATACCCGCCGCCGCCTGCTGCTGCTGCCGCCGCCGGAGCACTGCCGCCGCCGCCACCTGTCGCCGAAGCCTGGGACCAAGTCCCGCCGATGTCACCTCCTGGAGCACGCCGCAGCAACCACCGGGACCGAGTCCCTCCGCTGCCTTCTCCTTTTTCGGCCGCCGGAATTGAGCCGCCTGATGCTCTCTCTCTCTGGATGTGAAGGGTTGCAGGTGTTGTGGTACCTTAGGCTTGTAGCAGTCATGAATTTATAGCTGTAAACTCAATGGCCGAAAAGGAGATTATCTCCTAATTTAGGAATCATGGCTAATAGGGGAAATGATCTCCAAAATAGGAGATTGCCAAAACAAATTTGACCGACTTTCCTGAAACCACCCAATAATTAGGAGAATAATACAGATTAGGAATAGGCCAAGGAATAGGATATCCGGCCAGATTTGATTCTCCTAATTATTTCCAAAAAACCGGGCTCCTCTGATTTAGGAAAGTATGATCCCACGGATCGGTGACTTGGCGCAATCATGACGCTCCGGGAATGTGAGGTGTCATAATCCTAACAATCTCCACCTTGACTCCTCACACGACAAACTCCACCTCCAGCTTGGATCTCTCCTACCGACGACTACGAACCCCCTCTCCCTGGGGTCTCTGCGATCAACATGCACCGGTGCGAGTCAAGTCAAACTTGACTCGCCTCAAAGACTTCTCCCGCATGCTCGCAACGCACTCCTCCACAGGAATCTCCCGCAACACCACGCCTCCACCTCGAACGGACTCCCTCGACTCCTGATGGCGCACACCGACGTGCTCTGTCCCTGCACGACAGACCGGGTCTTCTACAAGGTGACTCGCACTCGGACTCTCACTGTGCAACTCCACCTTCTTCTGAGTACCCTTGTGATCCTTGGTGGGACACCTGAGCCAGATGGCTCCCCTTGCGGTGCCTGGGCTCTCCTGAGATGACACTCTGCCCCTCTTCTCTACGACTGCAAAGATTTTACATTTGCCAAGGTCCTCTTTCCGCGCACACGCCCTTGCCACAAATCCTGCCCCGCTCCTCCGCTTGTCCTTCCTAGCTTTTTGCTGAGAGCGGTCTCTGCTCTCTAAAGCTCTATCGAAGGAAACACGATCTGAGGAGATCGCCTGAAATGCATACGCTACCGTATCCTGTAGCTCACGAGACGGTCTGACCTCTCTCCTCGCATTTCCCCTGGCAATAGTGGTGCCAATCAGTCTGTAGAGAGATCCGGAACGCTCTCCTCTCAAGACTGTCTGCGCGCCTCTCCTGACCTCCAAATGTCCATCGATGCCAGTGAAAGAATATCCGGCAGACTCCAGAGTGCCTAGAGAAAGCAAGCTCTTCCTCAACTCAGGCACATACCGAACGTTGGTGAGGGTCCTAACCACTCCATCAAACATCCTGATCCTGATGCTCCCGACTCCTGATATCTTGCACCCCGACTGGTTCCCCATCCGAACACGACCACCCTCACACTGCCTGAAGCTGGAGAACCATTTTATGTTCGGGCACATGTGGTACGAGCATCCTGTATCCATGATCCAGGAATCTGTGGTCTCAGAATTATGTGACACGTGAAGAACGTCGGCATCGTTCTCATCCTCAGATGCCACCGCAGCCTGATGTGGCTCATGCGTCTGCTCCTTCCTCTTCGGGCAATTATTCTTCCAGTGTCCATCCTCCTTGCAGTAGTGGCACTTCGTATTCCTGCCTCTGGACTTAAACCTCGACCGGTCTTCCTCCTTGCCTCCTCCTCTCGATCTACCCCGGGCTGGGTCATTGCTCCTCACAAATAAGCCCTCGTCAGCTCTAGGGCTCGACTTGCTTCGCGCTTCGTTCGAGAGCAGTGTTGTCATCACTTCTTCCATCTTCAGGGTGTCCTTCCCATACAGAATTGTGGTGACCAGATGATCGAAGGACTTCGGCAATGAAGACAACAGGAGGAGAGCCTGGTCTTCCTCCTCGACTTTAACATCCATACTACGCAACTGGGAGATGAGCCTGTTGAACACGTTCATGTGCTCCAGTAACTGATTGCCCTCGGACATCCTTAAGCTGTACAGCTGTCTTTTCACGTAGAGTTTATTCGTGAGAGACTTAGACAGGTACAGCTCCTCCAGTTTCTTCCACAAGTCTGCCGTAGTCTCAGCTTCGGCCACGTTGTACATCACCTCGTCGGCCAAACACAGCTGAACGGTGCTGATGGCCTTCAGATCCAGCTCCTCCCACTCGTCGTCCTTCTTCCCAGATTTCTCCTTGCCAAGGAGAGCCTTGTGAAGACCTTGCTGCATGAGAACTGCCTTTATGCGTTTCTGCCAAAGCCCAAAATCAATCTTGCCGTCATACTTCGGAATCTCGAATTTTGCCGCCATTGTTTTGCTCGTAGTGCTACTGGTAATCCGATTAAGTTCACGGATCAGATCTGAGAAGATAGGGAGCGGACCGATGGTCGTCACCTACCGTTGACCCAAACCTAAAACGGAACTTACAATCAATCACCTCCGCGGAACCTGCCTCTGATATCAATTGTTGTGAAATCGGATCGAGTACCGCGGTAGCGCAACGGAATTCAAATCTGAGCAAAACGATCGCGCAAAATAAAAATAACAGAACGAGATTCCAGGCACACAGACGACAAAGAGATTTTACGTGGTTCGAAGAGAAGCTCCTACTCCACGGGGAGAGCGCGCCGGAGAAGATCCACTAAAAATCACGGAGGTTACAATATTACAAAAGATCAGAAATTGGAAGAACAAAAAAACAATTCCTGGAGCTGTCGCCGGAGCTGTCGCCGGCGATATCGCCGGGCGATATCGCGTCTGCACCAAAGCCGACCCTGTTGCTGCCGCCTGACTCCCTGCTGCCGCCGCCGCCGCTGCCTCGCCGATCCCGCCTGATGTCACCTCTGGACAACCGCACGCCGCCGCTTGCCACCGGGACCAAGTCCCGCCGCCGCCGTGTGCCTGGATCGCCGGTCGAAGCCGCCTACTGCAGCCTCTGCAGCCTGGACGGGAGAATACCCGCCGCCGCCTGCTGCTGCTGCCGCCGCCGGAGCACTGCCGCCGCCGCCACCTGTCGCCGAAGCCTGGGACCAAGTCCTGCCGATGTCACCTCCTGGAGCACGCCGCAGCAACC
This sequence comes from Platanthera zijinensis, assembly GCA_039513925.1. Classification (NCBI taxonomy): domain Eukaryota; kingdom Viridiplantae; phylum Streptophyta; class Magnoliopsida; order Asparagales; family Orchidaceae; genus Platanthera; species Platanthera zijinensis. The sequence goes on from CM077091.1 coordinate 158,386,434, forward strand.
ACCGGGACCGAGTCCCTCCGCTGCCTTCTCCTTTTCCGGCCGCCGGAATTGAGCCGCCTGATGCTCTCTCTCTGGATGTGAAGGGTTGCAGGTGTTGTGGTACCTTAGGCTTGTAGCAGTCATGAATTTATAGCTGTAAACTCAATGGCCGAAAAGGAGATTATCTCCTAATTTAGGAATCATGGCTAATAGGGGAAATGATCTCCAAAATAGGAGATTGCCAAAACAAATTTGACCGACTTTCCTGAAACCACCCAATAATTAGGAGAATAATACAGATTAGGAATAGGCCAAGGAATAGGATATCCGGCCAGATTTGATTCTCCTAATTATTTCCAAAAAACCGGGCTCCTCTGATTTAGGAAAGTATGATCCCACGGATCGGTGACTTGGCGCAATCATGACGCTCCGGGAATGTGAGGTGTCATAATCCTAACATTTTAATAGCCAAGAAGGAAGAAAAGGAAAATTATGTTTTTCCCCTCTGACTATCTGAGTGATTTTCTCATGTTGACACCACAAAGCCGGTGCGTGGGGAGCAATAAAAAGCAGAAAGGGATCTAAGCAGCATCTAGATATTGCCTCTCTATTGAGGGGAAGAATGGTCCGGGTAAATCAATGAGGAGTCCGAAATGATGAGTGTCACATGCAAAAAATATATTTCACAAATCTAAACTGCATGAGCCTCACATCTTTGCAGACTCCTCATTAGTCCCGGACCGATACTATCCTCCGGGTTCCGGAGGTAACAATTGTTCATGCGGGGGAAACAATGGAGTTCATCTGAGGAAGAAAGAATGTGAAAACACAAGTCCTTGTGAAATTTTTTCCTTTCGAAGAGCACACTTCGAGATGATCTTCTAGGAGATCAAATTTTGATCTCTTAGGAGATTGTGGTAGTTTTGAACGTGTTCACCACATTCTTTTGAGTTTTTTTTGTTTTGATCATCATCGTCATCAATTATTCCACGCGACAACACAGCATCAATTCCGAACCTAAATTTAGGAAAGAAGTCCGTACGGAAAAATTTCCCTTGTTTGAGGCGGCGGCGGTGGAAAAATAGTGGTTAAAAACTAGGGATGACATTAGGGTTGGCGAGAAAACTGTTCGAAAAAATTATAGATCGTTTGAAAAAAATTTATTTAAATTCATTTCAAAATGATGTTTTACATTTTTGTCAGAAAAACAACTTTTTAATGATAGTTGCTTACCTTTTTTAATAATAAAATGTGTTTTATGTTAATTAAATTTCGCATTGATAAATAAATATTATATAAATCAATACATCCTAAATACGTCAATTACAAAAGGTCAAGGATGAAAAGCAAAGATCGTGAATGGGTGAAGAATCATAAATTTGAGAAAAAAACTATGCAATTGTACAATCATGTATTTACCGAGTGGGTTCCTTAGAATAAAATCAAGACAAAGAGAGCAGTTTTAGGCTCAGGCGAGTCAGTTAGAGCGAGTGGAGAAGGAATTCCCAAACTCGCATAAGTTCAAGCCGCCATTAACAGGGGGCGAGCGGGGCATATAGGCCTTCACTCGCCCCTTAAGGCAAGGGGGAGGCGAGTGGGGTAAACAAGCCCTTACTCGATCTCAGCCCTGGGATGACAGCGAGTACCAGCCTCATCAGGCACTCGCTGCCCCCAGGCACTCGCCGCCCCAGGCAAGTGGTAGCTGCGGCAACCACTCGTCCAGCAGTGTTATTACCAGAATGTCCCTGGTAGACTGCTAATAGCCCCTCCAAATAATGGAGTTTCGCTGTTAGCAGACCAACTTTGCGCTACATATAGTAGAACCAAAAGACAGGATTTCGCTATGTGCAGACCAGACTTGAAAAACTATAAATAGAGCCCAAGGGTACACCTTTGCAGGGGATCCGTTTTCTTTGGATTCTTCCTCTCTGGTCAGCTTTGGTTGGCTTCCAGTGCCCTCCAAAGTGCCCAATTCTAACATTGGTTAAGGAGGGGAAGCTCTCTTCGATCTTTCGGGTGTGTGGCGGCTCTCCTCTCTACAGCTCTGGGTCCGTTCCTTAGTTCTTAGTCACCAGTCAAGTGTCTTGACTCGGGAGAAGTAGGTGTGGACTACACCCCTTAAGGTCCGAACTTCGTTCTGAGATCGATTTCAGGTTTCAACAACAATGACGGTAAGGAGGAAATGCAGATGGTGAATGATCAGAGCATGATTTTAATAACTTTTCTATGTTGTCTTAGATGCTCCAAAAGAACACAAAGCGAAGATTATAGCATGGACGATTGATAATCAATTTAGAAATGTTTCATTAAAGTATTATAAGTTCTCTTTATCAAAAGAATTGTGCACCATGTATACTTTGATTATTTGATTTGTAACAAACATCACATCTCTATTTTATCAAACAATTAAACTGCACCCAAGTTTGGAAGAGACCTACAGCTGACAATTTATCAAATAGTTCTCTATTTGTCACTCCTCAATTTTCACTGTTAGGGAAAAAAAAGTACCTTCAAGTCCTAGACAAGAGATTATGATAAATATGGGGTACTGCAGGTGATAGATATAATACTTTGGGATACATATATCATCAGTGGCGGAACTAGTATTTTGACATCGCCCGGACACAATAATTTTCAACATACATATCTCTCCCTAACCATAAACTAAAAAATAGTCTTCATCAAACAATTTAGAGTGAGTGCAGGTCAGATGCACTGAGTTGCTTTCTAACAGCCGCATTTGTTTGGTCAAAAAATTTGAGAACTATCATCAGTTATTATGGCAAATGAATCAAGCTATGCTAGATGAATGAAGAAATAATTCCTAAAGAAATCAAAACTAGGTCTAGATCGAGAACTAGGGCAAAATCGAAATCAAACCTGGTAGGAGAACCGACTTCTCCGTTGTTCGGCTGTTCAGAAAAGTAATAATTAGGCACATATATCTTGCTTCTTTAGCAGCCTGCAAAGTATGGAATAATTGAAGGTTAATTCAAAGTTGGAATACAACATCAAACAATCAACACTGAAATAATTTAAATTAAAAACAAGATAAATGAAATTGAAGCAACTAGCTTAAGAAAAAAGAGTTTCATTTGTCACCCGGTACATCTCCTTTAGATCAATGATATCAGCCCGCAGCTCCTCCAACTACAAAGAAGAGAGATTTTTTTGTAAGGATCAGAGACTAGATTTTTAAAAAAAATAAATAAAGAAAAATTAGATAATTTGTGATCTTTCTATTAGAATTGGGTCTGTCAGGATACATCAGAATGGATCGGGTGAAATTTTGTGATCTTTCTACTTGAAATTTTTTTATTATATCTTCTTATAACATAATATTCTACAGATATTTATCTATTTTAATCACACAAATCTAACATTAAAAGTTATATTCACATTTATATTCTCATTATTGCTATTGCACTCTGCAGTTTCAGGCATTTAAAAAAGGTGATTGTAACCGCAAACCCGTTATTTGTTATCCGCATAAAATTTCGCGCCTTTTCGAAATACGCCTTATACATGCAATTTCAGGAAAAGTGTTCTCAATCTACAACTTGTGTTGAACACTTTTCCTGAAATTGCATGTACAGGACGTATTTCTAAAATGCGCAAAATCTGAGCATATTTCCAAAGTACGCCTTGTAGCAATTTCAGGAAAAGTGTTCAACACGAAAGTTGTAGATCTCGTCGATCTACAACTTTCGTGTTGAGAAATTGCATATAAGGCGTATTTCAAAAAGACGCGAAATTTTAGTTTGCGGCTATAGCGGTTTGCGGTTAACAATCACCTTAAAAAAACAGGGTTAAGATTGGTTAACGGAGAAGAAGGAATACAAAAAAAATTGGAAATGGATAGAAATTGGGAGAAATTGGCAGAAGAAGAAGAAATTGACAGAAGAATAAGAAATTGGCAGAAGAATAAGAAGAAGAAGGAGAAGTTGGCAGAGAAGAAGAAGATGGCAAAGAAGAAAATGGCAGAGAAGAAGAAGATGACAGAGAAGAAAATGGCAGAGAAGAAGAAGAATCTGGACTACGGAGTGCGGAGCAGCAGCGATCGACAGACGCAGTGCGGAGCAGCAGCGTCGGGCTAGGGCAAGATCACAGCGCGAAAATGGCGAAGCTGGGTCCGCCCCCCTGCGAGTCGTCGACGTCGCACACGAGCCACTCGCCGGCTCTCCGCTCTCTTGTGGCCAACGTCGCCTGGAGTTCGCTCAAAATGGGAGGGAATAGGCGTGCCCTAACGGGAATTCCCGAAAAACACGGTCGGGCACGTGCCTGACCGTGTCTTAACCTTGTCCGCCCCTGTATATCATATGCGTAGACGAGAGGGAAATGTGTTGAGGAGGGCGAGGTCAAGTGTCGCACAACGCGATCTTTAGTCGATCAGATTTGCACTAGCTAGCAAATGGTGCATCAAAACTTTTGAGTTTGTTTGTACTACAAGGGTAAAAAATCGAGCTCGCCAGAAATTGTATACTGTTTGGCAGGACTTTTCAGATACCCTTAGTACTGTTCATCACTCCTATGTATACTGTTTCAGATGCATGAGAAAAAAAAAACGAGTTCAAAGGAAAAAAAACCATTGTAACAAAGAGGAGGCCGGATGAATACTAGGATGATATTCGCGCGAGCTGTGTCAAGAAGATCAGGTGCGCACGAACTCTTGAGACGTGTTCGCCCACGCCGCAGAAGGCATTTTCAGGCAAAATCTATCCTTGGATGAGTGATCGCCGAACTCCGAGTAAACACTGGGCTACTTTTACATTTGAATAATTCCACACACATCTAAATTTCACCTAAATATCCATAAATAAGTGGGCCCCACATAATAAAATAATTAAAATTTATTTGACGTTTACAATTTGACTGCTCCATTTATCACGTTTATGGCTCTCTCAAATCAAGCGGAATTTAAAAGCTCGAAACATTGAAATCTCTACACCGCATTTAAATATTTGTCTTGCACGATACAACCCAAACATTGCAATACTCGCCGAATAATATTCGCACGAGATCAAGTAAACATTTACTTGCAGTACTACCCACCAAATAATTTTTCACACGAATGGTGAGATTCCCCTCTGTCAGGCCCATGCCTCGTGTTAGAGAGAGAGAGAGAGAGGGACGAGCCAATTGGAAAGCCAGTTCGTCGTGGCTAAAAGCCTAAAAGGCCGTGGCGCACCTCAAGAAAGAGAAGCGAAGAGAAGAGAAAGACAGAGTCACGGGCTTGCCTTGAAACTTGAATCCAGCTCTCTCTCTCTCTCTCTCTCTCCTCTACTTTCTCTCTCCCTCCCTTTCTCTCGAAATGCTTGCAGACAGAGGGACAGATATTCTCTTCTCCGCCCTTCTCCCTACATCTCCTCTTTAAAAACCCCAGGGCCCTACTACTCTCTCTCTATCTCTCTCTCTCTCTCTCTATCGCCTCCATTCATCAAGCCCGAGGCCACCGAAAATAAACCGCACCTACATCTCTCATGCCACATTAAAATCCCGCAGCCCTCGTCCCCTGTTTCGTCACCTGCGGCGGATAAGAAGTAGTAATGGTGGACAGGGGCTGGGAAGCCGGCGGAGCAGAGACGGCGCAGGCGATACCGGCGCCGTTCCTCACCAAGACGTACCAGCTCGTCGACGACCACGCCACCGACCACATCGTCTCCTGGGGCGACGACCGCGTCTCCACCTTCGTCGTGTGGCGGCCGCCGGAGTTCGCCCGCGACCTTCTCCCCAACTACTTCAAGCACAACAACTTCTCCTCCTTCGTCCGCCAGCTCAACACCTACGTCCGTATTAATTTCACTTCTATTCCTTCTCTCTCCAACGCCTCTTCCTCCGCCGCTCCTCTGCTTAACCGTGCAGCTGCTGCTTGTACAGGGATTCAGGAAGGTGGTGCCGGAGAGATGGGAGTTCGCCAACGAGTTCTTCCGCAAAGGAGAGAAGCACCTCCTCTGCGAGATCCACCGCCGGAAAACCTCTGCCGCCGCTATAGCGGCGGCCAGCTCCTTACAACCGCATTACCCTCAGCTCTTCCACAACCCTTTCGAAGACTACTACTCGTCCCCTGGCGCCGCGAAGCGACTCCTCCTGTTTGGAAACAACGGAGAACCCGCCGCCGTCGGTTCGGCGGCGGAAGCGGCTCTGCTCGAGGAGAACGAGCGACTGCGGCGCGGCAACGAGGCGCTGATCTCTGAGCTTGCTCACATGCGGAGGCTTTACAACGACATCATCTACTTTGTACAAAACCACGTCCGGCCGGTCGTGCCCAACTCCGCCCGTCCGGCCTATAATGGCAGTAACGGTTCATTTTTCCAGCTTCATCGCGCGCCGGGCGGTATAAACTCCGGCGGCAGCGCAACGTCTAGTAGCTCGCTGACCATTGCCGAGGAGCCGTCCGCCCCGCCGGAAAGGAAGGAGAGGGAGAGCAGCAGCAGCCCGACGAGGCTTTTTGGAGTCACTCTCAGTGCTAAACGAAGGGAATATCCCATTGAACCCGGTTTTAATTACTCGACCAAGCCGCAGTTGCCATTGAACCAGAGGAACCTCGGTCTTAATCAAATTTCATCATCTTCTCCTTCTTCCATGTAGTACTCGAGAAATAGTCAGCAGAATTTTCTCGTGTGTTAATTTTTGATGTTTTTAATTAATCGCAAGCAGTGTGTTACCGATGCAATCTCCCCAATTTCTAATTTTTTTTTTTAAAAAAAAACCTGCAGCAGTGTGATTAATCCGGTCGTACGCATTTATTGACTGTGGATAAAAGTCATTGTCTATCTTCAAATAGCTAGAAAACTGAAAACATCACCACCGCCATTGAATCTTGAATTTACAGAGCCCCCTGCGGCTCTCTCGGTCAATAAATATAAATATAAATATCAACATTAATTGAAGGCGTCCAAGTGTTTTAATGAAAATATTAAATACTGTGGCCATTTCGTGCACGCATCAGGTACTTTGTTTCTATTCTTCTCTCTTTAATTCCTACCCCAAAACCAGGACGATATTGTTGGTTTGATGTGGACTTTTCAACGCAGTAGTCGAAGAAGACGACGACTGTGGAAGAAACAGAGAAGAGAGAGAGAAGAGAGAGAGAGAGAGACTGGTGTTAAAAAGTGAAAACTTGAAGAGGAGAGGTGGGTTTTGGGACCGTTGGGTGGCGGAATAGAAAATCCGTTCATCGGAACGTGATGGTTCCGATAGATTCCCTTCCCCATGCTACGGAGTCAGCTAGGGCCACGAGCTGCTGCAGCCTGCAGGCGGGGTGGACAGAGTTTCAGACAGAGTAAAACAAAAGAGCAGAGGAGAGAAGGACGCGCGGTGGTGGTCCTGAGAATAATCAACGGCTGTGATTTCAGGGCTCTTCACCTTGGGACTGTGGCCAAATTATTCCTGTATATATCTACGTGTGTCTTGGGAGTCGTCGTCGGAGGAGGAGGAGGCGGAGCCAGAGAGCCGAGGCCCGAGAGAGGTTCATATTTCTTCATTCACACATGCGGTGACTGGAAAGACAGCTTTGACCGGCGCCATTTTAAGCCTTTCCGCGCTGCAGACGAAGTCTGCCCTGCTTTCTTCTTTCCTGTGTAATTAATATGCCCTCATGCGCGGGGGAGCGCCATGTTCTGCTGCTTATTACTGTAGCCGTAGCTGTGTTCTGTTCCGCGGGTTCATAACTGCGTATGATTTTTTACTTAGCTGTTCAGGTTCTAACTTTTTTTATACAAAAACTAATATTAAAAAATTCTGTTTGGGATTATTGTTCAATTTGGTTTTTGTTTGTAGACTGAATGGTGATTTCTGTCCCTAAATTTTATATAAAGTCCTAAAGTTTTTTTTTTTTTGAGTGCTCAAGGTTTGCCTACTTTTGATTTCTCCATTAATTTTACTGCGCGCGTCTACGAATAGGGTGTCATTTTTCCGCCATTCTTCACTATCGCGACTGTTGTACAATCTGATCGAGTACCGCGGTAGCGCAACGGAATATTAATCGAGCAAAAACAATCGGCAAAATATAAACAGAGCGAGATTTCAAGCACACACAGACGACAAATAAATTTTGCGTGGTTCGGAGAGGAGCTCCTATGTTCACGGGGAGAGCGCGCCGGAAAAGATCTACTATAATGATGAGGAGTTATAGATAACAACAGAGGCCGTAAAGGTCGAGCAATAAAGAGAAAACCAAAAAACTGAAATAAAAGTTGTCTCCATTCCGACAGCGTTGTTGTCGGGCGACAGTGATGCTGTTCTAATTCTTCGCTGGAACCGCCGCATGCTCTGCACGCCTGAAGTCGGGGTTACCCGACTGGATCTCTGCGCCGCTGCCGTCTGGAACCACTGCAGGAAGCCGGCCGCCGGGACAGCCTGGCCTGATGTTGATCCGACCGAATATCGGCTTCGTTAGCTCCGCCTGGAGTCGTCGCCCCTTGCCGCAGCACACCTGCTGCCGCCGCCGCCGCTCGCGCCTGAGGCCGCCGGGATGAGAACTCCACCAACAGTCTGAACACTTTCTCTCTCACAGCTCTGTTTTGGATCTCTCGAATTGAATCTGAATTGGGGTTAAAGATCACCGCCCCCTCCTCCTTTTATAACAGCAAGGAGGAGCAGCAGTTGTCAGGTTTGGCATACACGAAAGGGGAAGGCCAGCCCGGAGATTTATTCTCCCTTAATGATCTTCCTAAAATAGATTTTGTAACATCTCATTTTCAACTAAACCTCTAAGAGTGGTTTTGTCATGATTAGATCATGACAAAATCCTAGGAAGCCCAAGAAAACCAAGTGAGCTTAGGCATGAAGTTGGAAATCACCATGGACTGCAAATAGTAGAATTCTAAATAATAGTTTAGGATGACCATATGACTTCGTCATGACTCCATGACCCCACCACAACATATCTAACCCATTAGAGGGTCCATCAGAGCCATATGGATTCATTGGAGGAGAGATCAAAATCGGCCTTGATGAATAGAAGAGAAAAAACTTCATTTTCTCCTTTAATGGAAGAGAGAGAAAGTGGGGAGTAAGGTCATTCATCGCTTGGAAGGCCAAAGACCATCTTTTCTTGCTGGAATCATCTCCCCTGGCCAGTTAGGAGAAGGCCAAGGGTTTTCCCGGCTATGGCAGTGACTAGGGGAGGAGAATTTCATGGTCGAGCCAAGCTTTCAATGGCCATTAATGGTCATTGATTGCTTGACCTCTCCCCTCCCCAACTATGGTTTTAAACACCATCAGTGGTCTGAGAGGAGCCTTTCCCACCATTACCTGAAGAATTTGAGCACTTCTACAGTGTAGTTGCAGAAACCCGAGCGGCGCCACCACCACCATGACAATCCGGCGATCGACCCGCCTCCAGCCCTCCAATAAGGTCTTCCCCTTCTCCTTCTTCTATGGGTAGATCTTATGAATCAATAGGGATAAGAATCGGGCTCAGTTGAGCCCGATCGGGTGGTTATTTTTCCTGGTTTTTCCGTGAAAAATGAAGTGTTGGGTTCGCCGGAAACGGCCCTTCCAGCGGTCGTGCCGTCGCCCGGCGATAGCCCCCACCTCAATGAAGGTGGTGGCGGCGGTGGCCGACCAGGGAGGTGGCCGGGTGGCCGGGAAATCGGGTTGGAAGTTGCTCCAGGTCGGGTAAATCTCACCCTTCGGCAGGAGGAAGAAGAAAGGCCAGTGATCGTCAGATCTGCGTCAAGATTGGTGCAAGATAAGTTATTTATATTAAATTTTTGTATATTCTGTCACACAAAATCAGTCATCTTAGAAATTTATTTAAAAATATTTAGAGGCTCAATCAGAGAAAGTGGTCAACAAAAATATTGTAGCTCTAAGTGTCTACTTTAATTTAAAATTGGTTTCAACCCATTTGGGTAAGTGGTTTGACCAGAGCACTCATTTTAGTGAGAACTATACCTAGGCTAGACCAGAGACTATTTTGAGTGCCCCCATCAATCCAGCCATCCAAATGACTTGAAATTTTGGATGGAGGTCACTCTTACCAATATCTAAGACATATCCAAAAATGGGAATTTTTGGAAAACATTTTCCTAAAGTTTTTGTAGAAATTTAATAATCCATGTATTTATTATTTAAGAGGTCTACTGACCTCAAAACCCTCCCAAATTTAGGTGAGTGACCCTTGGGGTCATCATAAGTCTTTGTATAAATTTTCATCCCATTTGGAGATGATTTAGTTTGAAATAAGCAAACCCTAAGTTGGACCAAAAAGGGGTAATTAGGTCAAGTGTCCCTTGTGGGTTTTAAGTGGTCAAATCACTTCAACAGAGGTTGAAACTTAGGCCACTGATTTTTTATGATATTTAACTCCCTCATATGGAGTATGGGATAGATTAGGGTAGATTTTCCCTAGGAACCAAGTTCAAAACCTAAGGTTGAACTTTGGGAATTTGTGAAGGACATAGGGTGTTATGTCCTTGGATGGACTTGTTGGTTAGTCCATGTGATCTTAGGGAGTTGAAATGCCCTAAGAAGGGATTTGGTGGACTTTGGACACATGCACCCCACTTAGAGCACACAGTAGATATTTAGGTTTTTACAAATTAGGGAATATTCAATGGGTCATATGACCTTGGATCCCTGTGATATTTTGGTTGGAGTGTTGTCATAGTGTTATATACCTTTGGAATTTATTATAGGGTGTCTAGATAACAGTAACTCACTCTTATAGTTATAAACTTTATCTTGCTCTTTTGATGATATTGATGTAATTATGGTTTATATGTCTTCGAATGATTTAAAACTCTGAAAAAGCTGATCAAATAGCATGTAGATGCACTAGTGAATTATTTGGCATAGTAGAACATTTTTTTTTAGTACATCATGTGTAAAGTAAACTAGTGTACCATACTTTAATAAATAAAAGATAAATATTATAGCTTGCTAGAAAATTATGTTACTTAGCCAGAGTACTTTTTAGGGCATAAAGAAGCTTGGAAAAATATTTACATGTTGTTTAGTTGAGATTACAAGGATGTTCCTTCACAAAGTGCCCCATGATGGATTTGGTTGAGATATTTTTATATATAGTTTACTGATCCTGTAATTGCATAAAATTTGTTCAGTAAGGTTTTATGATCATAATAAAGCCTTGTTAATTTTTGTATAATTTTTGGACAAGTATTTTTGGCACTCCCTTCATTACCCATATTTATTTGAATTACCTTGGATTATTTATTTAGGGATAATTACTTTATAACAATTTATGAAATTTGGTATTCACTAATATCTTGCTATCCTATAGTGTTCTTAATTTTTATATTGTCATATCTTAAGTAAATCTAGTACTTCATATTCAAATCATCCATGGACCAATTTTTTAGAAAATTAATTAAATACCAATTTATTTAGGAAAATTCCAAGTTTCTTAATTTAGGCTAAATATATCATGATAAGCCCCCAATAAATATTTTATGGATTTTGGATGAAAATTTGGATTACCTCCTATCATATACATCATATAGCTTAGATTGGTCTGCATATTGTAAAACGGCAGCAATTGTACTAGAATGTAAAATGAACATAGGGAGTTGTGGTATCAGTTTTACTGTTATGGTGATATAGAAATGTGCTCATCAATGAGAGTCATGGTTAGGAGTAAAGATGGGAAGACCAGTGTAGATGGTACCCGGGTTCGACGAAACATCGTCTTCCCTGTGGAGAGGAAGGATCAAATACACTAGGGTTAGGTCCAATATAACATTAAAAAGGATCAGGGATTGGGTATTAACCAATAATAGTAAGTGTCTTGCGAAAGGGAACGATGAGCTTCAGCTACCATCATAGTTCCTAGTGCCATGTGAGAGCCCTTCACCGGGAATACCTAGGGCAGTGCAAGGTTAACGTAAACCGTAAGAATAATCAATATTAAGAGTAATTAGTATAACTTATACTCACACTTCTCGGTATTGTGGTAGTTAGGTTGGGTCTCCTGAGCGGTAGACTCGGTGGTTTTAGTGGTGGGCAGGTTAGCCTGGTGAGCCGATGGCTCGGTAGATAATTATGAAGGACGGGATAGTCCGGGGAGCTTTGGCTCGGTAGGAGAATATATTACTATTGCATGTGCATAAGATAAAAGGTGGTGGGTATTCGGTATTGTATGTCGTTCACACCGACGTCGATACGCTGACTCGGCGGGTGTGGTTTACACTTAGCCAAAGGAAGTCTGGTGGATATGGCCAGCATTAGTACGTGGTGACTCTGGGTTGTGTCCTTCTAGAGACGTACGCAAGGGCTATGCCTGGTAGTGTTGATACCCTTCTAGGAGTGGGGGACCTGACCCACTATCTCCGTTTGCCACTACGGAGGTTCCTGGGAGTGAAGCTAGCTGCTCAAAAGGGGGGAACTAAAAGTCTGTGCGCATAGAGTCGTGTGCGTGAGTTGCACTTGCATGAATCATGACATAACATATCACTACACTCATACTTGCATACAATCTACACCTCAACTTATAAATCAGTATGAGACTTTTTATACGATGAGAGTCTTGTAGAAGAACTCTTAACTTATAAGTTTGTATGGGCACTCATATAAGTTAAGGTTACTTACTTCTTAGTATGTCTTTCTTACATATGTTGCTTTACTCTACTTGTTTACCTTACTGCTTGCTATTATAGAACTGCTAGCTTTTACCTTTCTTCCTTAGCTGTATATGCAATATAAATAACTGCTAGAATAGTTCCACCGTCATCTGCTTTATTTATTCTCCATCTGCATAGCTTCCCTTTCCTCCTCCCCGCTCGGTGCCTAGGAGTCATGGGTGAGGGGTAGAATGATGATAGGGCTTAGTCTTTTGACTAACAGTTTTCATACCACAACATTCCAGGGGCTCCGGATGGGAGACAGGGAGCAGCAGCAGGGGATACAACACCAGCAGAGTACGGTGCACATGGAGGTGGGCCAGTCTAGTACAGGAGCACCGACTACTGGCTCCGCGGGTGATTAGTTTACTTTGCTTCCGCGAGAGTTTGTAGTGAGGATTGATGTACCGGGCTTGAGCCCGTTTATATTTCATTGTACTATTCTATTTCAGTACTTCTATTATCATGTGGACTTGATGTGATTTCTCATATTTTATATTATATGTGATTGTGAACTTAGTTTTATCATAACTGGTTTTATCTTCTTTCTCTTTGGTGATCGTAAAAGGCCGGCAGGATCTGTGTTTTGTAGTGGAAACCTTCTCGAGTGTCGGTGTCACCGCAAATAGCGATTCTGGGCATAAGTCCTCGGGGTTTAAAAAAAAGGGGTCTTACATATTTAGCCAGGATTAGGAATCATGGACTCTCACGGATCGGTGAGGTGGCATGATCTCAACAATCTTCACCTTGACGCCTCACATGATAAACTCTACCTGCAGCTTGGATCTTCTCCCTCCGGCAAAACTACCCCCTCTTCTTGGGGTCTCCCAAATCAACATGTACCAATATGAGCCAAGTCAAGATAGTGCTTGAACTTGACTCTTGTCACTGGTTTGGTCAGTATGTCCGCAATATTATCCTCTGTGGGCACCTTTAGTAACTGAATATCTTTGCAGCAACGAACTCTCTCAACTTATGATAGTGCACGTCGATGTGTTTTGTCCTGGCATGATATACCGGGTCTTTGGCAAGACAAATTGCGCTCTGACTATCGCAGTGCAGCTTCCTGAGAGATCCTGAGTTCTTTGGTGAGACCTTTGAGCCAGATGGCCTCTTTTGTCGCTTCTACTGTAGCAATGTACTACGCCTCTGTCGTAGATAGAGCCACAATGTCCTGAAGAGTGACTTTCTAACTGATGGGACCTCCACCTAGAAGAAAGATATACCCAGAAGTAGATATCCTCCTATCGAGGTCTCCGATGTAGTCGGAATAAACGTAGCCCTTTAGAGCACTAACATCCTTGCTCCTTTGGAACACTAAGCCGACGTCTGGAGTTCCTCTCAAATACCTTAGAATCCACTTGACGACTTCCCAATGCTGTCGTCCTGGATTCCCCATGTATCTGCTGACGACGCTCACAGTCTGAGCGATATCTGATCTCGTACAGATCATAGCGCACATCAAGCATCCTATCGCACTAGCGTACATCACCTTGAGCAACTTTTGGCGTTTCTCCTCGGTGTCTGGACACTGTTGATAAGATAATATGAACTGTTGTCCCATAGGAGTCGTGACTGCCTTGGAATCCATCATACTGAATTTCTCTAGAACCTTCCTGATGCATCCGGTCTGAGAACGCGAAAGCATGCCTCGCTTTCTGTCCTGCTTGATCTTTATCCCAAGGATTTTTTGTGCGTGACCAAGATCCTTCATTTCGAACTCAGCATGCATCTTTTGATTCAGTGATTTGATCTCCTGAGCTGACTTGCAAGCAATCAGCATGTCGTCGACATATAACATAAGAATCAGAATGTCCCCATTAGCCAGGAACTTGTAGTAGACGCAGCTGACGCAATGGCTTCTGTTGAAGCCATGTGAGGCCTTGAACGTGTCGAAGCTTTTGTTCCACATTCTTGGAGCTTGCTTCAGTCCATTGAGGAATCTCCTTAGCTTACACACCTTTTTTTCGTTGCCTGGTTCAATGAACCATTCAGGCCGCAGAATATAAATCTCCTCCTCTAAGTTGCCGTAAAGAAAGGTCGTCTTCACGTCCATTTGGTCCAGCTCCAAGTCCCACATCGCCACTATAGCAAGTAGCACCCGTATGGAACAGTGCTTCACTACGGGTGAGAAGATTTCGTCGAAATCAACTTCTTTCTTTTGCGCAAATCTTTTTGCAACGAATCTGACCTTGTTCCTCCACTGGTCCTTCCCAGATGTAGACTCCTTCCTGAACACCCACTTGGAGATGATTGCCTTCGCTCCTTTCGGAATGTTAACCAGATCCCAAGTCTGGTTCTTTCGAAGTGAGTCCATCTCCTCCAGCATAGCTTCTTTCCATTGAGAGCTGTCACTGCTCTTCATAGCTTCTTGATAAGATCTCGGGTCTGAGGATATCACCTGAAAGGCATATGCTACAGTGTCATGTAGCCTGAGAGGTAGTCTTACCTCTCTCCTTGTGTAACACCCCGAAACTCAAAAGAGGGACGGGTGACGTTTTAAGCCAAGTCTGGGTTTTGGAGCAGGTGTCACGGGCGTGTCACGGGCGTGACACGGGGGTGTCACGGGCGTGACACGGGCGTGACACGGGCGTGTCACGGGCGTGTCACGGGCGTGTCACGGGCGTGTCACGGGCGTGTCACGGGCGTGTCACGGGCGTGTCACGGGCGTGTCACGGGCGTGTCACGGGCGTGTCACGGGCGTGTCACGGGCGTGTCACGGGCGTGTCACGGGCGTGTCACGGGCGTGTTCGACCTCAGGTCGCGTGGTCGATGTTTTGGCGATCGGCGATCGTCGAGTTTAGGCACACGGCCTGGGACACGGGCGTGTCCCAGGGCGTGTCACACTAGGGAGATTTCTGAGTTATGCACACAGGCCATGACACGGGTACAAACACGGGAGTGTCACATGTGACACGGGCGTGTCGAGTGCCGTGTCGCAGGCCGTATCCTCCTCGGGAAAATCCTGGAAGTTGCACACGGGGCGTGACACGGGCCCTGACACGGGTGTGTCACATGTGACACGGGCGTGTCGGAGGCCGTGTCACAGGCTGTGTACTGGTCGGGTCTTGGGAGTGACGGCGAATGAGTGACACGGCCCTGCACACGGCCGTGTTGCAACCCGTGTTCGGCCCAAATTTTATAATTTTGGGCTAAATCGCAGCCGTTCGATTTCTTGATTTAGGATCCGACGGCTCAGGACTGTTGCTGGTAAGTTATATCCGGGGAATAGGGTTTGAAACCCTTATTTTCTCCTAACCATTCTCTTTCTAGAGTTTTAGAGAGAAGGGATAGCAAGGAGGAGGAAGAAGGCCAAGATCCGGTCACCGGCGGAGCTTCGAAGCTCCAAATCGCGATCCGAGTCCGGATCCGCGAAGGCGAGGCCAATACGGTGCTTTCAATCCGGCTAGATCGTCATGGCGCCGAGGAGAAATGCTAGGGTAACGATTCTCATCTTGAGCATGTGAAGCTCTTCTTCTTTTGCATGGGAAAACCCTTCTCCCGCGAGTGTGCGGCTGGATTGCGGTATTCTTTGGGGTAGATATGTAAAGTCCCCCTTGTTAGAGTCCGGAATCGTAGTACGGACATAGGCATGATGTGTGAAGCCTACCCGGACATGTTGGTCTGGATCGGTGATGATTTGCTATGCATTGTTAGCCGGAGAAGACTCCGAGCGTTTTGATTGTTTTCGGGTTGCTATGCGGTAGAATGCATCAGGGAATCTTGGGAATTAACCCCAAGGTGCACCCGGAAATCTGGACGGAAACGCATTTCCGTCATATCGGTGGCCTGGGAGCCAACCGGGTACATAGCGTGGCTATATACCGTGTTTGAACGATATTTGGGACTTGGGAAGCATAGCCCGCGTCAAAGGCCAAATGGCAATGACGGGGTGAGCAACGGGCGGGTGGACCCCTACCCGCTCCATCTGCTTGGTTAAAGCGACCTAAAGTTTTACGTGGGACTTGCCGAGGTTTGGAGATCGAGTCTAGGCTACGGCTGAAAGGACTAAATGCTCACGAGGTTGCCGCCCCAAGGGGGTGGTGGTGGAGTCAAGGACCGGACAGGGGGACTTGCTTCGCCGAGTAAGTGCCCTGAGAGCACGGGATGTACGGCCATGTGAGTGTGCACCTATGATGTGATGCTTATTTCACTATGTTGCTTTCTTTGCTAACAAGTGCAGGGAAGAAGCTTTGCCGCCTCGGGTCGGGGTCGGAATCATTATAATTTGGTCAACATAGCTGACCATTGCCTTTGTTTACCACCGTGCGGTGGATTGTTGCTTGCAGGTGCTGCGGAGTCGAGCGGTAAATAGTGGGCTAAAACCCAAGTTGCTGTGCCGGCCCTCGAAGGCCAATTTTTTTGAGTATTTTCCTTTTGTACTCATTTGTGACCGGCCTGCGTGCCGAGGTTTGGAAGACACATTTATTAAGCAAACTCTTGTAAGGCCATAAGGTCATTATTCGTGTATTATACATTCCTATAGGTTATTGTAGTGGACATTCATGCTTGGCTGGGTTCTTTTACTTGTGCAACTTAATAATCTGCTTCCGCTAGATGCTCTGTGTAGGATGTTGTGATTGGTTGGATGGTTTCAATAAGTAACCAACCGGTCTATCTGTAGTATATGGAGTCGGGCTCCGGCCGGACCTACTGTTATATGCCATGTGACGGATAGGGGTGTTACAAAATTGTATCAGACTACTGGTTTCGGTCAAGCTTAAATGAATTCGTGGGCGAATTCACTTTAAGGGGTGGTGAGCACATGTGTGTGCGTCATCGTTATAACATGAAAAGAACCCATGAATGTCCACTTAGGAATGAAAATACACATGTTTGGGGAACCTGCGTGTTCTTATAATTGTTTTTTGCAATTTTGTTCGGGCACTTATTAGTGTTTTGTACGACTATAGGTGTCCGGAAGTGGAGCGTGGCAGTCTGAACACACGTTTGCTGAGCAAAGGACTGCACCAAGTGACGTTCCTGAGACCCCTACGTCTTTGGAAACCATAAGAAGGGTGGTTGAAGCGGTGTTCGCTGTGACCAACACACAACATGGGAGAAATGTGCAGCCCTCTGTCCCTGAGATGGCCCCAACACCGGGCGGTATGTTGGAGCAAAGTGCATTTGGAGGTCCATTAGGGCAGCAGATGAGCATGATTGTGGTGCAGGGAGCGCATTCAGTTGACGTATACTTGCAGACATTCCTTATGTTAAGGCGCTACCCAGGCTTTGAATGGGAAAGCGAGCAATCTATAGTTGATAGATTTTATAATGGTCTGCGCAGCGAGTTACGTATCCTATTACTAGGAACAAAGTTATTGGGATTCCGAGCTTTGATGGAGTCGGCCAGAGCTTTGGAAGTGGAGTTGGGGAAAACTCACCAAGTACTAGTGAATAGGGTACCGAACCCTGCAGATCCTAAAAATACTGTCTACCGAAAAACGCTGAGTAAAGAGGCTAGATCATCTACTAGCAAAACCACTTATAATTATTATTCTTGTGGCAAGAAATGGAACTTTGTCAGAGAGTGTTGGGAGGATGCTCAGAAGACAACGAAAGCTGTGACAGGAGCAGTTGAAGCCTCTGGTGTAAAGGAAATGATGTTCAAAATGTCAACCTCAAAATCTGGGTACCGTAGGTGGTACAAGAAGGCTAGGAGGTCGGGTCTAGTCCCTTCCTCTAGCATATCCGGAGCGACTACAGTCCAAACCCCGGATGCATGCTTTGCCTGTGGAAAGCCGGGGCACTATGCCCGGTATTGTCGAAGTGGATGCCCTATGTCCGAAAATAAGCCGGGGGAGATATCTAAAGAGAAAGGCAAGGCGGTGGCGTCCACCGCATCGCTGTTTACTCCGGCCCAACCGGGAGTGAACATCCTTGGCCAGCAGGAGGCCATATGACCGACCGTCGGGATGTCAGGTATGGTTTTTCTTGTTAGCAAACTAGTTCCTTATGCCGGATACCTTATGCGTGTTATCTTAGAACTTGAAGTTCTAGGCTTTGTTTGGGAATCTTGGTAATCCGGAGAGAGCATAGTTTCGATACGGGAACTTCACATTCCTGTTATCCGAAAAATCTGTATCGCGCATCGAAGTTTTCCCTTCGATGGTAAAGGAATAATTCAGATGGGTTATTGCCTAGTAGTCGTCCAGTGCGCGCGGAGATACAGTCTGTGCGGTAAGAGTCTTATTGAAAGTCACGGATTCGACTTGCTAGCGTCGCTGTTGCCGCTAGTAGAGTTTGACGTCATCTTTTGTATGGACTGGCTTTCGGAGCAGAAGACTTTTATCGTTTGCAACCGTAAAGAGGCATAACTGGGAGTTGGGCAGGAGACAACGTTTGCGGAACTGAAGGGATCGAGAAGGACACTAACGTCTGCCCTACCGGTGGTCAAGAAAGTTCGTGCTGGCGCAGAGCTGTTCTTCACGTTAGTGGAGGCTGTAACTCCTAAGTCCACTCTGGGTAGTATCCCAATGGTTTGTGAGTATCCCGATGTGTTCCCGAACAATCTCCCTGGAGCCCCACCGTAGCGAGAGATCGATTTCACAATTGAGTTGTGCCAGGTGCCAAACCTGTGTCACGCTCTCCTTATAGGTTGATGCCTAAGGTGATGGCGGAGTTAAAGGTTCAACTAGAAAAGTTGATGGAGCAAGGGTATGTGCGTCCAAGCTCGTTGCCTTGGAGCGCACCGGTCCTTTTTACCAAGAAGAAGGACGGGAGCTTACAATTTTGTATCTGTTGCAGAGAGCTGTATAAGTTTGCAGAAATAGGACAAGTACTCGATCCAAATTATAGATGATCTTTTGATCAGTTAGTCGGGTCTTCGGTGGACTCAATAGTGGATCGTAAGCCCGTTTACCCTCAAATGAGAATAAGGGTAAGTGATATCGCAAAGACGGCGTTAAGCACGAGGAATGAGCAATCCGAGTCTACGATCGTGCCTTCTTGGCAGTCAAATACGCCATCAGTTTTCATAGACCGGATGAACGGAACGTTCATGGAGTACATAGTCCATTTTTGTGATCGTCTTCATCGACGACGCATTGGTGTACTTGAAGTGCGAAGAATATCACTTATGAATACCTACTTCTGGTTTTGGGGACGCTAAGGAGGAACCATTTATACGAAAAGTTCTCCAAGCGCGAGTCTTTGGTTATCCTCGGTAGCGCTCCTCGGTCCTATAGTTGGTAGAGTGGGAGTGCATGGATCCAGCGTTGTTAGTAACAGTACGAGGGTGGCCTGTGTTGTCTTGGTAGCGGAAGTCCAGAGTTTTCTGGTGTGGTCGGCTACCACAGGCGCTTCGTAGAGGACTTCTCGCGGATAGAATTACCCCTCACAACGTTGTCAGGGAAAACTTAAAAGTTTGTTTAGAGGCGCGAGTGCGCCCACGCTTCGAAGGGTTAGAGAGTTGGTTAACCACGGCGCCAGTGCTAAGTTCGCCGAGTGGAACCAAAGGCCTTGAGATCTACAACACTGTCTTAAGCAGTGGATTGGGCTGCGTGCTGCTGCAGCATGGTAATGTTATGGCTTATGGCTCGCACTAACTGAAAGAGCATGAGAGAAATTGTCCAGTCCGCAATCTGGAGTTAGCGATCGTGCTTTTGCACAAAAATCTATGGAGACATTATTTGTACGGCGTAAAGGACGATGTTTATACCGATCATAGGAGCCTGATATATCGATTGGGTCAAAAGGATCTGAAATTGAGGCAGCGGAAATGGATGGAGTTCCTGGGGGACTATACGTTTGAAATTTATTTTGTGCCCGGTGTAGGACAATGCAGTTGTGGATGAGTTGAGACGCAGGGCTCCCGCCCAAGCCAACTGGTTGTCGGATCTTGTTTAGAGATTGACCCAGGAGCTGGATACATTAACTATCTGTTGTGTGGACAAGCAGACTAGCGCAAAAGCATTATTGAACTGATCGGAAGTTCAGTATGACCTGTCAGATCGGATTTGGCAGACTATGGATTTGGAAAGCAGCATGAAGGAAATCAGGATGTGGCCCTATTTGTAGCGAAGTGTCAAACTTGCGCCTTGGTAAAGGCGGAGTGCCAAAAGGCTGGAGGATTCTTGAAATCCTTGCCTATTCCGGAGTGGAAGCTCGACGATATACCGATGGACTTTGTGCATGGCTTGCCAAGGTCGCGGAAGGGGAACGACGTCATCTGGGTGATCGTAGACCGATTAACGAAGGTGTCACACTTTATTCCGCATAGGAAGGATGATTTAGTGGAGAGACTGGCAAAACTATATGTGGTTAATATAGTCAGTTTACACGGTGTGCCGCGTAGCATCGTGAGTGATCGGGATGGGCGTTTTACGTCCAATGATTGGAAGTCGGTGCAACAAATGTTGGTGGCTGAGTTATAGCTTAGTACAGTCTTATATCCGCAGACGGATGGGCAGACCAAGAGGGTCAACAGGATGTTGGAGGACATGCTTCGCATGTGCGTTCAGGACTTCGAGAAGCAGTGGGAGTGCCATCTGCTTTTGGTAAAGTTTGCGTACAACATTAACTACCAAGCGAGCATACAAATGACGCCCTTCGAGGCCCTATATGGTCGAAGTTGTCGCATGCCGTTATCGTGGCTAGAAACGGATGGAACGAAGTTGTATTTAAAGCAAGAGGTGTTAAACACTACCCCTTTGGTGCGAACCATACGAGAGCTATTGCTAATCACTCAGGAGAGGCAAGCTAAGTGCTTTAATGCCACGCATTGGAATGAGGAGTTCGTGGTTGTCGTATTGGGAGTTATAGTCGTGCAAAAATGTTTTGCGGGTGAGACTCTTGAAGAAACTGAGGCTGAGATACCTTGGACCTCTTGAGAGCCCTGGAGCGGATCGGTGGAGCGGCTTAACGCTTAAGACTATCGGTGGAGTGAGTAGTCTATACGATGTAATCCGCTTAGCAGTAATCGGAAGGCGGTGCAAGAGCCTTCGAACTTGTTCGTGAGTGATCAGGTATTGGTGGACGAAAGGTTGACGACTAGGGTCAAACCCGTTCGTTTTGGAGACCGTGAAGTCGAGCGACTTTGTCTCAAGGAGATCAGGATAGTCGTTGTCCGGTGGGACAATTGCGGTAGCGAGGAGCTCTCTTAGGAGTGAGAGCAATCTATGCTAGAGGTGTACCCGGAGTTTTTTCGCTTGGGTACCGCTTAAAGTTTCCGTTTTCTCTCCTTTAATAATTTCGTGGGCGAAATTCTTTTAAGAGGAGGAGAGTTGTAACACCCCGAAACTCAAAAGAGGGACGGGTGACATTTTAAGCCAAGTCTGGGTTTTGGAGCAGGTATCACGGGCGTGTCATGGGCATGACATGGGCGTGTCACGGGCGTGTCACGGGCGTGTTCGGCCTCGGGTCGCGTGGTCTACGTTTTGGCGATCGGCGATCGTCGAGTTTAGGCACACGGCCTGGGACACGAGCGTGTCCCAGGGCGTGTCACGCTAGGGAGATTTTTGAGTTATGCACACGGGCCATGACACGGACGAAGACACGGGCGTGTCACATGTGACACGGGCGTGTCGAGTGCTGTGGCGCAGGCCGTGAACTCCTCGGGAAAATCCTGGAAGTTGCACACGGGGCGTGACACGGGCCCTGACACGGGCGTGTCACATGTGACATGGGCGTGTCGGAGGCCGTATCACAGGCCGTGTACTGGTCGGGTCATGGGCGTGACGGCGAATGAGTGACACGGCCCTACACACGGCCGTGTTGCAACCCGTGTTCGGCCCAGATTTTGTAATTTTGGGCTAAATCGCAGCCGTTTGATTTCTTGATTTGGGATCTGACGGCTCAGGGCTATTGCTGGTAAGTTATATCCCGGGAATAGGGTTTGAAACCCTTATTTTCTCCTAACCATTCTCTTTCTAGAGTTTTAGAGAGAAGGGAGAGCAAGGAGGAGGAAGAAGGCCAAGATCCGGTCACCGGCGGAGCTTCGAAGCTCAAAATCGCGATCCGAGTCCGGATTCGCGAAGGCGAGGCCGATACGGTGCTTTCCATCCGGCTAGATCGTCATGGCGCCGAGGAGAAATGTTAGGGTAACGATTCTCATCTTGAGCATGTGAAGCTCTTCTTCTTTTGCATGGGAAAACCCTTCTCCCGTGAGTGTGCGGCGGGATTGTGGTATTCTTTGGGGTAGATATGTAAAGTCCCCCTTGTTAGAGTCCGGAATCATAGTACGGACATAGGCATGATGTGTGAAGCCTACCCGGACATATTGGTCTGGATCGGTGATGATTTGCTATGCATTGTTAGTCGGAGAAGACTCTGAGCGTTTTGATTGTTTTCGGGTTGCTATGCGGTAGAATGCATCAGGGAATCTTGGGGATTAACCCCAAGGTGCACCCGGAAATCTGGACGGAAACACATTTCCATCATATCGGTGGCCTGGGAGCAAACCGGGTACATAGCGTGGCTATGTACCGTGTTTGAACGATATTTGGGACTGGGGAAGCTTAGCCCACGTCAAAGGCCAAATGGCAACGGCGGGGTAAGCAACGGGTTGGTGGACCCCTACCCGCTCCATCTGCTTTGTTAAAGCGACCTAAAATTTTACGTGGGACTTGCCGAGGTTTGGAGATCGATTCTAGGCTACGGCTGAAAGGACTAAATGCTCACGAGGTTGCCACCCCAAGGGGGTGGTGGTGGAGTCAAGGACCGGACGGGGTTCGGACTGGCTTCGAAGAGTAAGTGCCCTGAGAGCACGGGGTGTACGGCCGTGTGAGCGTGCACCTGTGATGTGATGCTTATTTCGCTATGTTGCTTGCTTTGCTAACAAGTGTGGGGAAGAAGCTTTGCCGCCCCGGGTCGGGGGCGGAATCGTTATAATTTGGTCAGCATAGCTGACTGTTGCCTTTGTTTAGCACAGTGCGGTGGATTGTTGCTTGCAGGTGCTGCGGAGCCGAGCGGTAAATAGCGGGCTAAAGCCCAAGTTGCTGTGTCGGCACTCGAAGGCCAATTTTTTTGAGTGTTTTCCTTTTGTACTCATGTGTGACCGGTCTGCGTGCCGAGGTTTGGAAAGACACATTTATTAAGCAAACTCTTGTAAGGTCATAAGGTCATTATTCGTGTATTATACATTCTTATGGGTTATTGTAGTGGACATTCATGCTTGGCTGGGTTCTTTTACTTGTGCAACTTAATAATCTGCTTCCGCTAGATACTCCGTGTAGGACGTTGTGATTGGTTGGATGGTTTCAATAAGTAACCAACCGGTCTGTCCGTAGTATATGGCGTTGGGCCCCGGCCGGACCTACTGCTATATGCCATGTGACGGATAGGGGTGTTACACCTTGCCCTTTCTCTAGCAATAGAGTATGACTCCACTTTAGTAGGTTGCACATCATCAACATTCTCCAAATCGGAGGAATTTTCATGATCATCAGCTTTGTCATTTCCTTCCAGCTCCACCTCCAGTGGTGTGATTGGAGTCTTCTCCACTTCTTTGGAATAAGACTAAGACTTCTTAAGCATAGAGGCCTCATCGAAGATGATGTCGTGCTTCACCTTCACCGACTTGGTTTCAGGGTTCCAGAGCTTGAACCCCTTCGTGCCGGCCTTTCAGCATAGATAAATGCACCTCTTGGACTTAACATCGAGCTTTGTCCGTTCTGAGTCCTACACTAGGGTGTATACAGGATAACCAAAGATGTGGATATCAGAGTAGTCAACCGGCTTACCTAACGAGACTTCCTATGGTGACTTCAGATCTAGTGATATCAATGGAGACCGATTCACTAGATAGCATGCCGTATTGATTGCTTCGACCAGAAAGATTTAGGTAGGCCAGCAAATAGACGCATACACCGAGCTATCTCCAGCCCCGTCCTATTCATTCTTTATGCGATGCCGTTTTGCTGCGGTGTGCTTTGAATGGTTAGATGACGAGTGATGCCCTCCTGATTGCAGTTTGCATGGAACTCCGCTGAGGTGTATTCAACGTCATTGTCAAATCTGAGGTATTTCACTCTCATCCCGGTATGCTTCTCTACTTTCATCTTCCAGATCTTGAACTTATCGAAGAATTCGGATTTATGCTTCAGAAAATAAATCTAGACCTTTCTTGAGAAGTCGTCGATGAAGGTCACGAAGGATCTAGCGTCTCCAAGCGAAGGCTCTGGGGCAAGCCCCTAAACATCTGAGTGAATATACTCTTGTGTCTGCTTACTCCGCTTTGTTGATGTTACGAACTTCACCTTGCACTGCTTCCCGAGAACGCGGGTCTCGCAGAAGTCTAACTTGCACGTCTTGACCCCTTTCAGTATGCCCTTCTTATGAAGCTCTAGCTGTCCTCTCTCACTCATGTGTCCAAGTCTGGCATGCCACAACAGAGACGAGTCCACATCTGACGTCGCAGCAACTGCAGCATCACCAGCAATTGTGGTGCCGATCAGTCTGTAGAGAGTACCAGAGCGCTCTCCTTTCATAACCACCAGAGCGCCTCTCTTGAACTTCAGATATCCGTCTTAGCTGGTGTAAGAGTATCCAGCCACCTCCAGAGTACCAAGGGAAATAAGACTCTTCCTCAGATCGGGCACGTACCTTATATCTGTAAGGGTTCTGATTGTTCCGTCGAATATTTTTATTCGGATGCTCCCGATCTCGTGCGTCTTGCATTCTGAGTCGTTTCCCATCAAAACACGACCCCCGTCACATTGCCTAAAGCTAGTAAGTCATTCCATGTTCGGGCACATGTGATACGAGCATCCCGTATCCATGATCCAAGTGTCGGTGGAGTCGAGGGTAGATTGAATATGGAGTACGTCAACATCGCTCTCTGGGTATGAAGCCACAATCGCCTGCTGTGGTGTCTGATTCTTCTCTTTCTCCTTTTTCTTCAGACAGTTGTTTTTCCAGTGCCCTTCTTCTTTGTAGTAATGACACTGGTTCTTCTTGTCCCTAGACTTAGACCTAGGTCGATTTACCTTCTTCCCTCTGTCTCTCGATCTCCCTCTAACTAGTTCTTTGTTCATTACGAACAGACCCTCACTGGTGCTAGGGCCAGATTTGCTCCTCGTTTCATTTGAAAGCAACATCGTCATCACCTCCTCCATCTTAAGAGTGTCCTTTCCGTAGAGGATGGTGGTGACCATATGGTCATAGGACTTTGGTAGAGATGATAGTAATAGAAGAGCCTGGTCTTCTTCGACCTTCACATCCATGCTCCGCAACTGAGAGATGAGTTTGTTGAACGTATTCATGTGCTCTAGCAACTGATTGCTCTCGAACATCCTCAGACTGTACAATTGTCTCTTCACGTAGAGCTTATTCATGAGAGACTTAGACATGTACAGTCCCTCCAATCTCTTCCATAGGTCTTCTGTAGTCTCAGCGTTGACTGCGTTATACATGACCTCATCAACTAGACTTAACAGAATCGTGCTGATGGCCTTCAGATCTAGTTCTTCCCATTCGTCATCTTTCTTTCCGGACTTCTCCTTGCCGAGGAGCGCCTTGTGGAGACCTTGCTGAACGAGAACCGCCTTGATCCGCTTTTGCCATAACCCGAAGTCGATTTTGCCGTCGTACTTCGAAATCTCGAATTTTGCTGCCATTGTTTTGCTCGCAGAGCTACTGGGTAATTTGAATAATGTTCACGGACCAGATCTGAGAAGATGGGGAGCAGATCGATGTTGTCATCTACCGTTGATCCAGATCTAAAACCGAACGTCCAAACGATCACCCTCGCGGAACCTGCCTCTGATACCAATTGTTGTGCAATCAGACTGAGTACCGCGGTAGCGCAACGGAATATTAATCGAGCAAAAACAATCAGCAAAATATAAACAGAGCGAGATTTCAAGCACACAAAGACAACAAATAAATTTTACGTGGTTCGGAGAGAAGCTCTTACGTCCACGGGGAGAGCGCGCCGAAAAAGATCCACTATAATGATGAGAAGTTACAGATAACAACAGAGACCGTAAAGATCGAGCAATAAAGAGAAAACTGAAAAACATAAATGGGAGCTGTTGTCGTTCCAACAGCGCTGTCGCCGGGCGACAGTGATGCTGTTCTCCTTCTTCGCTGGAACCGCCGCCTGCTCTGTACGCCTGAAGCCCGGGTTACCCGACTGGATCTCTGCGCCGCCGCCGTCTGGAACCATTGCAGGAAGCAGGCCGCCGGGACAAGCCTGACCTGATGTCGATCCGACTGGATCCGACCGGATCCCGCCTCCGTTAGCTCCGCCTGGAGTCGCCTCCCCTTGCCGCAGCACACCTGCTGCCGCCGCCGCTCGCGCCTGAGGCCGCCGAGATTAGAACTCCACCAACAGCCCGAACACTTTCTCTCTCACAGCTCTGTTTTGGATCTCTCGGATTGAATCTGAATTGGGGTTAAAGATCACCGCCCCCTCCTCCTTTTATAACAACAAGGAGCAGCAGTTGTCAGGTTTGGCATACACGAAAGGGGAAGGTCACCCCGGAGATTTATTCTCCCTTAATGATCTTCCTAAAATAGATTTAACCCGGATTAGAAATCATGGACTCCCACGGATCGGTGAGGTGACATGATCTCAACACGCGACTGCTCTCTCCGGCGAAAACGCCTACCCTGTTTCTTCTTCCCTATCTAGAGGAGCTCTCGATCTCCTGCTGTCGATACAGGAGAAGCTCTCCATTTAGGAGGATCTAACTGTCCGTCGATCAAAGAGGACCTGACTGGACGTCGTTCAAGAACGACCTGACTGGCCGTAGAAAGCTCACTGCCCTAGCTTTCTACTCCTCCAACAGCGGCATTTCTAGAGGTAAGGACATGACTGGCCGTAGAAAACATCCTGTTAAATTTTTGCCACAATACTAGGCTCAATTTCTGCTCGATGCAGAGCATTGCTGATCTTCAATTTTTGCGCATTTTTGACCAATATAGGGATCAGTTTTTGTCTGATTTTAGGCCTCATGTTCTTTTACTTACTATTGGAATGACTGTTGAATGGTTGTTAATATAGATGAATTTTGGAATGCAATGTTCGATGAATTTTGAACATCCTTTTAAATTTCTGCCACAAATAATACAGGGCTCGATTCCCCCTCTCGCTGTGTTTGAATGAACATCAACCCTTCTTTTTAATAAACAATTATATTCAAAAATCAGTTTTAATATATTTATCAATTCTTTGGTATTTAAAAACAGATTTTATACTATGCAAGTCATTTCCATTACATAGGTGTTAAGTGAGCCTAAATCATAAAGTTAGGAGAATTTGAGGACTGAAATTCTAAAGCAAAAAAGTTTGAGACTGAATTTTTTAAAGATCCTAAAAGTTAAGGACTGAAATCATATTTTTGTCTTGTTTGTAATAGGAGTTGCATTTGAGCTGTGACAACTTATAAAAGTATTTTCTAATGCAGGGAGGCAGTTTATTGGTATTTTGAAATATTGTGATAATAACCCCAATTTTTTTTTAAAAAAAAACTGAGTGAGCAATACTTTTAAATTTTCATTTTTAACACGGTTGTTATAAACCGTAGTTCTCAACGACCAACCTCACCTAAGGAACTTATTTCCTTGTATGTTCGAAACTAGTTTCTTTTTATGGCGGCAATAATACAGTTGTCAGGCTAAACATGCATTTTATGGTGGTGTTGTTTTTATTTGAACTCACGAGAACAAAAAAAATTAACACCATGCCAAACGAAACCTACCAAACGAAACCTACCAAACGAAATAAATGCAACTTCCGCTCCTGCGCTACAGTTAGAGTTGGGGTAGGTAAAAGACTTGTGCCGGCTCATCTGCTCATACTCTAGTTCGATTAGTTTGGATAAAGAGCTTGAAAAATGAAAGTTGGTTCAAGTTTGCTATTCCTCAAACAAATAGCTACTTTGCTACCCATAATGACTTTGCTAGGTATTGAGGATTTCTTTACCAAATAGTAGAAGCTAGCTGAGAAGAAAAAAGTCTAAGGGGTCTAAAATAATTTTTTTCATAAATGATCTCACAACTATCACCCCTCTCCAAGTAGGGCTTATTAGGGGAGATTAACTGCATGCCCATATTTTGGTATATAATGTTAGATATTTATTAATATGTTTGCACATATCGAGACTGACTCTTAATGTATTATTGGATCTGTGTTACTATAGAGTTAGACTTTGCGCTGGAAATACTATATAAACTATATTTCAAACTTTATAAGGAATATGGACAAACTTGATAAGGAACATGGACAACCTTGAGCGGAGCCAATCCCCCAACATTCTCAAGATACCTACCGTTGATTCCACCGTCGTTCGCTCGCTCTAGCGATTTGTTGCGCCGGTGATCGGTGATCGAATCCCGCTTCTGCTGTCTGGATCTACGCAGGTGCTCTCTCGCGTCTTTTCCGCCGGCGCTACTCCTCAATCGCGTGTTTCTTCTGCCACACGTTAATCCATCGCGAATTGGAAAGAAAAGTTTCCTGTCACCGATCGCTTGAGGAAGAGCTCGTCTCCGCCACAGTTCTCGAATTTGCGCTCGCAGCTCTGCCGACCATGATTTTCCCTATTGAGAAGAAGGAAGCTCGTGGCACCTCTCATCATTTTTCTGCATCTGCGAATTGCCATTTTCTCCTGCTTTCTTCCTGCTCACTAGAAGGAGTCCAGTCTCGCTCTGGGAGAAATTGATGTTGCACTCCCATTGAGATCACAGATCTCTGTCGCCGACTAGAAGAAGGGAGAATTGTAAGTTCTCATCCAAGAAACGTGTCCCCGTCTGTAGCCGCCTGTGTAGCTAATAGTGATGTAGCCATTTATGTAGCTTTTTCCTTTTGTTTGTTGTAATCATTAGTAATAGGTTAACAGTCATCTTGGGGGCCTGATTAGTATAAATAACCCTGTAATAGAATTAGAAGGTAATGGAATTAATGAAGTTTGTTTTTATTTCTCCCTCTCCTCTGTAATTCTTCTCTCTCTCCCAAACGTTTCTCCTAATCTCTCCCCGCCGGCCACTTAGTCGTTCCTAATATCTACCCCGGACGCTACAAGTGGTGCTCTCCGTTGAGTTTCCTCTCTATGGAGGGGACAGCCACCACCTCCGGCAATAGACCACCCTCGCCACTAGCCACCTCTGTCACCCCCCTCGTCACCACCCCGGCCACCCCAGCAAACCTTTCGGTCACCTGGACCTATCTTGATCGACGACATTCGATCTATATGGCGCATCATACATCCGTGTGTGACGCTATTAAACATACGCAGGAGCGTTTTTCCCAGGAACTACATCAAGTACACCAATCTTTATCAATCACAACACAGAATCAAGAATTATTATAGAAAAGTCAGGAGCAAATCAAAGATTCGCATCAAACTTTCTACCAAGAATTCAAGGATCTCAAATACGAACCACAAACTTTTATGTGTTCCATGATTACCCCAAATAATACGAATGTTTTTGCATCCGTACAGGCTCAGACAAAGGACTTGGCTGGGTTGCCGTCATCATCACACAACCTCCTTGGGCAGATCCCCCATCATGCACCGTTTTCAGGTGGTAACGTAGAGGGACCTCCCCAGTTCCGTGCTCCAATCATCGACCTTAGCGAATCGTCATCACAGCTGAGTGTATTAGGCCCGTTGCCTTTTTGATCGGATCCAGTACAATCAAGCCCAGGGAATAATTCTTTAGCTTACCAACAGATTCCTCCATTAACAACACAATCCATGCCACCCACATCAAATATTCAAGATTTCGGCTCACAATAAGAAGCATACAATCGAGCCCCAGCAAAATTCGAATGCACAACGTTCGCTACGGGCGACCCAACTGATTGGATCTATAAAATTGAATTATATTTCAGGTATCACAATGTTAACCCATTAAATTACATTTTTATTGCATCCATGCATTTAGACAGGCCGACATCTCAGTGGTTCCAAGGCCTCCTTCGAAATGGATTGTGCCCAGACTGACACACTTTCAAAAAGGCAATCATGGATCGTTTTGGCCCATCCGACTACGAGGACCCAATGGGTAAGTTTATGAAATTAGTACAACATGCTTCCGTTTCTTCATATCAAGATACTTTTGAATCTTTAGCTAGTCAAGTTGACGGATTCTCTCAGGATGTTCTTAGAAGAAATTTTATAGCTGGATTAAAACCACACATCCGTCGACAGGTTATTGCACACCACCCAAACACACTATACAAAACATTTAAAATGGTCAAATTATTTGAAGATCAGAATTTGGAAGACCCACGTCCACATAAACAATGGTGTATCCGAACTCCAGCTGGATCAAATAGCAATACACATTTTTCAACTTCAAACAACCGTACAGATAGAATGACGGTTCGACGCCTATCTCCGACGGAGATGCAAACCCGTCGGGAGAAGGGACAGTGTTTTACATGCGAGGAGAAGTACGCGTCAGGACACAAATGCAAAATAGATCCACTCTCTATTTTTTAGATGGCGAACAGGAAGTTGAACAAGAAGAGGCCTCCCCAATATTAGAAAATACATCACAAAACCCTGAGGAACTAGGCAGTCTGGAAATAAGTTTTAATGCATTAATGGGTACATTCCCATCAAAGTCGCTTAGGGTACAAGAAAAAATAGGAAACTCCACAGTTCATATATTTTTGGATAATGGGAGTACCCATAACTTTATGACTAAGCGATTGGCCAGCTACTTAAAACTCCCAATTATATCAATCCCACCGTTTAAAGTACATGTGGGTAATGGTAATAATATGTTTTGTAAGGAACTATGCCCGCAAGTCTCGCTAGACATTCAAAAGATACGATTTACTCCGAATTTATATATTACAGACTTACATGGAGCGGACATAATTCTTGGTTTTAACTGGTTGGAGACGTTAGGACCAGTCACAACATATTACACTACAAGGGAAATGAAATTTACTTACAACGGAACACCCTGTATAATTAAGGGGGACCAGTACTTAAACTCAGAAGCAGTGTCCTCATCTCAACTTAATAAATTAGTAGCGCAGGATTCAATTGAATCCATGCTCTTATGTTTTCAAGCGGACGACAACGACAATAACATACCAATAAAAATGGTAGACACTTCCACAATAACCTATCAACCCATCCAGAAATTACTAACGGATTATCAGGAGTTATTTCGAAAACCAACTGGATTACCACCAGAACGACTATTTGATCATAGGATCCCTTTAATTGATGAATCTTCGATCGCCAAAGTCAAGCCCTATCGTTACCCCCACTTTCATAAGAACGAGATTGAAAGACTAATCACCGAACTATTAGACCAGGGCCTCATTCGCCCTAGCAATTCTACTTTTAGTTCGCCTGTTCTCCTAGTTAAAAAATGAGATGGAACATGGCGTTTCTGTGTAGATTACCGTGCATTAAATGCTATCACAATTAAAGATAGTTTTCCAATGCCAACAGTAGATGAACTCTTGGACGAGCTACATGGAGCAACCATGTTTTCCAAGCTCGATTTATTTTCCGGATATCATCAGGTTAGGATGAACCCACAAGACGTTCATAAAATAGCATTTAGGACACATAATGACTTATACGAATTTTTAGTCATGCCTTTTGGACTGACAAATGCACCTGCGAATTTTCAAGCACTAATGAATAGCATTTTTCAACCTTTTCTACGACGTTTTGTAGTGATTTTCTTTGATGATATTCTCATCTATAGCCCGACAGAAGTAGCTCACACGTCACATCTACTTCAGGTATTCCAAGTATTACATAAACATAGTCAGACTCTTAAGCCCTCCAAATGTGTATTTTCGGTCTCCACCATAGAATTCTTAGGGCATACGATCACACCGGAAGGTGTTCGCCCGAATCCAGATAAATTGGAAGCCATCACAGCATGGCCCACACCT
This sequence comes from Platanthera zijinensis, assembly GCA_039513925.1. Classification (NCBI taxonomy): domain Eukaryota; kingdom Viridiplantae; phylum Streptophyta; class Magnoliopsida; order Asparagales; family Orchidaceae; genus Platanthera; species Platanthera zijinensis. Next base: position 158,418,813 of record CM077091.1, read on the forward strand.
ACGAATAAATAACAGCTACGATCATTTCTCGGTCTAGCTGGATATTATAGACGATTCATCCGCCAATATGCTTCTATTACCGCTCCGTTAACAGACTTACTAACTAAGGATGGATTCTTATGGACAGAAGCAAGTGAGCGAGTGTTTCAAAATATTAAAGCGCTGCTTATAACTACCCCGGTCCTTGTACTTCCAGATTTTACTTTACCCTTTACCATAGAGTGTGACACATCCAAAATAGGAATTGGAGCAGTCCTGACATAGAAAGGACATCCAATTGCGTATTTTAGCAAGAAGCTCTCAATAAGAGAACAAGCTAAGTCAACATATATAAGAAAGTTATTGGTCATTACTACTGTAGTTAGTAAGTGGAGATAATACTTGATAGTATCGACTTTTACAATCCTGACAGATCATTAAATTCTACATAATTTGAACTCTCTGTTTATGACATTACCTGAACAACAAAAAATTCCTTTCGAAAATGTTAGGATTTAATTATTCTATCTGTTTTAGGCCAGGCAAAGAAAATACAGCTGCAGATTCACTTTCTAGGCTACATGAACCTACTTATAATGTTTATTGCAATTCTTTTCAAAATATTTCATTTTCATACTCTACTTTATTCGACGAATTAAGCTCACTCTACCAAACAGACGAAAAAGCCAAAGAAGTATTTGCAAATTTAAAAACAAATCCAACTGCTTTACCTAATTGGTCGATTGTCTGCGATAAGTTATTTTATAATACGAAATTATATGTTCCACAATCTACTTTACAGACTATTTTGATCAGCGAAGCGCATGATACCCACATCAGAGGACATTCAGGAATAACCGCAACTTGCAAACGTTTGGCTAATTATTTTTACTGCCCCAGTATGGTGGCAACAGTACACTACTATGTACAACATTGTGATATTTGCCAAATGGGCAAATATCGCAATGGTGTAGCCTACGGCAAGTTGCATCCCCTTCCCATTCCCTCGAAAATATTGGCAGATATATCTATTGATTTCATCACACACTTACCAAAATCTAAAAAATTTACGTCCATACTAGTTATGGTGGACCGTTTTACCAAAGGCGCCCATTTCGCCCCACTACCAACTCATTACACAACACTATCGGTAGCTCAGATTTTCTGGGATTACTGTGGGAAATTGCACGGTCTGGCTGAAACAGACAGAGATCCTATTTTCTTAAGCCGGTTTTGGCTGACTTTCTTTAAAACAAACGGTACAAAGCTTAAATTCAGCTCGGCCTACCATCCGCAGACGGATGGGCAGACCGGGCGAGTAAACCGCTGCATTAATCAATATTTGCGCATCTTTGCACACCAACAATCGACATATTTGGCGCAACTACTTAGCTGGGCCGAATATAATTATAATACTACTTATCACTTATCAGCAGGTATGTCACCATTTGAGGCAATGTTCGGCCGACCACCACCAAGTTTCATATTGCATAGCGAAGGCGGTGTATCGGCCGACCTGCTGATACCTATATCCACACCAAGGGAAATATTACTATTACGATTACAAAAGCATTTACAGCTGGCACAAGCAAAAATGAAAAAAATATGAAGATAAAAATAGGAAGGAAATCTCCTTCCAGCCAGACAAACTAGTACTCCTGAGATTGCACCCATACCGACAGTCCACCCTGCATCAAAAACGATGTAAACGATTTAGTTTACGATATTTCGGACCATACGAAATTTTAGAGAAAGTGGGAGCGGTAGCTTATCGATTAAAACTTCCACCAACATGTAAAATTCATTCTGTTTTTCATGTTTCAATGCTTAACCATATTTTAAGAATGCAGCATATCCAGTCCACGACTTATCTGAGACATACACTCCCAATACCAACCGACATCCACTCGCGATTTTGGACTATAAAATCATCCAGCAAGACGATCAATCTACACATCAAGGGTTGATTCACTGGGAAGGACTACTTCCGGAAGAAGCTATCTGGGAAGATCGGTCTTCGTTTGAGAAGGAGACTATACAGAAATTACAAGCCAACTGCTCGTGTGATCCACCATTACAAACGTGTCCACTCAGGGATGATACTCTCAACCTCACATCTCATGTCATCCCTCCAGAAAATAATTTTACACGGACTAACCAGATTGCGGTGTTACAGGATAACTCCACTGGTGGACCGAACAGAGAAGTTGAATCTCAGCATAAAACTAATGTCATCCCTTTAAATACCCAGGACCGAACTCATATTGTAAAATTTGTCATCCCTTTACTTAACATAAAACTAATGTCATCCCTTTACTTAACAGGGAAGATAACCTCCGAACTCAAATATCTGTCATCCCTTTATCCTACTGTATTCTGACTAACTCAACATTTTCAAAACAGGGTGTACCTTACACATACGGAAAGACAAAGTCTGATGCCTCTATGCGAAGCAATACCGGATCAGGGAAGAAAACATCATAAACCCAGTCATCCTACCCATTTTTAGAGAAAACGCTTCTAATACTACTTCACCCCTATCACAGGATAGCGAACCAAGGACCGAGTCGCAGCAAGCAACTCAAACAAAAGGAAAGACAAAGACAACGAGAGGGGATACAGAGATACCTCGATCCAGTGGTACACCAAGCTTCTATCCCCGAAGATCTCTGTGCATGGCGACGGCGTTGCTCCGGCAGATTCCCCTCTTCCCAAAGCTGCACGCCGAGCTCGATCCCTCCGCCGTCAGAAGAAGAAGAATTAGGATTTTACCCTTGTTTGCGCTCCAACCGCAGGTTTTATAGAGAAAGGAGATTACGGGCAGAGGAACAACCAGACAGTTATATCGGGCAGGGCAAGAGATGTAGCCGCCTGTGTAGCCAATAGTGATGTAGGCATTTATGTAGCTCTTTTCCTTTTGTTTGTTGTAATCATTAGTAATAGGTTAACGGTCATCTTGAGGGTCAGATTAGTATAAAATATAAATAATCCTGTAATATAATTATAAGATAATGGAATTAATGAAGTTTGTTTTTATTTCTCCATCACTTCTGTAATTCTTCTCTCTCTCCCAAATGTTTCTCCTAATCTCTCCCCGCCGGCCAATTGGCCGTTCCTAATATCTACCCCGGACGCTACACCGTCACAGATCGGGAAAAGGGAAAGGCTTCCGTCCAAGTTTTTCTCCGTCACTGTTCATACGATCGGCGATTTCGTCATTTTTTTCTGCTCGCGTGCACTGCGTCGCATGAGGAGGGACATCGCCGGTCTATTCTTTGATCTTGTTGTTGATCCAGATCCAATTGATCTGGGCGTTGCTGCAGCCGGAAGGGATACCGTTGCCGGATCTTGTGGCCGAACCAGATCTAGAACTTCGTGTTGTATATCCAGTGAAGGAGGAGAAATTTCCTGTCGCTGTTCTCATCTTCTAGGAGGAGCCCGTCCCCTTGTTCTCAGCAATCGCCTATTTTGGAAGAGTTATGCTCCTCTCCAGTGACATTGTTGAGTTTGTTTCTGGTTCACTCTGTGTTGGAGATTGCCAAGAACTGTACAAGGAGAAATATTTGAGGAGGCAAGCAGGATCTGTTGCGAGATCTTTAGCAGATTCCAATCCCACTTCTGCAATCACAGAGGAAAAAATCTTTCTACTCACTGATGGGTCATTTTCTGTTCGAGCCGACCTTGTTCTCCATCGTCGGTGGTTGAACTGAGCAAAATTCCCTTTGCATTTGTGCATTTGTGAAGTTCTGTTGCTCGAATTAAGGCTCCATTTGGTTCGGCGGTGACGGGTGGAAACGGAGTGTTCGGACCGGAGGGGGGAGGTGGCTGCTCCAAACGGAGTTTTTGTTGGGTTGGCTCATATCCGGTTCAAATGGACCGGGCGCATTAGGAGCAGAAAACAGGTTGCAACGCAGTATTTGAGGTTGCATCCTTTTTTGTACTGTTTTTGAAATCTGTCCAAATAAAACAGTTTTCAATTTGGAATGTGATACGGTAGTTTTATTTGGGAGGTGATAATGAGAATATAATATACCCATTATTATATTCCTTTCTCTCTCTCCCATGAATGATAACCGCAGCCCCCTCTCTCGCATTATAAAACCGCCGCTGCAGCCCTCTCCCAAAGAGAACCGAACCCGAGCCACCCGCCCATCTCTCTCTCTCTCTCTCGGCTTGGTGCAGGAAGCTGCTGCCTTGGGATCTCTTGCCGGAGTCGCCGCTGGAGGAAGGCAGCCGCCGGTGTTTGCCGTCGCTGACGTGAAGAGGAGGGCAGCCCGCCATCGCCGTCGTCGTCTGAGTCCAGTCGGCCGTTGCCGTGGAAGGAAGACGGAGACGGGGCTGTTTTAATCCGGCTATTTGTGGGGGCTGTGGAGAGAAAAAGTTTGTGTTGAGGACGGGCTACTCGTTCGTGGCAAGGTCCGGGTCCGAACTTAGAGTTTCTCTCCGGTGGTGGCGGTGGTTGCGGTTGAACGTCGGAAGTTGACGTTGAAGGTTCGGTGAACCTTGTGCGTCCGTTAGTCAGATTGCAGTCCCAGATCTTCCATTTTCTGCGGATCGTGCGTGTCCCGCGCATCCGCGTGCTTTTCACCGGACGGTTATTTCTTCACTTGTTTCTCCATTGTAATTGATTTATAAATTATATTATAAATTATCATTGTTTGCATTCGTGATTTCTCCTGCAATTATTGGCTATCCCATCAAGTGGTATCAGAGCCAGGTTCGGTAGACGACCGGGATTGGACATTCTAGGAAGGGTTTAACTGCGGTGGTGAACGACTAGGTCCTCTTCCCACTCTTTCAGATCCGACCTTTGAACAAATCAGGTCTTCTAGTTTGTCGGGGACAGTCATGGCAGGGAAGAACGCTATTTTGGACAGATTTTCAGTGGAGAAGTTCGATGGTAGTGAGAATTTTAGCCTATGGCAGATTCGAGTCAAGAATATGTTGGTTCAAAAAGGTTTGATTCAAGTCTTGCGGGGGCGTGACAAATTATCCACGGCGGTGAAAGATGAGAAATGGAAGGATCTTGATGAAAAGGCCACGAGCACAATCAGGATGTGTGTTGCTGACCAGGTGCTCTTCAATATCGGGACTGAAGAGACGACAGTCGGGCTTTGGGAAAAGCTTGAGCGACTGTACTTAGCAAAATCCGTGACGACAAGATTGTTACTAAAGCAGCGCCTCTATGCGCTGAAGATGCAGGAAGGTGGCAACCTGCAGGAACACTTCAATGTGTTCAACGGTCTCCTGAGCCAATTGCATGTGGTTGGCTCGAAGGTAGAGGAAGAAGACAAAACCCTCTTGCTTCTTACCTCGCTCCCAGCGTCATACAAGCACATGGTGACTACGCTCCTGTATGGGAAGGATACGGTGGGGCTGGAAGAAGTCACGTCGGCGCTGTTATCCAGTCAGATGTTAAAGGACCCCACTCCTAGGGGTGACCAGATCTTGGTAGTGCATGAACGTGGGAGGAGTTTTAACAGAGGATCGAGCAGTGCACGAGCTCGTTCGATGTCAAAGAAGGCAGTGACGTGTTACCACTACAGACAGGTTGGTCACATTAGGAGAAATTGTTCGCAGCGTGCAGGAAGTTCTGGAACTTCGAAGGATGTCCAAGATGCGGGAATGGTGACACTCGACCTGGAAGGAGATGACGGATTTTATTGCGTCACTGAGAGTCAGAGTGACTCTAATAGCTGGATTTTGGATTCTGGTGCCTCGCGACACATTTGCTCAGATGCGGCGATGTTCAGTTAACTGGAGGTGACGTCTGGGTCGGTCTTTCTGGGTGACGGCTCAGCATGTGAGGTCACAGGGATTGGGACGGTGAACTTGCGGATGCATGGTGGAGCTGTGCGTAGACTTGAGCAGGTACACTTGGTACCGAAGTTACGCAGGAATCTGATTTCGTTGGGCAGATTGGACACTGGTGGGTGCAAGTTTGCATCGAGAGGTGGAGTTCTGACGGTGAGGCGAGGGCGCACCGTGCTCATGCGAGCTATGCAGCGCGGTAGTCTGTACCGGCTAATGGGGACCACGATGCGAGGTGGTGCGCCCATGATTTCTGCGGCCGACGGTGTGGATGGTCGAGGTGGTGTAAGGGATCGCCCTTTTGGTAGTCTGACTAGGCGAGTCAGATTCAGCGATCTAGTTGCGTTGACATTCAGGGGTTGAGCCCGAGCAGGGATGAGTCAACTGGAGCAGGTCGGCTGACGCCTCAAGTTCTTGAGGTGGTGCTTCGTGCAAACTGGTGCTTCATGTAGAACGGTTGCTTCGCGCAGTTGGTGTCCAGTGCAGATGATGCTTCGTGCAGGTGGTGGCGGAACCAGGATATGAGCCAAGGTAGTGTTTGTTGGGTTGGCTCATACCCGGTTCAAATGGACCGGGCGCATTAGGAGCAGAAAACAGGTTGCAACACAGTATTTGAGGTTGCAACCTTTTTTGTGCTGTTTTTGAAATCTGTCCAAATAAAACAGTTTTCAATTTGGAATGTGGTGCGGTGGTTTTATTTGGGAGATGGTAATGGGAATATAATATACTCATTATTATATTTCTTTTTCTCTCTCCCATGAATGGTAACCGCAGCCCCCCTCTCTCGCATTATAAAACCGATGCTGCTGCCCTCTCCCAAAGAGAACCGAACCCGATCCACCCGCCTCTCTCTCTCTCTCTCTCTTGGCTTGGTGCAGGAAGCTGCTGCCTTGGGATCTCTTGCCGGAGTCGCCGCTGGAGGAAGGCAGCCGCCGGTGTTTGTCATCGCTGACGTGAAGAGGAGGGCATCCCGCCATCGCCGTCGCCGTCTGAGTCCAGTCGGCCGTTGCCGTGGAAGGAATATGGAGACGGGGCTGTTTTAACCCGGCTATTTGTGGGGGCTGTGGAGAGAAAAAGTTTGTGTTGAGGACGGGCTACTCGTTCGTTGCAAGGTCCGAGTCCGAACTTGGAGTTTCTCTCTGGTGGTGGCGGTGGTTGCGGTTGAACGTCGGAAGTTGACGTTGAAGGTTCGGTGAACCTTGTGCGTCCGTTAGTCGGATTGCAGTCCCAGATCTTCCATTTCTTGCGGATCGTGCGTGTCCTGCGCATTCGCGTGTTTTTCACTGGACGGTTATTTCTTCACTTGTTTCTCCATTGTAATTGATTTATAAATTATATTATAAATTGCCATTGTTTGCGTTCGTGATTTCTCCTGCAATTATTGGCTATCCCATCAATTTTTTGGGGCATTTCTCATGGTGGGCGGGTGAAAACGGAGCAAATGCCGTCGGAGGCCCAAAACGGAGCAGCAAAACGCCCAAACAAATAGAACCTAAGTCTTCGGTGATTGCGTTTAGCCGGAGAGTAGAAGCAAATACGTTCTCTGCATTAGATCCGAAGGCAACGTCTCGTCTTTACACAGATCAGGCGACTCTCTCTCTAGTTTTTTGTTCGAGCTAAATTGAGATGTTGAAATGAAGCATGTATGCCATCATCAAGCTTCAGTCTTTCTACTCCACTAATTTCCATGGTTGGAAAGTGCATGTTCAATTGGGGATGAAGAAATGCGAGATATTCTACAAGTTCTGAGCAAGGAAGAGGACTTCTACAAAGACTACCTCCTAAACTCCCTGAATCCTCGACTCGCCATGACTTACAACGGATATAAGACAACAACGATGATTTGGGATAGCTTGAATGCGCATTTTCAGAAGGAGGGATTGTCGAAAGCTTTCCTTGGCGAGAGAGTTTTCAATTTCAAATTTAATATAAGCTCTTCAATCACCTCTCAAATCATTGAATTGGAAAATCTGCGTCTCAAGCTGGCGGACAAACAGTCTGAAATGTCTGTTAATCTCTTTGTGTGTCTAATTCTGTGCAAGCTGTCTCCTGAGTGGATAACCTTCAAAACTAAAATGTACAGACTGAAGGAGAAGATCACAATAGATGAACTTAAAAGGTTCATTCATATTGAGGATCACAATATTACTAGCAAAAGCTTGGAGCGATTTGGCCAGCCCTCACAGACTGTCACTTTGTTTCTCGATCCAGCAAGTCTCACCGGAATCCACAGGCTCCTAAAAGCGAAGCCTCTATACAGTTGGCGCCTAAAAAATCTTTTTTTCAAAATGAAGAGGGGCAAGTGCCGCAACTGCGGTAAGTGAGGTCATTGGGTCGTTGACTGCAAGGCTCCGAAGAAAAAGAATGAGGAAGCCCGACAAAAAGAGACAAACATGTTGGTCGATCGCTCCTATCCCAAGTTCTTTGTGGCTATGATCGAGAAAAGTCTCATATTACATCCTCTGAGTGGTGGCTAGACAATAGTGTTGCCTATCATGTGACAAATGATAGAGGTCTTCTGATTAAGGTCACAGTAGTCCAGGATAAGGTGGAGAACTATAATGGAGGAGAGAGCTGTGATAGAAGAGTTGGTCCTCTCTTCACGTAAATTTCAATTCTAAATCACGATAGAGTTGTACAATCCCGTATTCGCGGAATGGGGTCCCCAAGCAAGCGCAAGGTGTAATCCAGAAAATGGCCCGGGACAAGTAAGCCCAAAGGCAAAGGGGGCAAAGGGGGCGGGTACGGCGGGAGGTCGGCACCCATCCCGGCCCTTCTTTAGGGGGTGAGTGCGGCGGGAGGCTGGCACCCGCCCCGGCCCTGTCTTCAGGGGACGGGTGCGGCGGGAGGCTGGCACCCGCCCCGACCCTGTTTTTAGGGGGCGGGTGCAGCGGGAGGTCGCCACCCGCCCCGATCCTTAATCAGGGGGCGGGTGCGGCGGGAGGCCGGTACCATGGAGATTTCGCCCAGCCAAGGTCTCGCCCGGCCTAGTTCTCGCCCGGCTTGAGGGTCTGCTATTTTGCCCGTGGTGGGCTGCGAATAGCTGTTCAAAATAGCGGAGTTTGGCTGTTGGCAGACCAGCCCAGGGTATTTCAGTAATTTTATAAGAGCGGGATTGTGCTATTGGCAGACTATCTCCAAAAATCTATAATAGACCCTTGGGGTGCCTTGAAGAGGGATCCGTTTTCACCAATCTTCATCTTCTTCCTTCATCCTCCAAGGCACCTAGCTAAGCATTGGCTAGGGAGGGGGAGATCTCAAAGGTCTTCCGGGTGCGAGGTGAGACCTCCACGCTAGAGCCAAGGGTCATTTTCCAAATTCAGGTCTCTCACCAAGGGACGACTTGGGAGAAGTAGGTGTGAGCTGCACCCCTAGGTCTGAACTCTAGGTGGAACCGAATCTCGGTTTCAACATTTTTGGTGTGGTGAGCGTGGACCACGACTCATACAAAAGTTCCTGAGCGGGAGATCATGGAGGTGGTGATGACTCCAATGAGCTCCCCAACCCAGTACCCTTTGTATAGATGGAAGAGTTCATGGCATCCATCCAAGACATCATGGAGATGCTGCGAAGTATTGCTCCTCGGGGTGACTGCTCAACTACCACCCCCAGGAACTAGCTCTCAGGAGTTTTGGCGAGACAACTCTCAGGGGTCTCGGCGAGACAACTCCCAGGGGTCTCGACGAGATAGCGCCCAAGGGTCTCGACGAGACAGCTCCCATGGGTCTAAGCGAGATTACCCCAGGAGGGGTAGAAGAAAGTGCATCAGGAAGACAGTCCGAGAAGGAAATGATGGGAGAGGGGGTCGAGCAAGACCTTACCGGTTGGGAGTTATTCCCCAGCCCGACGAGTGCTAGCCTCCCAGACGAGCAGGTCGCGCGAGTGGAGCATGCAAGACCACCAAGTAGGGGGTCACCCTTTAGTGTGTTGATTGTCTCAGCTCCTGTTCCAGAGGGGTTCAAAAAGCCTGACATGACTTACTATACCGGGAAGGATGACCCCGTCCAACACCTGCAGTGGTTCTAAGATACGGTCTCTATCAGGCCGATGACGGATGCATTCAAGTGTCGCCTCTTCACGATCACGTTGAAAGACAAGGTAAGAGATTGGTTCCATCAACTCCCAGAAAGATCAATCTACGAGTTCGAAGACTTAAGCTGGAGTTTTCAGCTTCGCTTCTCCACTTCTAAAAAGAGGAAGAAGAGTCCCGAGTCCATCTTTCTGATAAGTCAGAGGGCTGAGATGTCGTTGGCCCAATATGTGGACAGGTTCCTAGAAGAGATCCTTGATGTTGAAACCGAGAAATCGGTCTCTCGTGGAGTTCGACCCTTGGGGAAGGGGTGGTCGCGCACCTACTTCGCTCCTGCAAGAAAAACAACAAAGGAAAGGAGAGCAAAGGACTAGACCAATGGCCCGGCTCGTAGGTCCCACCACAAACCCGGAAGATCACTGAGCGCTTCCCCTCCTTAGCCAAATGCCAGGCTAAGGTACCTCAGAAAGCGCTAGAAGACTAGGGAACAAGTAAGCCCCCTTCTGAGGTACCCCTTGAGTCCTATTTATAGGATTTTGAGGATGGTCTATAAATAACAGACCTCTGCTGCCTTAAAATTACCAAAAGCTCCTCGGCCTGGCCTGCCAACAGCTGAACTCCGCTGTTCTAAACAGCTATATGCAGCCCACCTGGGTCTGCCAACAGCGAGACCCCGCTGTTTTGACTGGCTAGGGGCAGGCCAAAGGGGCAAAACAGTAAAAAATCCTCCCAACTGGGGATCGAGCGAGTGGCCCTTCAATGCCTCCACTCAGCGTGAGGCGCGGGCCGACCCGCCTAGGAGAGGCGGGCGGAGCTAGCCCGCCAAAGTAGGCGCGAGCAGGGATGGCTCACCGGGAGGGCGCGGGCTGACCCGCCTAGGAGAGGCGGGCAGAGCTGGCCCGCCAAAGTAGGCGCGAGCAAGGCTGGCTCGCCGGGAGGGCGCGCACCGAAGGGTTGCCCAAAGTAGGTGCGAGCAGGGCTGGCTCGCTTGGGCAACCCTTCGGTGCGCGAGTCAGGGGAGCCCGTCTGGTTGCCTGAGTCCCTTCGACGAACACGAGGTTGTACATAATCCCCGCTCTTTACGAGCTTTTGAAAAAGGGCTCGGAAAGAAACATCCAACCCTCACGTGTTCGGCAAAAAACCTTGCGGAGCTAGAGGGAATCTTTTGGTGGGACCCACCTCCTCGCTAAATAAGTTGTCCGGCCTCTGGGGTAATTCCTCTTCTTTTTCCCCTTTCCGCGACCTATAGCTGCGAGATTCCTATGTCTGTGGAGATGCGGGCTCATTTGGCGACTGCGAGGGAGGGTGTCCGGGATGCGGCTCTCGAAGCCGCCCTGTGGCTAGCGCGCAGGTCGCCTGGCCCCTTTCTTAAGCCAAAGAAAGCGAAGATCGTCCGGCGGTCTTCAGGGTGCGACGACCCTACCTCCAGCTCGTCCGGCGGTGCCGAGGTCATCCCTGAGGTATATGCGCTTCCCTTGCTCGATCCTTCCCTCCCCCACTCCTTGACTTTTCTTTCCTTTTGGTAGGATACGTCTCAGGGAGCCGGGGCAGACGAGGGAGATCCCGGGCGTTCCGCTCTGGCGGAGGCCGATCGGGTGGCCAGTCCCTTTCCCCGGGAACCTGTCCCTCCCGTGGTGCCTCCGTCGCCAAGGCCCCACGGCCTGGGAAAACCCTACGTTACTTTTGGAGGAGAACCCTTCCAGGGTCGGCCGGGCACCCCTAGGCCTACTGATGGTGTGGGCGACTTACCGACGCCAGGTAAACCCTCTGACTTTGGCCTACTTGCGGTCATCGCTCCTTCTGATCTTACCTCTGCAGGTTATAACGTGGTCTCTTCGTCTGATGCCGAGATGAGCGGAGGATACTCCCCCCCCAGACGTGGACAGCATCTCTGAGTACCTGGGAGACCCGAGTGATGCCGAGAGGATGAAGAAGCAGGTAAAGCAACTGTTTCAAAAACACATACTACTACTACGGGAGGTCTTCGACAGAGTGGAGAAAGATAAGGCCGAGACGGAGGAGCGACTCGCGGTTTTGGAGGGAGCGAGACTTTCTTCTGACGAGGATGAGACGACTTCTTCGGGTGTGCATATCACGCGAGCCGAGGGGCGACTGAGGCGTGCCTCGGAGCAGATCAACAGGACCCAGCGGGAGCTGTCGGCGGTCTGCGAGTATCACTATCCTCGCGTACCGCCCCGAACCGGCACGGGGAGGGGAGGTAGGTGGAAATGGATCCCGCGTTGAGTTCACCCTCCCCTTGCCGGTTGTTACCCGCCAGGTCCGGGTCGCCCCGCATGCGGCGGTGATGCTCAGGGTGTTCATCTCTTGACTTCTGTCAGTCTAGATATTTGTAATAATTGTGGACTACTTTCGCCCGTCGCGGGCTAATATTTATTGCAATTTTTCTCTTGATTGCGCCATCGTTCAGACCTCTGCGGATTGTGCGGGCGAGAAGACCTGACTCGGCCTACCTTTCCTCGCGCAGGTTCGGCCTTGCCGAGTCGCCTTGCCGGGCCCTTTTCCTGTACTGGCGAAGGCGAGCCGGTTTCGCGAGTCTCGTGACAGGTGACTCGCGCGCGGGTCAGAACTGGCCTGCTCGGCGGCTGCCGTTTAATCATGCGGGCACGAGTGCGGGTGGTTTGCAGCGGACTGGCGGGTAGGCGAGAACCCGGCTTGGGTTCGGAAGTCGAAACGTCAGGGCCTTATTGCTATCCGCACTTTCCCGTCCAAGAAGGCTTTTCCCGGCCTTTCTTACCCTATAAATAGACCGTGACGGCCTTTCCACACCTACCGTATTTAAGGCTTCTTCTTTCCCCCTAGCTCTTTGCAAAAACCCCTCTGTTCCGCTCGGCGAGACATCTGTAAGATGGGTGGAGGTGGTGGGGAGGCGGAGGGGAGGGACAAATGCGCTTGGACCTTCTCCGAGCATGACTTCCCTCCCGCCGTCCTCTCGGAGGGGGAATTTGTAGACGTGGTTGGCCACTTCGTCCCGCCAGGCTTTGAGGCGAGGCGGCCCAGGAAGGAGGAAAGAGTGAACAAACTATTCGTCGGCGAGCTCGCGTTCCCGGTGGCCCATTTTGAGGCAGGCCTTCGGCTACCCCTATGGCCGGAGGTCCGCCAAATCTTCAAGTATTACGGGGTGGTTCCGGGGCAAATGACCCCAAACTCCATCGCAGTGATCATCGGGTTCGCCTGCTACCTGCGAGAGGAGAAAATAGAGTTCAGCCTCGCGGTATTCCGCAGAGCTGTTCTCTTTTCGGGCGAATAAGGACGGGACCGCCTGCTTCGCCAGCAGCCACGTCAAAGTGCGGGAGACCGTCAATAAGAGCCACAACTGGCTTAAGAAGTTTATCTTCGTCAAGGGGGACTTCGGCAACGTCCCCTTTTCGCCGGTCCAGCTCAGCGAGGCGAGCTACCGCCCCCCGGGCCTAGGGGGTCACGAAGCGGGGCTGTTCGGGTTCTTCGTCGGGAAGAACTTCGAGGTGGCCTACCTCCGTAGGAACCTGAACGACCTCGTCCCTGTCCTGCCCGGTGAAGGTAAGCGGCTCGCCCCATCTACGCATCCTTGAATTCTTCGAATTTTTTCTAAGTTCCATTTCCGGTAGGCAAGCGTGACATCCCTATCCATCCGCCGTATGAGAGCGTGCGACTCGTCGCCGGCGAGCTAGCGCGGGCCGAGGAGGCGGCTGCCGCCCATCGCGAGTTCTCGACTCCTACCCCCACAAAGAGGCCCAGCCAAGAACAGCCCCAGGATCCGCCACCGCATAAGAAGTCGAAGAAGGCGGGTGGCTTGCCTCCCTCAGCTCGAGACAAGGGTAAGGCCCTCGCAAGCCAGCCGTCCGCCGTCCACGTCCCCGCAGCCTCTCCGGCCGTCAGATCTTCAGGCGAAGAGGCGGGCACGTCGCAGCCGCCGGAGGAGGTTCGGCCCGCAAGGAAGGCCATCCCTCGGGGCCATCGTAACTTCGGCTACGGCGAGGGGCCCGCCGACGAGGACGGAGTCCCGCTGCTTCAGTGGGATAAGGAGACCAACAGGGTCTACGTATCCTCGCTGCTGCCGAGATGGTTGGATGATGACTCCAGCAGTGGGGACGCCTACAACCTCGCCTTCGGTGTCTACGGGCGAGAGGACGCCACTGTCTACGACGAAGAGGCAACTCGGGTGCTGATTTATGAAAGCGCGCGGACTCAGTTTCGCAGCCTCGAGCTGGCCCATATGGTCGGTCGGCGATGTCTTTGGCTGGACAAGAGCGCTCCATCCCTCACCAAGCTCATCGACGAGAAGGAGGCAGCCCGCCGACTAGCTCGGGAAGAGGCGGACGAGCAACGGAAGCGGGCTGATGCGGCGGAGGCCGCTCTCGCTAAGTACCTAGGTGGAGCGATAGGTCCCTTGACTCGCCTCAACCTTCATTTCCTCCCGCATAACTTAATTAAGTTTTTCTCCTTTTCACTGGATGCGGCGACTGCCAGCCGGCTGAGTACTGAGGTCGCCACCCTCCAACAGGAGAAGCAGGCGCTGCAGAAGCGAGTGGACGCGCTGGAGGCCGCAGCAACCGCCCCGCCGCCATCTACAAGTGGCTGCCAGCTCACTCATTAAAGCAATCACGAGATCGAAGTGATGATGCAGAAGAACGTGGCCAACGCTGCAAAGTACACCTTCTGGATGCTTCAGAGGGCCGACCTTATCAAGGACAACGGTGCCAAGTTGTTGGCGAGCGAGGTGGTACTGGAGCTGTTCCTTTCGGTACCGGAGCCGGGCGACGGGCCATACCACCCCATTTAAGGGCCCACCGCCTAGGGCTCGCCTCGTCGAGAGCTTGCATTCGTACTATTTTTACTGTGGAGGCGACGCGGGCCAGAGCCCAATTTTTGTAATAGCTTTATCTTTTTTAAATTTTGTCAATGTACAAAACTCTTCTCTGAGTTGAAACGCGAATACCCTTATTTCTTGCCCTCGCCTCTTGATTCTCGCGCTAATCGTGATTTCTTTTATCCTTGAATGTTCTCATGGACGCCGCGACGGTGAGCGAGCGAGTGAGGTCGTCCGCTCGCTTTGAACTCTGAACTTAGGCTTAGGAGTGAGGGGTAGGTTAGGTGGTCGCGACGCGCGAGAGCGACTTACTGATTCCCTTCGGGCTCGCTAACCCATCCTCGTCATTGGGTGGGCGAGAGAAACCTAGCGCTTGCTTGGACTCTGGGCGAGCCAGCTTCCAGGGCATTGGCGCGGTCGGGTTGTCGCCGTCCGGGCCCTCTTCCCTGGGGGGCTCTCCGTTCTCTAGGCCTCAGCCGGCTCCCCTTACTCCCTATCGTGCCGGGGTCCCCTTGTCAACCCGTCGATTCATTCGAGGCTCTCTGCCGAGATAGAGAATCTGCTCGGGGTCCAAGACAGACTCCCCTGAGTGACGTCCAGCCCTACCGGCTTGATGGAAACCTGGCAGCGGGATCTGCTCGGGGTCCGAGGCAGGCTCCTCCGAGTGACATCTAGCCCTGCCAGCTTGATGGGAGCCTGACAGCGGGATCTGCTCGGGGTCTGTGGCAGACTCCTCCGAGTGACATCCAGCCCTGCCAGCTTGATGGGAGCCTGACAGCGGGATCTGCTCGGGGTCTGAGGCTGACTCCTCCGAGTGACATCTAGCCCTGCCAGTTTGATGGGAGTCTGAGAGCGGGATCTGCTCGGGGTCTGAGGCTGAATCCTCCGAGTGACATCCAGCCCTGCCAGTTTGATGGAAGCCTGACAGCGGGATCTGCTCGGGGTTTGAGGGAGACTCCTCTGAGTGATATCCAACCCTGCCAGCTTGATGAGAGCCTGACAGCGGGATCTGCTCGGGGTCTGAGGCTGACTCCTCCGAGTGACATTAAGCCCTGCCAGCTTGATGAGAGCCTGACAACGGGATCTGCTAGGGGTCTGAGGCTGACTCCTCCGAGTGACATCCCGCCCTGCCAGCTTGATGGGAGCCTGGCAGCGGGATCTACTCGGGGTCTAAGGCAGACTCCTCCGAGTGATATCCTGCCCTGCCAGCTTGATGGGAGCCTGGCAGCGGGATCTGCTCGGGGTCTGAGGTAGACTCCTCCGAGTGACATCCAGCCCTGCCAACTTGATGGGAGCCTGGCAGCGGGATCTGCTCGGGGTCTGAGGCTGACTCCTCCGAGTGACATCCAGCCCTGCCAGCTTGATGGGAGCCTGGCAGCGGGATCTGCTCGGGGTCTGAGGCTGACTCCTCCGAGTGACATCCAGCCCTGCCAGCTTGATGGGAGCCTGGCAGCGGGATCTGCTCGGGGTCTGAGGCAGACTCCTCCGAGTGACATCCAACCCTGCCAGCTTGATAGGAGCATGGCAGCGGGATCTGCTCGGGGTCTGAGGCAGACTCCTCCGAGTGACATCCAGCCCTGCCAGCTTGATGGGAGGCTGGCAGCGGGATCTACTCGGGGTCTGAGGCAGACTCCTCCGAGTGACATCCAGCCTTGCCAGCTTGATGGGAGTCTTGTAGTGGGATCTGCTCGGGATCTGAGGTAGACTTGCGTTTGCGCTATTCATCGTCGGGGCACAAGTTCATCAACAGAAGCTTTATTAGGAAATTGAAGCGACGTTTACATGACTCAGGGGAAAAATGTTTCAAGTCATCACCACTCCAGGTGAGGCTCAGGGTCTCGCCCTCCACATTCCGGAGGCGGTACCCTCCTGACTTCAATGCCTCCTGTACAATGTACGGTCCCTCCCAGTTGGGATTGAGCTTTCCAACGGTGGTTGACCTCCCTGCGGCGTCCACCTTTCTCAAGACCAAATCCCCTTCCGCGAATTGCTTGACTCTGACGTGCTTATTGAAGTATTTGGCCATTCTCCTCTTCACTTCCTCTTGCCTGATGGCTGAGAGATCTCGCGATTCCTCAACCATGTCGAGTGAGAGTCGCAGTTCCTCCTCGTTCTCGGTCCTCCATTCCTCTCTGCCCCCTCCGGACTCGACTACCCGGGGGGTTCGAACCTCGAACTTTACTAGAAGCACCGCCTCGCACCCATGAGAGAGCTTGAAAGGAGTCTCTCCTATCGCCGCATTAGGTGTGGTTCTCAGGGCCCAGAGGACCGAGGGAGTTGCTCCACTCAGCTTCCTCTCAGATTCTCTACCTTCTTTTTGAGGAGGTTAACAATGATCTTGTTCGCCGCTTCTACCTGCCCGTTGCTTGTGGGGTGATGAATTGAGGCGAACCTGAGGTCGATCCCAAGCTGCTCGCAGAAGCTGATGAACTTGGCGCTGGCGAACTGAGGGCCGTTGTCCGTGATGATGGCCTGAGGTAACCCATGACGGCAGATAATCTCCCTCATACGAAGTTCCTGATGACTTGGGAGGTTACCTTGGCCAACGCCTTAACTTCCAACCACTTGGAGAAGTAATCAATCATTACGAGATGGAACCTTCTATGGCCGCTGGCCTGGGGGAAGGGCCCAACCAAGTCCATTCCCCAGATGGCAAATGACCAGGGGGTCGTGATACTCCTGAGACGTTGGGCCGACTGTAGCTGGAGGGGGGAGAATAGCTGGCACTTGTGGCATTCCTTCGCGAACTTCGCCGCGTCTCAGCTCAGGGTTGGCCAAAAATACCCCTGCCTGATGAAACGACCTTCCAAGGTTCGACTCCCAGAATGGCTCCCGTACTCCCCGGAGTGAGTTTCTTCTAAGATCCTCGGGACCTCCCCCTCGGCCACGCAGCGTGCCAACATCCCGGAGAGGGTCTTTCGGTATAGCTGGACGTCTCGCATGATATAATATGCCGACTTGTACTTGAGCTTTTTCTTGTCCATCCATCTGGATACTCCCTAGTGGACAGGTATGTCGTGAAGGGATCCATCCACGAAGGGTACTGCTCCACCTCCATCAGCTCCCCCTCTTCGATGGATGGGAGGAAGAGATCTGTGAGAGTACCCCCCACCCGGGGCCATGCTTTGTCAGCTGATCTACTTGCTCGCTCTCTTCCCTGGGCACGTGTCGAATGGAAAAGGTCTGGAAGGCGCCGATGACTCCCTTTACCTTCGCCAAGTAGAGCTGCAGAGTCGGTTCCCTTGCCTCAAACTCCCCGTTAATCTGGGAGGCCACCACCATGAAGTCAGTGAGGACCTCCACATCATGAACGCCTAGTTCCCTGGCCAAACGCAGGCCCGTAATCACGGCCTCGTACTCGGTCTGATTGTTGGTGATGGGGAAGTGTATCACCACTGTCTGCTTGATCCTCGTTCCCTGGGGGCTCTCCAAGATGATTCCCGCCCCAAGGGAATGCCTCCCTAAAGCACCGTCCACCATGACCTTCCAAGGAACCGGGGGAGTGATTTCTTCCTCCGCTATCTCGACCACATAATCAGCCAAGAAGTCGGCCATTGCTTGGGCCTTGATCGAGAGGCGAGGGACGAAGGAGACGTCGAACTCGCTCAATTCTACCAACCACTTAGCTAATCTGCTTGAATGCTCCACTCCTTCAAAGATGCTGCGGAGGGGGTGGTCAGTCACCACTTGGATTGAGTGTGCCTGGAAGTAAGGTCGGAGCCTTCAGGACGAGATGATGAGGGCGAAAGCTAGCTTCTCCAGGATAGGATAGTGGAGCTTGGCCTTCCTCAGCACCCTGCTCACATAATAAACCGGGAGCTGTTTCTTCCACTCTTCCCGAACTAAGACATAACTCACGGCCTCCGCCCCGACCCCCAAGTACAATAATAAGTCCTCCCCCTCCTTTGGCCCCTGGAGCAAGGGGGCCTGAGTCAACTGTCTCTTCAAGGCCTGGAACGCCTCCTCGCACTCCGAGGTCCATTCGAACTTCCGGCCTCCTCTCAAGGTCTTGAAGAAGGGAGAGCACTTCTCCCCAGCCTGTGAGATGAACCTGCTCAACCCCGCCAGCTTCCCCGTCAATCGCTGCACCTCCTTTGCATCCCGAGGTGACCCCAACTCCATAATCGCCCGGACCTTATCGGGGTTGGGTTCCACTCCAGCGGGGGTGAGGAGGTGGCCCGAAAATTTGCCCCTGCTCGCCCCGAAGATGCACTTCAAGGGATTCAGCCTCATCTTGTACTTGCGCAGGGTGGTAAAAGTTTCTTCTAGATCCTGGAGGTGGGAGTCGTCATCTCGACTTTTGATCATGAGGTCGTCAACATACATCTCCAAGTTCCTTCCCTTCTGCTCCTAAAAGACCCTGTCCATCATTTTTTGATAAGTCACCCCTGCGTTCTTTAGCCCGAAGGGCATTATTTTATAACAGTAGCATCCATCCCTGGTGATGAAAGAGACATCTTTGATGTCGGGAGGGTGCATCTTGATCTGGTGGTAACCTGAAAATGCATCTAAAAAACTCATTATAGGGAAACCGACGGCTGAGTCAACCAGCGCGTCGATCCGAGGCAAGGGGTAACAGTCCTTAGGGCATGATTTATTAAAAAGCGAAAAATCAACACACATACGCCACCGACCGTCTCCTTTTTTAACCATTACAACATTGGAGACCCAGCCGGGGTATTGGATCTCGGATACAAAACCGGCCCTAAGAAGCTTAGCCACTTCCTCTCGAATCGGCTCGGTCAACCTATCCGCGATAGGCCTCTTCTTCTGCTGGACGGGGCGAGCCTCCAGGTCCAGGTTGAGACGATGGCAGGCCACGTCGGCGTCGATCCTGGGCATCTCTGCAGCACTCCAGGCAAAGATGTCCACGTTCCTCTAGATGCACTCCAGCATCTTGCCTTGGGCCTCCGGGGTCAGCCCCCCGCTGACGCGAACCTTCTCCACCTTGCCTCCGAGGGTGAGAACCTCCATCTCCACCACCTCTTCTGCCGCTTCCAGGCGAGGCCTCTCCCCCATTCCTCAACCTCCCCTCCTCCTGAGGCGAAGGCTTCTGCCTCGGCTTCTTCCACGACCATTGCCTCGGCCGGCTCTTGAACTTCCTTCACTTCTTCCTTCTGGACGCAGCTCCCCTCCACCTCCATCTCCTCCGGACCAGCCCTCTGCTCTGCCTCCTCCATCCTTCTCCCCATCTCATCAGCGCCCTCCTGCCATGAGATAGAGTTTACGGCGGTGACATAGCACTCCCTTGCCATCTTAGGGTCTCCGCGGACCCTGACCTGGAACCCCTCGACGTTGAACTTCAGGCATTGGTGGAAGGACGAGGGGACGCAGCGGAAGGCGCCGATGAGGGGCCTCCCGAAGATGGCGCTGTAGCTACTGGGTGCGTCCATGATGACGAACTTGCAATTGCGGGACTGCCCCCCAGAGAGACTTGGAGTCCGACCCCTCCCTCGACTTCCTTTCTCTCCCCCCGAGAAGCCAAACAGGGGCCCATCCGAGGCCAACACCCTTCTGGCCTCCACCTTCATCGCGTCAAACGCCTTCTTGAAGATGACGTTGACGGAGCTCCCATTGTCGATGAGAATCCGAGATACGGTGATATCCTCAATGACCGTCCTGATGACCAGCGCATCGCAAAAGGGGTCCTCGTGACCCGACATATCCTGAGCCGTGAAGGTGATTCTTTCTTCCGGGGCGGGGTATGGGATGTAGAGCCAATGCTCCTTCGGTACATGGTGTGGAGGCTCACCTTGCGGGAAGCCTCGATCCCCGCCCCTCTGTGGATCGCTCCGATCCCTCCCCAGGTCCCCACATTTGCCTGGTCTTCACACCTGTCCTCCTCTGCCTGAGGCAGGACCTCCTCAATCTGCACCCCTTGGCGGTCTCGTTGCTGCTGCTGCTCCCTGTTTCCCCTCATCTCGAGGAACTCCGGGCCTGTGGTCGTGGCGTGCCCTTCCTCCTGATGGAAGTCACAGTAGGGTAACTCCACCCTAACCTCCCTTATCCTCCTCCGCGCTGCTCTTCTCCTCTCCCCCAGGGCTATGGCCATAGCCTCCTCTTGGTCGGGGAGGGGGGCCTCTGGCCCTGCCTCCCACCTGGAGGGTAGAACTGGCCCTGGCCTCCCTGACGGTAGTCCCCTCCACAGAACCCTCTCCTCGCCCCGTGCTCCTGCCATTCGGGCCTCCACCCTAGCCGCTGATTCGGCTCCTGACGCCCCCACCTGGGCTGCTGCTATTGTTGCTCTCTCTGTCGGGGTTCAACTCTTCTCTCCTCCTGACCCCTGCCCCCTCTGGGCCTTTCCTCCTCCGTAGCCCACTTGGCTAACCTCCGGGCAAACTTCGGGTTCGACGCCTCCCCGTCGACTTCTCTCGCCGCCCTCTCCATCAACTCCTCGTAGGAGAGGGGGGACCCTTTTCAGCTCCATTCGGAAGAAACCCTGCTGCAGCCCCAGGGTGAAGGTCATCATCAAAGTTTGACCCGACATTTCCTTAACCTGGGTGACCTCCTCCTGGAAGCGATCAACGTAGCTCCTCAGGGTCTCGTTCACCCCCTATTTGATGCGGAATAAAGATTCCGAGTCCCTTTTCCTCTTCTTCGAGGTGGTGAACCTCAGCATGAACCCTCGACGGAGGTCCTCGAAACAGTAGATGGAACTGGCTGGCAGCTGGTGGAACCACTCCCTAGCCTTCTCCTTTAGAGTGATGGCGAAGAGCCTGCATTTGAAGCCATCCGACATCTGCCGGATCGATACCACATCCTCGAACCATTGGACGTGCTGGACCGGGTCTCCCTTCCCGGTGTAGTAGGACATGTCGGGCTCCCTGAAACCCTCTGGGACTGGTGCGGAGGAGACCAGCTCGCTGAAGGGACTCCCCCCCCCCCCCACCGGGCGAGCCGGAGGGTCTCGCGCTCCCCACTCGCCGAACCTGTCGCTGCCTCCTGAGCCTGGGAAAAGCACCCGCCCGGGGAGCTCGGCGCCCCGGCCCTCCTCAACGACTTCCTTCCCCGCTCGCCGGGCCGGAGCGGCCTCGCCGAGTACTGGATCCGCGAGGACCGGGATTGCTGGAGTCGAGCACTCGGCGCGCATACCAAGTGCGAACCGAGCAAGGCCAAGTACCTCCTGCCTGAAGTCCTCGAACATCCCCATGGTGGCGAGAGGGGGAGGGGGTGGCGAGTCGGTCCTGTCCGATCCTTGCCCTTCTCCTCCCGTCATCGAGCTCGCCGAAGGTTTTCTGTGCTGACCACATTCCACGCTCACCGCACCAAAATGTTGAAACCGAGAAATCGGTCTCTCGTAGATTTCGACCCTTGGGGAAGGGGTGGTCGCGCACCTACTTCGCTCCTACAAGAAAAACAACAAAGGAAAGGAGAGCAAAGGACTAGACCAAGGGCCCGGCTCGGAGGTCCCACCACAAACTCGGAATATCACTGAGTGCTTCCCCTCCTTAGCCAAATGTCGGGCTAAGGTACCTCAGAAAGCGCTAGAAGACTAGGGAACAAGTAAGCCCCCTTCTGAGGTACCCATTGGGTCCTATTTATAGGATTTTGAGGATGGTCTGTAAATAACGGACCTCTGCTTCCTTAAAATTACCAAAAGATCCTCGAGATGGCCTGCCAACAACTGAACTCTGCTATTCTAAACAGCTATATGCAGCACTCCTGGGTCTGCCAACAGCGAGACCCCGCTATTTTGACTGGTTAGGGGCAGGCCAAAGGGGCAAAACAGTAAAAAATCCTCCCCACTGGGGATCGAGCGAGTGGCCCTTCAATGCCTCCACTCAGCGTGAGGCGTGGGCCTGGGCTGGCTCGCCTGGATGGCGCGGGCCGACCCGCCTAGGAGAGGCGGGCGGAGCTGGGCCGCCAAAGTAGACGCGAGCAGGGCTGGCTCGCCGGGAGGGCGCGGGTGGACCCGACTAGGAGAGGCGGGCGGAGCTGGCCCGCCAAAGTAGGCGCGAGCAGGGCTGGCTCGCCGGGAGGGTGCAGGCCGACCTGCCTAGGAGGGTGCGGGCCAGGCTGGCTCGCTTGGGTAACCCTTCGGTGCACAAGTCAGGGGAGCCCGCCTAGTTGCCTGAGTCCCTTCGGCGAACACGGGGTTGTACACTGGACATCCAGGAGGTGCCAGGGTATGCCCTCCAGATGGTGTTTACAGTGAGGTTACGTGAGGGGTTCTTCAAGATGAGTCTGACCCGAAAGACCTCATATCCTTCTAGGAGCTGATGGAAAGGGCGGCAGAGGAGATAGCAACTGAGGCATCCAACTCGGCGTTTGTCAAGAAGTTGACAAGGTTAACAAAGGCAGAGTCGAAGGAGCAATATGGCTCGAGGCATTAGGAGGGAAGAAGGAGAGAAGAGTAGAGAGCTCAGGTGTTCTAGGGACCTCAGGAAGGTCCGGAGCCAGGTTGGAGGAAAAAGGGAGGGCCCGTTCAGGGTCTAGGAAGAGGCCTTGTCCAGGGTAGGGGAAACTTTCATGGAGGTCAAGGGAGGTTCAACTTCCAGAGGCAAGCCCCTAAACAGCTCTTACTCCCACCGCAACAAGCCATGACGATAGGAAGAGGAGGAAGAGGTAACAAGGGAGATCACCCAGCTCGTCGAAGAAGGGGAGGAAGAGTGTTGCCATACTTTGACTTTCACCAGGTAGTGGGTCACGCCACAGCTACCCGCCCTGAATTCCTAGAAGTGAGAGAGGCGAGAGGCCAAACCCAGCAGCAGCCACCGGTACAGATTGAAGAAGTTCTTCCCAAAGTGGGGGGAGATGACGTATGTGAGGACACAGTCAATGTAGGACCCTGAAGAGGTATAAGAGTGATCCACGTTGGAGTGAGGATCGAGGCCACTCGAAAGGCAAGCCTCCATGTCATATACCGTCGGAGCGTCGCTTCGACATCCCAAACCCCACCCCCAGAGGAGAAGATCACCTACTCAATGAAGAACATGCCAGATCATGAGGATCTGTTCTGCGATGCGCTAGTCATCCAGACAGTCATCGAAGGCTACACCGTCTCCCGGATCTTGGTTGACAATGGGAGCTCCGTCAAAAGCGTTTTCAAGAAGGCATTTGACAAGATGAAGGTGGAACCAAGGAGGGTGTTGGCCTCAGACGGACCCTTGTTCGGATTTTCAGGGAAAAGGAAGGAGGTCGAAGGTGGAGTCGGACTCCAGGTGAAGTTGGGGTGAAGTTGGAGTCGGACTCCAGGTGAGTCAGCCTAAGACGGACCCTTGTCGGTTCGTCATTGTTGACGCTCTGAGCAGTTACAATGCCATCTTCGGGAGGCCCCTCATCAACGCCTTCTGTTGTGTGCCATCGTAATTTTACCAATGCCTAAAGTTTAACACTGAAGGGATCCAAGTCAGGATCATGGGAGACCCAAGGATGGCAAGGCAGTGCTACCTCACGACTGTCAACACCATCTCCTGGTTAGCCAGAGCAGAGGAGATGGAGAAGATCATGGAGAGCTTGAGCAGGATATAGGTATCAGAGGAGAATGAGGCGAATGGAGGCCATCATACCCAAGCAGAATGAAGAAGCCTTGCTTTGGTGAAGTCTTTTCCCTTTTATGTTTTTGTAATGATCTGTACCCCTGACCAGCTGAGTCAGAAGGTCATGTATCCTAAAAATTTCCCCGTTTAACGATGTTGAATTTTGTATGGTTCGAATGACGTGCCTAATCTCACTCTGAGAGGATCTCCTCATCTAGGCTCCCACTAGTTGGATGGGTTGAATGTGCCTCGGTAGTAAGTTCTTGTCCCAAGAGGATCTCCTCATCCAGGCTCCCACTAGCTGGATGGGTCGAATGTACCTCAGTGGCGAGAAAGAACCGACCCTCGAGAGGATCTCCTCACCCACACTCTCACTAGCTGGATGAGTCGAATGTGCCTTGGTGGAGAGAAGGTTCCAACCCCGAGAGGATCTCCTCATCCAGGCTCCCACTAGCTGGATGGGTCGAATGTGCCTCGATGGCGAGAAGAAACCGACCCCCGAGAGGATCTCCTCATCCAGGCTCCCACTAGCTGGATGGGTTGAATGTGCCTTGGTGGCGAGAAGGAACCGACCCCGAGAGGATCTCCTCACTCATGCTCTAATTAGCTGGATGAGTCGAATGTGCCTCGGGGGTAGAGTCCCGAGACAAATCCTACCCCAAGGGGATCTCGCCACCCAGGCTCCCATTAGCTGGCATGGAAGGTTGACCTCTCGGGGAGGTTATGTGAATTCTACCTCGAGGGGATCTCTCCATCCAGGCTCCCATTAGCTGGTAGGACAGGTTGACCCCCCCCGGAGGTTAAGTGAATTCTACCCGGAGAGGATCTTGCCATCTAGGTTCCCGTTTGCTGGCATGACAGGTTGACCCCTGAGAGAGACCAAGTATTTTCGGCTCCAAGAGTGCTACACTCAGCGAATATATTGGGTTGGACGTTTCTTTTCGAGCGTTGAACTCGCTCAAAAAGAACAGGAATTGTGTACAATCCTGTATTCGCGGAGTGGGATCCCCAAGCAAGCGCAAGACGTAATCTAGAGAATAGTCCGTGAAAAGTGAGCCTAAAGACTAAGGGGGCAAAGTGGGGCTGGTGCGGCGGAAGGCCGACACCCGCCCCGACCATACTTCAGGGTGCGGATGGAGGCCGACACCCGCCCCGGTCTTATTTTTAGGGGGCGGGTGCGGTGGGAGGCCGGCACCCGCCCCGACGGTGGTGTGCTCGCCGAACTCCTCGATTCGCCGGAGAAACAGTCAAGGCTGGTACCTGGAATCATCGGAGAAGATAGGCGCAACAATTGACTGTTGCAATTTAAAAAATTCCTAACCAAGATAGGCGCAACCGCACGATGGTGTGCTCGCCGGAGAAATATTCGATTGTTTTTTTGGAGCCGCCGAAGAAGGAGATCGAGCAGTGGTATATGCACGGTTAGGGGTTTTCGCTGGGCGTTGTGCCGTATCATTGCAATGCGGCAGAAGGGAAAGTAAGCAGTGCGGTTATTAAAAATAAAATCCTAAAAAAGGGTTAATTATTCAGCAGTGCGAGTAGCAAGATATGGATGGAAAGTAATAAAATCCGTCAAATTATATTAGGACATTCATTTTTATTTTTTTTTGTAATAACTCTACGTAAAAAAAGTGTGATCTTTTCTTAATATTGATGGAAAAAATTATTTTATGATATTTCAATTTTATCTTTTCTAATAAGTGTATGTTAAAAGAGGCGTCTTACATTTTAACATTTGCAAAAAATATAAAATAATTATTGTTGCGGTCTAACTCGACGTTCCGGTCAGGCCGGAATACTTGGACCGTCTTAGCTCTCGGAACAGTCGAGCGCGCACACAGTCAATATAGTAGGTTGATTGTACACAAGCAGTTTTAACGTGAAAAAATCACTCAAATGGGTAAAAAACCACGTGACCGGGTCTATGCCGGTCAAAGTCCACTATCTTCGGGTTGTTACAACTTGTTCGTGAAGTCGAGGATGACATGCAACCTCTCGTTACAGTTTGTGGGGGGGGGGAGAGAACACTTAGAATGCGGTAGACGGCAGGCCGTCGCGCCGAGGGTTGTGTTACAAATTGCGCTACGCACTGGTGGTCTTCCGATAGTAGCTTGCCAATTTTTGAACACAGAAGCGGGGTGTCTGAACTCTCTGTTGCCGGGGCCACTTGAGATTTGAGAGGTTCGGCTTCACCAAGTGACTTTGACTCACTCGCGTGTAGCTCGGGTGCGGCTCAGGTGCGGCTCGGGTTCGGGTCGTAGGAGGAATTAGGCAGAGCTCCGACCTGAGGAAGAAGAAGACTCGAAGGAGAAAAATGTGATAAATGAGGAGACCTGAGACTCCTTTTATAGACTTTGGGTGGTGGTTATGGTGGTTACGCGGCTATCCACCACCATAACCACCTTCATAATTGCTTTTATTATAGTTTAAATGCGCATATTTCGCTATTTGGAGACCACTTAAATAAATTATATAAAATATCAATTAAATCCTTCTCCACTAACCCGACGGTTAGTGGTTGGCTACACCTAAATCAGACGGTCGGGAGTGTTCCACGACGATCGGACGACGGGTGTGGAACTCCGCGGGCGGCCGACGAACTTGTCGCAAAGTTCGCCGGCAAGGGGAGGGCCTCCGACGGCGGCCGACGAACTTGCCGCAAAGTTCGCCGGCAAGGGGAGGGCCGCCGACGGCGGCCGGCGAACTTGCCGCAAAGTTCGCCGACGAGGGGAGGGCCGCCGGCGAGGCGAGGACCGCCGACGGCGGCCAGGACGGTGCGATCGCCCCCTTGGATGCGCGCCGACGACCAAGGGAGGGGGCGGCCCGGGCGGCCGTCCCCTTGGCCGCGCCGAGGGCTGGGGAAGGGGGCGGCCCGGGCGGCCGCCCCCTTGGCCGTGTCGTGAGAGGGCGGGCGACGTACCGGGAGGGAGCCGACCGCCCGTCACCGGCGAGGTGGGGCTCGCAGCGGTTCGCCCATTACGTGTAATGGGATCGGGCGCGGTGATCGCACGCGCGGTCGATCCCATGATCCCTCTTTTTTTGAGATGAAGATCATGAGTGTGCGATTATATGCATACCAGATTTCTATAAAATGGGGATCATTCCCAACAATTATAAAAGAATAAAATTGAAATATAAAAAATAAATTAACTAATTTATATCATTTTCCTTCCATATTTCTAACAAAATGGACATTTTGCAACTTGGGGAAACTTTTGGAGCAATATCAGGCTTCTAGTGTGATCTGAGTGAATGCGGCCGTTATCTTTGCCGCCGTTATCGTTCCCACCCATTTGTTTTTTCATCTTCTCCCACCGTTTCCTGACGTCACTCCCAACGAATGGAGAAATCACACTGTCTCAAAGTCAGTTTATTTCCACGTTAAACCTCCATTGCGGTCTGGAAGGAACGGAATTTTTTTTCTCGCCTGTTTGATTCGGCGTTGCGTCTGTGTCGGAAGAGTAAATCTCTGTTGTCATCAGAGCTTTCCGACCGAAGCTCCGAGCTGTTTTTCAACGCCACTTTCACATCGCAACCGAGGAACTAGGCGGCTTTCCTCCCCCTTTCACGGCCATGGACGCCGGAGCTCTTTCTCCATTACCCCCTCCCGCCGGAAAGAAGCCGAAGCCCCCTCCCGCGAGAGCTCTTTCTCCATCTGTTCCCCTACCCCCTCCCGCTGGAGAGAAGCCGCCCCTCACGCCCCCCACCCCCGACGCTAGTGTGATGCTCCGCCGCCTCCTAGATCAAATTGATCTCGATCTTTTATTATTATTATTATTATTATATTATTATTATTATATGATCTCGATCAAATTGATATTATTATTATTATTATGATTATTATTAATAATATTAAATTTATAATAATATTAATTATAATTCATTTAAATTAGTGTAATAGTAATTTTTTTATAATTAAATGTAACAGAAACGACACCGGTGTTTTATCAAACTGTTCTCCATTGTAAATAGTTATGTTACCGTTGTTTTAACAAGCTGTTTCTCCATTTTGAAAAACTTCATTCCTACAACGTCATTCCCAGAACTCTATTCCCACAACTTTTTTTGTTACTGTTACCGCCGAAACAAACTGACCCTCAAACCCCACCACCTTCCCGCCGGTCGCAAATTACGGCGACTTTGCTCTCTCGCGGAAGGCCCGGCCCGAATCCCAGCAAAGCGCCAAACAGACCTTAGAGGTAAGGCGCATGTAATTTCAAAAGATAGAGGGGTGCAATATGTAATTATGCAAACTCCCACACAGGTCCGGATATATATAAATCATGAGAGCGCCACCACGTGAGCTCCACCACGTGCAGCAAGCACTTTTCTGAGAGAATCTAATCTGTTTGAAATCCAAAAAAATATAAAAATAACTGCGACATATTAGCTAGTGACAAAGCATTGAATATTGCTTGGCCTAAATTTACCAACATGCCACTGTACCATATTCAGTGTCATTTCTCCTAAAATAATTCAGCATCTTTTCCGTGTTGAATACCAATGTTTGTCTCGCATGTAAAAAAAGAATGATAATTTAATTGCGATTCTTCCATTTGTTACCTCTCATAAAATTTTGCAATACCAAGTTTGTATATTTTATTATTATATTTGAGAAAATTTTCTACGCAGATAATGCATGGGTGATCGGTGGGGGACTATTTTTTAGTTTAAACATACAACTAAATTTTCCATAATTGTAAAAATGGATTGGATTTTAGTTAAAAAAATAAATTGAATTTTTAATTCAAAAAAATAACTTTTTTAGAGTAGTATTTCACCTCAAAATATAGTCATATGCGTACTTAAAATAAGCATAAAAATACATGGATCATTATTTCTTGACTTATTTTATAAAATATAAAAATTATAGGAGAATTTTATATTTCATCCACAGTCCTCCCTCCTCAGTCCTCCCCTTAGGCCTGAGGGTACCCCCACAAAAAATTTTCGCATTATATATAACTTCTTAGGCTCTGTTTGGGAGGACTTATTTTCACCGGTCAAACGGTTACGATCGCATGAATCAGACCATAATTTACGTAGAACCAGGCAGATAATCATGTATCCGGCTGTGATCGATTTTAATTTCAGGCTGTTATTAATTTAAAAAAAATATAATATAATATTATATAATATAATATAAGAAAAAGGGGAGTACCTCGGATTCCTTCCTAGCTTTCCCACTCTCCGAGCTTCTCTAATAAAGCTGGAAGAAGATGCTAAAGAACTCTCTCAGATCCGACCGTGCTTTTCTGGATGCTTTCCGGATGCATCTGTCCGTCCGTCCGTCCGTCCGTCCGTTATTATATATTTTTCCAACGGGGGATCGAGCGGAAAGAAGAAAGGTGACGACAGAAAGTTTGACCGGAGGACATTAATGCCCTTCCGCCCAACGCCTTGCTACTTTTCCACTAAAGTTTCAGATCAGCAGTCGTCAAGCGTTTGGGTTTGGGAGTAGCATATATTAATTAATTAATAATTTTGTCGGGATTCCGGACGATGTTTATCGTCCTGCATCAATGAGGAGCCTGTAAATGAGGTGGGGCCCATACAATTTTGACTTGTGTAATACACTTTTGTGCGATGTGCTCATTATTTGTGGCTCCTCATTGGTTGTCCGGATGATAGTTATCATTCGGAGTCCTGACCTAAAAAAGTTTTGTGGGTAAGAGGAAAGATCAAAGTGGAAGAGGAGACAAAGTTGGAGGTAGGTAGGTATAATATGAAGACTAGGAGGAAAGGATAGACGACACACACCTATGAGAGTGACAGTGTATCGGGACTCCGTGCAGCCACGACAGTATATTCATGACGATTTCGTGTACACTATTATATCACCGTGCAGGCGGAAGTACTGCCTTTGTCTAGAGAGAAAAAAATAAAAGATCGAGTTAGTAATTGGTATCTTAAATCATGACCAGGAGTGTGTGTGTATAGTAGCATAATTATAAGTTATATATATATTGCACACACACACATATGAGAGTGATAAGAGTATCGGGACTCCGTGCAACCACGACAATATATTCATGACGATTTCGTGTACACTATTATATCACCGTGCAGGTGGAGGTACTGTCTTTGTCTAGAGAGAAAAAAAAATAAAAGAGTTAGTAATTGTTATATTAAATCATGAACAAGAGTATTGTTTTCTTCAAAAGATCGTTACACAATACTAGTATATCTATATTTATATTTACACACACGTTTACATTTGTGTGTGTAGTAGTATAATTATAAGTTATATATATTGCACGCACACACAAGTGTGTTTAGAATATATAAGATCAAAATTTTTCTTATCATATATGTCGGAATTAGACAAAATAATATATGCATTTTGTAATCAAGAACGAGATCTACAACTTTAATGTTGAATATTTTTTCAAAATATGCACGGTTTGACCGGAATCTGACCTGAAAGATTGTTGGCTCGAATTTTGAAATTTAATATTATTATATTTATTTCGACCCAACAACTTTTCAGGCCAGATTCCGGCCAAACAGTGCATAATTTACAAAAATGCTTAACATGAAAGTTGTAGATCTCGTTCTTGACTATAAAATGCATATATTATTTGCTTAATTTTGACATATATGATGAGAAAACAAACCCAAGTTTTTTTCCTATGAAAAAAGCTTGAGTTTTTTTAGTATATTTCCTGCTATATATAGGGAGAGAACCGGTTCTCTCCATAATATATATATATATATATATATATATATATATATATATATATATATATATATATATATATATATACGAGTGATATGACCACGCGTCACAGTATACGGCGGACTATGGTATACTGTTATTATGTATTTGCTTTACAAAGTAACAATTAAAAATGTCCTGCCTGTATAAAGTAATTATTATCTAAAAAATGTCCTGCCTGTACAAAGTAGGGGTGCCCCCGAAATGATTAAAAAGTAATGATTAATTGTTATAACTTATTAATTGTTTTATAATAATTAAGATTTAAAAAATCTAAAAAAAGCCTCACCTGTGCAAACTACAAAGCAGCGGCATTCCTCTTTGATTAGTCCCATATCGCGTGTGGAAATTGTTTTTGTCTGTATATAAAGTGAAGATGTAGAATATGTGCAGTTGAATTCTAATGAGCTGAAAGCTGGCAAGTAAAAATTGATAAACTGGCCGTGAGTAGGGTTGGCTTGCGGATTTGGGCCGTTGGCCGACAGTGGCCGGTTTGTTCGCACCTATAATATTGTTATTATACCTGGCGGCCATTGATTTTTTAACCCGTTTTTGAAGTTATTGCACTTGGGTTTAGGACTATAGAGTAGTTTAGGAGACCTACCAAAAAGTGGGAAGAGATGGGGCATTTGATCAAACGGCTGCTAAATAATGCATCAAGATTAAACGGCTGAAATCACTTCAATGGATTTAAAATTCATGTAATTTATATTTCCTTTATAGTGGTTTAGATATATATATATATACAGTTGCGGACACATGAATTATATTCAGTGTGAGCGGAGTATACAATTATTTAATAAAATAAATCGACTAATATAACAAAAATGTGTTTATATCATAATAATATCACATAATTATAAGTAGTTAATCAATTCAGGGAAAATGATATCATGTAACTCAACTCATTGTTCTTTATGAATTATTTGAATATTATTATCCATTTTAAATAGTTTTAACATTTCACTTAATAACATAATAATAAACTTGTTTATTATTAAAAATTTCAAGCAACTAATTTATTAAAAAACAATAATATAATAACAAATTTGTTAAAAAAAATTAAATAACAACATAATAAATAGCTTACGTACAAAAAATATTTAAATAATAACATATCAACTTTGTCTATAAAAAAACAAAATGATATTGTTGGTAGGAATTGAATCCTAAACTTTTAGAATAAAAAAAAGACACACTACCAATTATGCCAAGAAAAACTTCTTATAATAAATATTTGTATTTTAATATATTAGTTTAAATCATTTTTGTCATGAAAAACATGTTTTCCACTGATGAAAAAAATTATAATTTTAAAATTCAGTGTGAACGGGCCGCCCACGCTCGGTCCTATGAAGTCCCCCCCCCCCCCCCCCCCACCCACACACACACACACACACATTCTTCCTTTGACCTCTTTATTCTTAAATTGCAAAAAGCTTCCATTTAAGTTTATATATATATAAAATAATATGTATGAGCGCAATAGTCGTCTGTGAATACCTTTTAGGATATTTTAGTGTGTTCATGATACGAAATGTAGGTTTCGTTTGGCACGGTTGATTTGCTCCGATGAGTTTTATACGAGTTGTATATTTTGGATGTTATAATCATTGGCATGCCAAACATACATAATATGACCAAGGGAGGACCCACGTGCATTCACTCTCGAGCATGCTTGTGCCAAGGTTGAAATTTTCGCGAACTAACTCTAAAGCCTCGTGGTTTCCCATTTCCACCATCCGCGACCACCAGTGAGTGCCATGATTTCTGTCTCTCGCGTGCCCTAATCTGCTCAATTCGTGACTCCCACGATCGACAACCAGCGGGAAGCAGGGACTATAATTTCTTGACTCCCTTGAGTGGCGACTAGCGGAGTGCATGCCTTAATCGTTTGAGCCTCTAGACTCGGGTTCTCCCGATGAGTCGGTGATAAACCCGACATTTCCCCTTTCCTTCTCCAGTTCTCTTTGCAGTCTTTCACCGATTTCAGACCTTCAACCAAGTATCCTAGTTCCTCCGCCCTCTGCAGTTGCTCACCCCACCCACTCCTCTTGTTAGAATAAGCGAGGAAAAAGATGTAACTTTATTCATCCCTTAAATGGGGTATATACATTGAGGAGTGGTCCCTTTTTTACACGTAAGAGATGTGGGACAAAAGAAAAGAGAAGGAAATGAGACAAAAAACTGGGCCTTTATATATGGTATTTATACAACTTAATATAGATGTCCCCCCCCCATTCAAACTCATAAAGGTAGAAGTGTGAGTTTGAAAGGCAACAAAAAACAACATAGTTTAAAGAAGGTCTGGGAGTCAACTAGTGAGAGTTGTTGAATTAGGAACTCATGTCTCTGAACAACATGAGCTTTGTTAACCAAATCAACAATTTGAAGAACATACGAAATGAGAGGAAGTGAAAGGGACTTATTTAGATACTGTTGACGGAGATAGTGACAATCAATCTTAATATACTTAGTGTATTCATGAAACTAACAAGAGATTGAAAGCAATCTGGATAGCACCTGTATTATCGCAGAACAGTGGTGTGTCTTCTGAAATTGAAATGTGAAGATCTTGTAGGAGACATCGAAGCCAAGTTATCTCAACAACAGTAGTGGTCATGGTATGATTGATACTCAGCTTCAACATTAGAATGAGATATAACTTCTTGTTTCTTGGATTTCCAAGAGATCAGAAAATCTCTAATAAAAATGTAGTATCCAGTGGTGGATTTGAGATCAGAGACATTGCAAGCCCAATCAGCATATATCAGTATAGGTATGATGATTTAAGGATGACTTTGATGAGAAAAGCAAGGATTGGGTCATTGTGCCACGAAGATAACACAAGATGCAGAGAAGAGTAGCATAATGAGTGTTCCATGGTTAAGAAACAAACTGACTGATGATATTGACAGCATGAGAGATGTCCGGACAACTTATGGTGAGATATACCAACATTTCAACTAGTTGTTTATATCTTGATGGGTTAGATAGAATTTCTCCTCCTTGTGAACTAAGCTTGAGATTTATCTCCAATAACATGGCAAAAATACAAATATCAGTTAACACAACTCTATCAATAATCTCTATAATGAACTTTTGTTTAGATAGAAGATATCCCCATGGAGAGTGATCAATTTCTTGACTAAGAAAGTAACGAGAATAGGTTCTAGATTTTTCATTTCAAACCGAGTCTTGAGGTGATTCTTGACCTGTTGAATATGCCTTGAATTACCGTCGTTGGCGATCATGTCATCAACATACAATAGTAGAAGAGTGTCATAGAAATGTGTGAATAATGTTGGATCTGAGAGGTTTGTAGTAAAGTAGGCAGGCATGATGACAGTAGTGAACTTGGAGAACCATGGACGAGAGGCCTGTTTTGAGTCCACAGAGAGCCTTGCGAAGGTGACAGACTTGTCCTACTGAGTGAGGGACCCCTTGTGGTCGGTGCCATGTAGACATTTTTGAAGAGTTAACCATGAAGAAAGGCATTCTTGACATTCAGTTGAGAGATATCACATGAATGGGTGGCAACAATGGTAAGGATTATATGAATATATGGTAGTCATTTTCTCAAAGGGCAAATTTCTCATCATAGTCGATACCATGTTATTGCTGAAAATCACGGGCGATAAGGCGAGCCTTGTATCTGTCAATTGTTCCATCATCTAATGTTTTAATTTTATAGACCTATTTATTGATGATGGGATGAAGAGCCTTGGGTAGAGGGACATTATCCCAAGTTTTGGTATTGTGTAGGGCACACAATTTTTCCTTCACAGCATGTTATCGGACCAGAATAGATGCAACCTCTTGGTATGTCTGGGCTTCTAATGACTAGAAGTGATGAAGAGGAAGGCTTGAAGAGCAGGAGTATTAGAAGATAACATGCTAAGATGCTTCAAACGTTTGTGTGTTCTGGTCGAGCGATGAAGAGGCATCCGAGATGGAGGAAGATCAATATTGTTTAGAGGAGGAACATGTGTATTATAGAGCTTTGAGTTGCAAGGGAAACCCTCAATTTGTTCGGATCATATAAGAGAGACTAGAGTAGAAACTCGATAAATAGGCATTGGTATATGATCAAGGAATATTAGATCGACTGGAGTAGAGGATGGTAGGGTAGAGGTATAAGATGGTTAGGAAGAGTGTAGTATGGGAGTTGTTCGAGAAAGAACACATGATATGAGATGTTCATGCGTCTGGCAATATGATCGTAACATCTATAGCCTTTGTGGTGAGAGCTATAACCAAGAAAAATACAGGCAACGGAACAAGGAGACAACTTGGTACATTTGATTGCAGGAAGATGAACAAAGCATGTGAAACCAAAGACTCTCAAGAAAGAGTATAAGGGGGTTTATGATGGAGACGTTCATATGAGGATATGTATTTCATATTTGGAGTTGGTATTCTATTTATTAAGAATACACTAGTGTGAACTACTTCACCCTAGAACAGAGCATGGATAGTTGAGGTGAGAAGGAGAGACCGATCAACCTCCATGTTGTGGCGATAATGTCTTTCTATAACCCCATTTTGCTGATGAATGTTAGGACATGAATATTGTGCGAGAGTTCCTTAAGATAGAAGGAACTGTCAAAATGCGTGTGAGAGATATTCCCCTAAGAATCAGAACGTATAATTTTTATTTTGCAAAAGAACAAAGTTGTGACCATAGAGATGAACTCAACATATTTAGAGTAAATGTTAGATTTTTCATTTAGTAAATAAAGCCAAGTAAAGCGAGAATAGTTATCAACAAAAATAAGTTAATATTTATTACCGACTTTTGTAAAACATGGAGAAGGACCCATACATTAGTGCGAACTAAGTTAAAAGAGACAATAAATATAGAAGAACTAAAAGAAAATGAGAAGGAAAACTAATAGCCTCTAATACAGTGAATACAAGGTTTAAGCTTTTTGATAGAGGTGAGTCAAAGAGCACCAGAGGAGGCAAGAAGTTGAAGCCATGACAATGTGATGTGGGTAAGCTGGCGATGCCAAAGATCACATCTAGTTGTTGAGATAAAAAATGGGCAAATTGGTCGAAATAGCAGCAATGAATGTAGGCGGTGAGAGCGAAAGATGTAGTCTTATAATATAATAGAGACCATTTTGTCGGAGACCCTTGCCAATAACCATCCCTGTGTGGGAATCCTATATCAGACATGTAAAAGTGTTAAAAGTGACAATAAATTAAAGATATGTTATCATAGATACAAAGATAAGGTTTATATCCAAGTGGGGAACATGATAGTCATGGAGAATTGTAAAGAGAATGGTCTTGGAGGTGACCGCGGCCAGTAATCGGGAGTAAGGTACCATCAACTATGCGAATGGATGAGAAAGTAAAAGGAGTGAGGCCAAAGATATGACAGCCATCATTAGTCATGTGATAGAAGGCGCCTGAATACAGAATCCAAGAGTCAGGATATACACGCAACAACAACAGAAGAGGAATCAACATTTGCAGAGGGTTGATTTGTGATTTGCAGCAGAATCACGAGTTATTTTATTTTTCTGGCAATAAAGCAGGAGAGGGATCTGTTATAGCTGCTTGAGGGGGAGAGTGATTAGAAGGGCGAGATTCAAAGACCTCTTGAGCCTTGTGATTGGCCAGAACATGCCATTCCTGGGTATTGTGGTTGCAATGTCATTTGTGTCATCACACAACTTTTAACCAGAAGAATATGTTGATTAAGGTGGACAAGACCCTAGAGAGATGCACTTGGGAGGTGGTTGTGCAAATTCCATAGTGGATTGATGAGCATCAATTGCTGGAGAAAGCAGAATATATGCATCTGGGGGAGAGTTGACCTCAATAGTAAGGCGTTGATTTTACTCAGTAGTGAGTTCATTAATAGCAACATCCAGAGAATGAGTTGGGGAATGTTGAAGAAGTATACCATCAAAGGTTTGAAGGGTGGCGGGGTACATAAACACGGAGGAGCGAGCGCTTCGAGCGATGTGAGACTAATCCCAACCACATGACCGCGAGGATATTCCGCCACAGGGGGCCCACCAGGGTAAACACCCAGACCAGGAACGCGATGGAGAAAGCCATGGGGTCGGTCCCACACACACGCGTCCTGCTGGCAAATTATTCCAACACACCCCCGCAGCATGACAACCTTCCTCTGATACCATGTGAGAACCCGCCCACCCATATCGCATCTCAAAACCCAGGTATTGATATGAAGGGTGGCGGGGTACATAAACACGGAGGAGCGAGCGATGTGAGCGATGTGGGACTAATCCCAACCACAGGACCGCGAGGATATTCCGCCACAGGGGGCCCACCGAGGTCAAAACCCAGACCAGGAACGCGATGGGGAAAGCCACGGGGTCGGTCCCACACACACGCGTCCTGCTGGCAAATTATTCCAACACACCCACGTAGCAGGACAACCATCCTCTGATACCATATGAGAACCCGCCCACCCATATCGCATCTCAAAACCCAGGTATTGAGATGAAGGGTGGCGGGGTACATAAACACGGAGGAGCGAGCGCTGCGAGCGATATGAGACTAATCCCAACACCCGGACCGCGGGGATATTCCGCCACAGGGGGCCCATTGGGGTCAACACCCAGACCAGGAACGCGATGGGGAAAGCCACGGGGTCGGTCCCACACACACGCGTCCTGCTGGCAAATTATTTCAACACACCCCCGTAGTAGGACAACCATCCTCTAATACCATGTGAGAACCCGCCCACCCATATCGCATCTCAAAACCCAGGTGTTGAGATGAAGGGTGGCGGGGTACATAAACACGGAGGAGCGAGCGCTACGAGCGATGTGGGACTAATCCCAACCACCGGACCGTGGGGATATTCCGCCACAGGGGGCCCACTGGGGTCAACACCCAGACTAGGAACGCGATGGGGAAAGCCACGGGGTTGGTCCCACACACACGCGTCCTGCTGGCAAATTATTCCAACACACCCCCACAGTAGGACAACCATCCTCTGATACCATGTGAGAACCCGCCCACCCATATCGCATCTCAAAACCCAGGTGTTGAAATGAAGGGTGGCGGGGTACATAAACACGGAGGAGCGAGCGCTGCGAGCGATGTGGGACTAATCCCAACCACACGACCGTGGGGATATTTCGCCACAGGGGCCCCACCGGGGTCAACACCCAGACCAGGAATACGATGGGGATAGCCACGGGGTCGGTCCCACACACATGTGTCCTGCTGGAAAATTACTCCAACACACCCCCGCAGTAGGACAACCTTCCTCTGATACCATGTGAGAACCTGCCCACCCATATCACATCTCAAAACCCAGGTGTTGAGATGAAGGGTGGCAGGGTACATAAACACGAAGGAGCGAGCGCTGCGAGCGATGTGGGACTAATCCCAACCAAGGACCGTGGGGACTAATCAACATAGATGGTCCAAGCTAAAGGAGACCTTTCTGCTTGATCAGAACTGGACTCTGTAGTATCAACCAGGAAATCTGCTAGCACCTGAGCTTTGATAGCTATCCTGGGCACATAAGAAATTTCGAACTCACTTTATTCAATTGCCCATTTAGCCAACCTGCCTGAATGCTCTGGTTTCTCCAGCACACTTTTCAAAGGCTGATCAGTGACTACTTGAATTGATTGTGCCTGGAAGTAAGGACGGAGTCTACGAGCAGACATAACCAATGCTAAGGCCAACTTCTCCAAGATTGGATATCTCGTTTCTGCATCTTTGAGAATATGGCTGACACAGTAAACTGGGAACTGTCTCTTGTTTTCTTCTCGAACGAGAACCGAGCTGACCGCCTCAGGGCCAACTCCTAAGTATAAGAAGAATATCTCCCCTGATCGGGGGCTCTGCAGTAAAGGTGTTGAAGTCAACTGCCTCTTTAATTGCTCAAAGGCTTGGGAGCACTCTTCAGTCCATTGAAACTTGGACGCTCCTCGAAGAGTTTTATAGAATGACGTACTCTTATCTCCAACTCGAGAGATAAACCTCTCGAGACCTGCCAACCTCCCCCCTAACTGCTGAACTTCTTTTAGAGAACAGGGAGGAGCCATATCAAGGATGACTTTAACTTTGTCAGGGTTAGGGGCAAGCCCTTCCAGAGTAAGGAGATGGCCAAGGAATTTCCCCTTACTCGCCCCAAAAGTACACTTTGATGGGTTGAGTTTCATTTTATATCTACGCAGAGTAGAGAAAGTCTCTGCTAGATCTTGTAGGTGTAGTGAGAAAGACTTGCTTTTGAACAGAAGATCATCCACGTACACCTCAAGGTTTCTTCTTTTTTGTTCCTTAAATACATGATCCATCATGCATTTATAGGTCACACCAGCATTTTTAAGCCCGAAGGACATTACGAGATAACAATAACAACCATCGTTGGTAATAAAGGACGTATGAGCAACGTCGGGCTTATGCATTATTATTTGGTGGTAACCAGAGAATGGATCTAAACAACTCATAAAAGAGTACCCTACCGCAGAATAAACTAAAGAATCTATCCGAGGCAAGGGGTAAAAATCTTTGGGGCACGCTTTATTTAAACGAGTAAAATCCACACACATTCTCCACTTCCCTCCCGGTTTCTTAACCATTACAACATTTGATATCCAGGTAGGGTATTGAATTTCACGAATAAAATTCGCTTTGAGGGGCTTTGAGACCTCCTCTCTGATCGGATCAGCGAGCTTCGTTGCCACATCCCTCTTCTTCTGTTGCACTAGCTTGAAGCTAGGATCAACATTGAGATGATGACAAGCAATATCTGGATCAATGCCTGGCATGTCCTCCACTGCCCAAGCAAAGATGTCCAGGTTCTTCAGCAAATGAGAGATCAACTCGGCCTTTTAATCTTCTGATAACTCCGAGTTGATGGAGAGCTTCCTCTCCTCCCCCTCAGCAATGGGGACTCCTTGCGTCACCTGGACAGGTTCCAGGTGAGCTCCTTCACTATCCACAGCAGCCTTTGACTGAGAAGACGCTTCTGCTACTGCTGGGAAGACGAGAGGGGCGATTTCAGTCATGTTGACTGTTCGAAGATAACACTCTCTAGCATGCTTTGGGTTGCTCCAGACCCTGCACATCCTGCCATCAATATAAAACTTGATTGCAAGATGGTAAGTCGAAACCACCACTTGATATTTGTTAAGCAAAGGCCTTCCAAAGATTGCGTGAAAACAACTAGGAACATCGACCACTATAAACTGAATTGGCTTGATCGCTCCTCCAAGCTTTACTGAGAGAGTGACGCTCCCCTCAACTTCTTTCCTTTTTCCTGAAAAACCGTAGAGCGGCCCTTCGGTGGAAAGCAAAGGCTTCCCAGTTCTTAGGGCTTTGAAGGTTGACTTGAAAAGGAGATTGATTGAGCTGTCTGTATCAATTAGAATTCTATCCACTGTATAATCTTCAATGGCTGCCTTGACTACAACAGCGTCGTC
Organism: Platanthera zijinensis; assembly: GCA_039513925.1. Taxonomy (NCBI): domain Eukaryota; kingdom Viridiplantae; phylum Streptophyta; class Magnoliopsida; order Asparagales; family Orchidaceae; genus Platanthera; species Platanthera zijinensis. The sequence continues at coordinate 158,459,065 of CM077091.1, forward strand.
AAACGGATTGGCGGTCTGAGGAAGATCTTCTTGGCCAAATAAAATATCTCCACCAGATGGAGCAAAGGAGGAAGAAGAGGCGATCTTTGCCCGGGAAACCCTCACGATTGAAGACTTCCGAGTAGCTTCGGTCTCTGATCCTCCATGAATGTAGAAGAGTCTCCACAGGGCACCCTCATCATCTGCATCAAAACACTCAGGCCGAACATTGATAGACCCTAGATGGCCTACATCCTCTATCTTCACACACTCAACCTGAACTTCAGCCACCTCCTTGCCCTTGGAGGTGGAAGGCTTCGAAGAATCACTTTTCTTGCCCAGATCCTTGATCTTGCCCTCGGCAAGCAATCTTTCAACCAACTGCCGAAGGGCATTGCAGTCTTCAATTAAGTGAGCCTTCTCTCTGTGGAATTCACAATACTGGGAATTGTTCCTTGGCCTCCACTCTCTTTGAGGCCCTTGTCTCTTTTCCTCTGATTTTCTTTGAATGATCTGGACGACCTCTTCAATGTCGAATCCCAGATCTGCAAGCTCCTCCACGGAGCTGCTCTCATACGGTCTTGGAGCCGGCAAGGCATTCTGAAGAATAGGAAGCGCTTGAAGTGGTACAGCGGGAGTGGCGGCCAACGACAGTCTCTGATCATGAAACTGTTGATGGCCGATGAAGGGTTTCTTATGGCGGAGGTTTCGTCCCCTTTCAGAATGAGGCTAGAAGTCAGGTCGAGGAGGCTTATTGTTATGATGGTTGTTATAAGAAGAGTTGGAAGCATCCCTTCCTTCAGCCTTAGCTGTCAGGGATGAGATATAGGTTGGGTTGACATTCTCGCCCTCGATGAAGCGATTGACCATTGCGATCAATTCCTGGTAGGTTGATGGTGCCTTCGTTGTTGCTTTGAACTTTAAGGGGCCTTCCCGGAGGCCATGAATCAGGGCAACTTTATAATAATCGGGGTTCACATTCCTCACCCCCTGGATCTCTTTCTGAAAGCAATCAACGAACCATGCAACTGATTCGTTATCCCTTTGCTTGATGTCAAAGAGAGATGTTGGTCCATATTTTCTCTTTTTTGAGGTAGCAAACCTCAGCAAGAGTTCGTTGCGAAGCTCAGCGAAGGAAGAAATCGTGCCCGGAGGCAACTCGTAGGACCACTCTCTCGCCTATCCATCGAGAGTGGTAACCAAAAGCATACATTTCAGGGCATCGGAGAGGCATCTCAATGCAACAGCCACTTCGAATGCCTGCAGATGGGCAATGGGATCAGTCTCCCCTGAGTAGAAAGGAAGACGGGGTTCTCTGAATTTATTAGGAGCAGACTCCCATCGGATTCTATCGACGAAGGGAGATGGAGTTTCAAACTCTGCAGGGTAGGAGGGCGGACTGGAACGAAAGGGTCCGCGGGCTCGGCGGATTGGCGGTCAGCGAAGTCGAGCTGGCGGGCTGGAGTTCCCCTGGCCGCCTATCTGAAGAAGTCCATCAGAGGGGCGAACTGATCATACTAAGGCCGCAGAGGAACTGCGGGCTGAGCTGGATGGTGAGGTTGGGGAGGAGAGACTGCAGGCGATCGCCGAAGAGGAGTTTGGCGAGCTAGAGTCCGGCGGACCGGAGTCTGGCGGACTGGGGTCTGGCGAACTTGGATGTCCGCAATATCTTCTGCGGCCAGAGGAGCAAGCAACTGATTCAGCGCGAGCAAGGCCTGACTGATGGTATCAAGACGCTGATCGGTCTCCTTACGAGATCGTTCAGCCTCCCAGCGAGACTGTTCGATGGCCTCCCACAGCGAGTCCTCTGGCGAACTGGAGCTGTCTGAACAGCAGGCTCGACGGTCTGACATGTCTGTCCGCTGGTTTCAAAAAGCTACTTGAATCTGAAGGTCACGTGTTAACTGTTGATGCACAAAAAGCGAAAGGAAGTCGAGCACCACCAGCTAACGGTTCGAGCACTAGGGAAAGGAGGGGAAAAGGCAAACTGCAAGCAACAATCTACTGAGCGAACGAGAGAAAAAGAGCAGTAGAGCCGTGAGCCACGGCAACACCAGACTTCGGCCGCCGCGGCCTGAATGCCTCTCTTACGACTGGATTTACTTTGATTGCAAAAAAGCGGATTACAAGTAGAGGAAAGAAGAACAGAACGGAGAGCAAGCTGAAGACCGCAAAGCCCGAGATTCGAGTCCGCAGCCTTAAACAAGTAGGCTCATGGGCTCGAGTCAGTGTGCATTGGGTGCACCTCTTCCCCCTATTTATAGGTTCGGGGGCCTGCCCAAACGGGCAGTGCTAAAATAACCGGCTGCCCGGGGTGCAGGAGAACCGGGCAGTGGTGACGGGAATGAAAAAAGAAAAGACAAGCAGTCCGCGCAAGAGGGGCGGACTGGGCTCGCGGGCTGGAGCTTTCGTCTGGCTGCAGGGCGCGATCCTGGCTGAGGGTCCGCTTGGAGAGCTGGAGGACGATCTGGAGGCTGATCAATTGAGGTTGGACGAACTGGGCGGACTGGACAATTGAGTCCGCCACTGAATGAGGAGCACTAGAGATTCGGCTCGGGGACCTGGGCGGACTGGGAACTGGACTCCGCCGCTGGGGGGAGCCTTGGATCTGCATTGTCCTGACGACCTGAGCGGACTAAGGAAATCGAGTCCGCCAGAAGGGGAGAAGGATCTGTCCTGCTGAACATGTTGCGGATTCTAAGGTTAACAACAATCGCAACTCAAGGTTCAAGCTCTAGAGGTTACCGGGGGAAATGTTAAAGAATAACCTCCAGGAGCAAGCCGTCAAGAGTAAATGTCCCCAACCAGGATAATATAATGAACCTTGGTCAATGTTCCATGTGCAATGTTTTTGCCTTTTGTAGATCAAAGTGGGTTTCCTGTTACAAAACCCAATGTTTTAATAACTAGTAGTCTAAGCGGCGATATAAAAATATATGTGTAGCCGCAATTGTGTAAGATATATTTATATGAAGTAAACCAAATGGAACAAAGACTGAAATTAACAAAAGTTTTTACAATGAGCATATTTGAGAAAACATTTTTGTTGCGAATTGTTCTTCCTACATGTTTAACAATTCTTTCACTTATTCATTCAATCTCAGTGATGACGCGGACCCGGCACCGCTTGACGACGCGGCGCACCACTACAATCTCCGGCTCAACACGCGAAGGGCCTATCGCGACATGATTCGGTAAGGCGGATATTTTTTCTAGTTTTATTATCTTTTAAAATTATTTGGTTATTTTTTATTTTGCTTTTGCGCGTCCGATCGACCAAACTGTTAGGCGGTCACAGACTAAGTAATTTTTTCGTGGATTTATTTTCCTTCTTATGCCCTAACAAAAAATCAGCCCAAATCAAACTCCTGATCCCCCAAAATAGGCGAGCTCCTTGTTCGGCGAACCGATTCCTCCTCCCGGCGCGGATCCCTCTATAGCGTGATACACCCCCTCCCCCCCCCCCCCGAACCACGGCGTGACACTGGTTGTCGTGGTGGTGTGATTCTGCCCATATCTTCAGGAAGTGTGACGCCTCCGCTGCTCTCGTCATGCGACACGATGGTTCTATCAGAAAATTTTCTTCGGGTTCCTTGTTGGGTAATGAATCTCCACCTCTACTCTGTGTTTGATTCACCCGTTGTTCTTCATTTCTTGCGACTGTGAATGGTTCGGTGTGTGCTCGAAAAATAGTGAACAAAATCGGTGTAAGGACGTGTGTCGCCGTCTCCCAACCAATTGGTGGGTAGAGGGTTGCCGTCCGATGATTAGATCTATTGTTGGAATTGACACTCACTCGGTCAAATATCCACTTCAAAATATTGTCTCAGTTACGTCCATCGTTGTGGTATTGGAATTTAGTATTGTAGTTTGTTTTAATCTGTGATAATCGTGCGCAAACCCTAGTATTTGCTACATCACTAGTACTTCATACTTTCATTTCATAAAGCTGCAGTAAAGCACATGGGTCCGTCACTGTCTATGACGGTGGCGTTTTTGTCCAAACTCACCCGAGCAAAAAAGTCGCTCCAAACGTACCCTTAAATATTACACGAAAACTTCAAGCGTAATACCAAGACTATGTTCACTGTGAAATTATGGGCAAATCCAATAGCAGTGGTAGAACGTTTCATATTATTTTGGACGGATATTCGACCAACGAAAGAAGAATTAGTTAATTAATTAATTAAGGATTTAGAATTCAAAGGTTAATTAGGCAGATAGAACATATCACAAGTTGATTTGATTATTATTTAAAACAAAATTAGGACTCAAAAGTTAATTTGGTAGGTGCCAAATTTGGCTTTGAATCTAAATTTTTATCATGCTAGAGATGAAGATGTTGGGCAGTCAGCATGAACCAAAAATAGGCATGTTTGATTAGTGCCACACCGCCTATCCAGACGGTTCTCTCGTACTTATATTAGTCCCGCCCCTCCAACCCTTGACCCGGGTTTTGGAGTGAAAAAAGGGTGTGGAGATTCAATATAGTATCAGAGTTAGGTTCACGCTGAGGGGGCGTGTTGGACGGTCAACATGAACCAAAAATAGGCATGCTCGATTAGTCTCACACCGCCTACTCAGACGGTCCTCTCGTACTTATATTAGCCCCGCCCCTCCAACCCTTGACCCGGATTTTGGAGTGAAAAAAAAGGTGCGGAGGTTCAACAAAAGAATGGCTAAGCCGCCATGGTTCAATTATCATTTTGGAGAAAAGAGCTCTTGGTGATGGATTCGCGAAGAAGAAGGCGGCTAGACTACAGTGGGTTGTAGTGAGTGCGGCGAGATTGCAATGGAGTGCGGCGAGATTGCAATGGAGCAGACGGCGCAGTGAGCAGCGGGCTTGCCCTCGAGCTTAATTGGTGTTATTCCACGCCGACTTCTCCGACAGTGTTGGTGCTGGTGACAGGCTGTGGTTTTACTTTCATGTCCAACTGCTCCATAACAGCATACCCAAACATGCCCTAATTGTACGATTAGGATCCTCTCCAGTTCGCGTGAAATGGAGGGGATCCTATTCACGGTCGTGATTTGCCCGGCGAAAGCGGATGGTGCTGTGGGCGAGAACTGTTAGATTACAGCTTCAATCTAATCTAGGCCCACACCTTGGTCTTTATTTCCTCCTTTTACCTCTACATATATATTTGTGCAGATATACACATATATATGTTTTATGCCTTTGAGTATTTTAATCCCTTATCTCATGTTTGATATTAACTGCTGCTATATGTGAACCTTTTATTATATAAATGGACTGGTCTGGATAGAGTAAGGATCACTCATGAATCCAGCTGCTTATCCCTTCTTCTTCTTTGTTTCTTCCTCTTCTTCCTCATCTCCTGCAGACCTACAAACATGAATACTCAAATGTTAACATGGTATCAGAGCGAACGGCTCACACCATCAGAAGATCCTGTGTAGTATCAAAGATCATCGGTTTTCCTTTTCCCTACTTTGTCGCAGGTTTCATCACATGGCGGCTCCATCCGGTTCCCAAACATTTCTGTACTCACAAACTGGGATACCCATTTTTGAAGGAAAATCATACGACTATTGGAGCAAACAAATGAAGATTTTCTTTGTCTCCCAAGGTTTGTGGGATCTCATCCAAGATGGGTATACAATACCAACTGAATCAGAAAAGACAGACAAGAAAACAGAGAGCAAAGGAGAGACATCACAAGCCCAACTCACTATGGAAAATCAGAGAAGAGATGCAAAAACAACTCTCTGTATCCAACAAGGAGTGGGTCGATCCATCCTTCTGCTCATTATTGATGCACAAACTGCAAAAGAGTGCTGGGATATATTAAAAGAGGAGTATAGAGGAAATGAACGTGTGTTTTCCATCAAACTAACTCTCCTTTGGAGAGATTTTGACACATGCATAATGAGAGAAACTGAGTCAGTGCAACAATATATCTCTAGAATAAGCATGATCATGAACCAAATAAGGACATATGGTGATGAACTTCCTGAAAAATGAGTTGTTTCTCATATCCTTGGCAGCCTCAGACATGATTTTGAGCATGTCGTAGCTGCAATCCAAGAGGCAAAAGATATCAACAAAATGACTATCACCGAGCTCATGGGCTCATTACAGGGACATGAGGCAAGGATGAAAAGAAAAGAGGTTCAGCTTGAGCAGGCCTTCCAGAGCAGAGTTGGGCATCTCAACTTTGGCGATCTGCAGAAGTTACCTGGCATGGTAACTGGGATGCAAGGAACAATCAATAACTCAGAATTCTGTGAGACTTGTGCTTTTACAAAGATACACAGGGCACCCTTCCCAAATCAAAGTCACTGGAGAGCCACTACCCCTCTGGAATTGATTCATGCAGACCTATGGGGGCCGGCCCCATCTCCAACCTGGGGAGATAACAGATATTATATTTTGTTTGTTGATGATTGTACTCGCATGATGTGGGTGTATTTTCTAACACAAAAGTCTGAAGCCTTGTCTATGTTTGTTAAGTTCAAGAATTTAGTTGAGAATGAAACAGGCAACACTATAAAGATCCTCCGCACAGATCGAGGAGGAGAATTAGGCTCCGTTTGGGGGGATTTATTTTCACCGGTCAAGCAATTGAGACCGCATGAATCTGAACTTAATTAAGTCCCGGTTCATGCGGTCGCAACCGCTTGACCGGTGAAAATAAGTCCCCCCAAACGGAGCCTTAATCAGCAAAGAGTTCACAACTTTCTGTGAAGCTCATGGAATCAAAAGACAATTTACAGTGCCACGATGTCCTCAGCAAAATGGAGTGGTCGAGCGCAGAAACCGCACCATAGTAGAGATGGGAAATAGCATGCTTCAACAGAAGAATTTACCTAAACTGTTCTGGGGGGAAGCTATAAACACAGCTGTTTATATCCTAAGTCGGGCTCCCACTAAATCTCTTCCAGGATCCACACCTTATGAAGCATGGTACCATCAGAAACCATCATTACATCATCTAAAAATCTTTGGATGTTTGGCTTATGCCATTACAGCAAATCAGAAAAGAGATAAGTTAGATAGAAAAGGGGTGAAACATGTTTTTGTGGGCTACAACTTAGAATCCAAAGGGTACAGGTTGTTTAATCCTCAAACACAAAAGTTAGTCATTAGCAGAGATATTATCTTTGATGAACAAGGGAGCTGGGAAGATTGGGGAATCAATGAGGATCAGAGTCAATTGTTCTCTACCACCTTGGAGGATGTCGTGGATGAACCTTCCCCTGATCTCAGTCCACGGCCGCCCAGTCCACAAGATGGCGACAATGTCAATTCCACACAGGATGACAGGTTAGACTCATCACCTCCTCATAAATATCGTTCCATTACTGACATATATGAATCCTGTAATGTGGCACTGTTATGCCAAGAACCCACCAAATACTCTGAGGCTGCAACTCAACCAAAATGGGTTGAGGCAATGCATGAGGAAATCTTATCAATTAACAAGAATCAAACATGGAATCTGGTGGATAAACCAGTTGGAAAGGATGTTATTGGACTAAAATGGGTCTATAAACTCAAGTTGAATGAAGAAGGAGGCTTAGAGAAATACAAAACCCGACTTGTTGCGAAGGGATACTCACAACAACCTTGTTGGAACCAACAAGGTCGATTCCCCCTAAAGCTCGGAACTACTGGGGCAGCTCATGCTTACTCCCTTGGGATCACCCTCGAGGCGAAGAACTAGACCGGAGGCTCCAGCGAGGAGGTCCCACCTCGTACCCGGAAGAGATTAAAGCTCTTCCTCTCCCTAGCCAATGCTGAGCTAGGTGCCTTAGAAGAAGTGGAAGGAGTCAAGAAAACTTGCCCTTCTAAGGCACCTTACCGGTCTATTTATAGGCCTTTGAACTGGGACTGCAAATAACCAATTTACACCGCCCTGAAATTACCAGAATACCCCTAGCTAGGTCTGCTAACAGCCAAACTCCGCTGTCCGCAAGGGCTAAATGCAGACCACCCGGGGTAAAAAGGGTAAAATCTCCCTGGGGCCCAAAAAGTGGGCCCGACCCTACCTAAATCGGCCTTGAACCAAAGTGGCACTTGGCGAGTTCTCCTCCATAAGGTCCTCTCGCATAAGGTCCCCTCGCATGGCGAGAGGGCGACCCCGGGCGAGAGCTCCACTCCTGGAGCCTTCTCGTGCGGGGAGCTGGCCACTCGCCGCAAAAGCTTCCTGTCTCGGCATTCGCCTATCAAAAGCCATGCTCCCCTTAGGCCGTCTCGCTTGGTGCGATGAACCTCACTCCTTACCCTATCCCCTGGCACCTCTCGCCTGGTGCCTCTTCTCTGGCACCTCTCGCCTGGAACCCTCTCGCTCGGCTTCTCCCGCTCGCCTGGGAGTCCGAGGTTGTACACAATCCCCGTTCTTTTCGAGGTTATTTACAAGCTCGGAAAGATAGTTCAACCGAGGCTCACGGTAGTACGACGAATTTATTAGGGGGAAACTTCGGGTGGGCCCCTTGCCTAGTCTATAAATACAGAAATCGCCTCCCCGCAAGGGGCCATCCTCTTCCCGCATCTGCCTCTTTGTCTCTCAGTCAAAGTTTCCGGGATCGCATCGCGGCCGTGCGCCAACGGAACAAGGCGACGACGGCGAGTCTGAATAAAATCCCCGCATGCGATTCTCCTTCGCTACTGCCGTCCACCTCGCTCTCAAAAAGGGCAAAGGTTCCGGAACCTCCCCTCTCGGCAGGAGAACCTTCTCGTTCCTTTCCGAGGGGATATGTACCTCCCCCTCCAGCTAGTCTCAAAGGGAAAGAGGTGAGTCTTTCAAGCCTGCTATGAGCTCTTTGCACCATCCATTTTTTACTTGCTACCTTCTCCCAGAAAATCCTGGCGCCTCCTCATCGTCATGAGACCATTCGTATCAATATTTTGGAGCTTCCTTCCCGGCCTCTCTCGCCTCAGGCCTCCACTCCCCCCCCCACCCCCGTGACGAGGAGGGATGACCCTTCCACCACACCGGGCTCCACCCGCCGATTCAGTAAGAGGCTCTACTCCTGACTCCCACTCTCTTCTTCTTGCCGCCTGCTTTTTCCCGCCGCTTTATCTCTTTGGCTCCTCCCTAGGTGCGAGTTGAACCCCTGTCGAGGACTCACTGGCTGCCGACTCGCCGGTCGACGATTACTCCAGGCAGCTAGCCCCCTCGCCTCCTCCTCCTATAGATGAGATCGAGGACTACCTGGGCGACCCCACAGACCCTATAGAGATGAAGCGTAAGGTGGCCGAGATGCTGCGGAAGCACATGCGCATCATTCAAGCGCTGGAAAAAGGGAAGCAAGCCGCAGACCGCCGAATCGACTGGCTAGAGGTGGAATGCGCTCGCCTGTCTTCGGAGATAGACGCCGACATTGAGGTGGACCAGACGAACCCTCAGGCAATCTTGGATGACGTTGACCAACAGCTCCGCCTCGCCCGTAGTGGTGTCGAGGCGGCTCGCGCCTTCCACCTCCCCAGTCGTCCTCCCTGCGTGAGAAGCCGCGGGGGAGGACGATGGAGGTGGGATAAGAATTGACGAGAGCTCCGCCTTCTTTCCTTTTGCCTCTCGCCTCTCGCTCTTTTCATTAGCCTTGTCTCTGTAATAAAATATTTGTTTATATATCGCTAGCTGTGCGATTTTCGAACTTGCCACCTGTCTTTATGTGGGATTAAATGTATTAATTTGGTGATTTGCCTATTTAAACGGTGCGACAACACTAATATCTTCTTTTATGCTAATTTCTAAACTTTGTTACTTTTATTTCCCAGCGTCCATCTTTTCACCGCCTTCTTGGGTTGATGGCCCACTTAGGGTTCCGCCGCCCGAGGCTTGGAGGGGGAAGGGTCGGCCGACGCTTGCCCTTCCCCGGCGTGGTCCTCTATCTGCTTACCCTCCTACTTATGAGGGCTATAAATACCCCTGCTGCATCGGCTGGAAACATGTTTTCCTAGACTTCCGCTCGCGGCTCCCCCTCTTTCTGCAGCTCGCCTCGCGCTCCAGCCCCCTCATCCTTCCCCTTTACTGTCCTTCGTGTCTTCTCGCCGGTCCTCCACTCGCCGACTTTCCCTTCGTCTCGCGCTCCATGGGAAAAAGGAGGCCAGAGGATGGTGAAGGCCGCAACCGCTGTGGGAAGAGATTCTACGACCACGATTTTCCTCCCGGTCGTATCTCTGCCGATGAATACGAGGCCTTCCGAAGCGACTTTTTGCCGGAGGGCTACGAGTCGCGCCCTCCCAAGGTTGGCGAGAGTGTGAATACGTTCTATTCGGGCGAGCTCGCCTTCCCCGTCTCGCATTTCGAGGCGGGAATCTGGCTTCCCTTCTGGCCCGAGGTGAAGCAAGTTCTCAAATACTTCGGCGTCGTGCCTGCCCAGTTAAACCCCAACGCGATCTCAGTCATCGTCGCATTCGCATGCTACATGCGGCGAGAGAGAATAGAATTCAGTCTCACCGTCTTCCGGAAGATGTTTGTCTACCACGCCAATCTAGACAGGGTCTCCTTCTTCACCGGGTTGAATCTGAAAGTCTGCGAGACACCAAACAAGAATCATCACTGGCTAACCCGCTTTGTCTTCATCCGCGGGAACCTGGGTGGCGTCCCTCTCACGCCCGTCTCGCCCGCGGAAATCTTCTATGTTACTCCGCAGGTCGGCGGCACGGACAAGCTTCTTTGTGAGTACCTCGCTGGGAAGAACTTCGAGGTTAGGTTTTTGAGGCGGGGGCTCGCCTCGCTGCTCCCCGTGCTCCCTGGAGAAGGTATGCTCGACCCCCTCATATTTTTCTCGCCTTCAGGACCTTCCTCTCGCTGAACCTTTTCCCTGACTCTGTCTCGCTTCTCCCAGGAGAGAGGAACGTGCCGGTGCACCCCCCCTACAGAAGTAATATCAAGCCGTCTAAAGACATGGCTCTCGCTACTATGGCAGCCGAGGCGGCCAAAGATTCGCTGGCCCCTTCTCCTCGAAAGAGGGCAGCTGAGGACTCAGCCCCCTCTCGCCTCACCCCCTCAAAGAAACTAAAGATGAAGTTGAAGAAGGTAGTCTCCTTCCCTTCCGAGAAGGGCAAGGTCCCTGCGGACACAGCGGTGACGCCGGGATCCTTGAGCCCCATATCCCTAGGATCTGAATCTCCACACTCGCCTCCCTTGACCTCTCCGCACAGGGCCGTCTCGCTTCCTGAATACGCGGCCCCTCTTGCACTGCTCGAGAGCTCTTCTCACCAACCTCTCCGGTCCCCTACTCGCAGGGAGTCTCCTCTCCAGTATCCCGCTCCATCCGCCCACCTAAACTTCAATGTGGGCCCGTCTGTCCCCGATGGTGCCAATGAGCCTTCGCTCATCTGGGATAAGGGGGCACATCGGGTATCGATCTCTACCCTCCTCCCCTCCTGGCGAGAGCAAGTGGAGTCTTCTGCCCATGCCTTCTCCTTAGTCTTCGACCTCTATGGGGGTCTCGCCCCTGATGCGCTCGACGTGGCCTCCACGCGAGATCTCATCTTCAGGACGGCCCACTCGCAGCTGCGTACCCTCGAGCTTTCTCAAGACGGCCCACTCGCAGCTGCGTACCCTCAAGCTTTCTCAGGACGGCCCACTCGCAACTGCGTACTCTCGCGCAGCCTCATTTACAACACTCGAAGCTGGAAGGAGATAAACACCCAACTCGCTGCCGAGCGCGAGAAGTCTGGGGATCTCACCAAGCGACTGGAGGTGGTCGAGAACCTTCTCGCCAAGGCCAGTGGCGGAGTGGTGAGTTGATACTGGGCCGGCCTTCTCAAGCACTCTCCCGCTAGATTTAAAGGTTCGTTCTTTTTGCAGGATGCCGAGACGGCTGAAAGACTGCGTTCGCGAGTCGAGGAGCTGGAGGCGGAGGTGAAGGAACTGAAAACAGAGAAGACCCAGCTCAAAGAGGCCTCTACCTCTCACTTGTGGGCCACTCCTCCTCCCGCGCATTATACGCACGACGAGGTCGAGGACTTTTGCCTGGATGCCAACATACGGACCGCCGAGCTCATCCTGAAGATGATGCGAGAGATGGGCGTGGTTAAAGATGACTGCGAGGACATCACCGCCCGGGACCTCGTGCCCGAGATTTATGGTGAGGACGAGGAGTCTTCGGCGGGCGAGAAGGACTAGGGCCCTTGAGCACAACAGCCTTTTCCTTTTCCTTTTTTGCTACGATTACAATACCTCCCGAATTGGGAATGTCCTGTATTAAGACACGAATATGATTCACGTGTATATATATATATATTTTTGCTCGCGCCTGAAGCTAGCCTCTTTTCTTTTCTTCCTCCTTTTTTTTTCTTTTTCTCTCGCTCTCTTTTTTCCTTTTTCTCTCGCTTGGACAGCTCGCGAGATCCTCGGGATCCTCGGCAGCGAGAGGGGGTTGTCTTTCCCCTCGCCAACTGTTACCAGCGGACCTGGCCCAGGGGGCGAGCTGGCGAGTCTCTGCCACTTTCGCGAGCGTGGGGACACCCTCTCCTTCCTCTCGTGCAGCCTACCGGCTCATCTCGGCGCGAGTGGACCTGGGGGGGTCAATTATTCCCCGCCCCCTCTCTTCTTTTTCTTTGTAGGAAGTAATCTGGAAGTATTCCCCCCCCCCTTGTGTTTCCCTGATTAATCCGCTTCTGTGTCAGGACCTCAGTTACCTGCCTCCGGAAAACACCCAACCCCGGTTACAGTCTTAAGGCCTTTATGCTCTCCAACTGCAGCTTTTATTCCCCTATCCAGTACCGCAACGAAAACAAGTCCTTGCTTGCAAAAAACTATAGCCTGGTAGAGTCAGAAGGTAAGCGGGGGTAAGGGAGGAGGTAACCACTCCACAAAAGGGGCTTGATCAACCTTTTGTCATTATTTCCAACCACCGAGTGAGCCTACAGCCCTGTCAGCTTGATGAGAGCTTGGTCAGCGGGTCTGCTCGGGGTATCCTCTCCTCTCTCTCCTCCGACCACCGAGTGGGCCTACAGCCCTGCCAGCTTGATGAGAGCCTGGTCAGCGGGTCTGCTCGGGGTCTCCTCTCCTCTCTCTCCTCCAACCACCGAGTGAGCCTACAGTCCTGCCAGCTTGATGAGAGCCTGGTATGCGGGTCTGCTCGGGGTCTCCTCTCCTCTCTCTCCTTCGACCACCGAGTGGGCCTACAGCCCTGCTAGCTTGATGAGAGCCTGGTCAGCGGGTCTGATCGGGGTCTCCTCTCCTCTTTCTCCTCCAACCACCGAGTGCGCCTAATGCCCTGCCAGCTTGATGAGAGCCTGGTCAGCGGGTCTGCTCGGGGTCTCCTCTCCTCTCTCTCCTCCAACCACCAAGTGAGCCTACAGCCCTGCCAGCTTGATGAGAGCCTGGTTAGCGGGTCTGCTCGGGGTCTCCTCTCCTCTTTCTCCTCCAACCACCGAGTGAGCCTACAACCCTACCAGCTTGATGAGCGCCTAGTCAGCGGGTCTGCTCGAGGTCTCCTCTCCTCTCTCTCCTCCAACCACTGAGTGAGCCTACAGCCCTGCCAGCTTGATGAGAGCCTGGTCAGCGAGTCTGCTCGGGGTCTCCTCTCCTCTTTCTCCTCCAACCACCGAGTGATCCTACAACCCTGCCAGCTTGATGAGAGCCTGGTCAGCGGGTCTGCTCGGGGTCTGCTCTCCTCTTTCTCCTTCAACCATCGAGTGAGCCTACAGCCCTGCCAGCTTGATGAGAGCCTGGTCAGCGGGTCTGCTCGGGGTCTCCTCTCCTCTCTCTCCTCCAACCATCGAGTGAGCCTACAGCCCTGCCAGCTTGATGAGAGCCTGGTCAGCGGGTCTGCTCGGGGTCTCCTCTCCTCTTTCTCCTCCAACCACCGAGTGATCCTACAGCCCTGCCAGCTTGATGAGAGCCTGGTCAGCGGGTCTGCTCGGGGTCTTCTCTCCTCTCTCTCCTCCAACCACCGAGTGAGCCTACAGCCTTGTCAGCTTGATGAGAGCCTGGTCAGCGGGTCTGCTCGGGGTCTCCTCTCCTTTTTCTCCTCCAACCACTGAGTGAGCCTACAGCCCTACCAGCTTGATGAGAGCCTGGTCAGCGGGTCTGCTCGGGGTCTCCTCTCCTCTTTCTCCTCCAACCACCGAGTGAGCCTACAGCCCTACCAGCTTGATGAGAGCTTGGTCAGCGGGTCTGCTCGGGGTCTCCTCTCCTCTTTCTCCTCCAACCACCGAGTGAGCTTACAGCCCTGCCAGCTTGATGAGAGCCTGGTCAGCGGGTCTGCTCGGGGTCTCCTCTCCTTTTTCTCCTCCAACAACTAAGTGAGCCTACAGCCCTGCCAGCTTGATGAGAGCCTGGTCAGCGGGTCTGCTCAGGGTCTCCTCTCCTCTTTCTCCTCCAACCACTGAGTGAGCCTACAGCCCTGCCAGCTTGATGAGAGCCTGGTCAGCGGGTCTGCTCGGGGTCTCCTCTCCTCTTTCTCCTCCAACCACCGGGTGAGCCTACAGCCCTGTCAGCTTGATGAGAGCCTGGTCAGCGGGTCTGCTTGGGGTCTCCTCTCCTCTTTCTCCTCCAACCACCGGGTGAGCCTACAGCCCTGCCAGCTTGATGAGAGCCTGGTCAGCGGGTCTGCTTGGGGTCTCCTCTCCTCTTTCTCCTCTAACCACCGAGTGAGCCTACAACCCTGTCGGCTTGATGAGAGCCTGGTCAGCGGGTCTGCTCGGGGTCTCCTCTCCTCTCTCTCCTCCAACCACCGAGTGAGCCTATAGCCCTGTCAGCTTGATGAGAGCTTGGTCAGCGGGTCTGCTCGGGGTCTCCTCTCTTCTTTCTCCTCCAACCACCGAGTGAGCCTACAGCCCTGCCAGCTTGATGAGAGCCTTGTCAGCGGGTCTGCTTGGGATCTCCTCTCCTCTCTCTCCTCCAACCACTGAGTGAGTCTATAGCCCTGCCAGCTTGATGAGAGCCTGGTCAGCGGGTCTGCTCAGGGTCTCATCTCCTCTTTCTCCCGACCGCCGTCTTTCAAGAAGGACATCCTGAGGCGCATTGTGCTAGGAAATCGCGACATATTCAACAAGTAAGATCATTAAAGTTATATTCAAGCATACTCAAAGGAAAATTGTCATTACGGATAGAAACGCTTCAGATCGTCACCGCTGCGGGCGCGATCCAGGGGTACCCCGTCCACATCCTGGAGGTGATACCCTCCTGACTTCAAAGCTTCTTTTACAATGAAGGGACCCTCCCAATTGGGGTTGAGCTTTCCTACCGAGGCCCCTACCCGCGACATCCACCTTCTTGAGGACCAAGTCCCCCTTTTGAAATTGCTTGGCCCGGATGTGTTTATCAAAGTACCTGGACATCCGGCGCTTGACCTCCTCCTGTCGGATTGATGCTAGCTCCCGGAGCTCCTCTACGAGGTCGAGTGAAAGCCTCTGCTCCCCCCCCATTATCGACCAGCCACCTTTCATCTCCTTCCCTTGTTGTTGTTACCCTGGGAGATTCAACCTTAAACACCACAGGTATGACGGCCTCCGAGCCATGGGAGAGCTTGAAAGGCGTCTCTCCTGTGGCCGTATTCGGGGTAGTTCGCAGAGCCCACAGGACGGAGGGGAGTTGCTCCACCCAGCTCCCCCTCAAGTTCTCCACTTTCTTCTTTAAGAGATTCATAATGATCTTATTTGCTGCTTCCACCTACCCGTTACTTCAAGGGTGATGAACTGAGGCAAACCGAAGGTCTATGCCAAGCTGCATACAAAAGTCCACAAACTCCCTGCTGGCGAATTGTGGCCCATTGTCGGTGACTATGGCCAAAGGGAGCCCGTGCCGGCAAATAATCTCTCCCCACACAAAGTTCTTGACCACTTGCGATGTCACCTTTTCCAGAGCCTTTACTTCTAACCATTTTGAAAAGTAATCCACCATGACCAGTAGGAACCTCCTCTGACCGCTGGCTTGAGGGAACGACCCCACCAGATCCAGTCCCCATATGGCGAAGGGCCATGGAGAGGTGATCGTTCGCAGCCTCTGTGCTGGGAGGAGCTGCAAGGGAGCAAACTCCTGACACTTTCTACACCTCTTAGCAAGCTCCTCCGCATCTTTCCGGAGGGTAGGCCAGAAATAGCCTTGCCTTAGTACCCTCCCTTCCAAAGTCTGACTCCCTGAGTAGCTCCCGCATTCCCCCGAATGGACCTCCTCCAATACCTTTGATGCTTCCTTCTCGGATACACACCAGGCTAGCAATCCGGACAATGTTTTTTTGTAGAGTACTCCTTCCTTCAACAGATAATAAGCTTACTTGTACCTAATCCGCTTCCTCTCGAGATCCCCCTCGGGTAGACGTCCCGACGCCAAGAAGGTCACAAAAGGATCCATCCAAGACACCCCATGGTCGACCTCCATTATCTCCCCTTCATCTATGGAAGGCCTGAAGAGTTCGGTCATAGTCCCTCCGGCCTGAGGACCATGCTTTGCGAGCAAGTCTGCCTTAGCACTCTCTTCCCGAGGAACGTGCTGGATGGAGAAGCTATGAAATTGCCCAATGATACCCTTTATCTTTACCAGGTACAACTGGAGGGTCGGTTCCCTCACCTCGAACTCTCCGTTGATGTGTCTTGCCACCACCAAGGAGTCCGTGAAGACCCTGATATCCTGTATGCCCAACTCCCTAGCCAGCCGAAGCCCGGCGATAATTGCTTCGTACTCGGCTTGATTATTCGTGAGGGTGAAGTGTATTTTCAAGGCTTGCTCGATCCTAGTCCCCTCGGGACTTGTCAAGATGACCCCTCCCCCAAAATAATTCTTACCAGAGGCCCCATCTACCAGCATCTCCCAAGCCACCACGGGAGATACCTCCACCTCCTCGACCTCTACCACATAGTCCGCCAAGAAATCCTCCACTACCTGCACCTTAATAGCCTCTCGAGGGACGTAGGAGAGGCCGAATTTGCTGAGTTCGATCGACCACTTGGCCAATCTTCCCGAGTGCTTGACCCCCTCAAGGATGCGGCGAAGAGGGTGATCCGTCACAACCTGAATGGCATGAGCTTGGAAGTATGGTCTAAGCTTCCGGGCCGACACGATGAGAGCGAAGGCCAGCTTTTTTAGGATGGGATATTTCAGCTCCGCCTTTTTGAGGACGTGCTTACATAATAAATGGGGAATTGCTTCTTTCCTTCCTCTCGGACGAGGACCGAGCTAACCGCCCCCGTCCCTACCCCCAAATAGAGGAACAAACTCTCCCCTTCCCTCGGCTCTTGAAGTAGCGGCGTCTAGGTAAGCTGCTGCTTCAGAGCCGCAAAGGCCTTTTCGCATTCCAAGGTCCATTCGAACTCCCTTCCTCCCCTTAGAGTTCAGAAGAAGGAGGAGCATCTCTGTCCTGCCCTAGAGAGGAACCTGCTCAACCCTGCTAGCTTGCTAGTAAGACGCTGAACCTCCTTGGCATTCTAAGGAGATTTCAGCTCTAGTATTGCTTTTACCTTGTCCGGATTGGGTTCTACCCCTGCAGTTGTAAGGAGATGTCCCAAAAACTTCCCCCTGCTGGCCCCGAACACACATTTCAGAGGGTTAAGCCTCATCTTATACTTCCTTACAGTTGTAAACGTCTCCTGCAAGTCCAAGACATGGGACCCGAGGTCCCGACTCTTAACCATCAAGTCATCCATGTAGACCTCGAGGTTCCGCCCCTTCTGCTCTCGAAAAATCCGATCCATCATCCTTTGATACGTTGCTCCCGCATTTTTTAGCCTGAAGGGCATCATGTTATAACTGAAGTACCCATCCTCCGTGATGAAGGTGACATCCTATACATCCGGAGGGTGCATGCGAATCTGATGATACCCTGAAAAAGCATCTAAAAAACTCATTAGTGAGAAGCCGACGGCTGAGTCAACCAGCGCGTCGATTCGAGGCAGGGGGTAACAATCCTTAGGGCAGGCTTTATTTAAAAGAGAGAAATCAATACACATCCTCCATTTCCCCTCCCCTTTTTTTACCATTACAATATTGCTCTCCCACCCCGGATACCTATTGGCAGATATGAATCCTTCCTGGAGCAGCTTCTCCACCTCTTCTATGATAAGCCTGGCCATCTTGGAGGCGATGGCCCTCTTTTTCTGTTGGATGGGACGGACCTTGGGTTCAAGGTTGAGACGGTGGCATGCCACGTCCGCGTCGATCCCTGGCATGTCCGCCGCACACCAGGCAAAGACGTCAATGTTCTCTTACATGCACCTCTGGATCTCCTCCTGGTCTTTGGGAGTGAGCTCTCCGCTGATCTTTATCTTTTCCCTCCTTCCGTCCTTTGTGAGGATCTCCACTTCTAGAACTTCCACAGCCGCCCTCAACCTTGAAGGTTCTTCTTCTTCTGTCTCCCTCAGATCCTCTTTCAGGTCTTTTGCCCCGTACTCAACTCCCAGACCTTCCACGACAGCTACCCTCTCCTGGGCCCTCCCTTTCTCTCTTCCAAGGTCCCCCTCTGGTGATGCCTTCTTTCTCTTCTTTTCCCCAATACTTCCTTCATTCCCCCTACGCTCCCGCTCCCTAGCCACTTGCTCTCCCGCCATTGGTGGCTCCACCTCCATGCCTCTGTCACCTCCTCCCTCTTCTCTCTCCAACTCTTCTCCTCCAGCCATCTCCACCTCTGCTACAAGACTTCCCCCCACCCTTGCTTCCTCTCTCACCAGCTCCTCTCCTCCAGCCACCTGCTCTCCTGTCATTGCTGGCTCCACCGCAATGACTCTTTCACCTCCTCCCTCTTTCTCCAACTCCTCCCGTTCCATCCTTTTCTCCAGCTCCTCTGCATCCCCCTTCTATGAGATGGTGTTGACCGCCGTCACGTAGCACTCCCGAGCCGCCTTTAGATCCCCCCTTACCCTGATCTGGGTTCCTCCCGAATTAAGCTTCAAGCACTGATGGAACGAGGATGGTACACACCTAAAGGCGCTGATCAAAGGGCGCCCGAAGATCGTATTATAGCTTCTGGGGGCATCCACTATCACGAAATGACAGTTCCTGGACAACCCCCCCAGCGTCACCTGAAGTCCTACTCCTCCCTCGACCTCCTTCCTCTCCCCCGAGAATCCAAACAATGGTCCATCCGCCGCCAACACCCTTCGTGCCTCCACCCTCATCTCATTGAATGCCTTCTTGAAGATTACATTGACGGAACTCCCGTTGTCTACCAAAATTCGGGACACCGTCAAGTTCTCAATGACGGTCTGGATTACCAGCGCGTCGCAGAATGGGTCCTCATGATCTGGTAGGTCCCTTCTGGAAAAGGTGATTTTCTCATCCGGGGGTGGGGCTTGCGACGTCGAAGCAATGCTCCGATGATACATTGTGTGAAGACTGACCTTACGGGTGGCCTCGATCCCCACCCCCCCATGAATCACCACGATCCCTCCTCGATCTCCTGTGTCCGACCGATCCACACATCGATTCCTCCTCCTCCTCCAATCGCTCTCCCACGCTCTCTTCCTCTTCCTCTCCCTCGACCAATGGCCATAGCTTGCTGAGGCGGAGGGGGGAGTGGTCTTGGGCCATTCCCCCACCCTGGCGGATGAAATCTCCCTGGTCTCGGATAAAAGTTCCTTCCCCCATGCGGAGGACACCTTCCTGGTCCTTGAACTGGGCCTCCCAGTTGCCTCCAGCCCAACTCTGGGTGCACGGGTCCCCTTGGCTCCTCCCTTCTCCTTCCCTCTTGCTGCCTTGTTCCTCCTGACTCTCTCTGCTCCCCCTCCGTCAGCCTTGCTAACTTCCTTGCAAATGCCGGGTTTGCCGCCTCCATGGCTATCTCCTTTGCTGCCTTCTCCATCAATCCCTCAAAGGACAATGGCGCCTTCCGGGTTAGGCTCATCTTGAAGAAGCCTTCCCTCAACCCCACGGTGAAGGCCATATGGAGGGCGAAACCGGGCATCTCCTGGATGTTTAGGATCTCCTCCTGGAAACGATCCATATACTGAGCCAAAGACTCGTCCGTCTTCTGCTTGATCAGGAAGATGGACTCCGGGTTCTTCTTCCTCTTCTTCGAGGTTGAGAAGCGCAGCTGGAAGCTCCTGCTCAGGTCTTCGAAGCAATAAGTAGAACCCGCCGGGAGTTGATGGAACCAGTCCCTGGCCTTATCCTTCAAAGTGATGGCGAAGAGGCGGCATTTGAAGGCGTCGGTCATAGGTCTGATGGAGACCGCATCTTCAAACCATTGCAGGTGTTGGAGGGGGTCATCCTTCCCCACGTAGTAGGTCATCTCCGGCTCGTGGAACCCTTCCGGAACGGGTGCCGAGAGGACCAACTCGCAGAAGGGGGATCCTCTCGCCGGTGGTCTCGCCAGGTCCACTCGCGCGACTAGCCCTGTGGGCGCGACGACACTCGCCAGGCTGGGGAAGAGCTCCGTTCCTTCCACCTCTCGCCAGCTTCCTTCCGCTGCCACCTCCTTTCCCGGTCGCCTCCCGAGTGCGTCCTCACCTATCCGTGCCGGCTCGACCCCCTCGCGGAGCGCATGGTCCGGCACCTGGGGCAGGGGGGGTCTCGCACTCCCCTCTCTGTGCGAGCTGCTTCAGCATGTTCATGATCCCTCCGATGGACGACATGAACTCTGCCCTCCCGACGTAACCCCCCTGGCTCGGGAACCCCTCGTCTTCTCCTCCTGCATCTCCCGCCATGAGGTAACCCTTCGTTCTTCCGCACAAGCTGTTGTTCCACGCTCACCGCACCAAAAATGTTGGAACCAACAAGGTCGATTCCCCCTAAAGCTCGGAACTACTGGGGTAGCTCACGCTTACTCCCTTGGGATCACCCTCGAGGCGAAGAACTAGACCGGAGGCTCCAGCGAGGAGGTCCCACCTCGTACCCGGAAGAGACTAAAGCTCTTCCCCTCCCTAGCCAATGCTGAGCTAGGTGCCTTAGAAGAAGTGGAAGGAGTCAAGAAAGTTTGCCCTTCTAAGGCACCTTACCGGTTTATTTATAGGCCTCTGAACTGCGATTGCAAATAACCAATTTACACCGCCCTGAAATTACCAGAATACCCCTGGCTAGGTCTGCCAATAGCCAAACTCCGCTGTCCGCAAGGGCTAAATGCAGACCACCCGGGGTAAAAAGGATAAAACCTCCCTGGGGCCCAAAAAGTGGGCCCGACCCTACCTGAATCGGCCTTGAACCAAAGTGGCACTTGGCGAGTGCTCCTCCATAAGGTCCTCTCGCATAAGGTCCCCTCGCATGGCGAGAGGGCGACCCCGGGCGAGAGCTCCACTCCTGGAGCCTTCTCGCGCGGGGAGCTGGCCACTCGCTGGAAAAAGCTTCCCGTCTCGGCATTCGCCTATCGAAAGCCATGCTCCCCTTAGGCCGTCTCGCTTGGTGCGGTGAACCTCACTCCTTACCCTGTCCCCTGACACCTCTCGCCCGGTGCCTCTTCTCTGGCACCTCTCGCCTGGAGCCCTCTCGCTCGGCTTCTCCCGCTCGCCTGGGAGTCCGAGGTTGTACAAACCTGACAGGGACTTTACTGAAACATTTGCACCAGTCGCCCGTCTTGAGACAATACGACTGTCACTTGCATTTTCCGTGCAACACAGGTTGAAGATCTACCAATTAGATGTTAAATCTACCTTTCTTAACAGGGATATCCAGGAGGAGGTTTTTGTTCAACAGCCAGAAGGATGTTGTGGAAGGAAGTGAGGAGAAGGTCTACAAATTAAGAAAGGCGTTGTATGGCTTGCGCCAGGCACCACGTGCTTGGAATGAACGCATTGATTCATACCTGAAGACAATTGGTTATACTCACAGTCCATACGAAGCATCTCTTTACATTAAAACTCTTCCTCAAAATGAATTTGTGATTGTGTGTATCTATGTGGATGATTTGTTGCTTACTGGATCTAAATCCCAACTGATTGATGAATTCAAAGCCGCTATGGAATGGGAATTTGAGATGACTGATCTGGGAATGATGAAATACTTTTTGGGGCTGCAAATAATTCAGTCACAAGATCAGATTTTTCTGCATCAGCAGAAATACATAAACGAACTACTGCGTCGATTTGATATGCATGATTGCAAACCCACTTGTACCCCTATGACAACTGGAGACAAGTTGAGGAAAGTCGATGGAGACGAGAAGGTCAATAAAGAAGTCTATAGAAGCTTAGTTGGTGCTTTGATCTACCTCACTAATAGCCGGCCTGACATTGAACACTCAGTGGGCATTGTGTATAGGTTCGCATGTGAGCCAAGTATGGCACATATGAAAGCCGTAAAGAGAATAATGAGATACTTGCAGGGGACTAGAACTTTTGGGCTCATCTACAAGAGAACAGCTGATGAAAATGATCACATTACTGGATATTCAGATAGCGACTGGGCAGGAAGTGCTGACGACCGAAAGAGCACTAGCGGATTCTTATTTCAGTTGGGGCAAATGACCATCTCCTGGAATTCCAGGAAGCAAAAAAGTGTTGCCCTTTCATCTGCAGAGGCGGAGTACATGGCTATTTGGGAAGCATCAAAGGAGGGGGTTTGGCTAAATCGTCTTCTAGCCACCCTGAAACAGGAGAAAATGCGCGCTATTACTCTCATGGTGGACAGCACTTCTGCTATTTCCATCTGCAAAAATCCTGTACTCCACAATCGCACTAAACACATTCAAATCAAGCATCACTTTGTTAGAGATCTAATAGAAGAGAAAGAAATTGCACTTTGCTACTGCAATACTAAGGGGCAGCTGGCTGATGGGATGACGAAGGCTTTGTCGACGAAAAAGTTCCAGATATTCCGGCGTGCTATTGGGGTTTACAGTCTGACGGAGGCGAACCAAGAGGATAAAGAGGCCCAGATTAAGGAGGAGTGTTAGATTACAGCTTCAATCTAATCTGGGCCCACTGGTCTTTATTTCCTCCTTTTACCTCTACATATATATGTGTGCCGATATACACATATATATGTTTTATGCTTTTGAGTATTTTAATCCCTTATCTCCTGTTTGATATTAACTGCTGCTGTATGTGAACCTTTTATTATATAAATGGACTGGTCTGGATAGAGTAAGGATCACTCATGAATCCAACTGCTTATCCCTTCTTCTTCTTTGTTTCTTCCTCTTTTTCCTCATCTCCTGCAGACCTACAAACATGAATACTCAAATGTTAACAAGAACTTCACCTGGCGAGTGGGCCCCGCGCGTGAACTTGAATTCCTTTCTGCCGTCCGATTTCACATGACAAATCACAACCGTGAACTGGACCTCTCCAGTTCACACGAACTGGAGAGGATCCTGGTCCCTAATTATTCATACATACGAAAGAATTATTCAAAAGTCTTAAATGAAAAATAGAGCACATGGTTACATATAATGCATGTGCGGTCCCGTTCAGTACCAGAACCAAATACTTGGGTGATTTTAACAGCTCAATTTCACGGTGAGGAAAAGAAATCTAATTCTTGAAAGCTGATAAAACTGTGAGGCAGCAGTCAATCATCAAGCATGTAACATTCCCTTCCCAGATTTGTCCTCCGATTTGAAATAGAATATTTGGCAGCAGCAACAGCAACCAGTGGGAGGAACAGCAGCAGCTTTAACAGTTCATGAGCTGCTTTATATAAATAAATAAATATATATAAGATATATATATATATATATAAATAAGATATATAAGCAGCTGACAAGACAAAAGGAGGCTGAAGCGTGGGACAGATCATGCGGTGCCCAGCACGTTCACCTCCCTACCCTCCATTATTTGATATCCTCATATGTCTATATAATGAAAGATTTATTATTATGATTACTATCATTATTATTATTTTGTGATTAATCGTGTCTCTCCTCAGAAGTTAAAGAACTCGAAGGAAGTAAACTCTTCCCGGTTGTCTGACTTCAAACTCTTTATCCGCAGATTAAGCCTGTCATTAACGAGCTCCTTGAACTTTAAGAACTTCTCGAAAACTTTTGACTTCTCTTTCGTAAATTACGATCAAGTATACCTGGTCAAGTCATCAACAAAGACAGGCATATACTTGTTACCTGAATAAGGAGTGAGGCACGGTCCCAACAAGTTATTGTGAATGCACTCCAAAGGAGCCTTGCATGTGGAGAGTGACTTGTCAAATGGAAGGTGATGTGTCTTTCCATATTGACATCTTTTGAACACATGACCGTCACATAGGGAGGAAAGACTAGACAAGCCTTTCACCAGATATTTTTCCGTCATAGCCTTTAACTTATCCATCTCTACATACTCCAGCCTCTCGTGCTAGATTGCAGTGTTGTCATTTGTCATCATCTTCTCAACATAGGAACTTATTGACAATACGAACAAGTCCTTTATCCTTCTCCCAACGTGCGTAACATCAACTTTTACCGTTGATAAGTTCTTCAAGAACTTCACTTTTGTTGAACTGAACTGAACTTGATGGCCTTCATCAACCGCATTGGTCCGAGAAAACATATTTTTCTTCCTCCTGGACACGTGATATACACTCCTCAAAATGAGTGGACTCCTATCACTGCCTAAAGAAACTGTTCCTTTTTTCTCAACTGCATGAACAATGTCGCCAGCTGTAATAATAACATCATTACTTTTGTACACCTGCATAGTAGAGAACTTTGACTCGTCACTAGTGAGGTGACTACCACACCCATAGACGATGATTCAATCCTCTTGAAAATTTATGGAGGTCAGGGCACCAACAAATGTTGTTGTTATGTCAGCCATGAAGCAGTTTCCCCCATTCGCCTTCCTTCTTGGACTCACCTTCTTTCTTTCCATCATGTCCTGACTGAAGATTCACCTTACATCCCTTCTTGAAGTGACCAGACTTATTGAATCTGAAGCATTTGAGTACTCCCTTCTTACCTCTCATGCTTAGGAGTCTTGTTCCTCTCCTACTACAATGAGGTAGAAGCATCATCTCCACCACATATCTTCTTCTTATCTCACCTCTTCTTCTTCCCAGAGCACAGAACTTCACAATCTCCCTTTGAGATAGAGACTCCAGATATCTCTCTCGCTAAGCTCTCCTGAGATACTAACAAGTTTTCCAACTCCAGCAGAGACGGTTGAGTAGTCCACCCCTGCACTGAAGTGATGAAAGCAAGATACTCTTTCTGCAAGCCGCGAATGATGTGTAAGACCCCCTTTTTTCGATTCAAAACTCGGGGTCTTATGCCCAGAACCGCCGCTTTGCGGTGACACCTTCGCACCCGGGAAGGTCGTCACTACAACGCGTCGATTCTGCCGGCCTTTTCGATCACAATCAAGTAGCAAGTAATAAAGAAAGAGAAATACAGTCCACAATAATAAATCACATATAAGTAAACTCCACGAAGGGAGAGTCCACAGTATAACATCAGAGTAAAAACAGAGTACTGAAAGGAAGAGGGCTTAAGCCCGGTACAACAACACCTCACTACATGGCCACTCAAACGGAAGCTGAAAAATAAACTGCTACTAAGGAACGAAACTCACGGTCCCGGTTGTCTAAACTCCTGAGCTAGACTGCCCTGTCTCCAAGCGCACTGGCCTCCTGGGCTGCTCCTCCGGGCTGGGCTCCACGATTCCCTAAAATGATGTGGTCCTAAAACCGTTAGTCTATAAGACAAAGCCCTATCATCCCCCACCCCTTCCCCCATGCCCTAAGGCACCGAGCGGAGAGGAAGAAAGGGAAGGACATGAAGGTGGAGAGTAGTCAAAAGCAGATGACGGTGGACCTAACTAGCAGTTATGACAGGCGAACAATATAAGTGTTGTAATAGGTAAAACAGAAAGGTAAGTAAGTAAGAAATTAAACCTTCACTTATGTGAGTACACATAAGCCAAGGGATCTTCTACAGGGCTCCCATCGTATAAATGTCTCATTCCACTTATACGTTGGGGTGTCGGTTATCACAAGCATTATATAAATATTTAAAATGACCTTAATCTATAAAACTTGCCCACACAAGCTTATAGACCAAGGGGTCATTTTGTAGGTCCTAATGTATAAGCGTCCCATTCCACTTATACATTAGGTGTCAAGGTTCTTATGAATGATTATATATGCAGCTATATGGTGGGTTGATGATGTTCATGCAGTGCAACTCACACACACGACTTTGTGTACACAAACCTTTAGTTCCCCCTTTCAGAGCCGTTACCTCCCAGGATACCTCCGTAGTGGCAGACGGAAGTGGTGGGTTGGGCCTCGCCCACCTCAAAACCAGTATAGCACTACCAGTCTGACCTATCGTACGCCTCAACGCTTGGTGCACTAAGCGGACTCCTGCGTACTATTGCCGACTGAACCGCCAGACTTAAGTTTGGCGAAGTGTAAAACCACACTTGTCGAGTCAACGATATTGGTGTCGGTGCAACGAACTCCCCAATATCGAAGACCCACCACCTTAAAGTTTCCTATTTATGCACATGCAACCTTTAATATAAGAAGTCAAGAGTAAAGCTCCCAGACCAAACCGTCCGTCTCAACCACAAACCGAGACTAAGCTCCCCGGACTAAACCGTCCGGCTCAATTCCAAACCCCATCCCTTTGAGCACCGCGGGATGGCGCCCCTTTGAACACCTCGGGACGAATTAACCTTTTCCAAATATCTATCTAACTAGTGTGTGAAGTGTAAACCTATTTCAACTAATTACTCTTTTGATTTATTTAAGATTTATGTTAGCCCAGGAATGCCTCCGGATTATGCCCCGTGAAGGGTTCTCAATAGGCACTAGGAACCAAGACGACGGCATTACGGCCCGAAGTTCCCTTTCGCAAGGCACTTATTGTTATTGTTTGTTTTTCCCTTACTCGTTCCCTTTATAAATTGCATCAAACTAAACCTAGGGTGAATTTGACTCTTCATTCTTACGGGGACGACGATCTTTCGTCGGTCCCGCGCACCTTCTAGAGCGCATCAACTCATTCCTCACCACACTTGAAACCTCCTATGGTGATCCATCCACTTTCTTTAAATCCACCCAACACAACCTGTCCTTACGCTAACCCAAACCTTATCATGTTACACATTTCCCAAAATCACTAATTACAGACCACCCTATACTATATGATGTCTATGATAGGATGTCCTTTGTGTTTTCATCCGAACGACCTAAGTTATTTACTGGGGGCCTATCACGACATAATTGAATCAATTCCCGGTTATAACAATTTTCTCAATTAATCCATTAATTAATTAATTTTCCTAAGATCAAAGGTCTACCAAATTTGAACAGGGAGTATACTTTTCAGTCATGGATAAATCATAATAAATTTAATATAAATACTACTATATCTAAAAATGATATATCCAAGGTTTGACAATTTTTACTAAGGCCTAAGGGGCCTAAACATATTTTAGCAATAATTCATTTCTTTCTTGTCTAATGAAAAAACTACATCAAATCTTCATCCAAATAATTTGGATTAATTACAGGGTACTAATAACACCATGAAAACAGGACCAGATAAGTTTCATAAGTTTCCTACTGGAAATTAATTTATAATAAATCATTTATTAAATTCTTAATCTAGCATGCTTGTGAATCAAGTACAATATTAATAACTCCAAAAATCCTGAATAAATTCCCACTGGTACATATTGGTTTAAAAACCCTATTTACTAAATTTCATAATTTTCCAGAAAACATTTAAGCCATAATATATTTTAAAACCATAAAGCCCTTTTATAACACTTGAGAAAGAACTATTAGATTTCTTCAACATAAAATTAAACTAAAAATTCAGGAGCATTCCTACTGGCCAACAACATCTAATTCCAGAGTTTCATAGGGTCTTATTTGACTTAAAATTCTTAAATAAATAAAATATCAAATAGGGCTATACCCACATTCATAAGTGAAGTACTATAAATAATTATCCAAAAATTCTAGTAAAATCATCCAAGGGTCCTAACTACCCTAGAAACACTCTACTCAAGTTTAATAGCTTTTAAATGAATTTAAGTTACTGTTTTTACCTAAAATCCCTTCTACCCTAAAACTAGGGTTTAGGTTTTGAGGTACCTACCTACCTTTAAATTCTCTAATATTTCAACCAGAGGATTAAATACCCATTAACAACCTCTCCACCAAATCTCAAGGCCATACAAGGGCATTTGCCCTTATGTACTTCACAATCCCCCAAAGTCCTCATTTAGGGTTTGAACCTGGGCCCTAGGGTAAACTCACCCTAATCCATCTCATTTTCCCCAAGGGGGTTCTTAGGATCATTTTAAACCAGTGGTCAAAATCTCAACCTCTATTGAGGTGAGTGACCACTCATTTGCCAAAAGTTCCTTTTTTCCCAAATTACCCTTCCCTAGGTCCAAACTAGGGTTTAGTGAACTCCTATTCAAAACTCAACCAAATGAGTTGAAATTTGAACCATACATAGATACCTATACCAGGGATACCTCACCAAAATTTGGGATGGTATGGAGGTCATTTGACCCTTTAATTATTTTACCCTATCTTTTCTAGGGTTAGGGAAAAACACTAAGCTACAATATCCCAAATGGTCTCCAAATTTTAAAGGAGCTAGATCTAGGTAATAATAAGCCCATGTCCAAAATTCAGGGAATTCGGACCAAGGGTTAGGTATGGAGAATTATTTTAAAATCTGCCCTGCATATAGGACCTACCCTAGAAAAATGGCCCTATAAGTCAGTACACTTGTCCTAAAATTTTCCATTTCATATCAAACTGTAGATAATAAAAATGCCTACAACATTTATGTTGATCATTTTTGATGAATATGCCCCTAAAGGACCTAAATAATTTTTAGAAGGAATCTGCCCTAGTTGTAGGACATACCCTCACTAAAAAAGGCTCTACAAGTCAGTCCCCTCATCCACTTTTTCACCACTACATATCAAATTGTAGGTCTTCAAAAGACCTACAACTTTCATGTTGTAACCTTTTTCAGGTGGTGCCCATAAGGGGCCTAAATTTAATTTATAGTGAAACTGTTTTATTAAAATACAGAAAATCAGAAAATATGGGTTTATAAGTATTTATTTTGATCCTGCACGAATCTTAAAGCGCATCAGATGGCAGCTGTTCATCTTCTCCGATTTGGACAGAAATTGAGCCCGCACAGGTGGTTTTTACGGGCCTTATTCCGGCGGCCTGAGGCGGCGCCACCACCGGAAAACATCACCCATTTGTTCCCGGTGGTGGGGGCTATCCACGGCCGGAGCTAGGGCGGCCGGAGGTGGCGGCGCCGCCCTACCCGAGAGCTTCAAAAGCTAACATAAAAATGAAAATTTTTGAATTTTTAAACCTTTGCTCCGGTTCGTTTGAGCATGAACTCAACTTCTAAACGATCCTAGGATCTAAACATGAGAGAAGAGGTGAGGGAAGACCTGAGTTCGAGCTTGGATGCGAATAGACCGGCGGGAATGCATGGTGGCGGCGGTGGCGGCATTTCTCTCCTTGGTGGCTCCGGATGCCTCTCTCCCTCCTGCTAAGGTTTCGAAAATTGTCGCCCCTCTCTCCTAAATGAGTATATAAAGAGGAGAGGGGAGAGGGGGCGGTTTTCTTCAAGGGCCAAAACACCTCTTCATGTGGGGGGGGGGGTGGTTAGAGGAGAAAGAGAGTGAAAGCACCTCTTGATGGCCAGGAAAAGGGTGGGGGGAAGAGGTGTCAACCATTAGGTAGTTATGGGCCCCTCTTTGGTCGAGCCCCATGCCTCCTCACTCTCTAAAACCACCCCTTCACTTCCACCACCTTTTCTCTCTCCTATATTTAGCCTATTTCTCACTTCTTTCTCTCTCCTAGTCACCCTCACGATTTCTCTTCCCCTAGAAGTCTAAAGGCAGCCCATAAAATGAATATTAAATCCTTAAATGCCATATGAGAGTGGGGCTCACCATTCTATCATGAAAATACCCCTTATTCTCACTTTCTCTCTCCTAGTCAACATGTTGGCTAGTCTAGGGTTTAGGGTTGACTTGGTCAATTTGACCTTCGAAGTCAACATCAATAAACCCCTAGGGACCCATTGACCTCCCCTAAGGTCTAGGTATGGTTAGGTAGGGTAGACTTGGCATAATGAGGGTGAGTTGACCCAAGGCAGGGTTACTTTGGCCTAACTAGGGCTTAAGTTGACTTGGGTCAACTTAGCCACTAGATTTGCACCCAATGGGTCCTTGGTGATTCATTGATCTCATATTAGGTCTAGGAATGCCTTGGAGTCAGATTGAACCCACTAGGCCACCAAAAATCAGGGTTTTAAGATTTTACTATTTGCAGCCCAAGTGAGTCTCAACTAGCTAGTTGGGTCACTTGACCTCCTAGGTTCAACCTAGGACTTGTTATGACCTAGGCATGTTCAAGTCACTCCTAAGGGGGGGTCTAATTTGAAAATAGGATGTTACATGATGTGTCTTTTTAACTTAGCCTCAAAGATAGACTCATCTGGGCTGAGTGCTGAGATATCAGCACATAAGTTTTTCATCTTTAAGAAGAAGAAAGAGATAGGTAGATCTCCCTTAGTTTAGGATTTAGGGTGGTTAAATGCCCTAGGAAGTGATTGGGTAGTGGTTGGACACAAATACCTCGCATAAATCACTTAATAAGTATTTAGGTCTTTACATCCTATGAATTTTATAATGAGTCATGTGACCTTGATTCATAGTGAAACTTTGGCAGGAGTGTTTCCATAATGATTTTCAGACGGTTGAGTAGTCCACCCCTGCACTGAAGTGATGAAAGCAAGATACTCTTTTCGCAAGCCACTAATGATGTGCCTTTTTAACTTAGCCTCAAAGATAGATTCATCTAGGATGAGTGCTGAGATATCAGCACATAAGTTCTTCATCTTTAAGAAAAAGAAAGAGATAGGTAGATCTCCCTTAGTTTCTCTAGTCAATTCATTCTCAAGAAACTATAGCCTAGCTACATTCTTCTTATTGAATAAGTCATCTAAGCCTGTCCAAATCTCAGCAACTGACCTACACCCAATGATGTGGTCGAATAGCTCCGATGAAACAGCCATCTTTAGAGTGAACTCTGCCTCAACATTGGTTCTCCTCCATTCTCTGATATCCCGAGCATTAGCTACAGCAGCAACCACCTCCTGTCTATCATCTTTATCAATGACCTCCCAGAGGTCTTCACAGAGTAAATAGCTCTCCATGCAAGACTTCTACCCTTTGTAGTTAAATTGAGTTAACAACTCAATATCAAGACCTCTTGCATATCCACCTTCCATTACTAGAGACCTGGTTCACTTCACTTTCAAAGGTACTTAGCAAGGTCCACATAGCTAATTACTACTAAAACCTTTGTCCCTTTGATACCATGTAAAATTTTATAAAGGGGATCGCATGACCCCTCTCAACCAACCAAGAGCAAGTAAACCACTGCAAATAGAAGATGCAAGAATAACATTTTTATTATTTTCTTCATTGCAAGGCGAGACATATATTGCGAGACATGATTTCGCAATACACCTGATGAAAATCAAAAAAATATACAAATACAGAAAACTGGCGGACCGAAGACTTAACTGTTTAGCCTCCATACCGCACCTCTAACCATGAGGACACACGAACACCTTTATTAGAAGCTGCTGGAAAATCTTTTGTTTGCACTTTTGGTCACCTGATAACTGAAATCGGTAACCGCAGAAGCCACGCGAACAACTGAACTAACCGAACCGACTCAATCCGCAAGGAACGTGCGAACTGACTTATTGAACTAGAGAATTGTCAAGGAAGAAAACTGCTCTAGTCGCACAACCTACGACCTGATGCTTAACCGCCAACTGTTGTCTGCTAATCCACGCTAAGCCTCCACTTACTTAACCCTCAGTACTAGTCTCCTAGTCGCTCGATGCTAGCCACACAGCCTGCAAACACAACAACACAAGTCACTTCTCCTTATCTTGTTGTTAAAAAATCTTAACCGCAAACTAGCTGCAAGTTCTCATAGGTACGGTTTTAGTTAAGAATAACAGGGTATAGGTGGGAAGTGGGATGCGGTCACCGCCATAGGTGATAGGGAAACCACCAGCAGAAAGGGCGATTAGAAAGCTCTAACCGCACAACTTGTTGAAAATTGTGAAGTGAAAGTGGGGGTTGATCAGGCAGACCGCGCGGTCTGGGCGGACTGTCTGGAGGACTGGTGGTGCGGCCTGGGCGGTCTGAGGGTGCGGTCTGGTGATGTCGACCGGCTTGATCAGCTTGTTCTGTTGTTGGCTGTTCCTTGGAGTAACCGGGCGGATAGATGGTATATCCGCGGGGATGTGGCAGACTCCTTTTGGGGTCGCGGAGTCCGCTTGTGGAAGACTGCATATAGAGATCGTATGATCAGCAGCTGTTGCCCTTGATATGGTTGAGCGGTTAGGAGATAACCTCAGAGTCCGCGTGTGGCGAACTGTCTTGGGGAGCTGGCGGACTATGCTCTTGTCCTCCGAGCTCATGCCTGAGTTGGTTGGTTGATGGACTTGGTCACAACTTGTGACAAGTCCAGGTTGATCACAGAGTCTGCAATGTCTGTTTGTTGACCGGGTGGTTTGTGCCTTTTGGTCGTGGACTTGTTGTTGCAGGCTGGTGCGTTGTTCGTGGGCTGTTCGGGCTATTGTCGTGTCTGCATAAGCATGTGGACTGGTGCGATGTCCGCCGGGTTGCGGACTGGCTTCTTGCCTTGGTGTCTGGCGGATTGTCTGGTGTCTGGTCTTGTCCTTGCGGACTGGGCAGACTACTTGGTGCTAGCTGTGGTGGTGATTCTATCCACTAGGGTGGTGACCACACTCCTCATTGTGCCTATAAATAGGACCCCCTGTCACATCAAAAGTAAAAGAGAGAACAGTAAGTTAAGCGTGGGTTAATTGTTGCGGACTCGGTTTTCTTGTCCGCGCGATTTGAGAAGGTTTAACTGGTTATTGTTTGCAGGTTGTGCGGCTAGCACTGAGAAGCCAAGAGTCTGGTTCTGACTGTGGTCAGAAATCAGTGGAGCTTGAGGTTATCAATCAACGTATTGCAGCACGTCGCATTTGCGGCTAGCCAGTCTTCTCTCCTTTAGCAATTTCTAGTTCAATAACTTGTCTGTCGGTGTCGACGGACTAGGCGGTCTGTTCTTTCAATTCGGCGGCGGCTTGCAGAGCGGTCGTTCAGTAGAAAAATGGGTAGTCCGCGGACTTCGCGGACTCCTTAGATCAATGGTGCAGTAGCGGCTTGGCGGTCCCAGCAGACTCGGTGAACTCGGCGGACTCGACAGTCTCTGAGGCAGTCCACCTGGCTTAAAGCTCTTGTTTGCTTATTTGCTTCTCCTTTGTACTTGGCGAAATAATGTCTCGGCATGTATGTCTTGCCCTGTAATGAAGATATTTGATAATACAAGTTTTGTGGTTGCCTTCTGTTGTCTCTGATTTACTTAGCTCAGTTTATGGTTGGAGTGTTCATGTGCCTGGTTCCCGTTTTTGCTTGATCAAGTTGTCAGCTTGATAGCTCTGGGAGTTTTTACTTGGTATCAGAGCTATCTCCTGATCATCTTGTGAAATTTCACAACAACTAAGCGGTCTGTTAGAAACCAGACCACGTGAGCGGTTAGCAGCACCAGTTCACATAGTTGTGCGGACTGCCAAACCAAACCACGCAAACTCAGCCAAATCATCAGATCGACGCTGACTCCGCGGTCTCCGCGATCTGAACGGCCTAAACAACAAGACCGCTGACTTCACTTCAACATTTTCAACAATAACTTCCTCTCAAATGAAGGATATTTCATAGTACAGAGTATCGTGCACCAAGATCACACTCACCTTAAGGGCGCCGCCATCGCATCTGTAAAAATGAACTCTCAATTATACTAAAAGTTGTCATGACTCAAGTCTCAAGGTGACACAGATTAGACTTTTAGGGTTTAAGGTTTATAAGGCTCTGTTTGGGGGGAAATTTTTGGGTCAGGATTTCTGATCGTGAGTATGGTCAAGACAACCAATAAGGAGCCTGAAATGATGAGGGCTCCGCGCAAAACTGTATGGCACAAGCCACAGTTGCGTGGACCCCACCTCCTTTGCTGACTCCTCATTGATGCAGGACTATGCTCATGATCTGAACTCCTGACCTAAAAATTACTCATGTTTGGGGGACTTATTTTCACTGGTCAAGCGATTACGATCGCATGACCGGTTCATGCGGTAATAACCTCTTGACCAGTGAAAATAAGTCCCATCAAACGGAGCCTTTAATCCCTCGAACATAATTGATCCCGACTGTATATTAGCGTTCGGATCAACATTCAATCTAAAAATATTAGTTTTATAAATGCTCTGGCTTGCATCCATTAGAATTAGGTAATGCCTTTTACTGTTTGATACACTATAAAATTTGAAGCATTTTAAGCTTGATTTGGCACGGCAGTGGCGATCACGAATGCAGTTATGAATCGTCCCTTGCCCGGCCTCATCTAAGAAATTTCATCCCCTTCATGTTCAGAATTACTTTTTTTTTCTTGGCGGCCATAGAAGCATCACCCCGCAAAACGGAGTCTTAGGCTCTGTTTGAGACAACTTATGATGATGAATAAGCCACTAATTGAAAATTGATGTTTGCATAGAGATTTTATAAAATCAATGATGAATAAGCAGTCGACTGTTTGGATAGTTTGGTCATCAGTGCTTATCTAAATTTCTCATTTATGCATAAGGGTCTGTTTGTTTGGACGTGTTTTTTTCGTAAGTGCACGATTTTTTTGCCTGAGGGCGGTTTTTCGCTCAGGCGTGTTTTTTCGCCCGTCAAGATTTTTTTCGTCCGGTCAAGATTGATTTCGCCCAAGCTCGATTTTTTCACCCAGACGTGATTTTTTTCGCCCGGGCGCGATTTGTTCGCTCGGGCGTGATTTTTTCGCCTGGTCGCGTTTTTTCGCTCGATCACGTTTTTTCGCTCGCCCGATTTTATTCAACCGAGCGCATTTTTTCACGTTGGCGCGATTTTTTCGCCCGGGCGTGTTTTTTCGCTCCATCGCGTTTTTTTCGCTCGAGCGCGTTTTTTTCCGCCCGATCGCGGTTTTTTTCGCTCGGTCGCGGTTTTTTTTCGCCAGGGCGCGTTTTTTTTCGCTCGGGCGCGATTCTTTCAACCGACCGCATTTTGTCCCGGGCGCAATTTTTTCTCACAGGCGCGATTTTTTCCCCAACACAATTTTTTCGCCTAGACAAAAAAGAAAAAAATTCCCGGATGAAATAATCATGCCCGGGTGAAAAAAAACACGCATGGGCAAAAAAATACGCGTCCGAGAGAAAAAATCTCTTCTCGTCGCGACTGGGCGAAAAAATCGCTTTCGGGCAAAAAAATCGCTTCCGGGCGAAAAAATCGTTTCCGGGTGAAAAAATCGCTTTCGGGCGGAAAAATCGCTTCCGGGCGGAAAAATCGCTTCCGGGCGGAAAAAACGCGCCCGGGCGGAAAAATCGCTTCCGGGCGGAAAAATCGCTTCCGGGCGGAAAAATCGCGCCCGGGCGGAAAAATCGCGGCGGGGAGGAAAAATCGCGCCCGGGCGGAAAAATCGCGGCGGGGCGGAAAAATCGCGGCGGGCGGAAAATTCGCGGCGGGGCAGAAAATTCGCGCCCGGGCGGAAAATTCGCGCCCGGGATGAAAATTCGCGCCCGGGTCGGAAAATTCGCGCCCGGGACGGAAAATTCGCGCCCGGGCGGAAAATTCGCTTCCGGGACGGAAAATTCGCGTCCGGGCGAAAAAATCACGTCCGGGCAAAAAAATCAACTTTGAGTTTTCTTAATAGATAAGCGCTTATGAGAATCCATAAGCTGGACCTGGATAGCTTATGAAAAATCGGATTATCATCAATTTTAAAATAAGTGATTTTCTATAAGCTGCACAAACAAACACCCGAAAAACAGCTTTTTCGTTTTGAATAGAGATTATTCATCATCAAAAGCTGTCCCAAACAGAGCCTTAGGCTTCGTTTGAGGGACTTATTTTCACTCGTCAAGCGGTTACGACCGCATGAACCGAGCCTTAATTAAGGCACGGATTCATGCGATGGGAACCACTTGACGTGAAAATAAGTCCCCCGGAAAGTCAACCTGTTTTGTAACCTAGCCCCTAGGGCCTGTTTGGGAGGGCTTTCTAGCACCTTTTCATTTCCTAGAAAACGTCACCGCACATAATAAATCGTTTGGAATGTCTATCGGTGGGAAAAGTTGTCATCAAAAACTCCTTTTTCTCCTCTATTTGAAAAGTCACTAGCCTCCTACTTCTCAACTTTTCGAAAAGTAATTTCTCATTCAGATACACAGTTGATGCTACGAAAACATTTTACTCATCTGGATCCAGTTCGACAACACTGCCAAAACACTAGTCTTTCTCTAGATGAATATTTCGCTCGGGCGCGATTTTTTCGCACGGGGCGATTTTTTCGCCATAGCGCGAATTTTTCGCCCGGGCGCGAATTTTCTGTCGGGGCGCGAATTTTTGGCCCGGTCACGAATTTTTCGCCCGGACGCGAATATTTCGCCGGGCGCGGAATTTTTCGCCCGACGCTGAATTTTTCGCCCGGGCGACATTCTTTCGCCCTTGCGCGAATTTTCCACCCGGGAGCAAATTTTTTCACCCGGGCGCAAATTTTTTCTCCCGACGCGAATTTTTCGCCCGGGCGTGAATTTTTCGCCCGGGCGCGAATTTTTCACTCGGGCGCTAATTTTTTGTGGGGGCGCGAATTTTTGGCCTGGTCGCGAATTTTTCGCTCGGACGCGAATATTTTTCCCGGGCGCGAATTTTTCGCTCGGGCGCGGAATTTTTCGCTTGAGCGACATTCTTTCGCCCGGGCGCGAATTTTTCACCCGGGCGCAAATTTTTTCACCCGGGCGAGAATTTTTTTCTCCCGGTGGGAATTTTTTAACCTGGCGCGAATTTTTCACCCGGGCGCGAATTTTTTCGCCCGAGCGTGAATTTTTTGCCCGGGCGCGAATTGTTCGCCCAAGCGTTGTTTTTTCGCCCGATTGTGCATTTTTCGCCCGGGAGCAGTTTTTCCCCGAGCGCGGTTTTTTCGTCCGGGAGCGGTTTTTTTCCTCCGGACGCAGTTTTTTCGCCCGAGCGCAGTTTTTTCGCCCGAGCGCAGTTTTTTCGCCCGATCGCTGTTTTTTCTCCCGTGCACGATGTTTTTGCCCGGGCGCGAAATTATCACCCGGGCGCGAAATTATCGCCCGGGCGAGAATATTTCGGCCGGGCGCGAATATTTTGCCCGGGCGCGAATATTTCTCCCGGGCGCGAATATTCGCCCGGGCGCCAATATTTTGCCCGGACGCGCAGTTTTTGAGCGTTGTTTTCGCCCTGGCGCGAAATTTTTAACCGAACGCGAAATTTTCGTCCGTCCGAAAAATTCACGCTCGGGCGAAAAATGTCCGTAATTTTAATAAAAAAGTCACTGCAACGGAGATTTGTCAATCAGTTTATAAAATGCTCCTTTCTGAAAATCTCTGCAAAAGAAGTTCACCCAAACAGATCTCCTTTTGCAATATACATTTTCTAAAAGCTCATTTTCCCACCTTCCTTTTGCTACCACTCCTTTTCCTTTCCGAAAAGCCCTCCCAAACAGGCCCCTAATGATCACGTCTATTAAAATTGCTTTTTTCAGGGGACAGAAATCATGGGCTTTTAAATAGATTTTGTAACAATTATGGGAATAATGGGCTTTTTTACACCTGTGAGAATGCATGCATATTGGGTACTGTTGTTCAGGCGTAAAACTTAGGTCCGATCAGCGGATTATGAGGATGGTCTGTTGGTCCAATCAACGGCTTAAATTGGGAGGGGGGTGTAAAAGTGTATGACATAAGTCAAAACTGTGCGGGCCCCACCTCATTTTCAGTCCTGACTGATTTCGGATCATGAGCATGATCCGCTGATCAGACCTAAATTTTTCTCATTGTTGAGAGATTTTTTTTTCAAGAACCAGGTTTTATTAAGAGAGAACAATTAACAATACAAGAATTAAAAATATAATTAGTATCGGATAAAACAATTTGAATACTATAAAAGTACTTTGGTAATCCCACGAAAAACACTTGCTTTGTAAATTTGCAGGATTATGAGGTGAGGTCAACAATGAGTTTTGTTACGGGTACCTTGGTTCTTCCCTTGTCCGGACAAGCGGACAGGCTTAACTCGAGAGTGAGTCAAGCTCGCAAACAGTCTAAAGAGATCCAACATCAATGACGAGTGAGACGTTTTAGCGTAGAAAATTCAAAAATGATGAAAAATCACGTAATCGGAACTGTGTCGGGCGAAAGTTCATTAGTTCATTTGTTGTTACAAGAGTTGAAATCATAGGAGGCTGATATGCCACATCTCCGTTTACAAGTTTTTGAAGCAGAGAAAAGGGGGAAAATGACTTGGTCCCACGCAACGTCCACGAGAGCATGCTCCAAAGCATTCTCATGCGCTTGTTGAAGCGCTCTCGCGAGCGTTGAGAGGGGCGGACTTTAGAGTGAGCAGAGGGAATATAGAGTCGAGAACGATCTGAGTCTCACGTACTCGCCCAAAAACCTCAATGCTCTCTCTCTCTCTCTCTTCAAATGAAGGCGCGAGGGCCTTTTATAGCTTTCTTGAAGGGACACGTTAATTGCACTCAAGTGTATCTTGAGTTGACGAATGATGTTGTCCCGTTCTGATCACCTGAATCACGAATCGGAAATTACAAACATGTCACCCGGGCTGTCCGGGCAACTTGCCCGGCGAGGGTGACATACGGAAGGAGCGGAGCCGGCGGAGGTGGTGGCAGCGCCGGCGGCCGGCGCCGCGCGTGCGCCGGCCTTGCACGAGCTGGCTGGCGAGCGGGTGCTTGCCGGGCACGGGGGCGTTGGTCGCTCACGCGCGAGGACTGGTCGTGCGCACAGGCCGTGCACGGTGCTCATGCACGTCGGTTCATGCATGCTTGGTTTCATCCCCTCTTTCTGGGTGATTTTGATCCCTTCGAGCGGGCGTGACTCATCGGCTTGATTGAGTTGTTATCTCACCCCTGATTGTTGGGATTATGGAACACTTCCGGTCCTCTTGTTTCTCACACCGGGTTAGCCCACGTGAGCTTAGAGGAATCGAAGTGTGATCCTCCATTTCGACATCTCCAGCACCGGCCACATCTCCAGGAAAATTTTTCCTGCAGTAGTCGAACTGGGTTCGACCATCGTCGAACCCAGCTCGACGATAGTCGAACCCTGTTCGACGTCGAACGTCGAACCCTGCTCGACGTTAGATGTGACGAACACAGCTCGGCGTTTGGCCGAGCTCGACGTTCGACTATGCTCGACGATCGTCGATTGATCGTCGAACCCTGCTCGACGTTTGTCGTGACGATCACTGCTCGATGATTGGCCGAGCTCGACGTTCGGCCAAGCCCGACGATCATCGACCGTCGCTCGACGATGCGGCCGAGCTCGACGATCTGTTTTGCGGAAGTCTATTTAAGGCGGATTCCGCCTCTGTTTAGGTAAAAAAAAAGGACTTTTTACGGTACGATTGAGGCGACATTGCGGCGGCGTATTCTTTTGGAGACGGAGTACGAGGTTCTCGTTGGCGTCGGTCCAGAAGGGCTTTTCTCTTCAGTTTTCTTGTTCAGAAGTGTGAGTTAAGGTAGGATCGGTTTAGATCCTTGACACCTTTTGTAATCTGTAACTTTTCTGGTGAATACAAGAAGGGGAGATAGGACGTAACCCGGTTTTGGGTGAACCTCTGTAATCGCTGTGTTTTGTGTTTGCTCTGTTCTGTTTCGTTGTGGTTTTGTTATTCGTTTCGGATTTCTGCTTCTCGGCACGCCCAGCTTCTTACATTTGGTATCAGAGGGAGGTTCTCTCGATTCTCGGATATGAGTTCAGGAGGAGTGCGGATCGAGATAGAGAAATTTGATGGCAGCCGATTTGATCTGTGGAAGATGAAGATGGAGGATCTGTTGGTTGATCGTGATTTGTGGGATGCAATAGTGGATACTCCTCCAACAGAGAAGTCTGATGCGGAGGCTTTTGCAACCTGGACAAAGGCCGATCGGAAAGCTAAAGGTCTGATCCGGCTGTTTCTTACAGATTCAATTTTAACAAATGTCATGGAGGAAACTTCCAGCCAAGGCCTATGGCGGAAGTTGGAAACCCTATATCAGAGCAAGTCCCTTGTGAACAAGCTGTTATTGAGGAAGAAGTGGTACAATCTGAAGATACAGGAGGGTGGTTCCTTCTCGGAACACCTGACCAATTTCAACACGGTTGTGGGTCAGTTGATCTCTATTGGTGAGAAGATCTCGGATGAAGACAGGGCGATCACACTACTTTGTTCATTGCCGGATTCTTGGGACAACGTTATTGTTGCCATTGGGGGTAATGGAGACAGGGCACTCACTTGTGAGTCGGTGTGTGCTACTCTTCTTTCTGAGGAGACCAGGAGAGCAGGTTCTGAGAAGACCAACAAGGGTGCATTGAGCGTATCCAGATCTCGCCCTCAATGGAGGGACACAAAGCAAGGTGGATCTCGAGATAAATCTCGGGGTAGATCCAAGAGCAGAGAAAGAGAGAAAGAAAAGAAGCCCATCAAGTGCTGGAAGTGTAATCAGGTTGGGCATGTGAAGTCCCAATGCCCCAACAAGCCCATTCAGAAGGATGGAGGGTCAACTTCGGGTGCCAAGAAGGAGGCTGACGGTGGTAACATGTACATCGCAGCTGCATGCGTTGCTCATCAGGATGCGGACGTGTAGTATGTTGATACTGGAGCCTCTTACCACATGACCCCTCACAGGCACTGGTTTTGTGAGTATGAGGAGTTTGCGGGTGGTGATGTCATGCTTGGGGATGATACTGCAGTGCAGATCATTGGTCGTGGCAAGGTGATGCTGAAGATGGCCGACGGGACCATAAAGACCCTTCCGGGGGTGATGCACATTCCTGGGATGAGCAGGAATCTGATCTCGGTGGGATCTATGGCTGATGCGGGAGTTTGCTTCAGCTGTGACATGCACTCATGCAGGATGACCAGAGGGGCGATGGTGATCGCCAAAGGTGTTAGGCATGGAACACTGTACAAGCTACTTGCTGATACAGTGGTGCCTAGTGGGGCCTTCATCTCTGAAGGCCAAGAGGAGGACCAGGAGGAGCAGTCCAGGCTGTGGCACCTGCGGCTTGGACACATCAGTGAGAAGGGGATGTCAGCTGTGGCATCTTGCCAGATGGTGGAGGGTGTGCCCATGTGCACCTCGAGCTTTGGATTCTGCGAGCATTGCCTACTCGACAAGCAGAACCTGGTTAGCTTTCAGGGAGCAGGGACTAGGGTCACTGGCCCTCTTGATTTGATCCATTCTGATGTTTTTGGACCTACTCCAGTTACATCCCTTGGTGGAGCTAGGTATTATGTATCTTTCATTGATGATTATTCCAGGTTTTCTTGGCTTTACTTTCTCAGGTCCAAGGCGGAGGTTCTAGACAGGTTCAAGGAGTTTAAGAACCTTGTGGAGAACCAGTTGGAGAGAAATGTGAAGGTTCTCTGTTCTGATAATGGAGGGGAGTATTGCTCGGACGCTTTCGAGCAGTACTGTACTGAGCAGGGGATTGCACGGCAGAAGACCACGCCGTATACTCCAGAGCAGAATGGAGTGTCGGAAAGGCTCAATCGGACATTGATGGAGAAAGCCAGGTGCATGCTCAGTTGGCCTGGTTTGGGGAAGGAGTTCTGGGCTGAAGCGGCGGCTACCGCTAATTATTTGAAGAACAGGTCCCCTACATCTGCAGTGAAGGGGTGTACCCCCTTTGAGGCCATATTCAAGAAGAAGCCAAATTTGGCTTATGCTCGTGTGTTTGGGTGTGATGCTTACGTGCACATTCCAAAGGAGAAAAGGGGGAAGCTGGATATGAAATCCGAGAGATGCATCTTTGTGGGCTACAAAGAGGGCATCAAGGGATACAAGCTTTGGAACCCGGTGACGAGGACGGTGACGTATAGCAAGGATGTGGTTTTTCATGAAGCCCGTCCTCACGTCACTACACAAGCGGATAAAGGGAAAGTTGCAGAGAGGTTGGTAGTGGAAGGAAGCATGGAGGAGGCCCCTCTGGAGGATGCTCGGGTAACTACTGCAGCTGGTTCAGATTCTGACTCTGAATCTGATGTTTTGGAGGAAGTGAACTTTAGTGATGAGTCAGAAGAGGAAGTTGCCGATGTTCCACTTCTGAGACGCTCAACAAGGGAGAGGAGGGCACCTCTCCGGTACTCCCTTAGTGCTGTTGGAGCACAATATTGTCTGAACATGCTTGGAGAAGATCCCATTTCAGCCAAGGATGCAAGGTCGAGGGCTGATGCAAATCAGTGGGAGCTTGCTATGGAGGATGAGATGGTTTCCCAGAGGAAGAATCAGACTTGGAGTCTGTGCAAGCTTCCAAAGGGAAGGAAGGCCATAGGGAATAGATGGGTTTTCAAGCAGAAGGTAAAGGCAGATGACACTGTGGAGAAGTACAAGGCAAGGTTGGTTGCCAAGGGGTTCTCGCAGGTTGAAGGTGTGGACTACGACGAGATTTTCTCGCCGGTAGCCAAGCTCACTTCTATCAGGATGGTTCTCTCCATTGCAGCTGTGTATGATTTGGAGATTGAGCAAATGGACGTGAAGACGGCATTCCTTCACGGGAATTTGGAGGAGGAGATATATATGCGGCAACCTGAAGGATTCGAGGCCAGGGGCAAGGAGGATCAGGTGTGCAGGTTGAAGAAGTCCCTCTATGGACTGAAGCAGTCCCCGAGGATGTGGTACCAGAAGTTCGACACCTACATGCTGGAATCAGGTTTTGAAAGGTCGAACTCGGACCACTGTATTTATATCCAAAGGAAGGGAGAGCACTACACTTTCTTGACACTTTATGTAGATGACATGCTGCTCATAGGGAATAGTGTTAAGATGATCCAACAAGTGAAGAGGCTGCTCTCGGCCAAGTTTGAAATGAAGGATTTGGGGGCAGCAAGTGTGATCTTGGGGATGCAGATTACCAGAGACCGAAGCAAGAAGAATCTGTGGTTGGGGCAGCAAAGGTATGTCGAAGAGGTGTTGAAGAAGTTCAACATGGCTGACTGTAAACCTGTTGGTGCCCCTATGCCGGTTGGGGAGAAATTATCTGCGGAGATGTGTCCCAATACACATGAGGAGATGGAAGACATGGTGAAGGTTCCATATGCAAGTGCAGTGGGGAGCCTCATGTACGCCATGGTTTGTACTCGGTCTGACATTGCACAAGCAGTGGGAGTGCTGAGCCGGTACATGGCAAAACCAGGGAAGGAGCACTGGAATGCTGTGAAGCGGGTGTTCAGGTATCTTCGCGGCACTTCAAACTATTCTATATGTTATGAAGGTGCTGAAACTGGAAGAGCCCTGGACGTGGTCGGGCACGTGGACTCTGACTGGGGAGGTGATCTGGATAGCAGGAGGTCCATCAGTGAGTATGTTTTTACATTATTTGGTGGTGCTGTTAGTTGGATGAGTCGGCGGCAAGGAGTGGTGGCACTCTCGTCAACGGAAGCGGAATACATGGCTCTTACTCATGCCAGTAAGGAGGCCATATGGCTGAGAAGGTTGTGCGGGGAGCTCGGTTTTGAGCAAGGTCCTGTGAAGCTGTGGTGTGACAGCCAAGGGGCTATTCAATTAGCCAAGAATCCGGCTTTCCATGCTAGGACAAAGCACATAGACATCCAATTTCACTTTATAAGGGAAAAGGTAGAGAAGCTGGTGGTTCAACTGGAGAAGGTTGATACCAAGGAGAACTGTTCTGACTTTCTTACCAAGGCTGTGCCTGTTGCTAAGTTTGAATGGTGTGCAACAGCAGTGGGGTTGAAGAGGAAGATTGGAGGAGCTGCTCTCATCTGCGGAAGTTTTCCATCAAGTGGGAGAATGTTGGGATTATGGAACACTTCCGGTCCTCTTGTTTCTCACACCGGGTTAGCCCACGTGAGCTTAGAGGAATCGA
Source organism: Platanthera zijinensis (assembly GCA_039513925.1). Classification (NCBI taxonomy): domain Eukaryota; kingdom Viridiplantae; phylum Streptophyta; class Magnoliopsida; order Asparagales; family Orchidaceae; genus Platanthera; species Platanthera zijinensis. Next base: position 158,502,847 of record CM077091.1, read on the forward strand.
AGTGTGATCCTCCATTTCGACATCTCCAGGACCGGCCACATCTCCAGGAAAATTTTTCCTGCAGTAGTCGAACTGGGTTCGACCATCGTCGAACCCAGCTCGACGATAGTCGAACCCTGTTCGACGTCGAACGTCGAACCCTGCTCGACGTTAGACGTGACGAACACAGCTCGGAGTTTGGCCGAGCTCGACGTTCGACTATGCTCGACGATCGTCGATTGATCGTCGAACCCTGCTCGACGTTTGTCGTGACGATCACTGCTCGATGATTGGCCGAGCTCGACGTTCAGCCAAGCCCGACGATCATCGACCGTCGCTCGACGATGCGGCCGAGCTCGACGATCTGTTTTGCGGAAGTCTATTTAAGGCGGATTCCGCCTCTTTTTAGGTAAAAAAAAGGACTTTTTACGGTACGATTGAGGCGACATTGCGGCGGCGTATTCTTTTGGAGACGGAGTACGAGGTTCTCGTTGGCGTCGGTCCAGAAGGGCTTTTCTCTTCAGTTTTCTTGTTCAGAAGTGTGAGTTAAGGTAGGATCGGTTTAGATCATTGACACCTTTTGTAATCTGTAACTTTTCTGGTGAATATAAGAAGGGGAGAAGAAGGGGAGAGAGGACGTAACCCGGTTTTGGGTGAACCTCTGTAATCGCTGTGTTTTGTGTTTGCTCTGTTCTGTTTCGTTGTGGTTTTGTTATTCGTTTCGGATTTCTGCTTCTCGGCACACCCGGCTTCTTACACTGATGATATAAGTCCTCGGTTTGGTGCGGTGAAGCCGTGAATAGGCTTTCTTTGCCCTCAGTCGGCAATGCTTGCTCGATCAATGCTACCCAGAAAACGTTATCCTCACACTACCCGTTGGATTTGATACAAAAAATACCCAAAATTTCAATCGTAAATCACAAGCCAAGGTCCAAAGATTCTTCTACTTCCAATTGCCAAATGGTGACATCAACCCTTTTAGGGCCACGTAGACGCGTGATCGGGCTGCAACCTAAGCACTTTAACCTCTCTCCAACTAACTGGGGGGTTGTTGGTGGTCGCAACCTCCCATCGATTAGAGAAACTCTCGAGTTAAGCAGACAATACGAGAACTTCACAGGAGGTCACCCATCCCGAAACTATCCCTGCCCGGTAGCGTATTTTTTGCTCTGGTGCGCGTTTTGTCACCCATGCACGCGTTTTTTGCCCGGGCGCGCGTTTTTTGCCATAGCGCGTGTTTTTCGCCCGGCCGTGCACTTTTCGTTAGAGTGCGTTTTTTGTCCGGGCGCGCGTTTTTCACTTGGACGCCTGTTTTTTTTTTCCCGGGAGAGCGTTTTTCACCCGTGCCCGTGTTTTGTCGCTCGGGAGCACGTTTTTCGTCCGGCGCGTGTTTTTTGTCCGGGCTCCAATTTTTTGGCTCGGGCGCACATTTTGTTGCCTGAGTGCGCTTTATGCACCCGCACACATGTTTTTTCCACGCACGTGTTTTGTACCTGGGAGCACATTTTTTAAAATATATGTGAAATATATTAGTTTGTTCATTATATTTTTCAATTCTTAGATTGAAATTTACCTAACAAACGAAGAACATAATTGATCAATTCCACAATATTATTTATTAGGCGAACATTGAAATTTGAATTAGTCACCAGTATTCAATTCTACAATATTCACATATATTTCAATGTGGAATTCAAATCTCATCCAAATGAAGGTGCTCTAGATTTTCAAAGAAATATTTACACCTATAAACTTTACTATTCATAACTTGCATCCGCACTGTGACACCACCATATCTAACACTAAGTGGAAAAAGTCGTCAAATTATCATTTAGGTAAATTTTGATGCAATGACAGGTTGACTTGAAAGGGGTTTCTAAATGTTATCCTAATTTCAATGCAGTGTAATGCAAGTGCACAGTAATCCGCTTCAAAATTGCAACAAATAATTAATTTTGTATTTGACTATCAGTAGGGGCATGCACAGTCACAATTAATTATTTAAGAGAGAACAAAATTTTAATTTTGCACACAAACAAGGTACAATTAAAATTAAGTGGGCACGGAATAAATCTCACAAGTTACACAACAGCGGAACTAGTAGCAAATAAAATAGAAATTCGACATAATATGAGTGTCGAAAGTAACAACAGAAAAAAAACAGGACTTTACCACAGTTCACACATGCGGGCGGCGGCGATATGGTTGTTGGCAGACATCCAAGGTCGTAGCGGGTAGAGATGGTGTCAGAATTGTGGATCGGGGCTGTTAATAGTAGTGGATGGTTGTAGGGATCACAGATGGGGGGTTTGGGAGTGGTGGAAATGTGAAAATTAAGTGTCAAGGAAAGTGGTCTTCGGGTGAAAATTGGGATTTGGGCTGGTATGGGTGGGAAGTTACAAAACAGAGGGAGGCGGGATTGGAGGTTGCTAGTGGGAGGGGAATGTTGAGGGCCGGGAGAAGAGTAATGTTAGGGGGCGCAAGAGGGGGAAAAGGGCTTCAGGTTGTCCGACGATGGAGGAGGCGGTGGTGGGAAGTAGTTTCTGGTGGAGGGAGGGGACAAGGGGGCTGATAGTAGTAGTGGGGAAACGGGAGTTTCACGGAGGAGGAGAAAAGCGGGAGTGTTTCCGACGGTGTTGGAACTTCCGTTGGTTGCGGCCGGAGAGGAAGAGGGAGTCGTTGGAGGTCGACGGGATATGTTATTGCCGGGAAGAGGAGACCTCCAGGACAGATAGGTACAAGAAATGAGGAGGCGGAGGGGTGGAGTTTGCCAGGAGTCGCACCAGGCGCGGGAATTGTGTCCGACGTGTTGAAAAATCACAAGATAATCAGGAGGTAGCTCTGATGCCAAGTAAAAACTTTCAGAGCTATCAAGCTGATGACTTGATCAAGCGGAAAACAGGAACACTCCAACCGTAAACTGAGCTAAATAACCAGATGCAAAAGAAGGCAACATCAAAGTCTTGTATTATCAACTATCTTCATTACAAGGCAAGACATACATGGTGAAACATGATTTCGCCAAGTAATAACAGGGAAGTAGAAAACAACAAACAAGTCGGGCGAACAGAAGCTGAGACCACCGAGTCCGCCGAGACCGCTGAGGTCGCCAAGCCGCTGCTGTACCACTGATCTGCGGAGTCCGCGAAGTCCGCGGGCAACCCGTTATTTTGCCGAACACCTTGTCCACTCTCTGCAAGACGCCTAACCGCAAAGGTTGCCTAGCTGCTAGAGTCTGCGAACAAGAGTCGCTGTCAAACTGAAAGAACAGGCCGCCTAGACCGCCGAAACTGGCGGACAGGTTATTGAACTGGAAATGCTGAAGGAGAGAAGACTGGCTGACCGCAAAAGCGACCTGCGGCAAAACCGTCGATTGTTAACCGCAAGCTCCACTGATTCCTAACCGCAGTCAGAACCAGACTCCTGGCTTCTCAGTGTTAGCCGTACAACCTGCAAACAACAAACAAGTTAACCTTCTCAAACCGCGCGGACAAAAAATTTGAGGCCGTTGTAATTAATCCACGCTCAACTTACTTTCATTCAGTTACTGTTGATGTGACGGGGGGGTCCTATTTATAGGCACGATGAGGAGTGCGGTCACCGCTTTAGTGGAAAGAAACACCGCCCAGCTCGCAATTAGCACCAAGCAGTCTGCCAAGTCCGCAAGGACAAGGCTGGACAAGCCAATCCACCAGGCACCAAGGCAAGAAGCCAATCTGCAACCCGGCAGACACCGCACCAGTCCGCACGCTGTAGCGGACACAGCAACAACCCGTATAACCCGAGAACAACGCACTAGCCCGCAACAACAAGTCCACGACCAACAAGAAAACCGACCGATCAACCAGCGGACATTGCGGACTCTGCGATCAACCTGGACATGTCACAGATTGTGACCAAGTCCAGCAACCAGTGAACCTCTGGCGCGAGCTCAGCGGACAAGAGCCTAGACAGCTAGCTCCCAAGACAGTCCGCCAACTACGAACTCCGCGGTTATCACCAACCGCTCCAATAGAGATCAAGGGCACGAGTCAATGCCGACCTCCAAGGCAAACCGCAACAAGCAGACTCCGCGAACTCAGAAAGAGTCCGCCCCACCCGCGGATACACCTATCCGCATGGTTACACCAGGAAACAGCCAACAGCAGAACCACAAGTCGAACAAGCTGATCGCCAACACCAGGCCGCACCATCAGACCGCCCATGCCGCACCACCAGTCTGCCAGACTGTCTGCCCAGGCCGCGCGGTCTGCCAAATCAACCCCCACTTTCACTTCACAATTTTCAACACGACGTCGCACCGAAAAGCACGGAACCGAGCAGTTCCAAATTTTCAGAAACCTTCGATGCCCCCTGAACCACCTATTGTCTCCTCTTTATAACCCTAAAAATCAGAAACTGCTAGAAATTGAAAACAAATAAACCCTGAATCGGAAGGCTCACATTATTTGGACCGATCGGGGCAAAATGCAATTAAAAATATAAAAATCTATATATGAAATCGACTCGGATCGGCCATTCGGATGCAACCACAGACTCTGATCGTCCACCCGAGCAGCAGATCACCGCCTCCTATGGGAATTCAAGCTTGTCGGTCGTGGTGCCCCGTCAACTCCCCCCAGCTTGAAAGCACTTAACTCCGATGAGTGTAGGTGGTCGTACTCATTGCGTAGCCAGGGGTGAGTCTCTCGAGATCCTACTGAAGAAATTCAAGTGGCGTCTTGTATAGGCCGGCCGCTCCAACAGACAAGATACCACACAATATCTCGCCTGCTGGTTGTGTAGAAGTCGTGGCTGATGATCTGAAGTACGTCATCTGTAGAAGCGGGTAGCACTAATGTATCTCTGTTTGACAGTAATGTATCTCCATCTGGCAATGATTTATCTCTGTCTGACTGGTGTGTCGATGGAACCATCAATGGTGCAATGCGATCTGTATGGTGCTTCTCCGTGGGTGGTAGCAAAGAGGGACCGGTGGAGGCAAAGAGGGACCGGTGGAGGCAATAGGAGGTGATGGCTCGGGTAGAGGGGCTATGGGAGATGAAGGCTCGGGCGCTCGGGTAGAGGTGTGGAAAAGGGGTCCACGCACACGTACTCCTCGTAGTGAGTCAAATCCTCTACGTTGAATACTCGGTTGATGTTCATACCATAAGGGATGTCTATCTCATATGTGTTCGTACCAATACCTATAGGGGACCATTCTTGCACTTAATTTTTTTGCAAGTCCTTCTGGGATCCTCTCAGATCGAATGTGAATCAATACTTGTTCTCCCACCTCAAAGATTTATTACCGCTCATGCTGGTCTGTATGATCCTTATAATAATCATTATAAGTTGCAATTTTGTTACGGAACGACTCATGTAGTGCATGTAAATGATAAACAAATGACTCAAGTGACTTATAAAAATGATGTGAATGGTGCAATTAAGCACAACATACTCAACACATTTTCTAAGGGAAAACCTGGCAATGACTTGGGTATCACTAACATGGTGTGGCCTATCTGGAGGCTTACCGGGGGGTCGATTTAAAAATCTGATGTAATTGACGTCATCACTCGTAGAGTAATTGTAGATGGTGACAAAATGGGGTGATGTACAGGTGTAATGGATATTTTTTAAATGATAAATCCCGTCAGGTGGCTCACTAGGGGGTGTATACCAAAAGTCATCACGTGATAGATGATCACTAATACGGAGATACGACCCACCACTAAAATGAAGGAGGGGAAGCTTGTCAAACGAGTCTCTCGGGGACTTAATCCCGAGAAGGTCGATAATGATAGGATATTCCACCAAGAGGAAGACGCCAACAACAATAGTGTATGTGGGAGCAAGTAGGACACCCACAACAAAGTCAACGCTACTCTCATGAATCTCCCAAAGAAGTAGTGGCTCATCAGAAGACTTATCTAGAGGTTCAACGATAAAATCATTAATAATGGGAAGATCTTATGGATGAGCATCGTTGATAGAGGTCGTGTTCTCGTAAGTTGATGAGGTAGCCACTATGAAGTTAACAATATACACTCGACTCTCAGTAGTGAAGTGACTCGAGATAGTACTAAGAGAAAAGTAGGGAGCGCCCATACTCCTTGATATGGTGTCGAGAACTGTGTTTCTATTCAAAGGGGACACTAGGTATATGTGTAGGTCTAGGTGAGGTTAAAAGGATGGGTATACCATCACAGCGTCACTGGGTCGCTCGTCCTCACTCACGTGACCACGCTCACTAGTCATGTTAGTATCACTCTCCATCTGTATCATAATGTCATGATCAGATTCAACAACAAGATCATATGGACATCGAGCCTCGTTAAAAGAGGAAGTAGCAAAATCTGGTGTCAGGTCTCTCATATCAATGAGAGCACTACTAGATGTATCGATGGCTTGACTCAAATACCAAGGTTTTCTTCCTAATGTAGATGGTATGTGATCAAATTGAGCATGTAAAAGATCAAACGGTCAAGAACTAATCGCTGAAATTTGGCCTCGGGTAACTTTATTTGCGGAACACTAGGAGGGTCTTGACATGTGTCGTGATCCTGGCGATGGTGATCTCTATAGGGCTCCTGAGGGCCATCTAGATGGTAGTTCCTAACATAATAAGATTGTGCTTGTGGGTGGGTATGATCCCTAAGAACTTGTAGTGGAGGTTGTACACATCCAAACTCTGATTCCTCAGCTAGAGGAGATGTGTAACGACGATGACTTGAAAGATACCCAACTCAATCATCATAGAGTCGCACAGAGGTGTATTGATGATAATGTGTGAACCTCTCATCGTGGTATTCATCTCTAGGATAATGGAATCGTCTCGAAGGGTTGATACGATCCCTGGGATTGTTGTGTCATGCAGGAGGATAATCCTCATAGTAATAAAAGTGTCGCTCAAATGAAGACGAAGGATGACGATAATAGCTCGACATAGGACAAAACTTATAGACTAAATAATTGCGTGCTAACATAAATCCGAACATACCTCTGCATATAAAAATGTGGCCCAGACCTTAGGCTTTGATACCAATTTGATGCAGTGGCAGGTCGACTTAAAAGGGGTTTCTAAATGCAATCTTAATTTCAATGCAGTGTAATGCAAGTGCACAGTGATTCACTCCAAAATTACAGCAAATAATTAATTTTTTATATGATTACCAAAATGGGCACGCGCAGTCACAATTAATTATTTAAGAGAGAACACAATATTAATTTTGCAGACGAATAAGATACAATTAAAATTAAGTGAGCACAAAATAAATCCCGCAAGTAACACAACGGCGGAACTAGTAGAAAATAAAATAGAAATCCAACATAATATGGGTGCTGGAAGAAATAACAGTAAAAGACTGGACTTTACCACAGTTCACACATGCGGGCGGAGTCGATGATGGTTGTTGGCGGGCATCAAAGATCGTAGGAGGTAGAGATGATGCCATAATTATGAATCGAGGTTGTTAATAGTAGTGGATTGTTGTAGGGATCACAAATGGGGGGGGGGGGGGGGGGGGGAGTGGTGGAAATGTGGAAATCAAGTGTCGAGGGAAGTGGTCTTCGGGTGAGAATTGGGATCAGGGCTGGTATGGGTGGGGAAATTACAAAATAGATGGAGACGGGATTGGAGGTTGCTGGTGGGAGGGGAATGTTGAGGGCTGAGAGGAGAGTAATTTTAGGGGGTCGCAGAAGGGGGGAAAGGGCTTCAGGTGGTCTGGCAGTGGAGGTGGTGGGAAGTAGTTTTCGGCGGAGGGAGGGGAAAGGGGGGCTGACAATAGTAGTGGGGAAACATAAGTTTCAAGGAAGAGGGAGGCGTTGGAGGTCGACGGGATATGTTATCTCCGGGAAGGGGAGGCCACCAGAACAGGTGGGTACAAGGAATGAGGAGGAGGAGGGGTGGAGTTCGCCTGGAGTCGCACTAGGTGCGAGAATCGTCTCCGATGTCACACTGAAAGGCACATGACCAAACGGTTACAAATCTCAAGAATCCTTAGATGCCCCCTGAACCTCCTATTGCCGCCTCTTTATAGCCCTAAAAATCAGAAACTGCTAGAATTGAAAAACAAATAAAACCTTAATCAGACGGCTGACATTGTTTGGACCGATCGAGGCAAAATACAACTCAAAATATAAAAAGTCATATATGATTGACTCAGATCTGTCATCCAGACGCAACCACGGACTCTGATCGTCCGCTCGGGCAGTGGATCACCACCTCCTATGAAAATTCAAGCGTATCGGTCGTGGTGCGCCGTCAAATTTTAAGATAAATTTTTTGGGACGTCGATGAATGAATTTGTGTCCTCTCCATTTCATGTGAAATGGAGGGAATCCATTTCATAGTGGAGATGAAGCCAGTCTAAACCAACAGATCATATTAACTCCTCTATCTTTAGAATCAATATTTCCACTACCAAAAATAACTGGTTGGATGAATCATATTTGTTCAGTTACTTGGATTGTATCTGTGTGGTGTTTTGTTCAAGAGAGTTTAGATAAAAACTTGTTATAGATTTAGATTCAAAATAGTTAGATTAAGGGGAACCAGAAAGTGAAATGTTTTTTTGCTAATAATTTTACATATTCTTAAGTAGTGCATTTTATTAATTATATATTTTTTCTAAGAACTGTATTAAAATGGAGGAATCAACATCATTAATAGTAACTCAGGATTACACACCTTTAAAAGGGAAGGAGTTTGCATCCGATGAAGAAGTGTATACATTTTATAATGAATATGATAGAAGAGCACACTTCAGTATTCGAAAGAGTAAGAAAATAAATGTAAAATGACAAAATATTAACTTTTAGGAGGTTCGTTTATGATCGAGAAGGGATTCATGAGAAAGATGTTCGTGATCACAAAACAAATCGAGTTTGGGATGAGTCAAGATGTGGTTGTGATGCTCGTATGACCATTATCCACAATCTGGACAATAAATGTATGTCGTTTCTGAGTTTGCGTAAGAGCATAATCATCAACTTAATCATTTAGCAACTGTACACATGATTCGATCATAAAAAGAAATGTTTGTTGCTCAGAAAATTGAAACAAATATTATGTATGACTCTGCTATAAGGTTAAAAGATGCGTATCAGTTTTTTAGTACACATCTGGGTGGATGTGATAGTCTTAGCTATATTAGTAGAGATCAAAAGAATTACCCGCGCACAAATAGTCAACGATCACTAATGCATGGATCGAGAAGCAGGTAGTTTAGAGAGATATTCTGTAAAAAGTTAAAAGAAAACCCTTCATATTACAATGTTATCCAGTTAGATGCTGAGAAGCAGATTACAAATATTTTTTAGGCTGATGCTAGGATGCTAATAGATTATAACCTATTTGTTTAAATTAAAGGAGAATTTGTCTCAAGCATGTGTGAAAAAAACATTTACTACTGGAATGAAGACTACACAACTGAGTGAAAGATTTAACTGTGATTTTAAAGATTGTTTGAAGACAAACATCAACATAGTTGAATTTTTCTCTTATTTTTAAGCGTTGTTGAACAAAAACGTTACAAAGAGCTAGAAGCGGGATATGACTCGCGACAAAAGATTTTGATGTTGACTTTGACAAGTTCACCAATGTTGAACCAATTGTCAATTGTACACACACCAAAAATATTTGATGTATTTTAAAATGAGATTATTTGAGTCATGTTATTAATTATTACAAGCCATAATATAATAAAAGAGAAGCACGAATATATTTTCGGAGTCTTCAATGCTTGTAAGCAGTGCACGGTATCATTTAACACATTCAATGGGTCTATCTCTTGTAGTTGTAAGATGTCCAAAAGTTGTTATATCTTATGTAGATACTGTATTGAAGTTTTTGATACACTAGATAACAAGATTGTTGCGGACTAACTCGATGCCCCGGTCGGACCGGATTAACTTGGACCGCCTTAGCTCACGGAGCAGTCGAACGCGCACACAGTCAATGAAAATGAGAGGTTGACACAAGATGTGATGACGTGGAAAAACCCCCTCAAATAGGTAAAAAATCACGTGACTGGGTCTGTGCCGGTCAAAATCCACTAGCTTCTGGTGATTACAGCGTGTTGGAGAATCAGGGCGACAGTCCGCTCCCGTTACAGCTTGGGAGAGAGAGAGTAAGACTACGACTCCCCGCGGGCAACAGACTGCGCCGCGGGAATGACTTGGATGCAGAAATGCGTGGGATGACACTGATGCTCTGATGTTCGGGGCTGCGCGCACTTGCTTGCAGGGGTCGTCTTCCTCCTTCTGTTAGCTCCGGGACTTAGGCGTTTTCCTCCTGGCGGCGTGCCGGTGGTGCGCTGGTTGCTCGTGGTGACTGGAAGGCGACTCGAGGGAGGAGGCTGACAGAGCTATCACCTGAGGAGGAAGAAGACCGGGAGCCGAAAAGTGAAGAATGAGGAGGCCCTAAGGCTCCTTTTATAGCCTCCGGGGGAGGTTCATGGCGGGCCCCACCACTAACGTAGTGGGTTAGTGAGCGGTTACCCACCTGATCGGACGGTGAGGAGAGCCCCCCCCGGATCGGAAGGCGGGCAGGCCGTCCACGGCGATGGGGCGGCCGGGCAGTGGAGGCGGCCGACCGGCTAGTCGGCGGCGGCCTGGCCGGCAGCCTGGCCGGCGGCTAGGTCGCGGCCTGCAACGGTTCGGTCGGCCTAGCCGCGAGCCCGGCCAGCGGCTAGGCCGTCGGCGGCCATGTGGCTTGGTCGCGGCCTGCGGCCGCGAGGTCGGCCTGGACGCGAGCCCGGCCAGCGGCCAGGCCGCCAGCGGCCTAGCGGATTGGTCGCAGCCTGCGGCGGCAAGGCCTGCGACGGCCGGCCAGGCCGGCGACGATGGCGGCCAGTCCGACGACGACGGCGGTCAGCCCCACGGCGGCGGCGGCGGCGGTTGCTCCCTCAAGGGGGTGGTTTTGGAGGAGAGAGAGAGTGGGCCCTTCCCCCATGATTTTCTCATCATGGGGAGATCATGGGGGGTGGAGTTGACTTAGTCAACCTCATGATCCCATTTTGTGATGAGATCATGGGAAAGCTCTCCCTATAAATGGTGGTGTAACTCATCAAAGATAATTTCAAACAACTATATAATAAGAAGGTGGACGAGGAATGCAAGAGATAATGAGTTGCCTGATTTGCATGACAATTCAAAGTTAGAGTACAGTGAAAAAATTAGAAGTTTGCGTCTTATTTTTGTTCAGTTAGTAAGTGAGGCTTGTGAAATAGAAAAAGGATGCATGTTAATAAGTTCATCAGTACATGATTAAAAAACAGACTTCACAGATAAGAGAACTAGACAATTTTACGGAAAAAACAACATTAATTCCAACTAGAAATCTTGCATCAATAGATCAATCATTATTGACATACACAACACAAGGAATAAAAAAACAAAATACTTCTTGCAAGAAACGCCGTCCAAAGATATGAATAGTGAGAATAAAAAAACCCAGATGAGATGCAAAGATATACATTTATTCATGCATTAGTATGTAACTATATATTTATTCATTCATTAATTCTAAACATTTTCAGGTATTTAAAATTCCATTAACAGAGTAATAGCTATAATTTTTAGAATCAAGCGATCCGTGAAATTACTAGCAGCAGTTTCACGGATTTATTGTTCAAGGTAATCACAGGTAATTGAAAGAGGACTACTTATAAAAAAAACTAATAAATTTTGTAAATTTATTTTTTCAGGAAATGCAAAAGTAGGAGTAGTATTTTGAGTACTATTTATGTGGATCACATTGTTTGACAAAATTTTTAATGACTTATTTTGACAAATCTAGTTCAATCACTTATTTTAGTGGGGGACATTTGAAAACATTCTGATATTGGATAGCAAACTCTCAGGAATGACATTATTTGAAGCCAAAAATTATATAAAAAATTATGTGCGTGAAAGACATATCGTGTAAACTGTACGTAAATAATTATTACATTAAGCATATTTAAGCAAAAAAATTGTAATTCAAAAATTGTAATTTAAAGAAGAAAAAGTTTGAATGTATTCACGCTAATTTTAAATTAATCTAAATGAATAAACTAATTTTAATTTAAAGAAGAAGAATTCACGCTAATTTTAATTTAAAGAATAAACTAATTTTAGTTTAATCTAAATGATCATATGTTCAAAAAATTTGAGTAATAATCAATTTTATATTTAAAGAAGAAGTTCGGCGGTAGATTATTAGAAATGGAATTAACATGGTTATTAGAGGGGTATTTTGGATAGTGAAAAATAACTATAAAGGGAGGAATTAATATCAGGGAGTGATTTAGAGTGGCTTCATCTCTACAATGAAATGTATTCCCTCCATTTCACATGAAAATTTTCTCTCCAATCAGTCGGCAAAAGCTCCTCTAAAAATGAAGATCTTCTCTCTCATCCTCTAAATTTAGTGGAGGGAGAGAGAGGAAATGCGGGCTATACTTTTAAAATTCTTTAATTTATTTATTTATAAAACATATGTATAAAGCTAGGTGTGTGCATAAATATCGGGCCCGGGGGGGCCGGCTCAGGCCCGGCCCGGTAAAAGCCCGGCTAGGCCTGGGCCCGCCCCGGGCCCAGGCATTTCGACTGGCTTCATCTATATGAGCATTTGCCCGGCCCGGGCCAGACCGGGCAAAGCCCGGTTTTTAGGCCCGGGCTAAGCCCGGGGCCAGGCCGGGCAAAGCCCGCGCTCGGCTCCTACACGCCTTTTAAAACTGCGTCTTTTAGGAGAATTTTGAGGATAAGTGTTCAACATGAAAGCTTTAGATCTCGATGATATCTACAACTTTCATGTTGAACACTTTTTTATTTGTGATGGGTTCCACCATATTTTATAAGAGAGAAAGCCCCCCCCCCTGATCCTCACCAAAAGAGGATCATGGGTGGGCCACTCCCCTCATAATCTCTCATGATGAGAATTATGGGGGGGGGGGGGGGGCGGGACCCACTCCCTCTCCTCTGGGAGGAGGGCCGCCACCGCCGGGAAGATCGCCGCCGTCGGACGGTCTAAACCTCCGCCGGCGGCCGGACCTCCCGGGCTTTGCCACGGCCGGACCACCGGCCCCATCGTCAGGGAGGCCGCGGCAGGCCGCCGGCTTGGCCGCGGCTGGCCAAGGCTGGCCTAACTGCCGCCGGCCACGACCCGCCTAGCCGCGGCCGGTCGTAGCCGGCCAAGCCGCAGCCAAGCCCAGCCACGGTAGGCCGCCGACTTGGCCGCAACCGGGCTCGCCGTGGCCAGCCTAGCCGCGGCCGCCTTGCGGCGACTCGGCCTAGCCGCGACCGCCTTGCGACGGCCCGGCCGCGGTCGGCCTTGTCGCGGCTGGACGCCTAGCCGCCGGCGGACCGGCCACGGCAGGCCGCTGGCCGAGCCACGGCAAGCCGCGGTCGGCCCCCGGCGGACCGCCACCTTTGGCCGCCAAGCTGGCCACCCCCGCGGTCGGCCGCCCGACCGGCCACCGCCACCGCTATGACGGCCCACCACCATGGGAGGCCTCCCCACCGTCCGATCAAGGGGAGGCCCTCCTCGCCATTCGATCACGAGGGTAACCACTCACTAACCCACCACTTTAGTGGTGGGGTCCGCCATGATCCTCCCCTAGAGGCTATAAAAGGGACCCCAGGGCCTCTTCATTCTTCACATTTTTCTCTTCTTTGGGTTATCTTCTTCTTCCTCAAGTGAGAGCCCTCCTGCCTCCTCCACCAAGTCGGCTACCGCCCGCCGTGAACCACCACCAGCCACCATCGGCCACCAGCGGCCACCAGTGACCACCAGCTGCTACCAGCGGCTATAAGCGCCCCACCAGCGCGCTGAGAACAAAAGGACGCCCAAGACCTCGAGGAAGCCGAGGGAAGAAGCCATCCAAAGCCAGTAAGCGCGCGCCGCCCCGAGCGCAAGCGCCAGAAGCATCCCGCGCATTTCAATGTCTAAGTCACTTCTACGGTGCAGCCTGTTGCCCGTAGAAAGCTATAGTCTCTCTCTCTCCCCCAAGTTGTAACGGGAGCGGTCTGTCGCCCCGATTCTTCAACACACTGTAATCAAGTTGTAACGGGAGCGTTCTGTCGCCCCGATTCTCCAACACACTGTAATCACCGGAATCTAGTGGAATTTGATCGGCGCATACCCGGTCACGTGGTTTTTTACCCATTTAAGGGGTTTTTTCCACGTCATCACATATTGTGTCAACTTTCTACTTTCATTGACTGTGTGCGCGCTCGACCGCCTCGTGAGCTAAGACGGTCCAAGCAAATCTGGTCCGACCGGGACGTCGAGTTAGTCCGCAATAGTTTGAAACCGTTTAGGCCCCCGATTTGACCCCCGAAAAAAATCACGCGGAACTTTCAAATGTTCCGCGTAATTTTTTTGGGGCCAAATCGGGAGCCTAAACGGCTTCAAATCAAAAAGTGTTCAACATGAAAGTTGTAGATATCGTCGAGATCTACAACTTTCATGTTGAACACTTCTCCTGAAACTGCACGTAGAAGACGCAGTTCAAAAAGGCGCGTATTTCTTTTCTTTTAAAAATATTTTTAAAAAAAAAAAAAGGGCCCGGCCCGGCCCTGGGGGCCTTAGCAGGCCCCCTCCTGGAGTCAGAAGCCCGGCCCGGCTGCAATCAGGGCCCGGTTCGGGAAAGTCCGGGCTTGGGAGGTCCGGGGGGCTTTTTGAACACGACTTAATAAAGCTATAATTTTCGTAGCCGCCAATATATTTCTCCAAATGTAACATATAATATATCAATAAAATCATTTTTTTGAGACCTACAAAACGGGACTAATATTGAGTACTTTCTAATTATTATTTTTGATGCAAAAAGGAGAAGATAAGACATTTTACTGATCAAACTCACGCATACACCAAAATACATTCAAATTACTATGGATAAAATTTTTAAAATTACATTGTTTCATTGCTCTAACCATGTTCTCCAAATATACATATATTATATATACATAAAATAATATCATGTTCTCCAAATATGAAGAACATGATTAGGGTTACTCTAATCATGTTCTCCAAATTTTGAGAACATGATACAATGGAGATCTCTTAATATAGAGATCTCCATTTGAGATGCTTCAAAGATCCATTTGGCACGATTGTGGTAGTCGTAAATGCATGGGTTAAACCGTCATTCGCTAAAGATTACATAACAAACGTCATCTCTTTGAACATAAAAGTGCATAAAGTTCCTTAGATGAGCGTTAATGAATGACAATTTATTCCCTATGTTTATGATCGCCACAACCGTGTCAAACGGAGCCTAAACCGACCAAACCCGACTCAAATTGATCAATTCGATTCTTGCCCCAACCCGAGGATGACATGAATTAGATGGTTAAAGTTACAACTTTAAAAATCTTTTTGTACAGTCACGAGCGAGATCCAATCCGACTTTTTTCTACCCATTCGTTGCATAATTTTCTCCTCGTACTCTCGCTTTGACCTTTTGTTTATGCACATACATCTGCAATTTTTACACCACATCTTTAATGGACAAGATAAGTCCAAAATAAAATCTTGTGGTCAGGAATTTTTAGAATAAAAAAAATATAAAAGGTTAAGAATAACTGAATCCGTTGGATTAAAAGGCAATCCATCATGACCATGAAATGGATCCCCTCCATTTCATTTGAAATGGAGAGGATCCTGATATGCACATCGGGGCACTGTGAATATATATATCACGTGATGGGAGATATATTAGGCCAGTGGTACGAGCCGACCGGCTCGCCGTTAGTTAAGCTGAAGCGAGGGAACCACGTGACTTGAGAAGTCACTCGTGAGTCGTGACGTTATCCTGGGACCACCCGAAGCTGCTTCCATTATTCGCTCGTGCCTCCTACACTACGTCCCACATATGTGAATGTTAATATACGAGCATCTCCGCACGGGCGTAGCCCGTGCTCGATGCTCTCGGGCGGCTCTTGGCCGCATCAGGCGGGCTTCGCCCGCCTGCACACCTGAACCATCAAGTACCGGCGAAGCCCGCCAGATGCGGGAGAAGGCCTCCCGAGAGCATCGAGCACGGGCGTAGCCCGTGCGGAGATGCTCGTATAGTTATATATTTAAAAATAATAATATGTCATCCGCAACATCCAACCAATATCTGAATTTGAAAACATGAACATTTATTTAGGCAATAGTTAATTTTGGAGTCCGTGCGAAGATACGCAATATGTTATCCGCAATATCAAACCAATATTCGAATTTGACAACATGAACATTTATTTAGTCAATAGTTAATTATGGAGCCCAGCGAAGATGTGCGTATTAGTATAAATTTACTTTAATAACAATAATAAGTAATAACTATTGATGGGCTCCACCTTAATTTATAAGAAAAAAGAGACCCCCATGATCCCCATGAATGGAGATCATGGGCGGGCCCCCCTAACCCCCATGATCTCTCATGGAGATCATGGGAGTGGGCCCCCTCTCTCCCCACCATTAGGGGAGGGAACCGCCCCCGGCGGTTCCCCTCCGGCCATGGCCGGCCGGCCACGATCATGGCCGGCCGCGGCCATGGCCGGCCGCGGCCAAGGCCGGCCGCGGCCATGGCCGGCCGCGGCCATGGCCGGCCGCGGCCATGGCCGGCCGCGGCCATGGCCGGCCGCGGCCATGGCCGGCCGCGGCCATGGCCGGCCGCGGCCATGGCCATGGCCCGGCCGGCCGCCGCCGTGGCCATGGCCGCCCGGCCATGGCCGGCCGTGGCCATGGCCATCCCGGCCATGGCCGCCCGGCCATGGCCGGCAGTGGCCATGGCCGCCCCGGCCATGGCCGCCCCGGCCATGGCCGCCCCGGCCATGGCCGGCAGTGGCCATGGCCGCCCCGGCCATGGCCGGCCGTAGCCATGGCCGCCCCGGCCATGGCCGCCATGGCCGGCCATGGCTGGCCATAGCCATGACCGCCCCGGCCATGGACGACCGTGGCCATGGCCGGCCGTGACCTTGGCCGCCGTCGGCCTCCCTCGCCGGCCGCCCGGCTGCCGCCGCCGTCATGACGGCCCGCTATCATGGGAAGCCCTCCCCGCCGTCCGATCGGGGGAGAGGCCCCACCGGCCGTCCGATCGGGACAAAACCACCCACTAACCCACTAGGTTAGTGGTGGGGCCCGCCATAACTTCCCCCTGGAGTCTATAAAAGGACCCCAGGGGCTCCTCATTTCCTAACTTTCTCCTCCTACGCTTCTTCTTCTTCTTCTTCTTCTTCTTCCTCAGGTGGGAGCTTTCCCGTTCTTCTCCGCCGGCGGCCACCCCTCGTCGCCAACCACCAGCGACCGCCTCTCGCCGCCAACCACCGGCCGCCGCCCGAGGCCTCCAGCGGCCCCTAGTGGCTATCAGCTCCTGCCAACAGCTACCAGAACCTATCATCGGCTATTTGCACCCCACCAGAGCTCAGTTACCAAGGAAACACTCAAAGGACCGAGAAAGACGCACAAAGGAAGCAGTGACAACCTCTGGACACGCGTCGCCTCTGAGCGCACGCGACTGAAGCATCCCGCGCATTCCACCATCCAAGTCCCGTTGGCGAGGCAGTCTGTTGCCCACCAACGAGCGCATATACTCTCTCTCTCCTCAAGATTGTAACGGGAGCGGCCTGTCGCCCCGATTTCCCCCGTCAAATTGTAACCTCCAACAATCTAGTGGATTTTGATCGGCACCGACCCGGTCACGTGGTTTTTCACCCAGTTGAAGGGTTTTCCACGTTAAAACCTCCCGTGTCCATCCCCCATTTTTCAATTGACTGTGTGCGCGCTCGACCGCTCCGCGAGCTAAGGCGGTCCAAGAATATCCGGTCCGACCGGAGCATCGAGTTAGTCCGCAACAGTTTGGCGCCGTCTGTGGGAAACATTCCCAATATCCTTCGCAGAGCAAGTTCATCACAATGGCAAAGAGGAGTACCCGCACCGCAGAAGGATCCGCACTTGGCGGACACACTGAGCCTGCACGATCTCACTCTCTGGTAGATGTGCCACTGACCGCTGAAGCAGCGCTCGCCCCTGTCGCCGCTCTGGAGGGGCGTGTCCGCCAAATGAAGGAGCAGCAGACAGAAATGCTCACACTGCTTCGGAACTTGGGAGCGCCTCCAGCTCCGCCCAGGTCACCCCCGCCAGCTAACCATCCTCCACTTTTTAATCCACCAAGGAACCAGGAAGACCCTGTGGAGCAGGAAGGACCCGAAGATCATTCAGATGCCGCCAGTTCGGCTCATCCCCATCTAGGAAGAGCAAGGGCAGATCGCCCCCACGATCCAGTTAACGATGCTCCCATCCACCCTCTACTAACTCGTCAAGAGATCAGGGAGGCTGTGGCTGAAGAATGCCGCCAAGCCGCAAGAAGAGATTTCCACCCTCAGCGAACGCTTTATCAAGGCTCCCCCTTGACCCAGCAGATCCTCGATCATCCAATTCCACTCGGGTTCAAACTCCCAAGCGTCGAAACATTCGACGGAACTGACGATCCACTCGAGCATGTCAATCATTTCACCACCATCATGAGGATCTTCCATGCCACCGATCAATTGTTATGTCAAGTATTCCCAACTACTCTCAAAGGGCAAGCTCGAACATGGTTCCACTCTTTAAGGCCCGGTACCATTGCTAGTTTTGCCGAGCTAACCAGACAATTCTCCGACCAATTCATCGCTAATCGAAAGATTGTCCGTGATCCATCTCATCTCTCTGGAATCCGCCAGAACGAAGGGGAAACCCTCAAAGAATTCTTTCGACGTTTCACTGCAGAAGCTCGCCAGATCCCGGGCGTCGACCCCGAACTCCTACGTGGAGTATTCCTGGGGGGCCTTCGCCCCAGCGGCTTTTATTCGGCACTCATGAGAGAGACCGTACCCAACTACCCGGATCTGGTGCACAGAATTGAGGCACAGATAGCCGCAGACGAAGCTATTGAAGCTCATAGGCGACAGTTTGATGGGGTACAGAAAAGGCAAAGAGATAAAGAGCCGGCTCCTCAACGGCAGGAAGGAAGATTCCATGAGGAACGTCGAGCCGGACAACGCAGGCGTGACGCGCAGAGAGATCCCCCTAGGGACTATACCCCTCTCAACACTTCCCGCACCAACGTTTTGTATGCCATTCAGAATGAACCAGCATTACAGCGACCAAGGCAACCACCTCCTAATCCTAAGAACGATCAATCAAAGTATTGTGAATATCATCGGACAACCGGGCATACCACTGAAGAATGTGCTCGTCTAAAGGAGGAAATCGAGCGTTTAGTCCGTTTAGGACTGCTCGGTAGATTTCTGCAAGGAAGGGTCCAAGAGCAGCGAGACCCGCCTAGGCGACCCAGGGACCATCAGAATGCCCCGCCAGCGCCCGAAGGAGGAAGGCAAGCAGTAGGAAACATTGAGACTATTGCCGGGTCACCTATTCTAACCTCACAGATACTGTCAGTCCACTCTGTAAAGGAAGCCCATGAAGATAAAAGAAGAAAGCAGGACACCACCATATCATTTGGGGATGAAGACCTTATCAACGTCCGAATCTCGCATCAAGACCCGCTCGTAATTAGCGCCGGAATCGGAAATCCCTGCTATAACGTTAAGCGAATCCTCGTCGATAATGGCAGTTCAGTCGACGTCCTTTTTTCCACCACTCTGCAGAGTATGAATATATCTCGACAGTAGCTAACTCCAGCCGCGGGACCAATATATGGTTTCGACAACCATCAGGTCCAAGTCATCGGAACAGTCACTCTACCAGTCACGTTGGGAGAATTCCCAAGACAGATTATGCATGAAGCTCAATTCGTGGTAGTAGATTCAAACTCAGCATACAACGCTATATTCGGAAGGCCAGTTCAGACTACCTTCAAGGCCATCCCATCTATCCCCCATCTAGCAATGAAGTTCCCTACTCCTGGAGGAATTGGAGTAGTACGCGGAAACCAGGAAGCCGCAAGGAGTTGTTATTCCAAGCAAGCACAGCCCACCGAGCCTACCACGCTAAACATCGATGACTTCGACCTCAGAGATGAAGCAGTTCTGCAGCGGGGGGCACCCTCCGAAGGTCTAATTGAAGTCCCCCTCTCTTCGACAAAGCCGGATCGCACCGTCCAGCTTGGATCCCTCTTACAGGAGCACGAGAGGGAAGAATTAGCAGCCTACCTCCGCAAGAATAAGGATATCTTTGTCTAGTCCCCAGAAGATATGCCTGGGATCGACCCTCAGGTCATCCGCCACTCCCTCAACATCAACCCTGCATGTAAGCCCGTCATTCAAAAGAAGAGGAATTTCGCCCCTGAGAGGCTCCAAGCAATAGAAGAAGAGGTTGAAAAACTCCTGCGCGCGCAATTCATTCGAGAAGTTGGCTACCCTGCTTGGGTAGCTAACGTTGTCCTAGTAAAGAAATCCTCAGGAAAGTGGAGAATGTGCGTGGATTATACAAATCTCAACCAGGCTTGCCCTAAGGACAGCTTTCCACTTCCCAGGATCGATCAACTAGTTGACTCAACCGCCGGACATCAACTGCTTAGCTTCATGGACGCCTACTCTGCATACAACCAGATTCGAATGGATCCGACCGACGAGGAACACACGGCTTTCCGTACCGACAAAGGAATTTATTGCTACAAGGTAATGCCATTCGGACTTAAAAATGCAGGAGCCACCTACCAGCGGCTCATGAACAAGATCTTTAAACAACTCATCGGCAGGTCCATGGAAGTATATGTAGACGATATGCTGGTTAAGAGCATTCGCCGAGAAGACCATTTAGAAGACCTAGAAAATTGTTTCAGGATCCTCAGACAATATGGAATGAAGCTCAACCCAAGCAAGTGCGCCTTCGGTGTCACTTCCGGAAAATTTTTGGGGTTCATGGTTACCCAGCGAGGAATAGAGGCCAATCCTGAGAAAATTAAGGCTCTCGAAGAAATGTCTCCACCCAGATCACTTAAAGATGTACAACGGCTGAACGGAAGAATCACAGCGCTATCCCGATTCCTAGCTCGATCAGGGGACAAGTACCTCCCTTTCTTCAAAATTCTCTGAGGAGCACGAAGCTCAGGGTTTCAATGGACCGATGAGTGTCAATCAGCCTTTGAATCCCTAAAGCAGTACCTGGCCTCTCCTCCACTTCTATCCAAGCCAGCTCCCGGAGAAATTCTCTTTTTATATCTTGCCATCACACCAGCAGCCCTAAGTTCAGTCCTAGTAAAAGACGAAGGGGGAATTCAACGCCCCATCTACTACCTGAGCAAAATCCTTTCTGATACCGAAACCCGCTACCCAGCAGCAGACAAAACAGCCTTAGCACTTGTCTTTTCCGCAAGAAAACTCCGTCCCTACTTCCAGGCACACACTATTAAGGTCCTAACCGAGCTACCACTCCGGGCCATTCTTCAAAAACCCGAAGCATCCGGTCGATTGGTTAAGTGGGCTGTCGAGTTGAGTGAGTTCGATATCCACTTCCTCCCGCGCCCCGTCATCAAGTCTCAGGTTTTGGCCGACTTCATTGTAGAGAACACTCTACCGATGGAAACAAAATTTGCACCCACGGAAGCCGGACGAACATGGACGTTATACGTAGACGGGGCCTCAGGGGCTGAAGGTGCTGGGGCAGGCCTGCTCCTCATTAATCCAGAACTCATTACTCTAGAATATGGACTCCGACTAAAATTCCCTGCCACAAACAATGCAGCAGAATACGAAGCCCTCATCGCGGGACTCAAGCTCGCCATCAGCTGCCAGGTCAAGCAGCTGATCATTTACTCTGACTCGCAACTTGTTGTCTCGCAGGTAGAAGGAGAATTTGAAGCCAAGAATGAACAGCTATCCCAATACCTGAAACTCGTCAAGTCCCTTCTCATCCAAATCCCACAAATCCAAATTATGCATATCCCTCGAGAACAAAATAACAAGGCAGATGCCCTGTCAAAGCTGGCCACTTCTTCAACGCAATACCAAACAAGAAGGCGCCAAGTTGAAGAAATAGTCTTCCCCAGTATTCACGGCCCGTGGGAAGTAGCAGAAGTCAATAAAGCAGAGGAATCATGGACAGCCCCACTAATCGCCCATCTGAAGGGCCAACTGTCACCGGAAGATCAAAAGGAGGCTCGTCGCCTGAGAATGAGAGCGGCAACATTCACTCTGATAGACGGGGAGCTATACAAACGGTCCTTTGCAGGACCCTACCTGAAGTGCCTATCAGGAGAAGATGTCGAGTACACGCTCCGCGAAGTTCACCAAGGAATATGCGGCGAACATCTCGGGGGAAAAGCCCTGGCCAGGAAAATCCTACGGCAAGGATTTTACTGGCCAACCATGAAGAAGGAAGCGACAGAATTCGTTCAGAAGTGCAAGAGCTGTCAAGTACACGCTAACATTCCCCGGCAGCCCCCGGTAGCCCTCACGTCGATACAAGGAGCCTGGCCGTTCGCACAATGGGGAATAGACCTCCTTGGACCTTTGCCATTAGCTTCCGGTCAAAGGAAATTCATCATTATGGCAATCGATTATTTTATCAAGTGGATCGAAGCAGAACCACTGGCCAAGATAACCGAAGAGAACGCCAAACAGTTCGTCTGGAAGAACATCGTATGTCGCTTCGGCATACCGGCAATCATTATCACAGACAACGGCACTCAATTCACTGGAAAGTCCTTTACCAAGTTATGTGAAGACTTAAAGATAGCATTGCGACACACAGCAGTATCACATCCCCAATCCAATGGGCAAATTGAAGTAACCAACCGTACTATCTTAAAGGGACTAAAAACACGACTAGAAGATGCTGGGGGGCAATGGGTGGATGCTCTTCCTAATGTGCTATGGGCATATCGCACCACAGAGAGAACGCCTACCGGAGAAACTCCTTATAATCTATGTTATGGAACGGAGGCTATTATACCCGTCGACATTGGCGTCCCTAGTCCTCGGACATCCGACTTCGATCCTCAGATAAACAACGAGGCGCTCCGAGACAACCTTGACCTGATCTTCGAAGTACGAGAAGAAGCCGCTCTTCGCGCCGCCGCCTACAAACAACGCACAGCCCGCTACTACAACCGCCGGGTAAAGGCCCGCTCAATCAACATCGGAGACCTAGTCCTTCGCACCTTGGAAGCTGCCGGGAAGGGAACACAAGGCGACAAGCTATCTCCAACATGGGAAGGACCATTCGTTGTCACCGCTATGGTGAAGCCAGGCACATACAAGCTACGAAACGCCGAAGGAAAGATTCTCCCACGCACCTGGAACGCACAAAATCTACGCCGCTTTTACCAGTGACACATTACGACTCTTTTATGCCGTCATTTTCAATTCAAGACTAGGTGATCTATATAAGTCACAAACCTGATCTCATGCAAATACTTTGAATCACGCTTATTACTCAAAGAATTACCTTTTATTTTCTGTAAACACTGCATGTTCTAACGAAATTCAAAGCCGTGGGCCTGTCCCACGCGACACCGTGGGGGCCTGCCCCCCTCACGAAGAAGCCGCGAGCCTGTCTCGCGCGAAAAGCCGTGGGCCTGTCCCACGCGACACCGTGGGGGCCTTCCCCCCTCACGAAGAAGCCGCGAGCCTGTCTCGCGCGAAAAGCCGTGGGCCTGTCCCACGCGACACCGTGGGGGCCTGCCCCCCTCACGAAGAAGCCGCGGGCCTGTCTCGCGCGAAAAGCCGTGGGCCTGTTCCACGCAACACCGTGGGGGCCTGCCCCCCTCACGAAGAAGCCGCGAGCCTGTCTCGCGCGAAAGGCCATGGACCTGTTCCACGCAACACCATGGGGGCCTTCCCCCCTCACGAAGAAGCCGCGAGCCTGTCTCGCGCGAAAGGCCATGGACCTGTTCCACGCAACACCATGGGGGCCTGCCCCCCTCACGAAGAAGCCGCGAGTCTGTCTCGCGCGAAAGGCCATGGACCTGTTCCACGCAACACCGTGAGGACTTGACCCCCTCACAAAGAAGCCCACATACAAACTAGGCCGCGAGCCAGGCCCACACACTATCTCATGTCAAAATACAAAAACATCATGACAAAGATCAACTCCCACAAACAACCATCTCGTGGCAAAATACATCTATGCAAAACGCAGGACAACGACATACAAGTAAGGCTATCATAACAAACAACGAATGGGAGCCCTAACAGCGACA
This sequence comes from Platanthera zijinensis, assembly GCA_039513925.1. Lineage (NCBI taxonomy): Eukaryota > Viridiplantae > Streptophyta > Magnoliopsida > Asparagales > Orchidaceae > Platanthera > Platanthera zijinensis. Next base: position 158,526,927 of record CM077091.1, read on the forward strand.
ATCTCAAAAGCTATGATAGAAACAAATGACTACAAATAAACAACGAGGCAGACAAAAGCAGGTAAATACTACAGCTACTCATCATCAGCATCTGAGCTAAAACGCTTATTATCTGAAACGTCCGCGAAGCTGAAACTGGAAGTATCACACCCAAGATGCTTCCCTATGAAGCGAAAAGCCTTCGAAACACCACGACGAAGCGCTAACTGGCGCATGTCATCCATCTGAGGCTCTACTTCCTTGGACCAAATGTCATCACGAACCTCCTCCGCGATCAGGCTACGATCCCGCATATAGTCCAAGGACTCCAGGTACTCCGCGAGGCCTGCGGCCTTCAATTCTGATGTACGGTCATCCAAAGATAACATCTCTACCTGCGCCCTCGTCGCACAAAGCTGGGTCTCAAGGCCTGCAACCTCATCTCGCGCCGCGTGCAATTGAGTCTCCAAGCCAGATATTTCCTCCCTCGCATGTTTCAACATCTGGGCAGTCCTCTCCACCACGGCTTTCTCCACATCCAAGGAAGCACGCACGTCTTCTAGCTCAGACTTCAGCTCTAACCCAACTCGATGATACTGCGCGATGTCCCGGTCATGTTCTTCCTTGAGAGAAGAAAGTGAACCCATCGATAGTCGAAGCTTCTCCTGCAAAGCAAGATAGCCATCCTTCAGGCTCACGTAATGATCGTTCCAGGTGACCGCTATCTGCGCCTGAGTCTCGATCTGCAAAAGGAAAACACGCAATTAGCCGCCTTCAAACAAAAAACAGAAGAAGGAGGGAGAAACAATAAGGCACCAACTTACCGCATCACTCATCGCCTTCAAAGAGGAAGACATCCGAGGAACCGCTGCGCTAGCAAGCGCCCGTGGAGTCGGGGAAACAGGTAACTGTGTCTCTGGGACTGAATCATCAGAGGCTACCACCACAACGTCAACATCACTATCGGGGGCCATGACCGCTTTTCTCTTGCGGCCTCCTCCTCCCTGAGAAGACGACACCGCCCGTCCTGTGCCAACAGAAATACCACATCCCAACAATCACTTCTCTTCGACAAACGCATATATGTTGAAGAGACGGTTAGCCAATTCACGAGGCTCGGAAAATCCCAACACAGGAGAGAAGTCTCGCTCCCTCCCTTTCACACGGCGACAACGGTCGGGAAGCGCATTCCACACCTCAGGAAGACCTCAAGAGTTCTTCACATATCCGAACAAAGTGTTACCGTGACGACGATCTTTGCGAGACTCAAACTCCAGCCAAACCTTGTTGCTGCGCAACTCGATCCGCTCACCACCATCAAAGCGCACGTCGCACCAATCACGGAACTGGTCTAAAGAAAGAGAGCCCCCGTGCTCACGAAAAAAGCAATCAAGCCCATGATACGAGTAACCCCGGTAGGGGCAAACTGGGAAATAGGAACTCCGCAAAACTTCAGAATCTCCACCACCTCGTCGCAGGGAGGAAGACGGAAACCAGATCTGAGCAACACTTCGCAGACAGTCAGCCAACCACGGGGAGGATTTTGAACCCGCTCCTCGGGACGCGGGATCCTCACCTCCAAGTCTGAAGGAAGCCCAAACTTTGTTCTCCAAATAGCAACGCCGTCTTCAGTCAAGGAGGAGCGTAGACGCATTGGTCCAGCAGAGCGCTTCGGTACCTGCACACCGCAAAAAATTAGTCATTTCAAAATAGTAAAAATCACGCACAACCCTCTCCATGGCCGCGCACGGCCTGCGCGCAAGCACCGCCGGCGCGCGCGCGTACACGCAGCCTCACCAAGTCCGGCCAGCAAGCACGCGGCCGACACGCACAGCCTGCGCACGCGGCCTGTGCGCGCGCGCGGCCTGCATGCGCGGCCGACACGCGAACGGCCAGCACGCGCGCACGCCCTGCACGCCAGCAGCCAGCGCGCACGGCATACGCGCGCAAGGCCTGCGCGCGCGACCTACGCGCGCGCGGCCTGCGCGCGCAGCCTGCGCGCGGCCTGCGCGCGCAGCCTGCGCGCGGCCTGCGCGCCAGCATACGCGCGCAAGGCCTACGCGCGCGGCCTGCGCGCGCGCGGCCTGCGCGCAAGGCCAGCGCGCAAGGCCTGCGCGCGCGGCCTGCGCGCGCGCGGCCTGCGCCCGCGCGGCATGCGCGCAAGGCCAGCGCGCGCGCAGCCTGCACGCACGCGGCCGGCGCGCACGACCCGCGCCCGCACGGCCTGCGCGCAAGGCCAGCGCGCGCGGTCCGCACGCAAAGCCTGCGCGCGGCCTGCGCGCGCTCGGTCCCTCTCCCGCAACGGTGGCACACCCCCAACTCCTACTCCTTGCCGGCCCTCGCGCGAGCCCGTCTGGCGTCCGCTTTCCAAACTAACACGAACCGGCATACCTTGGAGCCGCTCACCATCGCCGCCATCCCGGATTCCACGTCGGCAATCACCACCGCAACCAGAGTTAAAAATCTCTACCCGTGCTCGCTTCCCTCCCAACTGAAAGAGATTTGGGGGGCAATTGATGGGCTCCACCTTAATTTATAAGAAAAAGGAGACCCCCATGATCCCCATGAATGGAGATCATGGGCGGGCCCCCCTAACCCCCATGATCTCTCATGGAGATCATGGGAGTGGGCCCCCTCTCTCCCCACCATTAGGGGAGGGAACCGCCCCCGGCGGTTCCCCTCCGGCCATGGCCGGCCGGCCACGATCATGGCCGGCCGCGGCCATGGCCGGCCGCGGCCATGGCCGGCCGCGGCCATGGCCGGCCGCGGCCATGGCCGGCCGCGGCCATGGCCGGCCGCGGCCATGGCCGGCCGCGGCCATGGCCGGCCGCGGCCATGGCCGGCCGCGGCCATGGCCGGCCGCGGCCATGGCCGGCCGCGGCCATGGCCGGCCGCGGCCATGGCCGGCCGCGGCCATGGCCGGCCGCGGCCATGGCCGGCCGCGGCCATGGCCGGCCTCGGCCATGGCCGGCCGCGGCCATGGCCATGGCCCGGCCATGGCCGGCCTCGGCCATGGCCGGCCTCGGCCATGGCCGGCCACGGTCGGCCCCGACCATGGCCCCGACCATGGCCGGCCGCCGCCGTGGCCATGGCCGCCCGGCCATGGCCGGCCGTGGCCATGGCCGCCCCGGCCATGGCCGCCCGGCCATGGCTGCCCCGGTCATGGCCGCCCGGCCATGGCCGGCAGTGGCCATGGCCGCCCCGGCCAGGGCCGCCCCGGCCAGGGCCGCCCCGGCCATGGCCACCCGGCCATGGCCGGCCGTGGCCATGGCCGCCCCGGCCATGGCCGCCCCGGCCATGGCCTCCCCTGCCATGGCCGGCCATAGCCATGACCGCCCCGGCCATGGACGGCCGTGACCTTGGCCGCCGCCGGCCTCCCTCGCCGGCCGCCCGGCTGCCGCCGCCGTCATGACGGCCCGCCATCATGGGAAGCCCTCCCCGCCGTCCGATCGGGGGAGAGGCCCCACCGGCCGTCCGATCGGGACAAAACCACCCACTAACCCACTAGGTTAGTGGTGGGGCCCGCCATAACTTCCCCCTGGAGCCTATAAAAGGACCCCAGGGGCTCCTCATTTCCTAACTTTCTCCTCCTACGCTTCTTCTTCTTCTTCTTCTTCTTCTTCCTCAGGTGGGAGCTTTCCCGTTCTTCTCCGCCGGCGGCCACCCCTCGTCGCCAACCACCAGCGGCCGCCTCTCGCCGCCAACCACCGGCCGCCGCCCGAGGCCTCCAGCGGCCCCCAGTGGCTATCAGCTCCTGCCAACAGCTACCAGAACCTATCATCGGCTATTTGCACCCCCACCAGAGCTCAGTTACCAAGGAAACACTCCAAGGACCGAGAAAGACGCACAAAGGAAGCAGTGACAACCTCTGGACACGCATCGCCTCTGAGCGCACGCGACTGAAGCATCCCGCGCATTCCACCATCCAAGTCCCGTTGGCGAGGTAGTCTGTTGCCCACCAACGAGCGCATATACTCTCTCTCTCCTCAAGATTGTAACGGGAGCGGCCTGTCGCCCCGATTTCCCCCGTCAAATTGTAACCTCCAACAATCTAGTGGATTTTGATCGGCACCGACCCGGTCACGTGGTTTTTCACCCGGTTGAAGGGTTTTCCACGTTAAAACCTCCCGTGTCCATCCCCCATTTTTCAATTGACTGTGTGCGCGCTCGACCGCTCCGCGAGCTAAGGCGGTCCAAGAATATTCGGTCCGACCGGAGCATCGAGTTAGTCCGCAACAACTATTATTATTTATAATTATAATAATATAATATATATTATAATAATAATATAGAAATAAAGCATATATATCTATTTATTATGCACACGGACTAACACACTCTCTCTCCGCCTAAGTCTCTCTCTCTCTGCTTCTCTCTCTCTCTTTCAAGCATATAATTCTTTTTATTATATATACCGGCTAACTCTCTCTTTCCCCGCCTCTCTCTCTCTTTGCCTCTCTCTCTCACTCTCTCTCTCTCCGCCTAACTCTCTCTCTCCGCCTAAATTTCTTTCTCTTTCCTGTTCTTCACCGGAAATAGGTTTAGGACACCTTTTCTTTTGTTTAATCATTAATGATAATAACAAAGAGTGGATGAGATCGATGGACCTCAATCGGACGGCAGATAACAGCATGACTGACACCACAGATGAATATTCTTATTACTGTAGAGATATAAATATTACTACTATCCTCCTGTTCACTCACATAGCCACATGTGCGAGCATGCTATCATCGCATTGCATTATAAATAGAATAAAATACATAGGGAAAATACAAATATTTTTTGTATTTCAAGGAGAATACCTACATTTTCATCTCTGAAGAGAAACTATTATTTGTATTTTCAAGGAGAAAATACAAATTAATATTATTATTGTGGTGATTATGAACCTTTGCTTTATAAACTTGGTCCACTTTTTTGTTCAAAATTAACTCATCGAACGGACCCTAAGGGCACGAGACGAGCATCTCTTTTTGATCTTATATATGTTATGACCGTTAGATTTTACTGTGGAGCGGAGATAATGATTAGTTGTGGGGATGGAGCTTGCATGCACCTAATTATTAATTACTAATTAGTAATTAAGTAATTAATTAGTGTGATGATCCTCCTTGCCCTTCTTACAGGGCTTCAAACCAAACCATACATGCTAATAAATTATGGTTAATGTTGCACCATTATTTTTTTCTTAATAAATAAAGTTATATGCCATATTTGTTGGGATCCGAAGCAGTGCTGAAGTGCAGAATACTTGATGCTAGCACAAGTAATAATAATAGAAAACACAAAGGCGCAAAAGGAACACAAGAATAACGTGGTTCCCGCTGAATGGGTACGTCCACGAGCAGAAATGGCAGTCACAATCTCATTCAACACAAAATACACAGTGTTACAAATGGGGTTAAATTACCCCTGTACAAAATGAGATAAAACGTGACTCCCGGATACCTTGCGGCAAAACGGCCAAAGAAAGAGGATGTCCCTCAAGGCCAAGCACGGCGGCAGCCCAAACTCCGACGACGTCTCTCCGACAACGGCGTCTCCTCCCAAATGGCAGCAGGCAGCCGCCCCTTTCCCAATCTCGGCACAGCGGCAGTGGCGTCTTCACACGACGACGGCGGCGGCCCTTCCTCCACAAACAGTGGCAGCAGCCCTCTCCACAACAGCGGCAGCAGCCCCCTTTCCCAAATGGCAGCAAGGCCGACGCACCTCCAGCAAGAGGCGGCGAGAGAGAGAGAGAGAGAGAGAGAGAGAGAGAGAGGGCGAAGGAGCAGGGAGAGCGGCGAAGGGCGATCGGCCGGCGGCTTCTCCTGATGAGACTGAGAGAGAGAGAGAGAGAGACGCAAAGAGAGAGAGAGTCGGCTAGGGTACAACCGGAGCAAAAGGTTCCCGTGGTGGTTATATAGGATCAAAACCTGAAATATATATAAATATATATATAGCCTATTCAGAAAATCTGAATAAAAGAGGCAGGAAAAGGAAGGTTGCAACCTGCTTTTCCGAGGTTGCAATCTTTCTGTCAGAATTTAATAATTTAGAAAAATTTGCCCTTTTAATTTCCTTGCGCGTCTGGAGGTTTGGTACGGGCTTGGGGAGTTAATGGAGGCAAAAACCTAACAAACTCCACCTGCCGAAATAACTCTAACCAACCAAGTTGCCACCAAGAACGATGCAAATTGCATCAACTGAATCTGCTCCCGCCAAGGGCAGATAAAGGGAACTCTTTCAATCTGAGTAGTACACAAACTGCACTGACCTGACTACTCCAGAAATGCTCCACCTGAAGCAAAGGTTTAACTGCTCCACCTCCAGCGGTGGTATCCCAAAGCAAAGGAAATATCACAGACTCTAGAAATGATGTGCGCGGGGAGAGAAATGAAGAATGCAAACATATCAACAATTGAATGCAAACTAAAACTTATCTCAACAGGATAAAGGGAACCCCTATACGAGCTAATCAGGAAATGTTGATTAGACACACACACTAAGCTCATGTGACGATTGAGTAACAATGAAAGAGCTTAGGTACTAGGGTGAAACAAAAGCATTCATACAACGGAGTAATGACCGGAATAAATAACCCAAAGATAGGTTATAAGAAAGATAACAGGAATAACATGAACATAATGAGGGGAAAGGAAAACAAGCAACATAGGGAACAAACGGAACAAGAAGCACGAACATATAAGCGGAAAGTAGAAGAGCAGAGAGAAGGATGACCTAGATGAGGTTATCCCCCACATCCTCAAAGCACATGGATATGTCAGACTTCCCCTTTTCATCACCAGTGCTCTTCCTTTTTTCTTTGTTTTGAAGCTTCCAGCAGTCCTTGATCACGTGACCCTTCTTCTTACAGTATTTGCAGTATAAATCTGAACTGCCCTTTGACTTAGACTTGCCCCCTCTATCAGAACCAGAATGACCCCGAGAGTATAGAATGGAGTCTTCAGTAACACGAGAATTTAAAGACCGCTTCCGGATGTCATCTGAGAGTAGGGCCGCAGTCACCTCTTCCAAGTCCAAGACATCCTTACTGTAGGTAAGGGTAGTAACCATGCTCTCATAGAGCTTTAGAAGAGAGTTCAAAAGGATCACTGCTTTGTCCTCTTCATCCACCTGAATATCCATGCTGAGACACTCCGATAACAGTTTGTTGAAACTGTTCAGGTGGTCATGAATAGAGGATCCCTCCTTCATGCTAAACTTGTATAGCTACTGCTTGAGGTAGATCCGGTTGGGGAGAGACTTTGTCATATAGGTACTCTCCAACTTTGTCCAAATGCCAGAGGCAATCGTCTCTAAAAGAACTCCATATAGCACGTCATCATGTAGGCAAAGCTGTATGGTGGACAACGCTTTGAGATCCAGGTCCTCCCACATACGATCAGAAACCTCAACATCCTTACTAGTCTTGCCCAGTAGGGCACGGTGTAAGCCTTCTTTTATAAGTAGTGCACGAACTTTGACCTGTCATAGACCAAAGTTTTGTCTCCCGTCAAACTTGGCCACAACACCAGGAATAGACGAAGCCATCGAGAACGGAACGCAGAAACTGCACAGAACACAAAACTTGAGTTGGCGACCTCAGCAGTAGACAACTAAAGGGGATAGCCAGCGGACCAACGGTCGTAAACTACCGCACCTAAGTGTACACTCGAGATCAGAAACAACTCATCCTTTAAACAATGGTGTCAGCCCGCAACCTGCCTCTGATACCACTTGTTGGGATCTGAAGCGGTGCTGAAGTGCAGAATACCTGATGCTAGCACAAGTAATAATAATAGAAAACACAAAGGCATAAAAGGAACACCAGAATAACGTGGTTCCCGCTGAATAGGTACGTCCACGGGCAGAAATGGCAGTCACAATCTCATTCAACACAAAATACACAGTGTTACAAATGGGGTTAAATTACCCCTGTATAAAATGAGATAAAAAGTGACTCCTGGATACCTTGCGGCAAAACGGCCAAAGAAAGAGGATGTCCCTCAAGGCCAAGCACGGCGACAGCCCAAACTCCGACGGCGTCTCTCCAACAACGGCGTCTCCTCCCAAATGGCAGCAGACAGCCGCCCTTTCCCAATCTCAGCACATCGGCAGTGGCGTCTTCACACGACGACGGCGGAGGCCCTTCCTCCACAAACAGCGGCGGCAGCCCTCTCCATAACAGCGGCAGCAGCCCCCCTTTCCCAAACGGCAGCAAGGCCGGCGCACCTCCAGCAAGAGGCGGCGAGAGAGAGAGAGGGAGAAGGAGCAGGGAGAGCGGCGAAGGGCGATCGGCCGGCGGCTACTCCTGATGAGACCGAGAGAGAGAGAGAGAGAGAGAGAGAGAGAGACGCAAAGAGAGAGAGAGCTGGCTAGGGTACAATTGGAGCAAAAGGTTTCCGTGGTGGTTATATAGGATCAAAACCTGAAATATATATAAATATATATAGCCTATTCAGGAAATCTGAATAAAAGAGGCAGGAAAAGGAAGGTTGCAACCTGCTTTTCCGAGGTTGCAACCTTTCTGCCAGAATTTAATAATTTCAGAAAATTTGCCCTTTTAATTTCCTTGCACGCCCGGAGGTTTGGTACGGACTTGGGGAGTTAATGGAGGTAAAAACCTAACAATATTGTCAATGTTTGTTAATATAAAAAAGCATTAGATGCACTAATGAATGCAAAAAATGAAGACTTTTTTGTGTGTCATCAGTATTCATTACATAAGATCAGTATTCATTACAATATTTTTAGTATTTATCAACACTCGATTTTGCAACATATATAAAAATATCACTACAACATTTTTGGCCTTTAGTAACACCTACTTGACAACATTTAAAAAACTGTTGTCAAAGCCTATATAGAGTGTTGAAGCCAAAAATGACCAAAGCCAAAATTGACTTCTATGGAGTTCGACCATTGGGGAAATGGGTGACCTCACACCTACTATGCTCGGAAGAAACGTCACGGACCGAAGACTTAGGAAGCTATGAACTGACCCTCGGCTCTAGCGTGGAGGTCCCACCTCACACCCGGAAGACCTTTGAGGTCTCCCCCTCCCTAGCCAATGCTTGAGCTAGGTGCCTTGGAGGAAGAAAGCCAAAGAGATTTTTGTGGCTAAGGAAAGAATGAAAAAGTCCCTCTCCAAGGCACCCTCAAGGGTCTATTTATAGTTTTTCCAAGTCCTGGGGGTAAAATGACCAAAATGCCCTTAGGACAAAAACGCCTCCAGCCAATAGAAAACCTCCACACCGGGGGGCAAAAAGGGAAAATCCACCTCGGGGGTAAAACGGTAAAAGCATGAGAGGTCACGCCCTCCGGCCACCCCCCCCCCCCCCGGTCAGTCTCGCCCGGCCTGACCGCGAGGCCACGAGGGAGGGGCGAGAACCCGGCCCCGGGCTGGTCTCGCCCTGCCTGCCCTCGCCTGGCCGCGAGGCAGGGGCGAGAACCCGGCCCCGGGCCGGTCTCGCCCCGCCTGGCCGCGAGGCAGGGGCGAGAACCCAGCCCCGGGCCGGTCTCGCCCCGCCTGCTCTCGCCCCGCCGCGAGGCAGGGGCGAGAATCCGGCCCCGGGCTGGTCTCGCCCCGCCTGCCCTCGCCTAGCCGCGAGGCAGGGGCGAGAACCCGGCCCCGGGCCGGTCTCGCCCCGCCTGCCCTTTCCTAGCCGTGAGGCAGGGGGGAGAACTCGGCCCCGGGCCGGTCTCGCCCCGCCTGCCCTCGCCTGGCCGCGAGGCAGGGGTGCGCCTCTGGACTCCGGTCGGTCCCGCAGCTTCCCCTCACGCCTATCATGTCGGGACGGGTGTCTGCCTACTCGCCGCCCCCGCCCCTCAAAGGGGCTCAAAAGCTTAAAACTTACTAGCATGCGTTATGCCTTGCTTGGGTCCTCCCGTCGCGAATACGGGGTTGTAAACAATCCCCGCTCTTTTCGAGGTTGGTACAAGCTCGGAAAGAAACATCCAACCCAACGTATTCGCTGAGTGAAGCTTGCTCTCGCGGTATCGAAAGACTGAGGCCTCTTCCGAGGGGTCAACCTGTAAAGCCAGCTGATGAGAGCCTGGGTGGCGAGACCCCCTCAGGGTAAAAAGATCTAACCTCCTGGGGGGGGTCATCCTGCCATGCCAGCTGATGAGAGCCTGGGTGGCGAGACCCCCTCAGGGTAAAAACGCTTACCCCCTGGGGGGGGTCAACCTGCCATGCCAGCTGATGAGAGCCTGGGTGGCGAGACCCCCTCAGGGTAAAAGGATCTAACCTCCTGGGGGGTCAACCTGCTATGCCAGCTGATGAGAGCCTGGGTGGCGAGACCCCCTCAGGGTAAAAAGATCTAACCTCCTGGGGGGTCATCCTGCCATGCCAGCTGATGAGAGCCTGGGTGGCGAGACCCCCTCAGGGTAAAAACGCTTACCCCCTGGGGGGGGTCAACCTGCCATGCCAGCTGATGAGAGCCTAGGTGGCGAGACCCCCTCAGGGTAAAAGGATCTAACCTCCTGGGGGGTCAACCTGCTATGCCAGCTGATGAGAGCCTGGGTGGCGAGACCCCCTCAGGGTAAAAAGATCTAACCTCCTGGGGGGTCATTCTGTCATGCCAGCTGATGAGAGCCTGGGTGGCGAGACCCCCTCAGGGTAAAAACGCTTACCCCCTGGGGGGCGTCAACCTGCCATGCCAGCTGATGAGAGCCTGGGTGGCGAGACCCCCTCAGGGTAAAAGGATCTAACCTCCTGGGGGGGGTCATCCTGCCATGCCAACTGATGAGAGCCTGGGTGGCGAGACCCCCTCAGGGTAAAAGGATCACCTCCACGAGAGATTAACCTGAACCCGCCAGCTAGTGAGAGCCTGGCAGCGGAATCATCTCGGAGCAAAAGGACTTGGCTCCCACGAGAGATCAACCTGAACCCACCAGCTAGTGAGAGCCTGGCGGCGGAAACATCTCGGAGCAAAAGGGCTTGGCTCCCACGAGAGATCAACCTGAACCCACCAGCTAGTGAGAGCCTGGCAGCGGAATCATCTCGGAGCTAAAGGACTTGGCTCCCACGAGAGATCAACCTGAACCCACCAGCTAGTGAGAGCCTGGCAGCGGAATCATCTCGGAGCAAAAGGACTTGGCTCCCACGAGAGATCAACCTGAACCCACCAGCTAGTGAGAGCCTGGCAGCGGAATCGTCTCGGAGCTAAAGGACTTGGCTCCCACGAGAGATCAACCTGAACCCACCAGCTAGTGAGAGCCTGGCAGCGGAATCATCTCGGAGCTAAAGGACTTGGCTCCCACGAGAGATCAACCTGAACCCACCAGCTAGTGAGAGCCTGGCAGCGGAATCATCTCGGAGCTAAAAAACTTGGCTCCCACGAGAGATCAACCTGAACCCACCAGCTAGTGAGAGCCTGGCAGCGGAATCATCTCAGAGCAAAAGGACTTGGCTCCCACGAGAGATCAACCTGAACCCACCAGCTAGTGAGAGCCTGGCAGCGGAATCGTCTCGGAGCTAAAGGACTTGGCTCCCACGAGAGATCAACCTGAACCCACCAGCTAGTGAGAGCCTGGCAGCGGAATCATCTCGGAGCTAAGGGGCTTGGGGCATGTTACCTGACTCTGCCAAAATTCAACATCCTCAAAAGGGGAAAAAGAGTTGGGTTACATGACCCTCTCGACCCTATCGGCCGGGGGTTGGACTCATTACAACATAAAGAAAAGTAAGATACACGACTCCGCCGAGGCGAAGCCTCTTCAGGGGGCCCGGGCATGGTGGTCGCCATCAGGTTCCATCCCACTGGGCACCTCCATCCTGCTCAGGCTCTCCATGATTTTCTCCATCTCCTCCGCCTTAGCCAACCAAGAGATGGTGTTGACTGCCGTGACGTAGCATTGCCTCGCCATCCTGGAGTCTCCCTTGATCCTGACCTGGATCCCATCTGAGTTGAACTTGAGATATTGGTGGAAGGATGAGGGCATGCACCGGAAGGCGCTGATGAGGGGCCTTCCAAAGATGGCATTGTAGCTGCTTGGAGCGTCAACAATGACGAACCTGCAGTTCCTTGAGGTCCCTCCCAACTTCACCTGGAGTCCGACTCCACCTTCCACCTCCTTCCTCTCCCCTGAGAATCCAAACAGAGGTCCATCCGACGCCACTATCCTCCTTAGCTCCACCTTCATCCCCTCGAATGCCTTCTTGAAAATGACGTTGACCGAGCTTCTGTTATCAATCAAAATTCGGGAGACGGTGAAGCCTTCGACGGCTGCTTGGATGACCAGGGCGTCGTAGAAGGGATCCTCATGCTCTGGCATGTCCTTTGATGAGAAGGTGACCCTTTCCTCCGGAGGAGGGATCTGGGATGTCGAGGCGACGCTCCGCCGATACATCACATGGAGACTTGCCTTCCGAGCGGCTTCGATCCCCACCCCCCCCCCCCCCCCGTGGATCACAGCTATACCTCCTCGGGGTCCTACATCGACCCGGTCCTCGCACACATCTTCACCCCCTCCTTGGGGTAGAACTTCAATCCGCTCCGGCGGCGGTTGCTGGGCAGGACCTCTCGCCCCTCTCTCCTCCAGGAACTCGGGGCAGGTAGCCGTTGCGTGCCCCTCCACCTGGTGGAAGTCACAGTATGGCAACTCTACCCTGCCTCCCCCTCTCCCCTTGCGATTCCTCCTATCCCTTCGGCCAATCGTCATCGCTTGCTGGGGTGGGGGCAGGAGTTGTCTTGGGGCTTGCCTCTGGAAGTTGAACCTCCCTTGGCCCCCATGATGGTTCCCTCCATCCTGGATGAGAGCTCTTCCTGGACCATGGGCAGGTCCTCCCTGCTGCCTCCATCCTGGCTCCGGACCCTCCTGTCCCTGGAAACCTTGAGCTCTATGCTCCTCTCTCCTTCTCCCTTCATGATGCCTCGAGCCACCTTGCTCCTTTGACTCCACCTCTGTCAACCTTGTCAACTTCTTTACAAAGGCCGGGTTGGCTGCCTCCATGGCTATCTCCTCTGCCGCCCTTTCCATCAGCTCCTCGAAGGAAAGGGGGGTCTTCCGAGTCAAGCTCATCTTGAAGAACCCTTCGCGCAATCCTACCGTGAACGCTATCTGGAGGGCATACCCTGGCACCTCTTGGATGTCCAGGACCTCTTCTTGGAACCTGTCAACGTAGTGGGCCAGCGACTCCTCGGCCCTTTGCTTTATCAGGAAGAGGGACTCGGGACCCTTCTTCCTCTTCTTGGAGGTGGAGAAGCAAAGCTGAAAGCTCCGGCTCAAGTCTTCGAACCCGAAGATGGTCCTTGGAGGGAGTTGATGAAACCAGTCCCTTGCCTTCTCCTTCAACGTGATCGCAAAGAGGCGACACTTGAAGGCATCCGTCATCGGCCTGATGGAGACGGCATCCTCGAACCATTGCAGATGCTGGACGGGGTCATCCTTCCCAGTATAGTAAACCATGTCTGGCTCTCTGAACCCTTCGGGAACGGGAGCTGAGATGATCAACTCACTAAAGAGTGACCCCCTAAGGGGAGCTCTCGCCACCTCCACTCGCGCGACCTGCTCGCCTGGGGGGCTAGCTCTCGCCGGGCTGGGGAACAGCTCCCGGCCTGGGAGGTCTCGCTCGACCCCCTCTACCATCCTCTCCTTCCCAGGCCTCCTATCTGGCATACTCACTTCTCCCCCTGCTGGGGTGATCTCGCCTTGCCCCCTGGGAGCCGGCTCACCGAGATCACTCTAGGTTAGCTCGCCGAGACCCCTGGGAGCTAGTCCCTAGGGGGTGGGGGTTGAGCTGTCAGCCCGAGGGGCAATGCTTCTAAGCATCCCCATGATGCCTTCGATGGAAGCCATGAACTCCTCCCTTCCTACAAAGGGTCCGGGGTTGGGGAGGCCACCGAGGTCATCACCACCTCCCTGATCTCCAGCCATGACGCTCACCCGAGATTTTCTGTGCTGGTCACTCTCCACGCTCACCGCACCAAAACTGTTGAAGCCAAAAATGACCGAAGCCAAAATTGACTTCTATGGAGTTCAACCCTTGGGGAAAGGGGTGACCTCACACCTACTATGCTCGGAAGAAACGTCACGGACCGAAGACTTAGGAAGCTATGAACTGACCCTCGGCTCTAGCGTGGAGGTCCCACCTCACACCCGGAAGACCTTTGAGGTCTCCCCCTCCCTAGCCAATGCTTGAGCTAGGTGCCTTGGAGGAAGAAAGCCAAAGAGATTTTTGTGGCTAAGGAAAGAATGAAAAAGTCCCTCTCCAAGGCACCCTCAAGGGTCTATTTATAGTTTTTCCAAGTCATGGGGGTAAAATGACCAAAATGCCCTTAGGACAAAAACGCCTCCAGCCAATAGAAAACATCCACACCGGGGGGCAAAAAGGGAAAATCCACCTCGGGGGTAAATCGGTAAAAGCATGAGAGGTCACGCCCTCCGGCCACCCCCCCCCCCCCCGGTCGTCTCGCCCGGCCTGACCGCGAGGCCACGAGGCAGGGGCGAGAACCCGACCCCGGGCCGGTCTCGCCCCGCCTGCCCTCGCCTGGCCGCGAGGCAGGGGCGAGAACCCGGCCCCGGGCCGGTCTCGCCCCGCCTGCTCTCGCCTAGCCGCGAGGCAGGGGCGAGAACCCGGCCCCGGGCCAGTCTCGCCCCTCCTGCTCTCGCCTGGCCGCGAGGCAGGGGCGAGAACCCGGCCCCGGGCCGGTCTCGCCCCGCCTGCTCTCGCCTGGCCGCGAGGCAGGGGCGAGAACCCGGCCCCGGGCCGGTCTCGCCCCGCCTGCCCTCGCCTAGCCGCGAGGCAGGGGCGAGAACCCGGCCCCGGGCCGGTCTCGCCCCGCCTGCCCTCGCCTAGCCGCGAGGCAGGGGGGAGAACTCGGCCCCGGGCCGGTCTCGCCCCGCCTGCCCTCGCCTGGCCGCGAGGCAGGGGTGCGCCTCTGGACTGCGGCCGGTCCCGCAGCTTCCCCTCACGCCTATCATGCCGGGACGGGTGTCTGCCTACTCGCCGCCCCCGCCCCTCAAAGGGGCTCAAAAGCTTAAAACTTACTAGCATGCGTTATGCCTTGCTTGGGTCCTCCCGTCGCGAATACGGGGTTGTACATAGAGAACAGTTTATAAGTGTTGCAATAGATTATCATCTTTAGGCAACACTTTTTTTGCAACATTGAATAAATGTTATATAAAGCCTTATAGGGAACAATTCTGAAATGTTGCAGTTGACATTTCACTTTAGATAACAGTTATTATGTGTTGCCTTAAAAAAAAATTTACAACACATTTATATGTGTTGCCTAATCCTTATCTCAACTCAATCATCTAAATTTTTTTCACACACTAAAACAATTAATAATTTTTATTTACAAATTTCTAATACAAAACCATTCCTGCCTTTCCCTTTCCCGATAACCCTAAACACTTTCCCTTTCCCGATAACCCTAGCCGCTTCCACGATTGTCATTCCTCCCAGCGATTCCTTGTCGTTCCTCCCAGTGCGACCAGCAATTCTCTCGTTTCTCCCTTTCGATTCGCCGCAGAGGTCTCCATTCTCACTTTCTCCTTCTCGATTCGCCCTAGCCGCGCGCCTCTTCTGCGATCCGTTCATTCATCTCCATCACTAGTGTCGTCCTCAATACCTCCTTCGGCCCAGTTACTCCAGTCAGTCGTGCCCTAGCAGCCTCAACGAAGAAGAGCAGATTTCGTTCATCTCCATCAAAGATGAATCAATTGTTGTCGTGACTTCATCGGTGAGTTTCTATTTCTCTAATTTCCTGATTTCAAGTCTCATGATTTCCTAATTTCAATGCTTCCATTACGTTTTGATTTTTATTTCTAAGTTGAAGTCACCTGATTTCCCATTTCTATGATTTCCAGTCTTCAAGTTTACGCATTTTCCTGATTTCATTGGTGCCTCCCTTTCTGAAAGGACAGCCTTTTCTACTCCTAGCCCTGTTGGCCGGCCCTTTCTAGTTTATTGCAGGTACAATCTCATGCCCTAGCTTCCCTCTACTTGTTTTGATTTCATGTTATGTTGAATGCCGATGTTTGACAAATGAGAATGTTGATGTTCTTATTTCTCGTTGATGTTCTTATTTCCTGTTCTAATTTTTTCTATTATACAGATTTCTTGCTATAGAAGTTTTGAATGCTACGATTGATCTCAACTTCCGAGTTATGAATGCTAATGTTCTGATTTCCTATTGAGGAGTATGTGATATTAATATTGTTAATGTTAATGAACGAGCGATTTAGTATTTTATAAATTGGTCCCGGGCTAAGTATTTGTGTTCATGTTTACGTGTGTGAATGTGTGTAAGTGCTTGTTAATTTATTTGTGTGCTTGTGTTTATGTGGTGGTGGTGTTCATGATTGTTTGAGTGTGTTTGTGTGGGATTGTGAGTATGTATCTGTGTCATTTACTGTACGCCCGAGGTATTTTTCATCTCAACATCTCGCAATGCCGCAATTAACTGTAAATCATTTTTGGTCCTTTGTGTTGAATTTGTTGGTGTGTTGGTATGTTTGTGGATGAGTGTGTATATGCGTATGTGCATATGAATTTATTTTTGTGTATGTGTATAGTTGTAAGTGTATGCGTGTTAAATTTGTTGGTGTGTTTGTGTGGATGTGTGTATTGTTGTTAGTGTGTTGTGGTTTTGTGCATGTATTTGTGTTTGTGTGGATGGGAGTGTGCATATGAATTCATTTGTGCTTGCATGGTGTGTGTATGTGTGTGCATGTATAAGTGTGTGTGTCTTTGTATTTTTAAGTATGTATGTGTATGTATCAATGTATGTATAAGTGCGTGCATAAGTACAGTGTGTGCATAATTACAGTGTGTGGAGGTAGCCACCAACATATTTAGTGTTAGAGTAGATTCAATGTTTTTCTTACAGTTTCAAAGGTATGAGGTATTATAATTGCAACTCACTCAAGCAACTGAAACAAGCAAATAATTATAAAAGTATTTGAGTATTTCTCTTGCAGTCCATGCTTAATTAGTTAATTGCATATGCTTTGTTTTTTTTATTTGTTGAATCCATGATTTGTCCATGACTTGTTCTATCAATCTATGGTTTGTTTTGATTTATTTTCTGGTTTGCTTTCTTCGTTGAACCTTGGGGGGGGAGATTAATTTTAATGATTTGTTTTGATTTATTTGAGTATTTCTCTTGCATCTATTGAATGTGTATGTATAAGAGTGTGTGCATGTGTAATTGTGTATGTATAAGTGTGTGTGTGTGTGTGTGCATGTGTGTGGTTGTTATGTGTGTTTGCATTTGTGTGTGTTGTGTGAATATTTTTGTATGTGTTTATATATATGTGTGTATGTGTGTTTATATATATGTATGCGTGTTTATATATATGTATGTGTGTTGATATATAAATGTATGCGAGTTTATATATATGTGTATTTTTGTAAGGTTATATATTTTTATATATATGTGTGTATGCGTGTCACACACAATTATATCCCTCTGATGTATAGAAAAAACCGGCCACATCCAAGGGAGTCGATTACCAAATTCTCTTTCTATTTGCATGTGTGTGTATGTGTATTTATATATGTTTGTGTGTGTGTGTATGTGTATTTATATATGTTTAGGGTGTGTGTATGTATGTCTATTTTGTATTGAAGTGTGTATGTAAGTGTATGTATTGAAGTGTGAATTTATGTATGCGTTATAATGTAATTTATATATCTTTCTTTGTGTTTGTATATGTGTAGGTATTGCCATTATTCAAGTTTTGAAAGCAAAATATGATGAGAAAGCAGTGGATTAATTTGCCTCGCTTCGGTGAAGATTATATTAATGGTGTTAATTATTTCTTGGATGTTGCATTCAGTAAAGGGTTGTACGAAGGAGAAGAGATTTTATGTCCATGTCCTATCTGTTGCAATGAAGTATGGGGTAAAAGAGACACGGTGTTTGACCATTTGATAAGTAAGGGTTTTGTAAAAGGCTATAAAGATTGGATTTACCATGGGGAAGTGATTAAATGTATGGATCTTGATCAAGACACTAATGCTAATGTATCTTCTGATGATATTGATGGCTTATTGTCTGAGACATTTAAAGATGCAGTTCAAGAGGATGGAGTACATGAAGGCATAAACGAAGATGCAAAGAAGTTTTATAAACTTGTTGAGAAAGCAAATCAGGAATTATATCCGGGTTGTCAAAAATTCTCTACATTATCTTTTACTATTCGGTTGTATTTACTAAAATGTCTTCATGCATGGAGCAATGCATCATTTACATCTCTCCTGCAATTATTGAAAGAGGCTATGCCCGACTTAAACATCTCTGTCTCTTTCAATAAAACAAAATCTATGATATGTGACCTAGGCTTAGATTATAAAAAAATTGACGCTTGTCCAAATAACTGCATGTTATTTTGGAAAGAGCATGAGAAAGATGAAACTTGTCATGTTTGTGGTGAATCTCGGTGGATTGTATACCCCGAAGTGAATTGTGAGTCTGAGGTATTTAAGAAAAGTCAGAAAATTTCTGCAAAGGTGCTAAGACATTTTCCATTAATTCCAAGACTAAAAAGACTCTATACATGTTCAAAGATTGCTGATTTAATGAGGTGGCATGCAGAAGAGCGTTCCAAGGATGGTAAGTTAAGACATCCTACTGATGGACAAGCATGGAAAGATTTTGATGCGAATCACCCAGATTTTGCTCTTGAAACTCGTAATGTAAGACTTGGATTGGCAAGTGATGGGTTTAATCCATTTGACAACATGAGTCTATCACATAGCACATGGCCTGTAGTATTAACAATATATAATTATCCTCCATATTTGTGCTTGAAACCCGAAAATTTTATGATGTCATTGCTTATTCCTGGACCGCGGTCACCTGGAAATGCTATTGATGTGTACCTTCAACCATTAATTGAGGAGCTACAAATATTATGGGATGTTGGGGTAGAAACATACGATGTTTCCAAAAATCAAACATTTCTGATGCGTGCTACTCTTTTGTGGACAGTTAGTGACTACCCTGCATATGCTATGTTATCTGGTTGGAGCACAAAAGGAAGGTTAGCATGTCCTGCTTGTAATTATGAAACGTCTTCTACTTATTTGAAACATAGTCGAAAGATGTGTTATATGGGCCATCGGGCTTTTTTGAACTCGAATCATGCGTGGCGATCTGATAAAATTTCTTTTAATGGAAAGACAGAATATAGACATGCACCTTCTTTGTTAAGTTCAAAAAGAATTTTAGAAGATTTACAAGACTTTCCTGACGTATTCACAGAGAATGATAAGAAAAAAAATCTTGGCCCATGGAAAAAAAATCCATCTTCTGGCAATTGCCATATTGGAAAGATAATGCTTTACGTCATAATTTTGATGTTATGCACATTGAGAAAAACATATTTGATAATATAATTGGGACCCTTCTGGAGATTGAAGGAAAAAAAAAGGATCATGCAAAGGCTCGTTTGGACCTACAAGATATGGGGATAAGAAAGAAGCTTCATTTGAAGGCAACAAGTGATGGAAAAAGAACTCAGCTCCCGAAGGCTTGTTTCTCCCTAACAAAAAAAGAGAAATCTATTTTTTGTGGTGTTTTAAAGAATGTCAAATTCCATGATGGTATGGCCTCTAATATTTCGCGATGTGTGCATGTTGAAGAAGGAAAAATTTTTGGGTACAAGAGTCACGATGCTCATATTATACTACATTTTTTGCTACAAATAGCAATAAGAGGCGTAACACCTAATCAAGTTGCAATTCCTTTGATCAGGCTTTGTTCTTTCTTTCATTGTTTATGTCAAAAGGTTATTGAGCCGAAAAGTTTAGATCATTTAGAAGTAGAGATTGCTGAAACGCTTTGCCAGCTTGAGAGAATCTTTCCTCCTAGTTTTTTTGACATAATGGTCCATTTACCGATCCACCTTGCAAATGAGGTTAGATTAGGCGGACCAGTTCAGTTTCGTTGGATGTATTATATGGAAAGATATTTAGGCGAATTAAAATCTTTTGTTCGTAATAAGAGTCGCCCAGAAGGCTCTATTGTTGAAGCATATTTGGCCAAGGAGTCTTTGATATTTTGTTCAAGATATCTATCTAGTGATGCAGATACACAGATGAATAGAATGACACAAAATAATTGTGAATTTCCAAACACTGGTTATTTTGTTGGGGCGAGGACTCTCTTTTCTCTTGATCAAAGGTCTCAAAATCAAGCTCATGGTTACATTTTATTTAATTCTGATGGAGTCGAAGATTACATAAGGTAATATCATTTACTTGCTATAATATTTTATATTTTCAACAAATTGAAATACATTTGTGTTAAAATGTTATATTTCTTTTGTAGAGAGCATGAGCTTTATCTTCAGAAATGTAAAAAAAGTACATGGAGCAAAGGTAAAAATCAAAGAGACGATTTCATTCAGTGGTTTGAAACACGTGCCATGAATAATGATGTTCATGATTGGGTAAAGGAGTTGTCTCGGGGACCAAATAATGTTGCAAAAATGTACTCTGCGTATATTATTAATGGATATAGATTTCATACAAGAAAACGTGATGCAAGGAGGAAAACTCAAAACAGTGGTGTAACTTTGGAAGCATTAACCCCAAGCTTTAAAAGTATTAGGGATGAAAATCCTGCAACAATATGTATGACATATTATGGCGCAATAACCAATATCATAGAGTTAGATTATTATGGACATTTGAATTACGTTTTATTCAAATGTGTGTGGTTTGAGGCTGAAGAGGACAAGTATGGAATGACATATGTTTATTTTAATAAAGAATGTTACAAGAATGATCCATTTATTCTAGCATCTCAAGTACAACAATGCTTTTATGTTGAAGATTCTTTTAATAAAAATAAACACTATGTTTTGAAAGTACATCCAAGGGACTCATTTGAGATGGGAGATAATTCAAATTCCAACACCCAAGAAGTACCTGAAATTTCAATAAATATTGCTATACAAGAGGATGATTATGAAGTTGATTTGGCTAGGGAAGATGTACCAGATGATATTATTGAATTGCCTTTATCTGAAATTCATGTTCAACACACAAGAGTCGATGATGAGGCCATTTTTGAAAGTGAAAATGAAATTGATGCTGCTTCTATTTTTAGTGATAATACAAATTAGGTAATAATCATTTATTTATTCATTTACAAAATCGGTTTCTTCTATTTATTGCAAATTTGATAATGCTGAAAATGTTTTTTATGATTTAATTTCAGCTTTCAGGAATGAAGGAAGGAACGAGTAAATTGATGTTTAAAGGGAATGGCAAAAGGTTGGATAGAACAAGTGGTTTTGACTTGCCTATTCAAGCAAGATCTAGTGCTGAGTTGGCAAGAAAGTTCCGTCAAATTAAGCAAGAGAAAGCTGATGTTTTGCATAGAAGTCTTCGAAGAAATACATCAAATAAAGAACAAGAGGTTAATGACAAGTTTGATCAAAAAAAAGTACAACAACCAGTTCCTATCATTACAACTGTGTCCCAGGAATGCAATAATGTAGAGGAAAGTCTCAATGATATTATTATTAAGGGAAAGGAGTTGGACTTGGAGACTAATAATGCAATTGTAAGTTAAATATTATTATTAATAAAATTATAATTTGCATTAGTTTCCTCATTATTCAAGTTAATTATATATATTAACCTTATTTCAATTTTTTATTAGTCTCAACTTCAGGATATTATTATGAATAATGAGGAAACTAATGCAGAAGCATTTCGAGCTGTGTTTGGGAAAGAACATCCTGGATCAATGCGTTGTTTTGGGAAAGGTGTTACACAAACGTCTTTGAAGCAAAAGGAAGAGATTGCTGCTCTGAGAAAAATGCACAATGAAGAAGTCCTTTTACTGAACGAAAAAATGCATAATATGGAAAATTCACTAAGCAAATTAAAAGGTGTGCTCAAGATTATGTTGCAACAAAGCAACCCAGCAGGAATTGATATAGAATCATTGGAAGATATGTTGGGTTCATCTCCCGGCGACGCAAATAGTGCACAAAAGGTAGTGGGTGCACCACATGCACATTCTTCTACATCCACACATGTTCCAAATTTTGGGGAGGTATAGTGTTATAGATCTTTATATAATTTTAGTATAATCATATTATATTTATTTATTCATTTTGTGCAGAAAGTTCTTAATATTCTGGAGGCAAATGAGGAGGTCGATGATGGACTATGAAGATTTTTTGATGTTCAAGTCGATTCAGATGCCTGTTTCGATGGACTATGAAGATTTTTGCTTCCTTAAACACACATAATGATAGTTCTGTAAATAGGAAGTTTTATGGTTGATATCTTTATTTCCTCCTATTATGTTCAAAACTAAGCTCTATTTCTTGCAGCTATGTAGCCCGAATGACACAGATCTCTCAATATGCTGATTTATATTAGAAATCCTCATGTTCAAATCTCATTCTAGTTAACTATTTCTTTGGCTTTATCAATTTAATATTCCACCTCAGCTTGTTGTGTATTCTACCTCCTGGATCAATTTTTTGTGTTCGTACAGTTACCTGAAATTTACTTTTTGCTCTGATGGAATGTGGTATGTGGGCCTGTTATTTGGTAATCTACTTATGCTGAAGCTTTTACTCCATTTGCTCATATTGGGGTAGATCTGAGTATGGGATTGCGCTCTATGTTGACGTCACTCCCTTGAATGCACTCCTTCTTTTAAGCTTGGAAGCTGCAGTACTCACTCCCGATTCTTGAACTCCCCGCTTCGACTTGCTGGCTTGCTCATTTGGGGGATATAGGTAAGTTACTTCATGCCTCGATCTAAGCTTGCTCGTGCTCTCTACATTGATATCATTCCTTCAAATGCACTCCGGTTGTTGAAAATCACTTTCGTGCTCTCTACTCGATGTTTGGATACTAATTAATAATTATGATCTCTCATAGGAGATCAAAAAATACCTTTTTTATGATTTAATCCCCACCTTTTCTTCCTCCACGCGGCTGAAGGAGATGGCTTGGAGAACAAATGCATGGCAATGGGAGGAGTCTCGCTGGAGGCCGCAGAGGTGGTGGGAGGTTGCAAGGGCTGGCTAGGAACCCATGGAGTCGGCATCAGGAAGTGTCAGGCTTCAGCACCCGACGGACTGAGTGGCGTCCTCCTGCAGAAAACGATAAAAATGTGGAAAATCCCTTTGTAGCATCATATTAAAATAATAGAGCCCGCGGGTGGGTCATCTCAACTTCCACGATATTAAATATTCCTTTATTGCATAATAATAATAATACTCCTAGCCTGCTTTCCATTTTAATCATCTATTTTAACTCTTGAAATAAGAGTCTGACTCTTATTTCACCACTAAAATTACATAAGAGTCTGACTCCATCTTCAGAACTTCTCTTCATTAATTCTTAACTTAGAAGTCTGAAGTCCTTCAACAAAGCTTAGTTACCCGTTATAATGCTTAGAATACTCATCATGTGCAGCTGTTGTCACTTGTTTCTACCATTCTTGATTTTTTAGAACTTTAACCCAAATATTTAGAACTTTCCCTACATCTTATTTGTGGAAATATCTGTGCTTATGTCATCAGGTATCCTATGAAGATTTTGTTGCAGTTGGTTCTTTGGCTGCTGCGAGGGAGAAAGGCCTTGTAAGTCTCTGGCAGTTGGTTCTCTGGCTGTTTGCAATACTTATCAATTATTATTGTTATTGTGCAGATAGTAGTAGACATTCAAACTATACTGTACTCGCCATATCATAGCTGCAGCGCAATGGATGAAGCACTGCTGGTGATTTCAGAGAATTAAGAGCAGCTCCTACGTTTGAGTACATCCCATTTTGGAGAATTCAGCAGAGCAAACAAAGCAGGAACCGCAGAAGAGGAAGGGCATTTCATCCGCTGATTCTGATTTTCTGTTTTCTTCCACAACTCAGAGGCAAAGGCTCTCATCTCACAGGTTTAAGACTCCTTTTCTCCATCAACAAACACTGCTAATGCAATTGTGTGGTCTATGAGGTTTGGGATTATTCTGTCAAATCAAATGTTTTTTTCGCTTTTTAATTTTGATTTTAGCTTCTTTTTTGCCATAACATTTGCACACTTTGCGGTTATGGCTCTTATTTGTCCACTCTCCATCGTCTTTGACATCGAGTTGATTGGGTGGACAGTGGCCTAAAAGTGACTTTGGCTCTTATTTGTCCAACCAACTTTGGCTCTTATAGAGTTCTGAGTGGCCTAAAGTTGATTGCGTGTTGAAGGAGAAATTCCCAGAGTTCTGAGGCAAAATATTGCCCCACACACTCGTAAATAAAGTCTCCCATGTTAATGATTAAGAGATTTATATCCCATAGGCGTTTCTCATGATTAAGAGATTTATATATCTCTTAGAATGATCTAAGTTGATTCTGGATTGTCGTGGAATTCACTTGCCTTCTTCATGTTAATGAATGATTTGCTTACAAAAAATCGTTTTTTTCTTTATAATCAAAGATCTGATTACGAGGGATGACATCAAAGTTTATGCAGCCGTAACAGGAAGGCCTGGGGATGGGTTTCCAAATGCCAGCCGATGGTATGGGACTGTATCATCTGCTTTGTCTGTAAGGTCTGTCCCCTTTTCTTACCCACTTGATTAATTTCCATTTATAGATTTCTTGATATTTTCTTTATGTTTATGATTAGGAACATAAAAAATTAAGGGGTAATTGGCAAGATGCGCTGTCGAATTAGAAATGCACTCCTCAATTAGAAAAAGACTTGCAAAATGCATCCCCAACCACCCCCAAAAGGGTGCAAAGTGACATCCTTTTTTTAATTGTGTGTGTGTGGGGGGGGTGCATTTTTTCAAATTCAACATTTTGGGGTGTATTTCATCAAAACCCTACATTTTGAGGGTACATCTTGCCAATTACCCCTTAAATGTATTTGATATGGGCTCTGTTTGGAATCGTGTTTCTGCTCCGATGAGTTGGGTCAAAAACACCACCATCATAGAATGCATGTTTGGCGAGACAATGGTTATGACCGCAACCAAGAAAAGAAAACTAATTTTGGATGAAGTTCCTTAGGTGAGGTCGTGCATTCATGAACAACCACCGTTGATTGCATGTCCAACCAACTTTGGTATCAGAATGAAAGTTCAGGTATCAATTATTCTGCTTGTGCCAATCTGAACAGAGATATTGGTTTAAGTGAAAACAATGTTTAAACTTTGTCCAATGCAGAGAATCTGGATTCTGAGCAGGATACAACTATAACCAAGTATTTGCTTCAGAAGGAGGGCCATAAGCAAAATACTGAAGCACTATTAGAAAGCTTTAGACGTTCAAACTTCTTTGTTAGAATAGCGGATTCTGATGAACCACTGTGGTCTAAAAGATCTGTAGCAGAAGCACCTTCAACAAAGTCGGAAATGGCACGTGGAAAAGTCCATTCAGATGTAGGAGATTCAAAAGAAGAATGTCATAATTTCATTAGTGCAGTTATTGATCAAGGAAGTTTTGACTTCAGTGCTTCTAGTGGGGTGGCTAGAAACAATGTCAGGTGTTACTTTGTAGCATAATTGTAGTACTGTTTACTTTTTTCTATAAAATGCCTTACAGATGTTGTTCATATGATAATTTAAATGATTCTTATGCATTATTGAATTTCCCTTAAGTTGAATTTGTTAAACCACATTTCATAATTTTAGTCGACCTGCTTTGTATTTCATATATGAGCGGCAACGCCATCATGCTTTGAATCATGATGATGGTTGTACTTATATTGGATCCATGATTTTTGAAAATTATGTTTTGAATTTTTTAAAATTATTTAAATATTAATAGAAATAAATATGAAGACGTCTGTCATTTAAGTTTTGTTTTCCAAACATGTCATTATATGTTACGCTCAACATCCTCTGGCGGCATTGACGTTTTTTTTAAAAAAATCGCAATTTTGTGACAACAGTTTTAAAGTGTTGCCTTTGTAGTTTTTGGCAACGTTTTTTAATTGTAACAGTGCATGTCAACAGTTCTAAAATGTTGCAATAGGTCAACCAAAAAACTGTTGTCTATTCTAAGGGTTTAGGCAACAGTTTTTGCATACTGTTGCCTAAAGGTATGCAAACTGTTGCCTTAGATCTTTGGCAACACGCCTATTTGAGACACCCCTATGACAACAGTTTTTGATGTTTTGGCAACACTTTGCAGTTTTAGGCAACAGTTTTCAAGTGTTGCTAAAGGCCGGAAATGGTGTAGTGTATTGTCTGAACATTGAAAAAATGTCTCAGCCTTTTAGCAATATTTCAATAGAACAGAGTTACAGAACGGAAGATCTGTTATCTGACGAAGAGCTGCAAGTGTTGGCTTCACTCTAAAAGAATTCTCAGGCCCTATTGGGCGGAGGGAATGGCCTGCGGAGCCTCCACATGAGCTCATATTTAAGGAGAAGACTAGCATGGGACACTTTTGGGTGTTTGGATCTACCTGCTATGTGCACGTCCCAGATGCTCTCAGGACGAAGGTAGATGCGAAGACAAAGAAGCTTGTCTTCATTGACTACAATGAGGGGAAGAATGACTATAACTACATAGACCCTGAGATATGGAAGTTTGTAGTATCCAGGGATGTGGTATTTGACAAATTGACGTCATACCAGGATAGTTAATCTGTAGAACTACAGGAGAGCGGGTTGACAGAAGGCAGGATGTAGTTGTTTGTTATCTTTTGGTGGAGCTGCCTGTGACTCATGGAGCTCCATCTTCATCTAGCTCTAGGGCAGATGCTTCTAGATCAGGAAGCAGGGGGAGCGATGCTCCTAGTATGCCCGAGAGGAGAGCTTGATCAGAAGAAGCAACGGAAGTGGTGGATCAGGGTCGTCGAAGAGGGTCATTATTCCACAAGCTCAGTATAGGGATGAGAACATGGTGAGTTTTGTCTCATGTTTCTTCGCAAGTCCCTTGGATGAGAGGAAGCCGTCTTCTTTTGAGAATGCCTCTGGGATTAAGGAGCGAGAAGATGTTATGGATGAGAAGATGACCTCCCTCAGGAAGAACGAGTCATGTGATCTTGTGCACAAGGTTGATGAAATCACTCATGTGACCTGTAAGTGGCGTACAAGCTCAAAAAAAGGTTGACGATAGTATCGAGCGGTACAAGGCTCGCCTTGTAGCTCTGGTGTTCTCGCAGCAGTATCGGGAAGACTATGATGAGATGTTTAGTCTGTTGGCCAAGATGACTTCAGTACGAGTGGTGATTGTTTTGACGGTTTTTCAATGGTGGAAGATTTGGCAACTCAATGTGAAGAATATTTTTCTTTACGGGGAGATTGACAAGAACATCTTCAAGGTGGAGTCATTTGGTTATGTTTTGATAAACATCCAGAACACATCTGTAAGTTGAAGAAGGCCCTCTATAGTCTGAAGCAGGTGCCTCGGACGTGGTATGGGAAGATCACATAATACCTTTAGTTCTGTGAATACTTTTCTTCAGACTCATATTCAAGTCTATTTTAAGAAGAGGGGGAGCTTCAGGGCTTGGTATTGTTGTATGTTGATGATATGATCGTCACAGCGAACTCATAGGAGGAAGTATTTAGGCTCAGGGCAGTGTTAGCTATTAGATTCGAGATGAAGGATTTTGGGGAGCTCTACAATTTCCTTGGTCTCGAGGTGGAGAGGAAAATGAGTGGTGTTCGCTTCCCAAAAAGTCTATGCGGATAAGATCGTTAAACAGTTCAACATGCTAGAATGGAAGCGCAACTCTACTCTACTAGAGGTCGGTCTTAAACTTTAGTTTGATGAGAGAAGAGTTCTTCCAGATCTTTTAGTGTTTCGGGCTCTAGTTGGGAGTCTCATATACTTGACGATTACAAGCCCAGATAACGCTTATACTTTGGGTCGAGTAAGTCGGTATATGTAGGAGCCACGAAAGCCTCATCTAGTAGCAATAAAGAGCATTTTGAAATACGTGAAGTCCACCGAAGATATGTGTCTCTTTTATAAGATGGGCACGGCCTTCCACCTACATAGTTATACGGATGCTGATTATGAGAGAGATACCAATGATCGAAAGTTGACCTCTGGTTACGTTTTCTTATGCGGATCGACAACTGGTGCATCAAGAAGCAAGACTCAATGTCCGTCTCTGCTACTGAAGCGGAATACAAGACGTCTACCTTCGCAGCTAAGGAAGTCATTTGGCTGAAGAGGTTGGTGGAGAACGTCCATGAGGACGTGCGAGGTCTGACTCTGCTGCGTGGTGACAACAAGAGTGCTCTCAATATGATGACTAATCTAGTTTGTCACACGAGAATAAAGCACATTGAGATCAAGCATCACTTCATTCGGGAAAATGCGTTGGAGGGATCTCTTATGGTGGATTATGTGCAGAGCCGGGACAACGTTGAAGACATCTTCACGAAGCTGCTGTCGAAGGGACTGTTTGCACGATTATGGGAACTGCTTGGGCTAGTTTCCATTTCCCACTTTAAGGGGGAGTGTTGAAAATGTTGAAGTGGAAGTGGGTGGTCTGAAGAGGAAGACCGCGCAGACCATAGAGACCGCACGAGTAGTACTGATAGACTTTGGCGACTAGCTGGCTCTTCGACTACTTCTCTTCTTGCGGTCTGACTAAGTAGTTATTCCCGGAGGACTGTCCACTATGGTTTGGTGTTGACTAACAGCGAACAACATGATCGGGTTTGAGAAACCGCGGAGATTGACAAGGTCGCGGTGGTTTTGCCAGTGTTGTGGTTATGTTGCATTTGCACATTTGTTCCTAGATGATTGAAGTTCAAGCAGTCTGATGCGGTTAACCACATAACCGAGTGGTTAATCTTAGCAAACTACGGACTGCGCGGTATGGTATGGCAGACCGGCAGATCGATGCTTAGGTGCAATTAGGGTTTAGGTCGCGTGATTGTTTGGTTATCTACTAAAGTCCATGCTGACTGATGGTGTTGTCCGCATAACTGTGCGAATTGATGGTTATAACCGCGTGAGCAGTTTGGTACTTAACAGCGTGATCCGGTGTGGCAGTCCGCATGTGGGCGGACTGGTGCTGCTAGCTGTCACGTCACCGACGGTTATCCTATTCCCCTTGGCGGTGATGGTATCCGCCTACCCGACTAAAAATAGGGGTGTTAGTCTCGTCATAAAAAACTGGAACTCTAAGACCTGAAGCTCGGGTTAAACTCTGCGATTAAGGATTTTGTATCTGTGCGGCAAGAAGTAGTAACCGTTTATTGTTGTGCTTGCAAATTGTGCGGGTAGCATCTGGTTCTGACCGGCAGGTTAGAGAAGGCGGTGCAGATAATTGGTAGTTGTCGGCGGCGGTTAGCAGCAAGTCGCGGTTAGGTGGCTATGCGGTCTTCCTTGACAGTTTAACAAGCTTGGTTTTTTAGTTCGTCTTAGGTGAACTAAACAGCAGTTCGGTTCTAGTTCAATCTGTTCGCGGCAGACTTCTGCGGCCAGGTGACCTCGCAGTCAGGCGACCAACAAGTGCGGAAAGAGTTATCTTATTTAGCATTCAATAACTAGGCAGTCCGCGTGACAAATAGGGCTGTGAGCGGTTTGATTTGGACCCAAAACGAAACCGAACCGACATGTCTCGGTTTTTGGTTTGTCTAAACCGACCCTAATCGAACCCGGAGGGTTCGGTTCATAGTCGGTTCGGATTTTTGTGGTTGAGTGTCGGTTTTTTGCGACAACACTATAGAGAAATAGTTTACATGCTTATTTGATGTAATTTCTACTATAAGATCATTTGATATTATGTGATATATACACATAAAGATATAAAAATATTTTTGTGTAATGATCAAAATTAACGTCTATTAAAATTTGTGAAGATAAAATGTTATCAGAAGACTGCTCACTTGAAGAAATTTGTGAAGATATATACATAGATTCGGTGTCCATCATTGAAGACTGCTCACTTGAAGAATTTGTGATGATCAAAATTAACTTATATTAAACAGTACATTTCCAAATTTACGGGCAAAGTTTCTTTTTGGCATAATTCAAGAACAAGAAAATTCTGTTAATGATTAAGATATTTGAATGAGGTCACATTGGAAAGTAATGTTATCAGAAAAGTTGGTGTACAGCAGACCCCCAATAGAGTTCAATTTTTGAGACTTTTTCATTCAATCATCAAGTAGCTAATTCACTATAGATAAGCAAGCCGTAGCCCGTAAGTGGGATTATTTCATTTATTTAGGAGGATTCTCGTGACTCTGACCGAGTCATAAAATTTAAGTTGTCTTGAACTCAAGTTCATATAGGTCCATTACATCCTTTATAATTATTATAAAATAGAACTTAATATATACATAATTTATAATTATTATAATATCAATTATTAACGTCGGTTCGGTTCGGTTTGATCGGTTTTTATAACCTGAAACTGACTTGAACCGATATGGCTTCTGTTTTCAAATGCTCCAGACAGACCGACACCCAGCCGGGCGGCTCAGTTTCAAAATCGGTTCGGTTCGGTCGGTTTTCAGTTTTCACTCATCCCCCTAGTGACTAAGGTGCGTTTTGGCAGTTCGGCGGTTTGGCAGCTTGCGCTGTGCAACGCCTTGGCGGTCTCGGCGGATAGGCGGTTTTGACGGTTACTGGGTTCAATCCACCAGTTCACTCTTGTCTATACTTTGTTATTTTCATCGAGTGCACTGTACAATCATATCTCGCAATGCATGTCTCGCACTGTAAAGAAGATTATTAATTTCATTTTGACCCTTGTTGTTTTACTGCTTCCGATTTATCTGACTTGATTTGATTGAGATTTCTTACAAGCTTTCTGATTCACAAAATTTTTTCAAGAAAAATGTAATGATTCAAAATAACATATTTTGGATTTAAAATTTGACCAACATAGCCACGTAAAATGATGTAGTGAATGTAGAGCTACATCAGGAAATACGTGTTTTTAGAGGTGCAAATAAAACCCAAACTCAATTAGGTCTGGGCCAGGCCTTGGAGGCTTCAACAAATCCCTATTCTTACTTGGGCCAGGCCTAGGTCCTCCTGAACCCTAATATTGGGGCAGGCGGCCATGCTTTACAGCTGGGGAGGCATCCCCAACATTTAAATGCTGGGGCAGCCATTGCCCGACATTTAATGTTGGGTGTTGGTCACCCACACAAACTGTTGCTATTTGTCATGGGCAAGGCGAGACCAAACCTAAGCCTGGCTTGGTCTGGTAGGCCTATGGAGGCCTTTTAAGAGGGGATCCGAGTCCGACCTGGGCCCCGCAATAATAAAGTTCGATCCCAAAGGATTTTCTAGCATGACAACCTATTTCTAATACTTTTTCTTCATAAGACGGCACTCGACAAGTCGAAGGCTAAGTGTGCGATCAGCCGATCACATATGCCTAAATGCCCGAATAGGCGCTGAAAGGGTGAGCACACGTATATACCAATTAAGGATCCGTTTGTTTCAACGGTGAGATTTGGAGCGGTGAGAATGAGAGCACTGACAATGGAATAATGAAAAATCGAGTCGGGGTGGGGGTGGCTGCGATCTCTAAAAATGTCAAAAATAATATTATGAAACAATGATTGTGTGAATTGGAGGGATAAAATGATTTTTTTATCGTTGGTGTTTTCCTTCAAATAAAATGGAGCAAAAACGTCCAAAATAAACAGAGTCTAGGGCTTCGTTTGTTTAGACGTTGGCGGGAGCATCCGGTGGCTGGAAAGGGAGCATTGGGACCGGAGGGGGGAGTGTTAGGGTATTTTGTTATATGTCCGCGCGTGTAAGGACCGACTCGGAAGACCCAATGGGTTTCGTGTCACTAGGGTGTAACGGCTCTACGCTGGAGATACTATATAAGGTCATTCCACATTTGATGAGCCTTAGTGGACTATCTTGAGCGGAGAGCCATCTACATTCTCAAGATAAATTTTTTTTTTTCTAGGTTTTTCTCTGCTCCCGTCCGCTCTCTCTCTCGTTCTCGCGAAACTGGTGCGCTGTTTCTTCGCAAAACCTGTGTCGTCGCCGTTTCTAGTACTGGTAAAGCGACTGATCGAGAAGGAGTTCGAAAAGCTCCGCCATTCGAAAAGCATCGCTGTTTTTCTTTTTCGGTGCCGCCCCTTTCGCAAAGCAGATCGTGTTGTTTCAGATCGGAAGAGGAAGATCGTGGATCCCGCCGTCGCCGTTGTTGTGCCGCTGATCGGATCCGATCTTGCTGTTGTTCTTCGTTCCCGTCGCTGGTAGCAAAGGGGGAACCAGATCTGGATCTGCAAATCATCTCTCGCTGGTTCTGGACTCAGCATCGCCAGATCTAGCCTCTCCTTCATCAGATCTTGCTTGGAACTCCAGATCTTGTCCAAACTGATTCAGATCTGCCGCTCGTGTTTCTAGGGGCTGTCTGTCTTGGGGTTTAGATCGGAACTGTGGCAGATCTGTGCTGGTTCACTGAAAAAGGGGGGCTGCCACTCTTATTATTTGATCTCGTTTTTCTTTGCTCAAGAAGATCAACATTCAACCGAGCTCTGTTTTTTGGAACAAAATTTTATTCCTGGAAGAAGGATTCTGCAAGTTTTTTTTATCATCCGATTACATCTCGACACTCGCTGATCTATTAATTCAGATCTACAACTGTGGGGACTTCTCTGCTTGTCCATAAGATATCTCTGTTGTTGGAGGAAAGGCTTGAGAGTTCCTTTGTTGTATATCAGATCATCATTCAGATCGAGTGAGCCAGAGAAATCAAGGCCTGTACTTAGTTGATCTTGGTCTTTGACTCTGTCAGGGAAGTCTTGTGTTCAGCTGGAGAGCAACAAATTATTTCTCTTGATTGGATCCGAAGATCTTTTGACGTCTTCACACGGCTCAGGTGACCGCGTTCTAGAATTTTTTTGTGTGTGTGTGTGTGTTTTAAATCTAGAAATATGTCAAAGAAAAGCGCGCTCGACACCTTAAAATTGCAATCGTTCGACGCCTCCGACTTTCTTAGTTGGAAAATTCAAGTTCAACTCGGGATGAAGGAACGCGAGATCTTTTATACTGTTCAGAGCGACTTCGCGTCTACTGTCGAGGACGTGGACGAGTACCAGTGGAACAAAGATGAAGATTTCTGCAGGGATTATCTGTTGAATTCCCTGAACCCGCGTCTTGCGTTGACTTATCACACCTACAAAACTGCAAAAGAAATTTGGGATCGACTGAACGCGCACTTTCAGAAGGAGGAAGGATTGTCCAAGTCGCTCATTGGAGAGAAGTTCTTCAACTTCAGATTCAAAGCGAACGTGCCTATCACTTCTCAACTCTTGGAGCTGGTCAACCTGCGTCAGAAGCTGGATGATGATCATTCGGAGATGGACGATAGCCTCTTTGTGTACATGATTCTGAGCAAGCTGCCTCCTGAGTGGCTCTTTTTCAAGACCGAGATGCACCGACTGAAAGAGAAGATAAGTCTTGATGAACTCAAAAGGTTCATCCACATTGAGGACCAGAACATCGCTGGGAAAAGCATGGAGCAGGTTGCACAGCCCTCACAGGCTGTCAATTTCGTTTCACGTCCTAGTAAGCCTTCTCGGAAGCCCCCGGCACCTAAGGGTGATTCCCACACACCGTTGGCGGTCAAAAAGCCTTCTCTCAAAAGGAAGAAGGGCAAGTGCCACAACTGCGGTAAATGGGGTCATTGGGCCGCTGAATGCAAGGGTCCGAAAAGACAAAAAGAGGAAGCCCCACAAAATGTGGCGAACATGGTGGTCGACAACTCTGATTCCAAGTCCTTCGTGGCTATGATTGGGAGTAGTCACCGCAGTGCGTCGTCTGAGTGGTGGCTGGACAGTGGTGCTACCTGTCACGTCACAAATGACAGGGGTCTTCTCTCGAAGGTTACAACGGTCAAGGATAGAGTCGAGAACTGCAATGGAGGAGCGACAGATGTTACTCATGCTGGGACTGCAGAGCTAGTCCTCTCTTCAGGTAAAACTTTAATTTTACAGCATGTTAAAGTAGTTCCTAATTTAACTAAGAACTTGATTTCAATGAGTTTGCTTGATAAAGCTGGAATGTCCTTCACAACCATGAACGGTAGAATGACTTTATCTGTCAATTCTCACTACTTTGGTTGCGCTTATCTGATCAATGGTATGTATAGACTTAGCCTAGATAACGAGTGCATAAATCAAGTGAGTTCAACTCTGATTGATCCGAAGTTATTACACAATAGACTTGGACACATTCACTATAAGAAAATGCGAGATCTAGCTAAAAGTCAAAACATTCCATTAGATCTGTCTATTCGATTTGATAGGTGTGAGGTTTGTGCCCAGACTAAGATCACTAGAAACCCTTTCAAGACCGTTTCTAGGAGCACACAACTTCTGGAGTTGATACATTCCGACCTCTGTGATTTTCGTAGTCATGCCACTAGAGGGGAAGGAAATATCTAATTACATTCATCGACGATTTTTCTAGATATTGTCATGTTTACCTATTGAAATCGAAAGACGAGACATTCGAGACCTTTAAGATCTTCAAATCTCGGGTAGAAAATCAATTAAATCTAAAGATTAAGAGATTTAGAAGTGATCGAGGAGGAGAGTACACTACAACTGGGTTTAGGGACTTTTGTGCCTCTGAGGGCATAATCCTAGAAACCACAGCTCCTTACTCACCCCCAGTCAAACGGCATCGCTGAGCGTAAGAATAGAACTTTAACAGAGATGTTGAATTCTATGCTCCTCACAGCTGGCATGCCTAATTCCTTTTGGGGGGAAGCAGTCCTAACTGCAAACCACATTCTAAACAGAGTGCCTCATTCAAAGCTCAACTCTACTCCGTATGAGTTGTGGCATGGGCATCCCTGTAGATATGACACTCTAAAGACTTGGGGCTGTATTGCTTATGTAAGAATACAAGACCTTAAGAGACCTAAGGTGGGACCTAGAACAACGACTTGCGTTTATCTAGGTAGTGTAGAAGATAGTGCAGCTGACCGGTTTCTGGATCTATCCACTAATTCAGTGATAGAGTCTAGAGATGCTATTTTCTTTGAACATAAATTTATCAAAGATCATGGCTTGACCGTCTCTGGGTCTACTGACATGATTTCAGAATCTACGGTAGAACCTGAAGCTGGCCCTCTGGCACTGCTCCCCAACCTCTAGAGGTGGAACCTGTTCCTATTAGAGTATCTACAAGAGATAGAATCCCTAAGGATTTTGGTGAGAATTTCGTCACCTACCACTTAGAGGATGATCCATTTTCCTATCAGGAAGCAATGCGATCTAGAGATGCGTTAATGTGGGCAGAAGCCATCGATGATGAGATGAACTCGCTGCTACAAAACAACACTTGGCATCTAGTTGACCTGCCGAAAGGAGCTAAAGTCCTAGGATGCAAGTGGGTACTAAAGAAGAAGTTACACAGTGATGGGTCTATAGCCAGATATAAAGCACGTCTAGTAGCTAAGGGTTATAAACAACAGGGGGGAATTGACTACTTTGACGTCTATTCACCTGTTTGCCACCTATCCACTATTAGGATACTTCTTGCCTTAGCTTCTATCGAGAACTTTATAGTTCATCAGATGGATGTAAAGACAGCCTTCTTAAATGGAGAGCTTGATGAGGAGATCTACATGGCACAACCTGAAGGTTATGTACATAAGGATCTAAGAGATAAAGTGTGCAAACTTGATAAATCGATCTATGGTCTTAAACAAGCACCTAAGATGTGGCACATTAAATTTGATCAAGTGGTAAAGAGCGTTGGATTTCAGTCCAGTCTCTCAGACAAGTGTCTCTACTACCGCTCGATGTCAAATCAAACAGTCATCATATGCCTGTATGTGGATGACATGTTGATTCTGGGGTCAGACCTTGCCGCAGTGAGGGATACTAAATCCGCTCTCGCGAAAGCATTTGACATGAAGGACCTTGGTCCTGTAGATACCCTGTTAGGTATGAAAGTTAGAGTAGATAAAGGACGTGTCACTCTAAGTCAAGCTCATTATATTGAGCAGATTCTCACTACCTGGGGTTATAAAGATTGTAGGCCGGTTGAAACACCAATTGATCCAAATGTCAAGTTGAGTCCGAATGAAGGGACTAGCGTTGATCAAGTAAAGTACTCGAAGATCATTGGTAGTCTCATGTATGCCACGAGTTGTACAAGACCAGACATTGCCTTCTCGGTTGGCATGCTGAGTCGCTTTACCAGTAGTCCAGGCAAAGAGCATTGGGATGCCTTAGATCGGCTGATGAGGTACTTGAAAGGTACTAAAGATCACGCTCTGTGCTACACTAGTTACCCTCCTACCTTGGAAGGATACTCTGATGCCTCATGGTGTTCAGAAGTTGGGAACAGCAAGTCCACCAGTGGATTTATTTTCACTTTGGGTGGCGCTGCAGTCACTTGGAAATCCAAAAGACAGACTTGTATAGCTTTGTCGTCTATGGAAGCCGAGTTGTTTGCCTTAGCTTCAGCTGGTGAAGAGGCAGATTGGATCAGGAATTTGATTCTAGACATTCCCTTGTCTAGACTTCAAGTCAATTCTTTGAGCCTGTACTGTGATAATCAAGCAGCAGTCCAAGTCGTGAAGAATGTCCTTTTTAATACTAAGAGGCGACATGTACGATTGAGACACGCTCTACTGAATTATCTGAAAGAACAAGGCATTATCACCCTGATCGATGTGCGATCGAAGGATAATCTGGCTGATCCACTGACGAAAGGAATGCCTAAAGACCGATCAATCAAAACAGTGGGGGAAATGGGACTCAAGGCATTGTAAGTTCAGCCTTAGTTTCAAGGTTAGGCGATTCAGTTCCGCCTTTTGTCCAAATGTTTTGATTTTTCCACCTTCCTTTGTCAAAGCAAGCGTGTTGTGCTCCGCTGATGTTCAGGGTTGCTGAGTACGAATTTAGTGAGTTGTTTCATTCCACATTTGATGTTAACAACTTCATCTGATTTCGTCTTCCTTATCTAGGAGGAGAGTGTTATTCCACATTTGATAACACAATCTGACTAGGTTTGGCTCTTCTTCCGTTTATTGGTTCCATTCCACATTTGATGAGTTCCAATTAACTTTAGAAGAACAGTAACCGTGACATTCCACATAGGAACACAGATACAGCTGCGGTGTCCAGAAGTCTGGAAATCGTTTCTTTTGGAAACAGATAACAGATTCTGAGGTAGAACCTAAATACTCTACTACTTGCCCTTCTAGCTTAACTTTTCAGTACTACGTTCTTATAAGTAGAAATAGATACTTTGTACATTTTCCATGGTTGAATTCATTCTGAATGAAGTTCTCTGTTGGAAATTACAGGAGCTGTTGCTGATGGAGGAGCATTTGCAGTCTGGGATCCTGAGGATGATGACCTGTTGGGCGATGACTACTAGAGTGTTTGTTTGGTCTTTTTTGTCTTTGGCTTTAGAGCACTGTTTAGCTCTCTCTTTTTCCATCTGTTGTTTGGACTAATTTTTCCTTTGTTGCTTTTAGTTGGTCATGAGACACTAGGTGTTTTAGTACCTGATTCTCTGATTGTACTTTGACTATGATGTGATGCTGCTGAGTTTATGTTTTATTCTTATGCGTGCATACAAACTTATGTTTCTTTAAGTCCAATTTACTCTGACAGATGTTATGGACACGGTTGTGTATTGAGTCGAATTCTAGTTGAACATTACACACACCACCCCTTTTCCGACGCCGGTCTCACCACGGACATAGGAGGAGATTGTTAGGGTATTTTGTTATATGTCCGCGCGTGTAAGGACCGACTCGGAAGACCCAATGGGTTTCGTGTCACTAGGGTGTAACGGCTCTACGCTGGAGATACTATATAAGGCCATTCCACATTTGATGAGCCTTAGTGGACTATCTTGAGCGGAGAGCCATCTACAGGGAGATGGGCGTTGAAACGAAGCGGCGAGAGAGCTTTTCCTCCCTGCTACAGGCGTAAATAGAGAAAACGGAGACGCCGCTCCATTTGATTAGCCACTGTCCGGCGCCATTTGCTCCAAACTGCCGGCCAAAACGCCCAAACAAACCAAACCTAAATTTATTAATACAAAAAAACCTAATTAACAGAAAATACCCTTGCATTTTTATTCCATTTTTATTTTGTTCCACAGGTTAATTTTTTTTGTCAAATCAACTCTTTAGTCTTTACTATCAAAGAATTACCAAGATCATAATAATATAATATGATAATAAAAATATATATTTTAATAATATAATAATTACAGTAGAACAATTTCATCATCATAAATTTTGAAATATAAGATTTCTCGCAATTCTTTAATAAATTTCGCCGACAAACCACAAGCTTCTCCAAAGTCCAAACGAACGATCAGCTGAGCATCCAAGCAACGTTTAGCGGGCCATCCCCACGTGGCAACTGATACTTTAATAAATAATTACCGCCGCCGTCTAACGCCGACGATCTCCCCCCGCCGTCAGGCTCAGCTTTCTCCATTTTCCTCACCTGCTCCTTAAGAAACTTGACATAGCGGGCGGCCTGTTCTAGCATTGATGCCGTGTCCATCTCGGAGCTTCCCGGCACCAGCTGCCGGAGCATCCGAATCCGGTCGCCGATTCTCCCTCTCCTCCGCCTCGCCGCCACACTTTGCGGGTGCTTGGATATCCTCGCATTTCGTCGTGGCCGCGCCTTCACTGGCTGGTGGTTAACGGGAGACGGCACCAGGAGCACCGCCGTGCTGTATATCACTTCTTTCAACGCGGCCGGCGATGACGCGTGATGGACGGAGAAAGGACAGTCAGTACTCTTTGCCGGTGACAATGGCGGCGGTGGTGGTGGAGAGAATTCAGCAGGGATGTCCTCCGTGTTCTTCAGTATTTCCATCCAGTTCAGTTCGTCCTGAGCAAGATCCACTAAGTGAGAGTCCATCTCTTTACAGATGGAGAAAATTGTTAGAATATTTATAGCCAAGAACAACTCGGGAACTGGAAAACTTGAGAGTAAACTGACGCTTAATGGTAAATTGCAGATATCTAACGGTTGATGTCAATGTCTGCACATATCTCAAAATGGTCACGTATATCTCAAATGTGTGGGCCTCAACACAGATCATTATATGTGCGCACTTTACGGCAAAGTGGCCGGATCACCCGCACTTTACCGTCCCGCTACGGCCTTACTAGAGAATGGGGGTGGTAAAGTGCATTTGTGCTGCACTTTACATGTTTACCATAAAGTGCACACATTCAATGATTGATTGAGATAAGTGTATTGTACTTTGAAATGCGTGCATTGCAATGATTCACATCTCCACCGTTAGATGTGTGCACTTTATGGCAAGGTGCACTTTACCACCCTCATTCCCCCTTATCCCGTCGAACTAGTAAACCGGCGATTGATACATGCTTAGAAAATAGGATCGTTGTAACTTTTTATTGTCAATGTTTCGACGAGATCTACAACTTTCGTGTTGAACGTTTTTCCTAAAAATGCATGTGCATGACGTATTTCCAAAAGGAACGAAACATGCGTGTATTTCTAAAGTACGCTTTGTACGTGCATTTATAGGAAAAGTGTTCAATACAAAAGTTGTAGATCTTGACGAGATCTACAACTTCAGTGTTGAACACTTTTACTAAAAATGCATGTACAAGACGTATTTTCAAAATGCGCGAAAAATTAGAAGAAAGTGCGGTGCGACTAGCCAAAACTACGGTGCAGATATCAGCGCCCTTTTTGATTAAGTCGCATGACTTGATTTCCCTGGAAATTACCAATGAAACGGTCAAATCAGCAATGATGAGTTACGTTGTTTTATGAATTAGAACCAGTTAATTTGTGGAAGCTAGTTAGGGTGAAGAAGTAATTTTTAGGTACGGTTATCGCACAGCTACAGTGCCGTGCGATAATCTGTGTGAGCTGTTCGATTGCACTCGCGCAATCGATGATGCGCAAGCATAATTTTTGATGTACGAGATGGCGGCGGGATGGACACTCGCACGGTGCGATAACGGTACCAAAAAATTGCTCAGGGTGAAGGGTGAATCGGAGCACAGACAGAAGTGAAAGCGACCGGAATATGAACAGAAACCGAAGTGGCGATTGAAAGGAACTCTGCCGGCGGCGGTCCGCCTTGTGGGGGAACAAGTTACCGGCTGATTCCCACCATGGGTTTTGGTCGCGCGATATTATTTGGTCTTCCAATTGGACAAAAAGTTTTTATTCCTGCTCTCTGAAATAGACTTTGTCCGGCTGTATTTTTCCGAGCAAAATGTGGTCTAGAGAAGACCGTGAATCTGGGGCAGCGAGCACGGGCGTACCACACATGCCATAGGTGCACCCATGCTGTAGGTGATGGACAAAATTACTATTTCTAAACCAAATTCTTTATATAATAAATTCATAGTTTTATTCATATTTTTTAATGCTGATTGCTCTCTGTATCTAGAAATGAGTCTCTAATGTTTAGCTCTTTTTTTCTCCATTGACTACCCCCTTAGAATTGGACCGGGATCCTCTTTATTTGAGACTCAAATGGAGGTTCATTTCTGTTGCGGTAATTGTTGTTTCTTTCTATACGAGTGGGGACTGATTTTAGAAGGCACATAATCTATGGTGTTATCGTTTTTTCAATTAAATTCTTGCAGATATTCGTTGAAATCGAGATTCAGTTTCACCTAGAGTTCGGACTTAGGGGTGCAGATCATGCCTACTTCTCTCAAGTCGTCCCTAGGTGAGAGACCTGAATTTGGAAAATGACCCTCGGCTCTAGCGTGGAGATTTCACCTCACACCCGGAAGACCTTTGAGATCTCCCCCTCCCTAGCAAATGCTGAGCTAGGTGTCTTGGATGATGAAGGAAGAAGATGACGATTGGTGAAAACCGATCCCTCTCCAAGGCACCCCAAGAGTCTATTTATAGATTTCTGAAAACGCCCGGCAAATAGCCGACACCCGCTGCTCTAAAATTTTTGAAATACCCTGGTCTGATCTGTCAACAGCCAAACTCCGCTACTTTGAACAACTATTCGCAACCCACCATGGGCAAAATAGCTGACCCTCAAGCCGGGCGAGAACTAGGCCGGGCGAGACCCTGGCTGGGCAAAAGTTCCAGGGTGTCGGCCTCCCGCCGCACCCCCCTGATTTACTGGGGTCGGGGCGGGTGTCGGCCTCTCGCCGCACCCCCCCCCCCAGAACAGAGCTGGGCGGGTGTCGGCCTCCCGCCGCACCCGCGCCCTAAGAAGAGGGTCGGGGCGGGTGCCGGCCTCCCGCCGCACCCGCCCCCTAAGAATGGGGTCGGGCGGGTGTCGGCCTCCCGCCGCACCCGCCCCCTAAGAACGGGGCTGGGGCGGGTGCCGGCCTCCTGCGACACCTACCCTCTAAGAACGGGGTCGGGGCGAATGTCGGCCTCCTGCCGCACCCGCCCCCTAAGAACGGGGCGGGGCGGGAGCCGGCCTCCCGCCGCACCCGCCCCCTAAAAGAGGGGTCGGGGCGAGTGCTGGCCTCCCGCCGCACCCGCCCCCCTAAAAGAGGGGTCGAGGCGAGTGTTGGCATCCCGCCGCACTCGCCCCCTGAAAATAGGTCGGGGCGGGTGTCAGCTTCCCGCCGCACCCGCCCCCAATAAGAGGTCGGGCGGGTGCCGGCCTCCCGCCGCACCCGATCCTTTGACCCCTTAGCTTTTGGGCTCACTTGTCCCCGGATCATTCTCTGGATTATATCTTGCGCTTGCTTGGGGACCTCATTCCGCAAATACGGGGTTGTACAATATCTTTTTTTTTTTGGAAACCTTCCAATTCTTTTTTGGAGACCGCTCAATTCATGGCTCCTCATTTTGAAATTCCTCAAATTCCCGCAATTATGGAAGAGCATTTGTGGTAGAATATATTTTCTTTCAAACAATAAATAAGATTTTTTTAAGAAGATTTTTCTCCTTCAATGATTGGATCCCGCCGGCCCCACCTTCCTTTTTCCCGATTTAGGATTTTTCAAGTCTATATAAAGAGGGGGTCAGTTTCCCCAAGTATGGAAGATTTTGGGCAAACAGGAGAACGTAGAGGAGGTCGGCCGGCCTTAGCCGAACCTGGGGGTTCTTCTCCATTGCAACCGCGTGTGCGTTTTTTTGGTCAGCGGACGCCATCCTTATCATCGAGCTTCTTTCTTGTTGTAGCTTTGCCGACGGGCTTCATCATTACTGCAACGTGCTTGGCTCTCAGCCGCCGACTCTTCTTTTCTTACCGCTGGTTTTCTTTCTCATCGCAACGTGTATGAACGGGTTTTAGAGTATTCTTTCTGGGTTTATTTTTTCTTCCATTATAGCCATATTATATGTTTGAGAAAGAAAATAAAAATTCTCTATTTGCACAATGAACGTACCCATTTTCAATTTCAGGGAATCACTTTAAATTTGGTGTATTTTTTCAATGTGTTTTCTTATTATTTCGTGTTTATCGTTCTTCGTAATCGTTTTTTGTCGTTAGATTATTTTTGTAGATCTGAAAAATTATCTATCTGCACCGATTTTTCATAACAATTGGTATCAGAGAGGAGTTTGATCGGTGACTAATTGGACGTTCTGTTTCAAGTTGGATCAACGATAGGTGACGACATCGGTCCGATCTCTATCTTCTCAATCTTGATCCGTGAATTTTTCTGGTCGCGTCGGTCTCAGTTCTTATTTTTTAGTTTGATTTTTATGTCATTTCTACACTCAGTGCAAAATTTGAAGTTGTGTTATTATAACTCTTATTTTGAAGTTATTTTTCCTGGTCAAGAACTTTGTTTTGTGAATACAGTTTAGTCAACCTCTATTACTTATGCTCTTTTCTTGTTACTAATTCGTTTTACATGAGCTTAGAGTGTGTTTAATCATTTTTTTTTATTAATTTTCATATAGGTTTATTTATCTCATGTCGAGGTCAGTTTTGTTTGCATTCATTGTTGATGTGTCTACATTTGTCAATTTCTCTCCTGCGCGTACATCAAAGGTCAGAAGTCTTGACAATTTCATTTATTTTGCAATGAGAGACCACTGCTGGAGGTGGAACAGTTGAAATTTAGCTTCAAGGTGTAGCGTTTCTGAGACAATCACGTCAGTCCTGTTTGTGTGCTACTCGGGATTGAAGGAGTTTTTTCTTATGATCCGTTTTTGCTCGAAGTTCATTTAGTTGGTCTCTTTGACTTTGGATCTTGGTGACCTTTGGGGTATCTTGGAGTTATCTTAGACAGGTGGAGCATGTCAAAAAAAGAGGTGTCAATGTGAAGATTGTTGTGGTAATTGTCGTCTCTTTCCATACGGGCGGGGAGGGGGGGGGGGGGGGGGGGGTTATTTTGTAAGCCACGCAATCTATGGTGCCATCATTTTTTGAATCAAATTCTTGGAGGTATCTTTTTTTATTTTTTGGAAACCTTCCAATCTTTTTTTGGAGACCGCTCAATTCATGCTTATTCCTTTTGAAATTTCCCAAATTCTGGTAATTATGGAGGAGCATTGGTGGT
Organism: Platanthera zijinensis; assembly: GCA_039513925.1. Lineage (NCBI taxonomy): Eukaryota > Viridiplantae > Streptophyta > Magnoliopsida > Asparagales > Orchidaceae > Platanthera > Platanthera zijinensis. Next base: position 158,570,249 of record CM077091.1, read on the forward strand.
AAAATATATTTTCTTCCAAACAATGGAAGAGATTTTTTTTTTTAAAAAAATTCTCTTTCCTTGATTGAATTCTGTCGGCCCCACCTTCCTTTTACCTAATTTGGGTTTTTTCAAGCCTATATAAAGAGGGGGCCGGTTTCCCCAAGTATGCAGGACTTCGGCCAAGCAGGAGAACGCAGAGGAGGTCGACCGATCTTTGCCGAACCTAAGGTTCTTTCCCGTTGCAACTGCGTGTGCGTTTTTTTGGTCGGCGACTGCTATCCTTATCGTCGAGCTTCTTCCTTGCTGCAGCTCTGCTGACGGGCTTCTTCGTTACTGTAGCGTGCTCAGCTCTCGGCCACCGACTCTTTATCTTTTGTCGTTGATTTTCTTTCTCGTCGCAAAATGTACGACCGAATCTTGGAGGATTCTCTCTCGATTTATTTTTTCTTCCATTATAGTCATATTATATGTTTGAGAAAGAAAATAAAAATTTTCTGTCTGCACAGTGAACATATCAATTTTCAATTTCAGGGAACCACTTTAAGTTTAATGTTCATTGTCTGTGGTATTTTCTTATTGTTTCGTGATTATTGTTCTTTGTAACCGCTTTTTTGCAGTTAAATTATTTTTTGTAGATCTGAAAATTATCTGTCTGCATCGATTTTTCATAACATATTTCATGGTCTAGATGCATTCTTACTTGATCTAATGATGTAAACTTTTTTGAATAAACAAAAATATAAAAGAATGAGATTAGTCAGAAATAGAACTGACAGTGAAATGGATACTATCCATTTCACTCAAAATGAAGTGGATCCCGATTCCTCAAAAATAACAACCCAAAGAAAAAGCCTAGCTGACACGCTGCTATCCCCGTTTGACAACTTGAGTGCTGACTCGTATCACTTCTCTGCCAATTTAAAAAAAACGAGTTGTTATATTTTTAACAACAAAACAACGAAGTCGGGGTAGCACCCGAGCAAACCCTTGAGATCCATGACCCACATCATGTCCGAATAATCTCCCTTGATCCTGAAGTTGATGGCATCCCTAACAATATCTGGAGCTGCTCATATTGCAATTCATTCATGACTCGACGGTAAATTCTACTCAGCTTCTCACTTCCCCCTAGTAAATAACGAACAAAGGGATGGATTTTCTTCTATCCTATAAAAACATTGAAAAACATCATAGTCACTATCGTATAACCTTGTTGCGGGTCACTCAGTTTTCTCCCGATCTAGAGAATCAGACATCCTTAGCTCAAGAGTGAGCTGAGCACTTAAACAACCAAAAGAGATCTAACTGTAATAACAAGCAAGACATTTTAGCGTTAAATACTTGGAAAGGGTGAAAACCCACGTGGTCAGATCCGTGTCGTGCCGAAATCCACTCGCTCCTTTGTTGTTACAAGAGTTTGAGAATCTCATATGGTGACATACCACCTCTCTGTTTACAATTTTTGAAAATTTGAAGCAAAGAAAGGAGGAAAAAGTCAATGACCATGAAGCTTGAGCATCCACGAGCTGAGGCCGTTCTCCTATGCCTTCTCCATTGCTTATCGAAGCGTCTTCAAGAGCGTTGAGAGCAAACAGACTTGAGAGCGGGCAAAGGGAATTCAGAGCAAAGAAATGATCTAAGTCTCACGTTTTTGCCGGAAAAACCTCAGAGCTCTCTCTTATCTCTTTGGTTGTTTGTCTTCAAATGAATACTTGTGAGTCTTTTTTATAGCTTTCGTGAAGGGACGTGTTGGTAATTGCGACTGGTTGTGTCTTAAGTTAACGAATGACGTTGCTTGATTCTTATCACCTTGATCACCAATTTCCCAAAAAGGATGAGCATGCCCCTGGGCAGTTTGGGGGGTCCAGGTAGGTTGTCCGACGACGGTGGAGGCCGAAGGCAACCAGAAATGGTGGCAGCGACCGGAAGTGGTGGTGGCGTCGGGCCACCGATGTGCCGGTGGTGTGCGCGTCGCACGCGTGCAAAGAGTGTGTACCTCACACGACGTGCGTTGTGCGTGCTTCCACCTCATGTGTGGACATGCAAGGGGTTTCCATGTCGCACGCGCTTGTGAGGGCGACACATAACATACGTGGGGTACTTTTGTGTTGTGCATGCAGTGCATGTGTGTGCCTTTGGAATGGTTTTGGATCCCTTCGAGCGAGCGCGGACTGTGCATGTAGCTCGCTCGAACGGGTTGGCTTTCTTGAGCGTTTCGGTCGAAGCCTTATCGGTTTGAATCCGAAATCTTTAGGGGGAACCCCACTAAATCTCTCTACTTCTTCGAACAAAAATATTTAGCGACCCTTTCTCACTTCCGATGCCATGGCCATTTCTTCTATCCATTTTGGCATTCACCGGAATCCTATCAACTTTTTCCATGGCTAGCAAGGGAGCAAAAAATATGTGTGACACACGTTGCTCATTTTTGGAACATAATTCGGATGTCGTCGTCAACGTTCTATTCTCTCGTGCTGAAGAGGGAGCTCAAGAAGGGGGAGAACGTTAAGACGGTTGCACCTCACATAGTTGCACCTCGCACGGTTATACCACTGGCCACCGCCGTGCGGCCGACCAACCGGCCACACATTGTCGCACGATCAGGAGGTCGCGCGGACGACCACTTGCGCCGCCCGTCCATGAGCACCAAGCACACAGACCCATGGTCGTCGCCGCGTAGACTCGTGGTCGTGTGACCGACCTCCCAGCACCTTGTGTCCCCTTGGACGTGCGGTCGCCCGACGGTCTGTATGACCAATCGCCTCCACTCCACCGGCTAGCCCCTCAGATGGACCGGCCCTCTTAGGGCGCACGGCCGACCGGCCGACCGGCCCCAGCCAATCGAGCCCCATCGCAACCTCCGTCGGTCGACCCCTCGGCCGCTACCTAACTTCCGTCGTCAAACCACATTAGATGTGTGCCCACCACACCCCATCATCGGCATAACTACCCATTATGGGGGTGCACATAATCGGATCCCATAATGGGTGCGCGCATAACTAATTTCCTAAATATACGCATGTTGAACTATAATATATTAGGGTGCATATAATGGTCTGCATATAACAGATAATATGGTTACGATGTGTCCATAACCATATTCGCAATAGGTGTGCATATATAACATAAATTGGTTACGATGTGATGATAATCACAAAACCACCCATAATAAGTTCATAAATTGGTTACGATGTGTGGATAGCCACAAAACTATCCTAACCATTTACTTACGAAAATGTCACACTCTAAAAGTTATAAAAGAGACATTTGACACTCCTTTCATTCAATCTTTCCTCCTACACATGAGAGAGCTCCGGAAGGATACCTTTGAAAATCTTCACTTACGCTCGAAGGAATCCTCTAAGATCTTTGAATACCTTCGAAGTTCGCTTGGAGATCTCTCAAAGGCCTTCAAAAATCCTCTTGGGGATTTCACCACACATATTGCGCCCCGCTCATATTTCACCCCATGCACATTGCACTCCATGTACATTTCATTGTGCGCATTGCTCCATGCTCCCTACAACGAGCACTCATTCCAAACTCCTTCACACTAAGCAGAGACAAGCCACAGACTCCAAATCATGCCGAGGACACTGTACCCGTCTTCCAAACTCTAACAGAAGACTCTATAATGCAACGAGCACATTGCTCTCCACTATACAAATAAAATATTCTTAGCATCACGAGCGGTGACCTATACAACATCCTTATTCCTACTAGACCCCTAATGTGTGTTAGGGTAGTACATGTGGTGACTCATGTGAGTTAAGGCAAGGAGATGACCCTAGGTCTCATTAAGCTAAGGAGAACTCACATAGGGCTCATAAGAGAGCACAAGTCAACCTAGGTCAAATTTCCCCAAATTAAACTCACATAAATAAATTGACCTCTTCGCTATGTCCCTAATCCTAAAAGAGACACAATTGAACATAGACCCCATGAATTGGTTAACCAAATTGGTCAATTTGAGTAAAGTCAACTCTTGGTCAACATAACCCAATTCAACACAATCAAGATCCAATTGGTCAAATTGACCTCACTCTCAGTCTCCTAACATCATTAGGGGCCCAATGGATCAAAAGCCCCATGAATGCGTCAACCAATTTGATCAAAGTCAACTCTTGGTCAAATTAGGCATAAAATGGAAAATATGGAAATTTGATTAATTTTCATAAGCTAAGACCAACATGGGCAGCTCACCCTATATCCCATGACCATATTTACCACTCATGTCATCCAATTTTCAGAGGTGGCGACATGACATGGTGGATTTAAGGTTTCCCCCAATTTTAAAGAGAAATTCAATGGGGGCATTCATCAAGAGAAAGTCAATATGCATCCAATTTCTCTTCCAAATGCACTTATTCATCTCCCCATTGAATTTTTAGAATGTTTTATAGTCTCTCCCCTACCAATGGTGAAGGAATTCAAGAGGTCTCAAGTGAAAACAAAAAGGTCATTAATGGCATTCCACCATTAAGTCCTCACGCACCTCAAATTGATCCTTCCATCATCTTTAGAAGAGAGAGAGGAGTTGAAATCAAGTTTTGGATTGCTGGATTTGGTGGAGAATCAAGGGATCAGGGTAAGCTAGCCGGAAGAAAAGAAAACCATGGCCACTTGCCGGAATAACAACCATCGAAACCCAATGAAGGTGTGTTTCCTCCCCACTCCCTTAGTGCTATCTATCTATATCAAATAGGAGAGAAATCGAGCTCAATTGGGCCTGATTTCATGTGAGATTGGAGAGAAAATCGTGATCTTTATTTCTTGCGCAAAGTCGTCGGAGAGGCGATTTCCGGCCGCCATGTTGCCATCATTTGGTGGCCACCACCTCAACAGAGGTGGAGGTTCCGGCCTGGAGGCTAAGGGATGGCCGAGAAATGGAAGAGGAAGTGGCTCCAGGTTAGGGAAATCTCAGTCCTTTGGATGGAAGAAGGAGATGAACGGATTCAATCCATTTTGCATTAAGATTCGTGCTAAATTATGATATAAATACTATAGTATAGATTTTATTAATTATATTTTCTGTCACACTATATACAACCAACTTCAAACTGAAAATTTGGCCCCTTGTAAAGGCTGATTTAGGAAAAAGTGTCGAGACAAACATTGTATATCTTAATGCTCTACTTTATATAGGACTTTAAATTACATCATTTAAAGCTCTACAACCCCCATAAAGGGCATTTTACTGAGTTGTGCTCCTAAGACAGGACCATGAATTAAAATGTGAATTTATTACACATGGATGACTGAATGAGCCTGATATTTTGGTCATACATGTATATACCCTGGAAACACCCTCTTCCCAAAAATCGGAAATTTTTGTGCAAACTGTTTCTATAGTTTTAACAAACAAATTTGGACCGTGCTCCGGTTACCTGACCCGGGTTTGCCCGGGTCAGACCCATTCCAGGCCTAAGGGGGCTCACTAGACCCCCTGCCCTTTTTGTCCAAGGCCCGGCCTGGTGCCTGGACCGGGCCGGGCCCAGGCCTTGCGGGCCTGAAGGCCTATTTGTTGAGCATCACCCAGCATAAAATTGTTGGGCGGCCCAACAATTTTATGCTGGTCAGCACCCAATAATTTAAAATTTCAGGCACTACCTAACAGTAAATTGTTGGGTACGCCCAATAATTTAATGTTGGGTCCATGCTCAACATTAAATTGTTAGGCATGCCCAGGAATTATTTAATTACTGGACAGCTAATTCAGTGTTGGGCCGCCCATCAATTTTGGGCCTACCTTAGCTTTATTTTATAGGCTCGTGTAGGCCTTTTTTTATTGGTGAGGCACGGGCCCGGTCTGGGTCCGGTTTAAGTAGGGCCCGACCTGGACCCGACAACAAAAAATCTCGGGCCCAAGGGGCTTGAGCCCTGCCTGGGCCCGCATGACCTTTTTTATACGCCTAGATTTATCATGTACATGAAATTTAAGTAGATAGACTAAATCAAAATGACCCAAATCTTGGGTGGAATGTAGATTAGGGTATCATAAGGCTCTGGCAAAAATCTGAGACTATTTGGATCTCTGCATGTATAGATTTTCCACTTGTAAGAAGATGTAGTAAAGGGATTTGGTGTGCATATAGCACAAAAGATGTATTTTGTTAAATTCTCCCAATTGATTGGTTTTATGTCAATGATATTTTGTACATACATATATTGGGTTGAAAAGTATCTTCTCTAATAATATTAGAATTTTTGGACTCAAAATCATAAGTAACTAATTAATTTTAAATATGTTATAAATAATAAGTTCATGAATTAAAAGTGATCAAAAGATTTAGGTAAATTTTAATTTTCTGGAACATACTATATTAGGTCAATGTACACTTGTGATAATTTTATTAGAATTTTTTGTAGTAATTTAACTTGTGGAATATCAATAACTCCAATTGTCATATTTTTTTTATTTTTAAAATAATAGTGGCAAATATAGTTTGGAAAATTCTAAATATTTGGATAAACTCTTTATATACAATTGTGAACCTTTGTGAAATTTCCTAAAATTTTTGGATGATAAATTTTGATACTTACTTTAAAAAGTGACACTTTATGATTAATATTTATATGAGGAAATTTTGGGTTACATATATATGAAAAATCATGAAACTCTGTCTAATAATTTTTTTATCAATATATATCTCTTGTAATTTATTTGGAGCAATTTGACTTCTAAAGTTGGTACTTCATGTGTAAAGTAAGATGCGTTTTATAATTAGAGAATTTTTAATTATAGTCAAATTAATTAGAAAATTCATGAATTTTTGATCATTCCTTATTTATGTCATGATAAACTTTTGATATTAATTTTAGATCATTTGGTCGAAGAATATGATAGTTTCATCATTTGGATCATAACTAGTACAAATTGTGTGATGGGTTGCGTTTAGCAAAATATTGATGTAGAGAATTGACCATCAAGATCACATGGGAATTGCATAAAATTTGGAACATATCAGTATGACTTCATTTATATCAGCCCCTAAAAATTATAGAATTTTTGGAAAACATTTATACTATAGTTCATCATAAATTTACGTTCATGTCACACCTCAACATAAATGAATTAAATGTGATCATAAGAGTTAACCCTAACTAGTTTAGTGGCATTTGGAGTGTCATAGACTTCTGGTTGAAGTCTTAGTGTAAGTCACCATAAAGTACCGAGTGTGAGCTTATATGGATACTAAGGGGAGTGACTAGGCTTGTAGTCCAACAATAGATCGTCTCTCCCCTATAAGAAACATAAACCATCTTATGACAATGTAATATTGAGAGGGGGTTTAAATAAGGGTAACCACGTATAAGAATAAATATCTTGAGAAAGGAAGGTTTGGACTTCAGCCCATCGTACTTTCTAATACCGTTGTGAGCCCTTCCCCGCATAGACCTCGGGAAGTCCAAGATTCGCCCAAAATCGTTAAGTATGACTAATCACTAAAAAAAGATTAGTAATTATAGGAGAACTACATAATCTATAAACAACATCCCATATGATGATGTGTTGTGTTATAGGTTGGTTAGTCCTTGGAGCTGGAGGCTTAATTATGAAAAGGTATGGTAACACCGATATGTGCGGAGGACTTGATAGTCTTGCGAGCTATAGGCTCGAATGTTGAGATGATACACTTGCATGTGCATAGAGTATGGCGGGTCTTCGATATTGCCTTGGTATTCACGTCGACAAGAGTACGCTGACTTGGCAAGTTGATGCGACCTAGCGGACCAGCTTAGCCTGGTGTCTTGTGACGTTTCCTAGAAGCCCGTCCCTTAGCCCAAAAGACTGGGATACCTCCAGCAAATGTATGCAGAGACTCTAGAGTGCACCTTGGATGTGTACATAGGCATATGAGAGGTCTAGGCCAGATAGTGTGTATACCCGCTTAGTAGTGGAGACACTCGCTCCACTGCCACCGTGAGCCATGACAGTTGGTACCAGAGATGTTAGCTGCCTACAAAAAATGGGAATTAAAGGTCTGTGCGCATAGATTCGTGTGTGTGAATTGCACTTGTATGAAACATATCATCGACATTGCATTGCATAATATAATATTCATTTCTCGCAGATCTTCATCATATAAATTTATATGAGCACTTTTATATGATGATTTACTTACTGAAAACCTTAACTT